>ML058445.1:6735807-7335807 GCA_003013855.2 Liriodendron chinense | reverse complement strand
TAAGAAACAATGGTGATTGAGTGCTCACCATTAAAAACTTCCCATGGCCCATCGTAAGAAGATCTGTAATTTTTATTTGCCATCCAACCCGTTTATAAGGTCAAACAAACCTGGATGAAAGGAAAAGACAAAGATCACTTTGATCCAAAACTTTTGTGGCCAACAAAAAGCTTGTAATTGTCATTCAATACTTTTTACAATGGTGTGATCCACCAAAGATTTGGATCTAACTAAGCTTTGTAATAACGTCATGAAAATGGATGGACAGTGTGGATATACAAAAAAAATATATATATATATCAAGGTGGGCCCCACACAGTAAGGGTAACAACTAATCTACACCCATGCAAATTCAACCAAATCGGACGCAGATTTCCTGCGAAAGCCTTTAACAGGAGGTTCCTACGCTGGGAACCTAGTTGGGGCCCACCATGATGTTTGTGAGAAATCCACCTCGTCAATCCCTTTTGAGAGCTTATTTTAGGACATGAGACAAAAAATGAGCCGGATCCAAGACGCAAGTGGACCATACGAGAGGAAACAGTAGGGATTGAACAACCATTGTTGAAACATTCGTATGGCCACAAATGTTTTGTATTAGGATAATTTTTTTTCGTGTTTTCAGTTAATCCTAGTGGGAATGACCTTAAAAACGATTTGAATGGCATATAAACATCAAGGTGGAGCCCAGGAAGGTTTCAATAGTAGGCATTTCTTTCCCCAGTTTCCCTCTCATGTGGCCCACTTTAGTCTTGGATCTGGTTCATTTTTGGTCGCATGTCCTAAAATGAGCTCGCAAAACGGATGAACGGGATGGATTTCTCACAAACATCATGGTGGTTCCCATCTATGTTCCCAGCACAGGAACTTCCTACAAAAGCCTTTAGCAAAAAATCCACGTCCAGCCGAATCGCCCTGGATTAGGGCTCTCAATGGGTCGGATCTAGATCGGATCCAACTGGATCCGGCTCCAAGTCAGAAAATCTTTAGTCAGATTCAGATCCGACTCGGATCCAAAAGGTGATATCCATATCCGATCCACTTATAAATAGTTAGATCCATTTCTAATCCAAAAATCCATATAGCCATTGGATGCCCGAATCCACCACATCATAAATTTAAAAAATATATAATATAATATAATATATTAATTTAGAATAAAATGGTGCAAAACAGTGGTATGGTCAACCTGAGATTAAGATGTCTCATTTTTTAAGATGTGGCTTAAAATAATCTGAAAAATTGGATGACCGGCGTGGATAGAATATCATATACCTCAAGATGGGTCTTCGAGTGGAACTGTGGAACCCTCATTCATGCTCAAAAGAGGCGTTCGTCGCGAGCGCTCGCAGACGTAAATTTGGATTGCCTAGTGAGTTACTCAATATGCTTTTATTGTAATGAGTAAACCATGTTGGGCCCACTGTGAATGTATGTGGTCTATCCATGCTGCCCATACGTTTTTTCAGCTCATTTTAGGGGTTGAGCCCAAAATTTGAAGGTATCCAAAGCTCACAGGAAACATTGAGAATAATGATTTCCACCATTGAAACCTTTCTAGGGCCCATGGTGATGGTTATTTGTCATCCAACCTGTTCATAAGATCACACGTAGATGGATGGAGGGAAAACACAAATATCAGCTTGATCGAAAACTTTGGTGGCCCCCAAGAATTTTTCAACAGTAGACGTTCGATTCACATTGTTTCCTATGGTGTGGTCCATGTGAGATTTGGATACGATTAATTTTTGGGCTCAAGCCCTAAAATTATCTGGTAAAATGGATGGACAGAGTAGATAAATACATAAATAACAACGGACCTCACAAAGTTTACTAAGTACGCGTACTCACTACGCAATCCACTTCGAGGGACGCTGGGCAGCAGCGTCTTTGACACTCGCTGTTCCAGCACCTAATTTTTTTATTTTTTATTTTTTATTTTTTATCTTTGGCCAAGTGGGGTTTAGGTACGGATGATCCACTCCATTCATTAGCTCGGTTAGCTCATGAAGGACCCAAAGAGCCCAATATTGGATAGCTTTTGGTGGCATATACAAATCACAGTGGACCTAAAACGACTTCAATGATGGACACACAACTTCACTGTTTCCTGTTTTATGGTCCACTTAAGATCTGGATCTTCTCCAGATTCGGGTCCATGGCCTTAAATGATCTGTTAGGATGGATGGACGGTATGGATGTAACATATACATCATGATGGGCCCCACAAGTAGGCCCTAGGACCACTTTTCTGCAAAGGGTCGAAGATCCTATCGGATCTTACTACTAGATCTGGATCCAACCCGAATATGATTCAAATTTATTTTTGTAAATCCGAATCCAGTCTGTTTAATTAATCGGACCTATTTTAAGATCCAACTCTGCATTATACAGGTTTGGAGCGAATCGGATCTCGGATCTGACCCGCTCCATTGAGAGCCCTACCCTGGATTTGCTAGAAAACCAGCGCAATATATCTGATTTGACATCTCGAGGTTCGAGGGCGGGAAGCGAGCCCACTTCCAGGCGTAATCCAAACGACAAGAAACGGAGTAATACGTAAATTATGGTGTGTTATGCTGGATTTGACCGGTAGGTTTGTGCGGGAATTTCCATTCAACCAAAAAAACAAACCATTGAACACTCAATCAATGTTCATTCTTCGATATATAAATGTGGTTCGTTCCGAACCTCATCCCCTTAGCAAGGTTTTAGATTAACTGTATATTCTTTTGAACCGTTTTTCATACGGTAAAATAATTTACGTAGATCTGCTTATAAACTCGGATAAGAATCCGATTTCGTTATTAGTTCATCCGGTATTTTCACCCGGACTTTTAAAAAAAATTTTTTTAGGACTTTACCAGGTCGGTGACAACTCATGTTTTGTAACTTCTATTACACATTATCGTTGGTTCACTTTGTTCACTATTTTGTTGTAACTGTCCTTAGTCAATGTGTAATTGATTTCTTTGTTTCTTCTTCTTACGTCTTTGTATCAACACACACACCCTTTTACGTACAATCACCACTCGAGTGCGGTGGATGTTATTCATCCATTCCTTCTAACTTCTCCGGTAAACGTCGTATGCACGGCCACGTAATGTGTTCACTTTAGACCTAGTAAGTATTCCTGACCGGTGTTTACATGGCCACGGTAGTCCACCAAGTCGTATACATACTTCTTAAATTTGGTTAAGTTGAGAGAATTGGGAAGTAAATATAGTATATACATGTATCTTAGCTGTTGTGTGTGATTCATATTTTCCAGGTTGGTAACCAGACGTGATTAGTAGTTTTCCTGGTTTGTATACCGGATATTGAGTAGGTGTTACCCCAGGTATATAAGTTGTCGAACTATCTACCTTTCTTTTATTTTAATTATTTTATTTTTCTAGTTACCAACACTAATACCTCGGGTGAACTATATACAAAATATATAGGGTGCAACAAGTAGTCAAAAACGGTCGAGTAAAATCCCGTAAACGGGTTTTACTTCTTCTAGGTTTAGAGTCCACCGGTGCGTGTTCTTTGTCACCACTGACTTGTGGGTGGTTATTTTGAAGAAGACCCGGTGTTTCAAACCTAGTTCGAATATAAACACAAAAGGGAAGTAGGTCCAGATTGGACACGAACTGAGCTCGGCTTAACTTGAAGCTGATTCTTTGAGCTTGAAGAATTTTGAGCCAAGCTCGAGCTGACTTGAGCTCGGCTCACTTGGCTCAAGCTCAGCTTGAACTACACTCAATTTAGCTCAGCTCGACTCAACTCGACTCAAATTATAACTTAATTATATAAATTTATATACATAACTTAATTAATATATTATATATATATATAAAAAAAAGTGAATGCTCGTATAAAAAAATAAAAGAAAAATTATCTGCTAACCAACTGAATTGAGTTGCTAATTAGGCTTGAGACTAAGCCAAGCTAAACTCAAGCTAGGATAGGCTCTTAGTTGAACCGAGCCGAGCCATACTAAGCTCAACTCAATTTGTCTCAATGTCCAACTCTTTGTGAAGATTCAACCTTTTTTTTTTTGTCATGCAAGGCACCCACCCTGTTTGTTGCACCAACGCACCCACATAGTTATTCACATGATACACCGACCAATAGATGGGATTAGTGTGTCCTTCCTTAACACCCAAACCTTTCTTTTTTGGGGGGTTAGTACACCACCCACACTGTTAGTCACCCTCCAATGGTAGCCCCCCTACGTTTGGATTCGATACCTTTACCTTAGTGTTGAGATGAGGTTATCTTCCACCCGTCTACCACTATCCCAAAGGTGTGAGTGTTAGCACTCAAACTGAAGACCTGCTGTTGAAAGGCACAGTCATCTTCGAGTTGGGCTAGCAGCGGGACACAAAAATTAAAAAATATATGTGAGTTTTTTTTTTTTTTTCTCCTGATCAGGAGGGAATGATGTACCCAAGATCAATGCCGCAGGATGTGTTGTAACAGGCTTCTTGTAAACACCCATGTGCATGTCCTACGATCGTAGGTGGGCCACACTGATCAAATCTTTGATTGAAACATCTGGCTATTTCGCTCCTCTCCTCACGCATGCAACATGTGCAAAACAGGCCGGCCGACAGCTAGAGCTAAAGGCCAGAATGATGGAACTAAGGACAACGTGAGGCATAGACAATCTAATCATCCATCTGAACCGTCCATTAATATTCTCCCCACTATTCATGGCCGACCATGAAAAACTTCCTTGATTGAAGGATACTAATCTCTCCTTCCATACCAGATGTGGAACAATCATGGTCGTCCAAAAAAAAAAAAAATCCTTAGATAATTTTAATCCAAATAGGCCTCTCTCAAATAGACCCTTCAAAATCATCATTGGACCTTTAATCCGGACCGTTGATTTTGCACAGAACTGATTAGATGTAATTTCCACTAAACAATGTGAATTTTCATGGTGGTCCTTAAATCAGATCCAAGCATATAACAAAACTGATCGACGGTCTAGATCGAGATTGATTGTCCACACCTCTGAACTAGACCCAAAGAGATCAGTAGCTTAGGAACTACGGATGCCAAAGTCAATAAAATATGGTCGGTGCAGCGTAAGAGATCCACGTATAAAAGTAAAAAGGCATCTTTAATAATAATAATAATAAATAAATAAGCATCGGAGATCTTAACATACGCATATAAATGAAGCATATCCAAAGCTGGAGAAAAAAAAAAAGCATATAAAATGCTTTAGTGGACCACACCAGAAAAACAATGTGAATTTAACCTGTACCGTTGAAAAATTCTTGAGGGCCGTGGAAGTTTTGGATCAGCTGATATTTGTTTTTCCCTTCATCAATGTCTGTGTGATATTGTGAACAGTTTGGATGACAATAATCACTACTACTGCGGGCCCCGGAAAAGTTTCAACGGTGGAAATCATTATACCCACTGTTTCTAGTGATATGGTCCAACTTAGTTTGGATATGTTTCAATTTTGGTTTCAACTCTTTAAATGATCTGGAAAATCGGATGGACGGTGTAGATAAACTAATACATTTCCAGTGGGCCCGGGCGCGGATTTCCTGCGAAAGCCTTGTGCAAGGAAGTTCCTGCGCGCTGGGAACCAAGGTGGGGCCTACGTGATGTTTTTTTGATAAATCCACCCCCGTCCATCCGTTTTGGAGCTCATTTTAGGACATGAAAACAAAAATGAACCTGGATCCAAGACTCGAGTGAACCTCACTAAAGGAAAAGGTGGGTAGTAAATTACTACCATTGAAACTTCCCTGGGATCGAAAGTGATGTTTATATGACATCCATACCGTTCATAACGTCACTGCTACTGGGATGATCTGGAAACACAAATATTATTTTGATTCGAAACTCTGTGGCTCCACAAAAATTTCAACTGTGGACGTTCAATCCTCACGTTTTCTGCCAACTTGATCTTGGATCCGGTTCATTTTTGTTGTCATGTCCTAAAATGAGCTCCCAAAACGGATGGACGGGGTGGATTTATCACAAAACATCAATTTGGGCCCACCTGGGTTCCCAGGCAGAACTTCCTGCGCAAGGCTTAGCAGGAAATCCGTGCCCTCAATACAAGACCTGAGGATTGTTTTATACACCAGGACTGTAGCCGTTGAGATGTTCAGTGATCCTTTGCCACATGGAGTCGGATTGCATACTGAGCTGTGGAGGGGCCTACCATGATCTTTCTGTTTATCCACTCCGTCCAACTATTTTATAAGATCATTTTAAGGTATGAATCTAAAAAAGTAGGCAGATCCAACTTTCAAGTACCCAGCTCACTGTTTGGCGTGCCCACTTGAAAGTTGGATCTGCCTACTTTTTTAGATTCATACCTTAAAATGATAGTATAAAATGGTTGGAAGGAGCGGATAAAATGGTTTTTTTGAGCAAATCAATATAAGCATTCTTGAGTTCATGTGGTGGAATCAAGAGTATACTTGATTGACTTCGTCATCTTGGAGGAAATCTGTTGTTTTCTAGGGGCAGAATTGCTGGAACCTAGTGCATTTGAAATCTTATTGTAGAGACAAATGTATCTTTAAAAGAGCAATTATAACGTGCCTCATCCCTTCAAATTCTAATTTTATTATTTCTTATTTTGCTATTTTTGATCTTATGGTGTATCTCAGTATATTAGAACCAACACTCCCTTCAACAATGTCTTCATCACCTTATTAATAAATTGGATGGCAAATAAACATTCATTCTAGTGGCCCTGTAGAAGTTTTTAATGGTGGGTATTCTCACCAATGTTTCCTCAAGTCGGTGCATTTGACGTTCGCATGTGCTTCATTTTTAGATCATGTCCTAAGATGAGCTGCCAAACATATAGACTGGTGTGGATGTAACTCACATACATCATGGTGGGTTCCATAGTCACGGATCGACCGACCTTGGGGATCTACCAAAGCCGTGTATTCATATACAAAATGGTGGGCTCACAGAGTTGGATTATTTTACACTCTAGTTGGAATATTTTAGCACTATGATGATTTAACTTATTTTTATTGCTTTGTGGGCCATCCTTTCTATTTGCCAGTTTTGAAGATTTTTAAGGCAGCCAAGGTCACATCTGGATAATAAAGCATGACCCAAGATCCAACGGCTATAGTTGCCACCTATCCTATCACAATACATCAGTATGTAATGGGGTGGTAGACTCACGAGAGTTTAAAAAAAAAAAAAAAAAACCAGCATGTACAGATCTGGAGGTGTACAACTTCAATAGTACTGCAGACCACCTTACAGAGTTTTTTTTTAAAAATTTTTTGGAACCATAGGCCCCTTTTTTATAGCTTTTAGTTGGGGGGGCTTGGGTTAAGTAGGCCATTATTCTCAACCTAAGCACATAATTTATTAAGTAGCATAATAAATAGAGCTGAATGCTAAAGTCCCTACCTTCAAATATTCCCAAATATTTTGGGACACGTGGCACATCGAATCATCGATAAAGACAATCATTCATTTACAACATTGGACGCCATTCAACGCCAGATAGAGTAAAAAAGGATCGTCTTAACCATCGAATTAATATCATGAAAAATGAATGGTCAAGATTAAATGGAAAAATAAAATATTTCCGATAATTGTCTTGGACGTCTATATTCAATAGATCTCACCATGGATTTCTTATGATTCCACAGAAGCACTTTGGTTTGATGATGCTAACTGTCCAAGCTGTCTCATAAGTAACCATATGAACGGTTTTGATGACATATAAATATCATGGTCGGCTCAAGAAATTTCAATGGTGGACATTTCTGTTCCCACTGTTTTGCTTGCTGTGGCCCACATGATTTTTGGATCTGCCTGATTTTTAGATTCCTATCCTATTGTGGTCTTGCAAAACTAATGGACAGAGTGGATTTGTCACGTGCATCTCTGTGGGCCCCATACAGCTTCGGACTACAAGAGCCAATTCGCCTCCCTATTCGTTATTTTTTTTATTGGGCCCACTAGGGGGACTTTCGAATAGAGACCCTTTGTGGGACTCGAGCCAGGTTCTAACCCTGGGTGAGTAGGCATCATAACCAGCTGTGCTATCCAGCTGAGGTCCTCGTAGAGTAGGCCCTCCATGACCAGGCAACACTGATTCGGTCAGGCCGTGACTGTGGGACCCATCTTGATGTCTGTGTTATATATCCACACCGCCCATTCGTTTTGCAAGCTCATTTCAGGTCATAATCCTCAAAAAATAAAGCAGATCCAAATCCCAAGTGGAAATAGTAGTAATTGAACACCCATCATTAAAAACTTTCTAAGCCCCACCGTAATGTCCATTTGCCACCCAACTATTGATAAGGTCACAAACACTTAGATGAAGCAAAAAAACACAAATATCATTTTAATCCATAACTTTTATGGGCCACGAGAATTTTTAATGGTCAACCGCCTCCGTTTCCTATTATGTAGGTGGTCCACCTGAGATTTGTATTTGCTTCATTTTTTTAGACGCATACCTTAAAATAAGCCAGCAAAATAGATGGACCGCATGTATATACAATTCCATCAATGGCCCCCAGCCACAGCCTAACCAAACTCTATGTTTCCCCAACCTAACCAATCCGCTCCCCCATGACCAAACATGTTGTTCTTGGTTCCAATGGCATTACTTTCAAAGGGTTTATGCATGCCAACAACCGAACCCGCTCAATGTCGCAAGGTCCCGACAAAAAATCCGCTCATGTAGCCTTCGGGCCATCCAAACAGAGCAGCACTCAGCCTTTTGCAATCCTTTCAAATGAAGTGATACCCACCGAATCATACTTTGACATCGTTGTGAAAAGGGTGCGAAATTCATTTCCATTTCTAATCTATTATGCAGAAAACAGGGAATCATTGTCACCCAAGAAAGCTGATAAATAGATTTCGAAATGCTGGCCTGTTTGGATGCCACCAAATAAGTTACTCTTTTTACTTGAAGCAGTAGATAAGTATTTATTTGAGATAAGTAGTTTGGTTTATGATCAATTATAAGTAGCGCTTTTTTTTATTTAAAGCTACTTATCACTTCAGTTTAATAAGTAGAAATCAAGATAAGCCACTTAAGTAACTTAAAGATCTAAAAAGCCCCCTTAAGGTGACCATTTGAAAGTTGAACTTTTTCACATTTCTATATAAATTCTTATGGATTCTACAAGAGATTTCTCATCATGCATGATTCATTCCATTCTTCGGTAGGATGGTAGCAGATGGGTTTTTGTAAGTGATCTTATCATGCATCCATCTCTACATGGTATCCAAACCATGGTTAAAAGACTTAGTGACTTGGATGAACTTGTTTGGCCCTAGGGCTGTAAATGGGTTCAGCGGACCTGATGGGGTAACCAGACCCAACCCATTTAGACCCGACCCATTTGTCAATGAAATAGGTCTGGGTCCAAGAACAGACCCATTTGCTAAACAGGGTCTGGGTCTGGTTTCCTTTATATTAGGAGCCCAACCCTATCCGACCCGAACCCATTTAGTAATGGGTGGGTTTGGTCTATGTTTCAAGGGATCCATCCGGCCCAAACCAAATTTTAAGCCTTGTTAAAATGCTTGCATATAGATCCAAACCCAGACCCATTAGACCCGACCCATTTATAAATGAGTTTGGTCGATCTCCCTCTACCAGACTCCGACCCATTATAAATGAGCATGGTTGGATCTCCCTCTACCAGAACCAGATTCATTTATAACACCCAGACCCATTTATAAATGGGTCTGATGGGGTGACTTGGACCTGACCAGACCCGCTCATTTAGTAAAAGGGTTTGGGTCTAAAATTTGGAGCCAGACCCATTTAGTAAATGGGCAGGTCCGGTTTTGGCTAAACCCGCCCTGAACCCGACCATTTACAGCCCTAATTGGCCCTGAGTCTTAGTTGGGACTCGCTCGCCCGAGTTGGGAGTGACGGGTGGAATTGAACCCAAGTCAGGTAGTAATGAATCCAAGTTTTTTACTTATTTTATTTTATTGAATCCAAGACTTGGATGAGCTGTATCGGACTTGCCCGGGTCTTAAATCATTATCCAAACACACCCTCGTGGAATTTTGACAGACATTTGAAGCCCTGTTTACAAACCGCATAGGACATGGGAAAGCTGTTTCCCCTGAAAAGATGGCGTTGCTTTTCAAAAGACCAAACAGCTAGTATGAGTTTTAGTTCTTCGAGATTGCCTTACAACTAAGCTCTTTTTACCCATTAACACCAGCTGATTATTCTCTTTTTACGTTTGTAAAATTCCATCAACTGATTCCAATTACACTCCATTGGCTGCGGTGATTCTAGAGGATTCCGATGGATTTGAAAACGGTTATTGTATTTTTTGCATTTGGAGGTGGGATTTGGAATCAGTTGTATTTCAAATCTCCTCAAATCATGGATTCGAAATCACAAACAACTGCTGTGATTTAAGGGAATTTAGCCTCTAACAGATCTTTTGCTACTGTTGGTGACTTTCTTAAAAAGAGAGAGATTCCATGATTGACGCTAATGAAAACATCCTATTCAAACTCAATTCACAATGTAAAATAGGTAGATTTTTCTTCTTGGAATGCCAATTGCATTCTCCTTGGACCTGCAAGGATTGAAGTTGTTCATCATGCAGTCCGCACAACAAGAATGCTGTGTCACAGCTTAAGTGCTTCCCCAAGCGTTGATCATGTGAGACCCAGATTCAGTCCATTCATGATGAGTCCCAAGTGACATGTACTAAATTCATGACGATGCAGCGAGATGTGAATGAAGGAAAGAATGCTTCGATTAGTCAAGAGCTCCAAAGCCACATCTTATATGGCTTATCAGTGCAGTTCCTGCTGCAGTTAATGCCACAACCCATCTTGAAGTTGAAGAGGAGTTCCTTCTGGAAGTTTTTAAGTTGCAAGTGACTTTTAGCTATAAGGCACTCATAGGGAATTGTCTTCTCACCCTTAGCCCTCTGACATTTCCTACCAGTTTTTCCTGCAACCAACTTCAGGTAAATTTCTTTCCCCCAAACACCACTCATAAGTGACACACCTGTACACCCCATATCCATAGCTCAAGTGGTAGTCTGAGTGAAGATAACCTTGTTCAACACTAAGGTCTTGGTATCGATTCTCATGTGGGGGTAGCAAACATTGGTGGTGTGGACTACCACTTGAGGTGGGTGTACTAATAGTGGGGTGTGTGTAATAACTAAAAAAAAAAAAAAGTGACACACCTGTAAGCCACTTCTCACTCACAGATGTCAGAACTTACAGGCATCCAACCGTTACAAAACCTCTAATGTACAGAGAAAACCAAGCATCTACAAACACATGAACATAAATATATGATAATATTTTTATCCATTTTGCAGCTGAAAGTGTCATTTAACCTAGCAACCAGTCATGTACAAAAATGAGCAAAGAGTGCTAAGTCTCTGATAAGATCGCTTGTTTAAAAGAAATCAAGCCTATGTGATCATTAGGTGGGAATTGATTTTATAGCTTTGACTTCATAGAATTTTATGGAATGTACATGGTGGAGATCTCCATATTAACAGCTCCGATTCTCACAAGTGTTTCTAGTTTCCCCTGTGAGAAGGCCTCAATAAAAAAAGTTATCAAGCATGGTGACCAGAACCACACCACCCAAACCAATCAGTGGTAAGCAGTGGCCCACCTATTGTTTTATGGTTATGATACTAGACTTAATACCCTAAGAATTAGCGTTACAATATTGAGAAATCATCAGAGTTCTCAGAGCAACAAGTGCTCCTAGTTGCATCAAGACACTGGGTGATTCAATTGATCGATTCGGACCGTCTATTAGGTTCAGTTTCTAGTTCTGGGTCACAAAGTGGAAATTGCACTGACCAGATGATCCCATTCCATCCATAAGTGACCCTTCTTTGCCATAGGCAGCCATTTTCTAGGCCATGGATGGGATTATTAAGACTGATAAAAATGACTCTTTAGAACCATAACCAATCTATGACAGGCCAAAAATCAAATGTCTGGTTTACTTTTCCATAAATGATCTTGACTGTTGATTTTATAGGCAACTGATTGAATTGTAAAAAATTATCTGATCAGTATAATTTTTACATGGTAGCCCACTAAATGTGTGCTGGATCTATCAGACAACCCAGATCAGTCAATTGGATTGCGAAAGTGGTCTAATGCAACTAGGAGCACTATAAATTATAGTGTTCTGAGATCACTGGATCACTTCTATGCAATATTTTTAGAGAGCACTTTGAATACTCTGGCAGTGTGTGATGAATGATATACAGGCAGTTAGGAAGTTACTGAGAAATTGCACAAGTGACATACAAATAATTCAAAATAAACAATCCAAATTATGGGTGCCATTTTGGGAATATAATGAACAAAATATTACTCTCATATGATTATCTAACTATTAGATTGCTAGACGTTTGTTGGGCCATGAAAATGAAAAATATCCAATGAGTTCCACGGATCAGATGTAAGATTGTTTGACCATCTAAGTTCCCGAGTAACTTAGGGACAGTGGGTTTTACAATTTAGACAGTTTAATTGAGTTCATATATGAATAAAATATACGAGTCGCACGTTTCAATGTGCCTATTTTCCATAAGATACACAAAGGAGCAGCGATCTTTTGTGTACATGTGGCACTTGCGCCCATGTGCCACATGAGCCACACATGTGAATGTGCCACAGGTGAGACTGCTCGTCTTCAACCACCCCCACAAGTGCCCAACCTTCAAGCACATGTGCCAGTACCTATGTATACGTATGCCACAAGTGCCACCATGCATCTTTTAAGTAATCTACAAGTGCACTGCAGACCCATGCGTATCAATATTTCGATGTGTACCAGAGCAACATATGTTTGTCCAGATGAGGTGTTTGACAAACAGTAGACGGTACAACAAAATAGTCTATATATACAACCCTGTTCAAACACCTTGGCTGCACGTGTTTGAAGAGCTTTATCCAAACACAAGTTTGATGGTTAAACGGGCCCATACTAATGCAAAGACCCAGGTTGTGGAACATAAAATTCCTCTCTTCCAATTAGTAGCAATTGATTTCAAGAAGACAGTAACCAAAGTTTCAGCTTTTCTTAGAAGAATCTGCTAACGTTCTTTGAATACTTAACAGTAATGTCTATCCTTTGAAGCACAGTGACATAAGAAGAGTCCTAGACTCCTAAATGTAACAGAAGATAACCATCCATAACAAACCCAGAAGCTGAAATGCTTGAATTGAAGGTCTGGATGCCTCAATCATCTTCTCTCTCCGGAGGGAGACCACAAGGCAGCAGCATTTTCTGAGAGATAAAAATGTTTTAGTAGCCAGTGTTCGAAGTTTCGGTATCGCTACAAGTTTCGCTAGCTGGGGATATAGAAACAATATTGATATCGCTGATAATACCGTTGATAACTGGAAATATAGGGAAAATGGGAAAAACGGTGGAAAAAAATATGAAATGGGAGTTTTTTAATATATCAATTTTGGCGATATCGATACATTGACAATATTATTGAAATATTGCGAATACATTGGCGATACAAGCAACACTTGGAATTTACACAGTTGAAAATATTGGCGATACACCCGGTGGTATCAATGCATTAGCAATCCAAGCGACGCATGGAATTTACACAGTTGAAAATATTGACGATATTGATACATTGGCGATATTTAGTGATACATTGCTGATACCTAGAATTTCTGATACTATCGGTTTTATTGGTATTGCTACCAGTGTTATCGGTATCACTGATCTAGAGATAGAGATAATATTGGGGATATTTCGATAATATCGGAGATAATTTAAACACTGTTAGTAGCACAGATAAGAGATCTCTGGAAAAATTGAAATTTGCAAGTAATGTGAGCTTTGGCTATTAGGTGACAACAAGAAACAGCTGAAATATCAACATATCAAGCATTCTTTTCTTTTCCTTTTTCTTTAATAAAAAAAAAAGAAGGATAAGCATCTATGCGAAATAAATTCCACTCTGTGCAGGCACAACAACAGTATTTGTATGACTGAGAACAGTTCAAGCAAAAGAATGTGTAAGGCTTCAATATTCACAAAGGTACTGTATATGATGCTGGATTGAAAGCAGCAGCTTTTATTTGTTCGACCTGGGTTCAGGTGGGGAGCACTTCTTAGTAACCTAATCTGTTGAACCTGTGGATCCCATCATGAGATGGACCATGCCAAAATATCTATTAGAAGATCAACGCCATCTGATGAAATTGAGTAAGAGTAATTGATGGTCTGCATTTAATGGGGCCAAAAAAATAGTTATGATCATCATTTAGGGAGATATCCTGGCGTCTCACATTCATCTAGGGGCCCTCCGTGACAGACAATCTGGAACACCAAACCCTGGAACACTCAGGTTACACATAGATTGCAAACCTGGACTCAGACTCGGACCATCACTGGGTTGGGTCGACTCGGGACTCAGTGGGTTGACCAAGCTGGTCTGATCCAATGACTCTGAACATAATTACCTGCAGATGAACATAGAACATAGAAAAGGATTTTCAGTGGCTCACATTAACTCAAAAAGTTGAAGGCCAGGATCACCACTAAGAAGTGATTTCGGGATGATAGTTTATTTATATTAGTATGGAGAATATGGATGGTTCAAATCATCAGACCATCTGAGAATGTGACCCCAGTGGGGCAACACATGCTGGGATCCTGAGTAGTGAGTCTAGTGACAAAGGCAAATGAACTCCAGCATGACAGAGGAATAAAGAAAGAGGTTGGCTAGGGATATCCTTAGCATGGGGGAGTAGTAGAGAAAGAGTGGGGGAAAGTACCATTAGATGGCTTCAAGCTTTCAGTTTACCATGGCGAATCTATGCTATTCTGGGAAGATGAACAGCTAGGGAACTGCCCTCTAGCAGTCAGGTTCCTGAGACTTTACAGATTGGTTCAAGAGAGGCATATCTCTGCGGAGGAATGGGCAGAACCCACTAGGGAAAGGTTGTCATGGATCATCATTCTCAGAAGAAAGTTGAAGGACGAAGAGCTGAAGGACTTCCAGGCCGTCTATAGGATGTTATATGAAGTACATCTATCACCCTTGACCACGAATGCAAGAATATGGAAATGGGACCCTCCTGGGAAATTCCCAGCGAAATCATTCTTCAGAGCACGAGGGAATGGGGTTTCATTCCCGGGACCCGCCTCGTCTATGTACTTGGCGCATCCCCCGATTGCTTGAAGATGCGCACGTGTGCAGCTCAAATGAAATTCAAATCAAGTTTGCTCCCCCATTATGGAAAGTGTCAGCCCCCCTAGAGTTGCAGCATTCATGTGCCATGCAATCAAACAGAAAATCCTAACAGTGGACAAGTTGCAGTGATGTTTGATATCTGATGTGTGATGTGTAAGCAAATATTTGGTTCTCCCAAATGGATGTGTGATGTGTAAGCAAGCAATCTGCACCTTTGCTATTAGTTGGGAGATTGTCCCCATTGGCCCAACAAAAGGAAAAAGAAAGATCTTGTGGAACATTGTGCACTTTGCTATTTGTTGGGAAATTTGGAAAGAGAGGAACACAGGTATTTTCGTGGACGTCCAGATTTCCATAGGAATTTTCACGATCATCAAATGAACATCTATATCTTCAAAATTCTGGGGGATGTCAATGTCAGAGAGAGGGAACAAGTGATCCAGTCTTGTGGCGTGGTCTTTGGGTCTAATGTCGAGTTTAAACATTTCATTTAACCTGGCAATTATTCTGTATGCTATATTGTAGTTAGGCTTTGGTTGTTCTCTGTTCTGATTTGTGTAATTATGGTTTTTCTTTTAGTAATAAAACTGTAGTTATTTTCTAAAAAAAAAGGAGGTGTAGGAGAAGGTTTCATCTTAAATATCTAGGGGAAATAATCAAGAAGTAAAAAGACCTCCAATCAAGCAGAAAGCAATATTTCTAAGACTCGAAAGTTTGGAACACGTCTAAGACGGCTAAGGCAAGACCGAGCCCTTAACAAACAGCTCACCGCAAAGAAAAAAGAAGACGAGGAAGAGGAAAGAAGTTGCACAAAATGAAGCGACAGGGTGACAAATCCATTGAAAGTACACATATAATGCCTTTCTGATGGTTCTTGTCCCCAACAAACAGTGTGCTCTTGAAAGAACTCTTACAAAGAAAGCATTGACTTCCAAAGAGCATCTAGCTTCCTTTCAACAAAACCCGTAAACGTGGAAAGATTCACAACAATAAAATAATTGATTTAGGGCCTGTTGGGATTGCCAATTACATCAGTATTGTACTGTAAAAGTGCCACCATTATGATTTTACCATGATTGTTTGAGCATGTGATTCGGCAGTCAAATGTAGATGTATCAAGAGATAGGTATTGTAATTCATAATCATTACAATTTTACATTGTAGTGGAAATCTCCAATCCAAACACACACATCAGTGTATTTTTCTCTTTATTTGCCATTGAAGTAATGTAAAAGTGTCATCATTATGATTTTACTATGATAAACCAAACACGGGAATTATCAGTCAAATTACCTATTTTTAGGAGACTAAGTATTGTAATTTGTAATCATTGCACTTTTACAGTACCTTACTGATGTAATTTGCAACCCAAATAGGCCCTAAGTGTCATCCATGAGAGAAAAAGGGCTATGGATTCAGCCCCTCACAATGCATGATTTGCTTTGATTTATTTTAGTGCTGGTTTTAAAATTCTTCAAATTCTATGGAGAATGATTCATGATTTAAGTTTATTCTGTATTTGACAACTAGTACTACATGAATCATGGAATTCATTTCAAAATGAAAATGCATGGAGTTGAATGTTTCTTATGGATATGAATTTGGTTTAATTGTAAAAAGGAGACAAAATGGATTTTCGACTAACATACCAACATCATCTTCATTCTAATGTCCTGATTGATCTGGATGCTCTGCATAGTTCCTTCTTATTCTTCTTCTTCTTCTTTCAAAAAAACAAAATCGGTTTCTCTACATAGTTTTTTTGCCAGAGTCTATGCCACGAAATACTATAAAATCAACCAAGGTTCAATGAGGAATTTCCATAAGAAGGTCCATTCTCCATAGCTTAATTTCATGTTTATATCATGTGGATCTAGTTTTTTGTTTTTGAACTGTGATGGTATATTATAAAAAGGCCAAAGCCAAAAAGAAAAAGCTATACAAATAAACAAAAATACAACATCTCCCATCCACTCTCACCAAAAAAGCAAGAATAGAAGAAAAAACTAAACAGCCCCCCAAGCCTTCGTATTCCGAAAAGCCCTATCGACACTTGCACCGGCTCACTCATTTTGTTGTTAAAGTACTGCTGATTTCTTTCCCACCAAATCGCCCAAAGAGACGCTAAAAGACTTAAACGCCACTCTCTTTTCCCTTGTTTCCCTATCCCCCCCCGCCGTGCTACGCTATGAGGAGGTCCTCCATTGACTTCGGGAACACCCATAAAACACCAAAAGATTGGAGAAACAAGCCCCACACCTTTCTTGCAAAGACACGGTGAATGAATAAGTGTTCCGTAGATTCCGCATCTCGATAGCACATCAAACGCACATTTGGGAGATACATATTCTATTTAACCAAATTGTCTATTGTTAGCACTTTGTTCCTACCTGCTAGCCATCCAAAAGCCGCCACCTTCAAAGGAGCCCCATAACGCCAAAGGAATGCCGTAGCCGCCACCTCTGCATTTTCGTCCGACGCACTCAGAACACGATAGAATGATTTAACAGAAAAAGAACCTGTCTTGGACTTGAGCCATCTCATAAAATCCATTTCTGAAGCGATAGGAGAGGACTTTGATAGCAACTCAAGCAAAAGCACCAACTCTTCAAATTCCCCATCTGATAGATATCTTCTACAAGGCATCCATAAGACTTCATTCATCCCCACTTTTTGAGAAACAATGACTTACCATTTTCCCCTCTTCCCTAGCTAGACTAGCTAAAGATGGGAATCTCTCCCTCAGACTCCCCTCTCCCACCCATCAATCATCCCAAAATCTAATTCTCTTACCATCCCCCAGATGGAAGCCTATACCCTCCCAAATTTCTCTTTCAAAGTCGCCACCGCTTTCCACATACTAGAACACCGATACAAAGATGAAGCCTTCGTCCACAATCCCCCTTCCTCTACCCCATATTTTTTCGCAAATACCTCCCTCCACCTCGCTTTATCTTCCGCTCCAAACCTCCACACCCATTTCCCCAAAAGAGTTAGGTTCATCTCTTTCAGCTTTAAGATCCACGCTCCTCCTTGATCCGTAGGTTTACAAACTTCTTCCCATTTCATAAGATGAAATTCATGTTTCTCCCTCGACCCTTCCCAAAAGAAGTCCCTTCTATGTCTTTCCTAAGCATTCAGAATGGATTGTGGACACTTGAAAAGAGACATAAAATAGACTGGAAGATTCGTAATGGCTGATTTAATCAAAGTCAACCTTCCACCCAACGATAAGAACCTAGATTGCCATTTTGACATCTTTTTGTCACACCTTTCAATTACTCCGTCCCACGTATGCTTTGCCTGCCTCCCGATACATAAAGGAAGACCACCCAAATATGTCGTTGGTAAAGAAGCTTCCCTACACCCAAACACTTCTACAAAAGCCTTCACCCTTTCTTTGGGGATGCCTAACCCTACAATCTCACTCTTGGAAATGTTAATTTTCAAACCGAACACCACCTCAAAACTCACTATGATCGAGCGAAGATTTTCAACAAAAAACCATCTGCCTTGCACAATAAGAGGGTATCATCCGCATACTGAATATGAGAAATCTGATAATTCGTATTATCCACCGCAAAACCTTCCACGAAACCCACGTGAACCCCTCTGTCAATCATTTTACTAAGAGCCTCCATCACAACAACAAAGAGGAAAGGCAATAAAGGATCTCCTTGACACAATCCACGGGAAGCAACAAGGAAACCTTTTGGCGATCCGTTCACCAAAATGGAGAATTTTGCTGAAGTAACGCACCTCCGAATCCAGAAGCGCCATTTAGGCCCACATCCTAATCTGCCCAACATATAGTCTAGGAATTCCCAATGCACATGGTCGTAAGCTTTTTCCACATCAAGCTTACACACCATACCTTCCTCCCCCTGTCATTTTCTAAAAAATGGAAAGTTACTACAAATAAAAATCTGATTTTACTAAATTGATTTTCTAATTCAATTTTCAAGTCACGTGAACATCCCCAAAAGAGCTTGCTACGAGTTACACTGCAAGTATCAACTAAATGATAATCTAAGCAAGCAAAATGGAGATGTATGCATCACAAATGAGGCATTAAAGGCATTGTATCATCCAATGAATGCGCTATGCAGCCAATAAGTCATTCCTCAAGATAAGGCCGTCAATCCATCATCCAAACTCCTAATAAGTCTTGAAGTGCGGTCCCCCCCCCCAAAAAAAAAAAAAGAAAAAAACCTGGCAGATTAGGAATGGAAGGAATTTTTTTGTCCCTCTTTATGTATTGGGCAGTCTCTGCCCCTCATTGTCATGGAGTCACATGTAGGGAGAAAAGTGGTCCATATTAATGGCTCCTATAACTCCTTGCTTTAATTTTATTCTTTCTTTCCTCTTTTTTGAATAAAAGGTTGGCATTTTAAAACAAATGGAAAAAACCTGAAAAGAACATTATCTGGTTGAGAAAATAAAAGCATTCTTAGACTGATAAAATAATGCAAGAAAATTCAATTTGTTAAAGCATACCTGCATAAAATTGTAGCGCTCTCTTCCGATAGATTCGTTTTCAGCAATGGCAAAATATGACAAGATGGGGTAATGACCGATATAGGACGCAAAGCTGTCGCGCTGGATATTCACTGCCCATTCACTACACATCCAAAAAGAAGATAAGAACTACATAATTCCACAACATAGCCCTTTGATTTAGGCAGTGTTTGGATGATTATTGAATTGAATTTCAATAATTTGTTCAATAAAGAGGAAATGACTGAATTGTAATTACCTTCCCTAGTATAAAACAATGAGGTAGCATTGTCCATATTACAATTATGTTACATAAAAGTTGGATCTTGGAAAGAAGTAACTGTAATTTGAAAGCTACTTCCTTGTCATAAATACCTCGAAAGGTCATTACAATTTGTTATTTTCTTTTACTAAAATAAGCCCTTGACAAACAAATAATTAAAAAAAAATAAAAAAATCAGTTGAGCCCCTAACAAACAAGAGGAGAAACAAAAAACCAGGTTCATAAGGGTTCGAGGACTTGCAATCTATTCAAGTCCGCATGCCCAGTTCCAACATATTTAGCTTGGAGATGCTCGAGTTGCGAATTAATGTTAAACCTGTCACTCGCCTGCCCCAAAAACAGAATCGATATTACAAAATCAAAGAGTAATGAAAAAAGATGGAAAATTTGCTAAAGGAAACAATATAGAGTTAAATGACAATATTTGGTTATGTTCTAGCATTTCATACCATTACCAATCTAGCATTAGATTGGAAATATTATATTTGCATGATTAGTGTGATTTTAGACATAGGCATACTATATGGGTCCATACTGATTTTTGTAGCCCAGCAAATTCATCAGGCCAAGGATGGGCTTCTGTATGCCTATGAAGGCCGTCGGGATCCTTAGCTGGCTAGCTAACCAGGGCCTAAACCTGAGTATTTTGCTGATGGACCATGTTAGAATTGGCTTGGGCCGGCCCATTACTTCCGGTTCAATTTTCAATGGCAGAGGGTACGGCAAGCACTGAGAATTTGGGCACCTCGCATAAAATTTCAATATAAACCATCCAAACTGTGGGCCCTAATTTAGATAAATCGTTAAAAAATTAAATAGATGCTCTACATTACATGTATTTTAAACTTGCGAACTCAGTTTTGTGGTCCACCTGATAATTGATATAGCCTAAGAATCAGCTCAAATATTCATCTAGATGGGCTCAACCTAATGGTATATCTTATGCCAAGCTTTTTTATGTGATTTGAAGATTTTACAGTAATTCCCTAATCCAAGCTCTGTTTAATGTGAAAGACAACAACATACTTATGACTTAAAGAATACACAAGCATAAAACACTACTTACCCATAAGTGACTTAGGGCGTGTTTGGATTCACCGTTTGCTCAGTATTGTATTGTTGTGACTTGTGAGTGGAATCGTCCATCACATCATGTGTTTCATGGGGTTTAGCCAGTAATGAAGTAATGTACAAGCGCCTGTTTGGATCAACCAGATATGGTTGTAGTTCCCATATGAAGCAAATCGTGTGTTTGGAGGGAGCAGATTAGGTGTTATGCAGGTAACACCATACCCTTACCATTTGGGGCCCACCTTGATGAATGTGTTGTATATCCATTCCGTCCATCCATTTTTTCAGCTAGTTTTAGGATGCTATCCCAAAAATTAAGAAGATCCAAATCTCTAGTGGACCACACCACTAGAAAAAAGTGGTGAATGACCACTAAGAGCTTTTTGTAGGCCATAAAAGTTTTGGATCAAGCTGATCTCTGTATTTTCCCATCATCCAAGTCTGGTTGACCTTATTAACGGGTTGGATGGCAAATAAACATTATGGATCTGCTTGCAATGGGCCCTAGCAAGTTTTTAATGGTAGGCATTCAATCACCATTGTTTCTTGCAGTGTGGTCCACTTGAGCTTTGGATCTGTCTCATTTTTGTGATCAAGCCTTAAAACGATCTCGTCAAATGGATGGAAGGTTTGGATATAATACATGTATCATGATGGGGTCCACTGGACTTAGTGATGTCAACACACCACCAAGGATGGTGGTGTGTGTTGTTACTCGGGTAACACCTTAGTGGGTGTTAACCTTACCATGGGGCCCATCTTGATGATGTGTTATATATCCATGCTGCCCATCCGTTTTCCCAACCCATTTTAGGATGCGGGCCCAAAAATTAAGTAGATCCAAATCTCCGGAGGACCACACCATAAGAAACAATGGTGATTGAGTGCTCACCATTAAAAACTTCCCATGGCCCATCGTAAGAAGATCTGTAATTTTTATTTGCCATCCAACCCGTTTATAAGGTCAAACAAACCTGGATGAAAGGAAAAGACAAAGATCACTTTGATCCAAAACTTTTGTGGCCAACAAAAAGCTTGTAATTGTCATTCAATACTTTTTACAATGGTGTGATCCACCAAAGATTTGGATCTAACTAAGCTTTGTAATAACGTCATGAAAATGGATGGACAGTGTGGATATACAAAAAAAATATATATATATATCAAGGTGGGCCCCACACAGTAAGGGTAACAACTAATCTACACCCATGCAAATTCAACCAAATCGGACGCAGATTTCCTGCGAAAGCCTTTAACAGGAGGTTCCTACGCTGGGAACCTAGTTGGGGCCCACCATGATGTTTGTGAGAAATCCACCTCGTCAATCCCTTTTGAGAGCTTATTTTAGGACATGAGACAAAAAATGAGCCGGATCCAAGACGCAAGTGGACCATACGAGAGGAAACAGTAGGGATTGAACAACCATTGTTGAAACATTCGTATGGCCACAAATGTTTTGTATTAGGATAATTTTTTTTCGTGTTTTCAGTTAATCCTAGTGGGAATGACCTTAAAAACGATTTGAATGGCATATAAACATCAAGGTGGAGCCCAGGAAGGTTTCAATAGTAGGCATTTCTTTCCCCAGTTTTCCCTCTCATGTGGCCCACTTTAGTCTTGGATCTGGTTCATTTTTGGTCGCATGTCCTAAAATGAGCTCGCAAAACGGATGAACGGGATGGATTTCTCACAAACATCATGGTGGTTCCCATCTATGTTCCCAGCACAGGAACTTCCTACAAAAGCCTTTAGCAAAAAATCCACGTCCAGCCGAATCGCCCTGGATTAGGGCTCTCAATGGGTCGGATCTAGATCGGATCCAACTGGATCCGGCTCCAAGTCAGAAAATCTTTAGTCAGATTCAGATCCGACTCGGATCCAAAAGGTGATATCCAAATCCGATCCACTTATAAATAGTCAGATCCATTTCTAATCCAAAAATCCATATAGCCATTGGATGCCCGAATCCACCACATCATAAATTTGAAAAATATATAATATAATATAATATATTAATTTAGAATAAAATGGTGCAAAACAGTGGTATGGTCAACCTGAGATTAAGATGTCTCATTTTTTAAGATGTGGCTTAAAATAATCTGAAAAATTGGATGACCGGCGTGGATAGAATATCATATACCTCAAGATGGGTCTTCGAGTGGAACTGTGGAACCCTCATTCATGCTCAAAAGAGGCGTTCGTCGCGAGCGCTCGCAGACGTAAATTTGGATTGCCTAGTGAGTTACTCAATATGCTTTTATTGTAATGAGTAAACCATGTTGGGCCCACTGTGAATGTATGTGGTCTATCCATGCTGCCCATACGTTTTTTCAGCTCATTTTAGGGGTTGAGCCCAAAATTTGAAGGTATCCAAAGCTCACAGGAAACATTGAGAATAATGATTTCCACCATTGAAACCTTTCTAGGGCCCATGGTGATGGTTATTTGTCATCCAACCTGTTCATAAGATCACACGTAGATGGATGGAGGGAAAACACAAATATCAGCTTGATCGAAAACTTTGGTGGCCCCCAAGAATTTTTCAACAGTAGACGTTCGATTCACATTGTTTCCTATGGTGTGGTCCATGTGAGATTTGGATACGATTAATTTTTGGGCTCAAGCCCTAAAATTATCTGGTAAAATGGATGGACAGAGTAGATAAATACATAAATAACAACGGACCTCACAAAGTTTACTAAGTACGCGTACTCACTACGCAATCCACTTCGAGGGACGCTGGGCAGCAGCGTCTTTGACACTCGCTGTTCCAGCACCTAATTTTTTTATTTTTTATTTTTTATTTTTTATCTTTGGCCAAGTGGGGTTTAGGTACGGATGATCCACTCCATTCATTAGCTCGGTTAGCTCATGAAGGACCCAAAGAGCCCAATATTGGATAGCTTTTGGTGGCATATACAAATCACAGTGGACCTAAAACGACTTCAATGATGGACACACAACTTCACTGTTTCCTGTTTTATGGTCCACTTAAGATCTGGATCTTCTCCAGATTCGGGTCCATGGCCTTAAATGATCTGTTAGGATGGATGGACGGTATGGATGTAACATATACATCATGATGGGCCCCACAAGTAGGCCCTAGGACCACTTTTCTGCAAAGGGTCGAAGATCCTATCGGATCTTACTACTAGATCTGGATCCAACCCGAATATGATTCAAATTTATTTTTGTAAATCCGAATCCAGTCTGTTTAATTAATCGGACCTATTTTAAGATCCAACTCTGCATTATACGGGTTTGGAGCGAATCGGATCTCGGATCTGACCCGCTCCATTGAGAGCCCTACCCTGGATTTGCTAGAAAACCAGCGCAATATATCTGATTTGACATCTCGAGGTTCGAGGGCGGGAAGCGAGCCCACTTCCAGGCGTAATCCAAACGACATCTTTGCCTCATTATGCATTTAATACCACACAATACGACCTAAACTGGCCATCCAAACACGCCCTTAAAGGTAAGTTGGTTTTTTTGTTTGGTAACTTGTGAGTTAGTTACAAGTAAGAAGCTATATATTTACACCAAGCAAGGCTTGGAGTAGGGGAATCGTTCCAAAATCTAATTGACATATAAGAAAACTTGGCAAAAAGTATGCCATTTTATTAAATGCATCTAGACGAATATTTGAGCCGATTCTTAGGCTAAAGCAATAATCAAGTAGGCCATAAAAGTGGGCCTGAAAATTTTTTTAAAAAAATCCTGAAATGGTCCAGCCACTGTTGAGTACAAAACATTGAAGATAATGTGTAGATAGCAACCAAGTGAAACAAGTGATAAAACAACATTGACAGGGAATCAGTTACACATTAACTAAAGAAACAAAGAAGAAGAATGCAGAAACATAGTTGTGGTGTGGGAAAATGCATGTTAGTGGTGAGCTCACGCCACCTACAATAAGTAGGTAAGGAAGATTGAAGAGGCCATTTGCAGCATACGTGCCGGTGCATTACACAAGTGAAATCTGGATCATTCATAAGGACTGGCCACAAATGTACCGGTGCCATCAGGTGGTTCAGCACATATGTATGAAGAATTTAAACCAATTATCAACTTCTCTTAACCCTTCATTTATATCATATATGTACATAGAATCGACAACACACACTAAGTATAAAAGGTCCAACCATTGGTCTGCACTAATCATCAAAAGGACCAAACATATGGCCTATAACTCATCCACAATGGGGTCCATATATTCAACAGCTTGATAGATGGAAAGAAAATAAAATTAATAAAAATAAAAAGATCAATGGTTGTGATTATGGAGCCCACCTTGATATATGTTTTATATATCCACGTTGTTCATCAGTTTTGCCAGCTCATTTTAGGGCATTTGCCCAAAAATGAAGAAGATCCAAATCTCAGGTGGGCCACGCCACAAGAAACAGTGGTGACTGAACACCCACCAATAAAAACTTCTTCTGGGCCACAAAGTTTTGGATCAAGCTTATATTTGTGTTTTCCCTTCATCCAGGTCTATGTGACCTTATCAATGGGTTGGATGGTAAATAAACAGTAAGGTGGGCCCTAGGAAATTTTCAATGGTGGGCGTTCAATCAACATTGTTTCCTATAATGTGGCCCACTTGAAATTTGGATCTTCTTCATTTTTTGGCCCGTGCCATAAAATGAGCTGACAAATCTTATGGACAGCGTGGATATACAATACATATGTTATGTGGGCTCCACTGTCACAACTTCTCTGAATCGGAGCCCGATTGAAATGCAAGAACAAATGAAAAAAGACAAAAATAAAAAATAAAAAACTATCGCCCCACCTAACTGCAGAGAGAGAGAGAGAGAGAGCTTCTTAAATGGTTGGAGCTTTGTTGTAATGGAGGGGTGTTTTTCCCCTCTTCCCCTCTTTTAAAAAATCAGACCGTTTGCCTGTAAGCAAGTTACAGGTAAGTGGAAACATAGATCACAACCACAGTAACTTTCCTGTGAGATTTGCCTGTGAACTTACTTACAGGTAGCTCACAACCATGTAACTTTCCTGTGAGATTTGCCTGTGAACTTACTTACAGGTTGAAAGTGATTTACAGGTATGTTTCCTCCCGCAAACACCCCCTTCCAGAAGTTTCAGGCATCCAAATGATCCCTGAGGTTGTGTTTGGATGCCAATTCAATTCAATAAGAGGATTGAATTGAGTTTTTGACCATTTCAAGTCCAAATTGAAACAAGTTGAATTGTAGTTTGCGGTTTGATTGTCATTAAGAATTCCTAATTTTAGCCATTTCTTCTGCATCAAATTGCATTGTTGCAATTCAGTTCAGCTGACCATCAAAACACACCCTAAAGTTAGGGTTTTCAAGAAGGTAATGGAAATAAATAAATTACCTCTGTCGCACTCAGGAACCAGCATGTGTGTCACCGTCCACTGGGGCCGACATGTGGAGATGGTCCTATGATTTGAACCGTCCATAATCTTTTCACTAACATAAATAACCTACTGTCCCATAATCACACTTCGGCAATGATCCTGCGCCATCAAAAAATTTCCTTCCATTGTCCTAAATTCATCTGAAGATGACCATTTTCCGGTTGCAGAATAGAGTCCACTACATGGACGGCTCCGGTGATCCGACCCCTCAGCACGTGGGCCCCATTTGGCTGCAACGCAGTCTAGATACTGAGGCGCGACAGAGGGAAAACGAATTCATGGAACCATCGGAATAGATCTTACGTTTAGGGTTTTGGAAAACCGTTTTTTCTCATTTAAATGCTTTCTTTCTTCATTTAGGGTTAGGTTTAGAAGAGAAAAAATGCAAAGCAAAACCAATGAAGGCAAGAGATGTGTGACTAACCTGCATGCTTGCTCGTCTTTACGAAATAAAAGAAAAAGTCGATCTGGCCAAACAGAAAGAAATAGGGCATGGAGTTTTGGCTGTATAAGGGGAATTATTTTGATACTCTGGCAGATCACGAAGCTTGATACGCAGGCACCCTTGAATTGTGCACGTGGCATAGGTTAACTCAAATTACACCGACTAGATTGTGATACCTGGTCTTAAAATCAGATTGGTTGAAGAATCCAAACTTGATTCTGGTACACTTTATTGTTGAAATTGTATAATTGAATTTTTTTCGGCCCGGCAAGTATTATAGGTAGAGGTGGGCACACACCAAGCCAGCTGGAAAGCTAGGCTCGGATTGGTTTGAAGAAGCTCAGCTTGGATTGGATCGAATGGAAGCTCAAACTAAACTAAGCCTCGGAGTCGAGCTCGTTTGAAAAAACAAACCAAGCTCAAACTAGGACAGTACCGAATTGGCTCGGCTCGAACCTCGATTTGATCAAGCTCAGTTTGATTTGGCTTGATTTGGCTCGTAGATTGTAAGCACACTTTTTACTGCAGTGTGATCCACTTGAGCTTTGGATATGATTCCATTTTGGGATCATGTCCTAAAATGATATGTAAAACAGATGGACTTTCTGTGGTGATCCACTTGAGCTTTGGATATGATTCCATTTTGGGATCATGTCCTAAACTAATATGTAAAACAGATGAACAGTGTGGATAATACATATACATGATAACATGTATAATACATAATACATATACATGAATGTACACTGTTTCCTTACACTTGTAAAATTATGCTCATGTACTTTTGTTTGGAAAATGCTCTTACATAAAATGCTCTTACATGTCTATTTTGAAGCTGCAGTCCTGTGGAAGATGTTAAACATCATATAGTAAGATACCGTTTGTACTTTTTTCTGACTTTTTAAATTCCTTCCTATTTAAATAAACAAGCAGAAAAAGAGCCACCACCTGTTTGAACTTGGCTCGGCCCAGTTCGAAATTTTCGACCAAATTGATCCCAGTTCGAACCAGATTTTTTTAGAGCAAACCAAACTCGGGCCGCATAGGTCGGCCCGAAACCCAAACCAAGCTGATCCACAAACTGAGGTGGCACAAAAACAAACCAAACCAAACTGGGGCTAACTCGGCTCAGGCCCAGATCGTTGCCCACCTCTAATTATAGGTAATATTTTAAATACCGACAATATCGGCCGATGTATTGTATGATATATCTTGTATTTCACGAATGCGATACGAAACGCATAAATAGTGTCAATATATCCTATATGTTCAATCTAGTACGTATTTTCAAATTTTATTCTTCTTTTTTAAATTATGTTAAATCAGTGTTAGATGGTTACAAATCTAATAGTTCTTCATGTTTTGCATGAAAAAACATGGAGTTGGAGCTCTGATTTCAATAGCCATTGGTTACTCATGTTCTTTAGGTTTTTTTTTTTTTTTTAATTTTCCTTCAACCAGTTGTCAATTAAGACTAATTTCAACGTATTTAGGAGTATTTGATTAAATGATTGTCACATACGCTCTAATTTTGAAATTTGAGTATAGATGGTATGATTTAGAGAAAATTGAAAAAAAAATCAAATTTACCCAATTTGCTTGCAAAGTTACACTCCAAACATAGAATCAAGCATGTATGAGGGTAGATGTACTGATTTATTAAGTCATTCTCAATTTTCAAAAAATAAAAATAATTTTTAATAAAAAAATATTAAAATATTAATTGTTTTTCAAAATTTCCCTTCACGCAGCTATCAATTAAGACTAATTTCAAAGTACATTAGAGTGTTTGATAAAATGATCATCGCATACACTTTAAATGTTATGCATTCAATTTGAATGTAGTTGCATTAGTTCAGTCAGACAATGCATAACTTAGGACCTTGTACAAAGGAACCAATCATGTGTATTTCTTTTTTAAGATAAAACCCCCAAGGCCCAACTTTCAACCTGATCTAGAACCCCCCCCCCCCCCCCCCCCCCCCCCCCCCCCCCTCTCTCTCTCTCTCTCTCTCTCTTCTATGGCCCACCAGAGAGGGTTCTGGATCAGGTTGAAAGTTGGGCCCTGAGGGTTTTTCGGGGTGCTGCTTCACATGGACGGCTCAAATTTTGGGGACACATCACGTGTGATGAGTCCTCAAAAATCTCTCACGAGTTCTTGTGAGAGATGGTTCGCATGTGAGCATCCCTCTCTCTCTCTCTCTCTCACGAGAAACTGTGAGCACTTTTTCATGGCTCATTGCACATGATGTGAGCCCAAAATCTGAGCCATCCATGTGATGCAGCACCCCAAAAAATCCTTAAGACCCATCTTTCAACTTGATTCAGAACTCTGGTGGGCCGCAGCAGAAAGCAAGAGGCAAATCAAGGGAGGAAACTGTTTCCTTCTTTCATGGCCCACCAAAGTTCTAGAACAACTTGAAAGATGGGCTCTGAGGGTTTTTTGGGGTGCTGCATCACGTGGATGGCTTAGATTTTGAGCTCACGTCAGTTGCGATGAGCCATGAAAAAGTGCTTACGAGTTTTCGTGAGAGAAGTGCGTAGGTGAGCAATCCTCTCTCTCTCTCTCTCTCTCTCTCTCTCTCTCTCTCTCTCTATATATATATATATATATATATATATATATATATATATATATATATATATTCAGTCACACCCACACTGTTAGTCAGAGGATGCACCCCACCAATGTAGTTACTGTGTCTCCTTAGCTTTCAAACTTAAGACCTGATGTTGAAACACCAAGGTGTCTTTTAGCTGGGCTAGCAGGCGGACACTAATAAAGATATATGTAATACATGTAGACTACTTGAAGATGCATGATAGCACATCTCATGTAAAGTACCACATATGACATGTATACACATAAACATTAGCATATGTGACATACGTGGAGCGCTTGAAGTGGAGCGGTCAATAATAAGTGGCTACTTATGCACATATTGCAATGTACCATACGCATACAGTAAAGATCACTAATCCTTGTATCTTATAAAGAACTAGTGAGGATAGGTGCAATGCGCAACACACATGCGTGTAGATGTGTAGTGTCGAGTGTGGGGGGTAGAGTTGAATGTTCAATACTTGTGAGGCCCACCACTTGGGCATGTGCAATCCAAACTTTTCATCAAGTGAGGCATATCATATTCATTATTCACCGTGCGGGAAGCCACCTAGGGATTTCAACAGCAGGTCTCAGGTTCAAGTGCTAAGGAGACACACTAGCCCCACCAGGGGGGGGGGGGGGGGGGGGGGGGGGGGGGGGGGGGGGGGGGTGCATCGTGTGACTAAACCGTGTGGGTGAATTGCCCAGCAAATAGGATGGATGCATTGCATGACTAATAAAAAAATTTAATATTCACCACGTAGCAAAAAAATGCATCCCAACTTATCTAGGCTACACAAAATAAATAAATAAATAAAATAAACACTATTATTACACAACGATTATATGTCTACAAATACTACTATTTTACGTAAATTCAACGTCTTAAAATAAACACTATTATTACACAACGATTATATGTCTACAAATACTACTGTTTTACGTAAATTCAACGTTTGGTGTGGACGTTGGAATTGTGATCAACCGATTTGATTTCACAACTGTTGCTGGTCATTTATACTCGTATGCAACCCGAGTGTCACCAGAAATCCCACCGTATCTGCCGTTTGGGACTGAAAGTTCAAATACTTAAATTACTCCAACCATTCCCATCAATTCCAAACACGGGATATAATTTATATCATGCCAAATGCAATTTTTCTCTGCCAAGTCATCAGTAGAATATCCTATCCGCATAGAAAGTTCACTGTACTGGCTGGCCCACCCAATTTGTGGACGGGCATGATTTCAGATCAGGTGATCATCATGGTGTGACCATCTTCTGCTGACCAGTTGGGTGGAAAAGGGCTAGCTGTATCATAACTCATGATACATAGCCCTAGATTCAAGCCTATGGCTTGGTTGACAGTGGCTAACTCTGTTGGGAGTAAAACGCCGGCAGCTGAAGTAAAAGCCGATACACACAGCAGAATATTGTGATCAAACGAGAATCATAATGCAACCAATCACACAAGCATTCAACCATAAGAGACAATCTAATTTTATGTGGAAAAACCTATCAACGAGTAAAATACCACGACACAAAGCGATCCACTATGATTCAGAAGATTACAGAGTTGATAGTGTTGGAAATCCGGTCAGTGGAAGCACCGAAGAAGATCAAACAATCACCACAGCCACACAAGCAATCAACGCAAAGACAAACGAATTTTATATAGAAAACCCTTGCGAGAAAAAACCACGGCACAAAGCGACACCTCCACTATAAATTCCAGAAGATTACAAAGCTAATCTACCCTCAAGCAAATCCCAAAGATGAACAAGGCACTCTCAAACCTTACAATCTCTCCCCCAAGCCAAAATCTCAAAATATGACTCCTTGGTATTGATTAGGATACATCTAAGACGGATTAGGAGGTGCTTATGTAGGCCTCCAACCCAATTTAGAAACATACAATGCATATTTGCGCAAAACCGCATTTACATCCGACCGGTCCCGACCGGTCGGACCTATGCAAAAATAGTCCAGGGAGTTTTGCCTTGAAAAAATTCAATTCTAGCCTCTGTCTGACCGATCGAAGCACATGTCCAACAAGCCAGTTGAGGCTCTGTCCAAAGCAGGGATCGGTTGACCTCCCAAAGAACAAACCTTTTTGAAGGCTCTGACAACAAACTCCACCGAGGCTTTAAAATCGAATCATCTTCCATTTGCTTCGTCGATCAACTCATCTTCAAACATAGTGTCTTCGCTTCTCGTGTATCACTGCGTCTTCATTAAGCCTTTGCCAATCCCAGGAAAGTTACGCAGAACTTGAACTTCTTTGTTGAGACCACCTTAGTCAGCATATCCGCCGGATTCACGCTAGTGCTAATCTTATTTAGAGTCATATCTCCTTCTTCAAGCACCTGTCGAATAAAATGGTGACGCACATCAATGTGTTTAGTACGAGAGTGAGAAACATATTTTTTAGCCAAATTGATAGCACTAGAATTGTCACAATTAACTGACACGGCTTTCTGCCGAAGCCTCAACTGATTTATTATTCCTTTAAACCAAACAGCCTCCTTAAAAGCTTCTGTCACCGCCATATATTCAACTTCAGTAGTAGAAAAAGCTACCACAAACTGAAGCTTAGACATCCAACTAATCACTCCACCCGCTAACACAAACGAGTACCCTAAAGTCGATCTCCTACTATCTACACTACCTACGTAATCAAAATCGAAGTAACCAACCAACTTGTTCTTGAACTTTTCAAACGTCAAGATGTAGTCTTGCGTACTTCGAATGTATCGAAGTAGCCATTTCACGGCTTCCCAATGTTGTTTGTCTGGGTTAGACATGAATCGGCTAGCAATACCCATAGCCTGTGAAATATCCGTTCTTGTACAGATCATGACATACATTAAATTGCCTACAATACTTGAATAGAGCACATGAGACATAATATGTTTTTCTTCATCTGTTTTGGGACAATGTTCAGAAGAAAGCTTTAAGTGAGCTGCGTGGGGAACGCTAACCGATTTGGACTTGTCCATCTCATACTTTTTCAGCACCCTCTCAAAGTATTTTTCCTGAGATAACCACAACCTGCTCATCTTCCTATCTCTATGAATATCTATGTCAAGAACCCTCTTTGCAGCCCCTAGATCCCTCATCTCGAATGTCCCTGAAAGCTGAATCTTCAACACATCGATGTCAAACATGCTATGACTAACAATAAGCATGTCATCGATGTACAAAACCAGTATGAGAAACTTCTCATCATTCAGTGTCTTGAAATAGACACAATGATTGTACTTGCTCTTAGAAAAGCCCTGACTCATCATGATGGAATCAAATTTCTTGTACGACTGCGTAGGCGACTATTTGAGACCGTACACCGATCTCCTCAACTTGCAAACCTTATTCTCAACCCCTTGCACTATATAATCTTCTGGTTGCACCATATAAATCTGCTCTTCCAATTTCCTATGCAGGAAGGCAGTCTTTACATCCATCTGTTCCAGCTCGAGGTTGTATTTGGCAACCAGCGCCAATACGAACCTGATAGATACTTGCTTCACAACCGACGTAAAAATCCCACTGAAGTACACGCCTTCACGCTGAACATACCCTTTTGCTACCAATCTTGCCTTGTATCTATCATATTTCTTCTGAAAAATCCACTTGCACCCAATCGCTTTTCGGCCCACTGGAAGCTCCACAAGCTCCTAAGTCTCATTCCTGTACACGGAGTCCATCTCGTTTTGCATTGTCGTCTTCCACTTTTCAGCATCTATATCCTGTAGTGCCTCCTCAAATTTAGACGGATCCCCCTCATCTGTAATGAGAGCGAATGCAATGTTCGAGTCATCCCTATACATTGCCGGTAAAGTACAATCTCTAGGTGGATTTCTTCGCATAGACGGCTACTCCACCTGATCCTGTACCTCTATCTGCGCTTTAGTATTGGCCCGTGTCTCATCTCTATCATTCTGTATGTCAACAATCTCTGATTTTTCTGGTTCCTTTGTAGCATCCTTACGGAACAGAGTACCTTAATCAAACTTGACATCACGGCTCATGGTGATCTTCCGTGTGACAGGATCATATATACGATAACCCTTCACACCATCACCATAGCCCACAAAGATCCATTTTCTGACCCTATAGTCTACTTGTTTCTCTCAACTGATGGTAAGTGAGAGTAAGCCTTGCAACTAAAGATCAGCAGACTTAGTAGTCTAGCGTATGACCACTCCACACTTTCTCAGGAATTTTACATTCAATTGCCATAGAGAGAGACCGATTTATCAAGTAACAAGCCGTATTAACGGCCTTAGTCCACAACTCTTTGCCTAACCTAGCATTACTAATCATGGATCGGGCTCTCTTCAAGAAAGTTCAATTCATCCGCTCTGCCACACTATTCTGCTATAGCGTGTGACGCACTATGTTGTGCCTCACGATCCCCTCTTCCTTACAATATGTACTAAACTCCTTGGAAGTGAACTCACATCCATTGTCGGTTCTCAAAACTTTCAGTTTCTGCCCTGACTGATTCTCCACCATCGTCTTCCAATATTTGAAGGTCATGAAGACATTGGATTTATTTTTCAAAAAATAAACCCAAACCTTCCTACTATAATCATTGATAAACGACAAAAACCACGATGACCCCCTAACAAAAATAACGGGCGACGGCCCCCATACATCGGAATGGACATATTCAAGCACCCTTTTACATACGTGTTTTTCCCTTTAAATAACAATCTAACCGTTTTCCATACATGCAATGTTCACATATACTAAAGTCTTTAGATTTAAAGGAATGAATCAAAGATCATTCAGAGAGTACTTTCATGCCCCGCTCGTTCATGTGGCCTAAGCGTGCATGCCACATACGTGTAGACGTAGAATCCGCTACAATCGCTGCAGCTCCACCTACTAAAATGCTCCTAATAAGTCTATAAATGTTTCTATGCCTCTGTCCCTTCATAATTACAAGGGCCCTCTTTGAAACTTTGCAGAACTGGTCAAAACCAGTGAACTTACACCCCAATGCCTCAAGTGCACCAAGGGAAATCAGAATTTTTCTCAACCTGGGAACGTGCCTCACTTCTGTCAAGGTCCATTTGATCCCATCGAACATCTTGATGCGCACAGTACCAATTCCCACAACCTTGCAGGCGTAGTCATCGCCTAGAAATACCAAGCCTCTCTCATACTCCCTGTAAGAAGTAAAGCCGCTCCTATCCGGGCACATGTGATACGAAGCCTCAGGAGTCCATGATTCACTCATCGCTGAGAGATCCAATCTTTGACACCGTCAAGACCTCGCACACATCACTACCACCTTCTTTAGCTTCAGCTGTATTGGCTTCCCTAGAGGAGTCTCCAGACTTCTCCTTCTTATACTTAGGACTCCTGCAGTCCTTCTTCATGTGCCCAACTTAGCCACATCCTCAATACTTCAACTTAGCTTTGCCTTTGCCCTTCGACTTGGATCGAGAACGCGATGATCCTTTACTTCGCTCAGAATTTATTCCTCTTATAATCAGTGCATTGGAGGAAGAATTAACATCATCGCTCTTCTGTCTCATTGCCTTCGACTGAAGGGCTGAGACAACGATCTCAACACTAATAGTGTCCCTACCCGCACACTACGAGTCCCTGAGAGACTCATATGAACTAGGAAGCAAGTTCAGTAAGATCAAGGCTTGATACTCATCCTTCATCAGTTCACCAAAATCAAGCAAGTTGCAAATCAACTTGTTGAACGTGCTTATGTGGTCCTCCACATCTGTCCCCTCCGCCATCTTCAAGGTGAAGAGTTGCATCATCAGATACATGCGATTTTTTAGAGACTTCTCCACATAGATGTTCTCTTGCTTGGTCCATGTCTCTATAGCGGTCTTCTCCTTCATGACGTTATAGAGGACGTCATCAACAAGGCACAATTGAATTGAGGCCATAGCCTTCTTATCCATCCTGGTCTACTCATTATCTTACATGTCGGTAGGTCGCTTTCCAAGGGCGTTCACGACCCCTTGCTGAGTTAGGACGGCCCTCATCTTCACCTTCCACAACTCAAAGTTGTTTTTACCCAAAAACTTCTCAACGTCGAACTTCGCACTTGAAGCCATGAGATTGTCTCAGAAAACATCTTCTTCAACCTTCCAACGATAGCTCTGATACCACTTATTAGAAATCCGGTCAATGGAAGCATCGAAGAAGATCAAACAATCACCACATGGCCACACAAGCAATCAAGGCAAAGACAAATGAATTTTACGTGGAAAATCTTTGCAGGAAAAAACCACGGCACAAAGTGACACCTCCACTATGAATTCTAGAAGATTACAAAGCTAATCTACCCTCAAGCAAATTCCAAAGATGAACAAGGCACTCTCAAACCTTACAATCTCTTCGCCAAGCCCTACTATCAAAGTAAGACTCCTTGGTACTGATTATGATACATCTAAGATGGATTATGAGGTGCTTATATAGGCCTCCAACCTAATTTAGAAACTGTTAGAACTAGAAAAATGCTCGGACGCAGTTTTCTGGTGTTTTGTTGTTCTAGGGTTCTGAGTAATAGAAACATTCATGACAATCACAAGCATTCACAAAAGTACGCAAGAGAAGGGATATCGCAAGACGAATTTTATTTCAGAGATTCTGAGATCTTGTACATTCCAGGCCGTGATCTGACACGAGCCCTTAATTACATCGAATGATCGATGACCCTTGATTGAAAGGCAGAAGACTAGTCAATAGGGACTACGGTCTCAGAGTTCATGGTCGTAGAGACCTGTATTTGTGTGGTCGTAGAGACTTGTATTTGTTGTGTTTTGTTATGGACTGATCCATCTTTGTACGAGTCAGATGTCTATGTCCCATATTTTGACAAGAGATCCGGGCTAAGACTGTCAGGGTTTTTAACCGAGGGGTGCGACTCTGGGTCTGCGCCCATCATTTGTGACGGGTGACCGCGAGAAGACCGATCTGCAGTTGTATGTACCTGAGCAGCTCAACCAGCGGATGCCGTTTGAATGGGTAGGGCATCGACTGTTCTTGAAGTGCCAGTCTTTAACAAATTGTATGTAATAGTTCAGAACTTTCTCTATATGGTTTATCGTGTTAACCATAGTCCCATTTGCTTAGTCCGGACCTGAATCCGGGTCATATTATGATAGTACATGTAATGATGATACATCAGTATGATTCTGGGCACTGGCGGCCTCTTTTCGAGAAGTTACTTCGTTAATCTCGTTGGATTGGATTGGACTCCGAAGGCTTGCATTCTGCTCATTGGGTTGCCCGGATGAGTTATTTGACTGCTCCGTTGTGTCCGGAATGCTCGAAATTCCCAAAATAGGCCCAAACGGGATTGAAAAATATCATAAAATGAAGATTTAAAGGTGCTGAAATGGATGTTTAGAGTGCTGATTTTTATGATCCGCTGGCCTGATTTTACTGATGCGCTGGGCCAGCGAGTCCAAAAAAAATGTTTGTTGAAAATGTTCTATTTTCCTGATCCGCTGGCCATTTTTACGATGTGTTGGGGCCAGTGCGTCCAAAAATGACTTTGTTTAAGATGTGTATTTTTCTGATCCGCTGGCCTATTTTTGTGATGCGCTAGGGCCAGTGCGTCCAAAAAATGACTTGTTTTATAAATGACTGATTTTCCTGATGCGCCGGGCATTTTTCTGATGCGCTGGGGCCAGTGCGTCCTTAAAATGATTAGTTTTGAAATATTGATTTATTTGATTCGCTGAAGGTATTTTTCTGACGCGCTGGGGCCAGTGCGTCCTTAAAATGATTAGTTTTAAAATATTGATTTATTTGATCCGCTGAGGGTATTTTTCTGACGCGCTGGGGCCAGTGCGTCCGAAAATAACTTTGTTTTAAAATGATTGATTTTCGTGATGCGCTACTATACTTGCGCAATTTGAAGTTATTTCATCGCCGGACCTGCTGTGGTCGGAGATGGGGTTTTCGGTGAGGGATTCCGTTGATCGGAAGGAGATTCTGGTGATCGGAAAGGGATTCCGGTGAGGGATTCCGGCGGGTTTTCGGAATGCCCAAGGGATGCAGCTCTCTCTTTCTCTAGATCTGTCCGAATGATCCGAAGGGGGGGGGGGGGGGGGGGGTATTTATACCCAAAAATGCCGAAGTTCGGCTAATAGGAGTCCGCCACGCGTAGTGCGTCGAGAAATCATACCGGCGCGTCGAGAAAATCACTCGGCGCGTCTAAAAATGTCTTTGTTAGAATGCTGATTTTTAGGGCGCACCGGTTGTCAGTGCATCCAGAAATTCCTGAAAAATGCTTAATTTATTGGACGCGCTGAGGGTCAGTGCGTCCTGAAATTCCTGAATTATTGGATGCGCTGGACGAATTTCCTGATGCGCTGAGGGTCAGTGCATCCTGAAATTCACTTCGTAAAACTGTCTGCATTTCTTGATGCGCTGGGTGAGTTTCTTGACGCGCTGAGGGTCAGTGCGTGCTGAAATTCACTTTGTAAAATTTGCTGAATTTTATGATGCGCTGACCATGAATTTCTTGATGCGCCGACGTACTCGTGTCTTACAAAATTGGGTTTTGCGAAACGAAGGGCTTGCGGGGCTCACTTTGCGATGGATGTCGATGCACTGGCTCTATTTCTTCATGATTGAAGTAAGCCTCCCAAATTTGAAGGGTTTTGATCATGATGAACGGTGGGGTCCACCACTGGCTCAATTTTCCATTTTTTGTCAAGTCTGATCTGTATTGTGATTTTGCTGAGATTCCTGATGCACTGACCATAAATCTAGTGATGGGGCAAATTGTACACTTGTGATCCCTGTTTTGAGGATCCTGACTTTTGGGACCCCAATAGAAACATACAGCGCATATTTGCGCAAAACTGCTTTCACATCCGATCGGTCCCAACCGGTCAGATCTGTGCAAAAACAGTCTAGGGAGTTTTGCTTTGAAAAACTTTAATTCTAGCCTCTGTCTGACCGATCAAGACCGGTCGTAACACATGTCCAACAAGCCTGTTGAGGCTCTGTCTAAAGCAGGGACCGGTCAGACCGGTCGACCTCCCAAAGAATAAACCTTTTTGAAGGCTTTGACAACAGACAACACACAACCCAAAGAAAACTCAAGCTCTCTCTCTCTCTCTCTCTCTCTCTCTCTCTCAAAACACTCTCTCCTCTTACTAATATACTTAGGAAACCTTAGACACCTTAGTATTTCTCCTATTATCGGTTACAATCCGTTTATATAGGCAACAAATCAAAATTAGAAACTACTTAAGAAAATCCACGTATCTACATAAGAAAACGCATGCACAGCCGACCGATCGACCCGGTTAAAAACAGTCCAGAGGAAAAACACCAATGTCATCACGTCTGCCTCATCACTCGACTGGTCGGACCCGTGAAAAACTGTCCAGAGTCTTGCTGCCTTCGCTGTCCAAAAACGGACCAGTCATGGGACCCTATCAATGCACAGTTTAAAAGCTCTTCCGACAAACTCAACGGTTTGGATTTCATACACGTCCGTGAAGTTGGCCTGTGTGAATGAGGAACCATCGGAATGAAAACACTGGCCGTGACGATTGGATCCTTTAAAAGGATTTGGTTGACTCTGTGCTGACCATCCAGTTGCAGCCCATTGGTTGGACAGATGAACATCCAAAATCGCACACTTCCACACAGCGCTAGCGCGCGAAGGAGTGCAAGGATTTGATATCCTACTTATGCGAGAAGCCACCACACCGCCGAGTGTTATCCATGAGACCCACCTAAATGAATGGCCTAGATCTCACATGTAGATTAGAAGCATGCAGAGTTGTCTTGATATTTATGAAAATTTCTAGAGTTTTTGGGTGAATGAAATCCGAACCGTTGAGTTAGCCCGTGTTTGATAACAACACAACGGGAAGGATTGGATCAATCTGATATCAGATGTTCCAATGCCCACGGTGGATACTGCATGATTTCTAGTGGATTTTAGAATCCATTATAGCTGGCGCATGTTTTATCTACACCATCCATCAATATGTGCCATTTATATGTGACATTAAAGTTGCATATGTGTACATGTGACTGACATCAATTGTGAAATGTGGTCTGTAGATTACTGATGGGGTTTTTCCTCTTTAGGATACAGGAGAAGCATGTGCAGGACTAGGGTCTCATGATGGGTCGACCACCCTGGGCGAGCTTTGCACGCTGGACAGTTCGTGGTCTGTCCAAATCGGTCACCAACCAGTCTAAAAATGGTGTTTCTCTCACAGTTACTCACTGGACAGTTTTTTGTCATTACTGACTGGTCAACCAGTCAGTAGTGTGCATGGACTGTGACACACAGTTTCTTGTTTTAACTCCAACTCTCTTACAAAGCTATATAATGGCTTCTAATTTGAGATGAAGGTATCCTAATAAGTGTTCTACACATCCAAAGTGAGAGAGAGAAAGAGAATAAGAGGAAGAGAGGAAGAGAAAGAGAGAGAGGAAGCTTGTAGGAAGAAGATATTTTTGTTTGTAAAGGTGATCCATAGCGTAGTCAACATCTCAGGTTCTCCTACGTCCTTATGCTTGTTAAGATATCTCAGTTTCTAATTCTTTTTATTGTTATCCATCCCTACATTGATGAAGAATTTTTGATCCAAGCAGGTTGTGCTTGAGATCAAGGTATGTAAACAGTTCTCTGCACAGTGGATTGTTTCTTTGGACGAGGTCCCGTGGTTTTTACCTCTTTGAGGGTTTTCCATGTAAAAATCTCTTGTATTCGTGTGGTTGATGATTCGATCTTGTTTATTGCATTATTATATTACATAATTCGTGTAGTTAGGGTGCGAAAACCTAAACTTTTGTGCAACACACACAACAATTACAATTCCATGGTCCACCAAATGCAAACTTTACTTCATACAGTGTATTTTCCAAGAAAAGAATTTGATCCCAAGCATGGGATTAGACGGTGAAAATGCCATGGTATTTCCAAACATGCAATTATTGTGCAATAATGATGTTAATTCCATCTAATACAATTCTATACCACTTCATACCGTTGTCTAGCTAGGCTCTAAGCTTTAGAATTCTTTGAGTAATAAGAGCATTCTTCACTTTCATCCCTTCTTGTATGATCTCATCTTGTAAGGGCCTATGTGGAATGTAGGAATAAAAGGTATTGAATTATGTTTGGAATTAACACCATTATTGGGCACAATTCTATGTCTGGAAATACCATGGTGTTTTGACTGTCCAATCCCGAGTTTGGGATTAAATTCTGCTTTTAGGAAAAAACATTGTATTAAGTGAAACCTATGTTTGGTGGACTATGGAATTGTAATCAATAGACCAGATTTCACAATTGATGCCGGTCACCTGCATGCATACGTAACTCGATCGTCATGTGTAAACAGCGCATATGGATGGACGGCATGAGTAAAACACATGCAGCAACGTGAGGACCACAGATGTAGTGGATTTAGAAGCCCACTGGAAATCTCGCCGTACATTCTGTTTTGGCCAGATGATATGATACTTGGATTAATCCAATTCTTCCCATCCTTTCCAAACACTGGATGGAATTGACATTGAACCAAATGCAATTCCATGCCACCTAATGGCCCTAAGTAACTTGGTTCTACTTGAGTGGTAAGCTAACTTGTTCATAAAGGAGGTGTAGACAAGTGCCACATGGTCTACGCTTGGCGAAGTACTGTAAGCTGTAGCAATCAGAATCATGGCATATAAAGGGTTTCTGATACTTGTAGGATATTCAGACATCATATAGTTAGAGGAAACCAACAATAATAAAGTATGTGGAAATGATGGGAGTCCAAACAGGCCTACCTTGTTCATAATAAAGTTGCTAGAGCAAGTTGAATATTTGACAACCTTATGAACAAGATTAGTCCTGCAAAATCTTGCAATTACCATGAGTGAAGCAAAATCACCATCAGTGCAACATCCAAGCCAAGATCTTACGATGCGCCTCATTCGAGAAAGAGTGCTCGAAAAGGAAGGAGCCCACTGTTCTTACAATGAACATCACAAAGAAACTAGAGGTAATTAGGAATTACAGAATGGCCGATATGACTCCTTAATGCTATAGAGGGCAAGAACAAGAGCCATTAGCAGGCTTTGAGTTGCTTCATTTGCCATGAAGACCATAGGGCATGGAATGGGAGTGCCCATAAATGAGGACAAGGGGCTGAGAATGTGGGCAATTAAGATGATGACCACATTCAAGGGTCAAGTAGCGAAGGAGGCCACTTGAATGGGAATTGATGAAGCAACTCAGGAAAGGAGGCGAAATGACTGCATTCGATATTGTTGAATGACTCAAGGATATTCAAAGCAATGAACTTGAAAGTTAAACCCATTGAAAGTGTGGAAAAGGAATGTGGTGTACTGCATTGGGGAGCGGGTCCACAAGAAGGTCACATTAGGCATGGACTTCCTAAGTGAGCCAAAGGCAATTCTAATGCCCTTCCTCGGTGCGAGTGTCATAGATGAGGGACTTCATGTATGGTCCCTGTGGTGCGCAAAGAGAAGGCTAACATCTAGATGATCTCGACCTTGCGGTTAATCGGTGCTCACAAGGAGGAAGAGAGCATGCATGCAGTGGCTCCAATGGAGGAAAAGAAAAACAAATCGACATGCTTAAAAACAGAGCATCATCAACCACGTTTGAGAATCAGTGTGGAAGAATATCATGGACCGGATATTTCAAATAAGTTATTTCAAGGAATCAACCAATTTTATCTCTTCTCGTACATAAAGAGGCTTGCACAAATGTACAGGTAGCCATCTACCCTAGCCATCCATGTCAAGTAATTAGAAGGTTCTTATGCCCATATAAGAGAGAGGGCTCCTCGCTTGGGACTCACCTCAGAATTGAACTATCGGAATTTAAACCATCTGTCAAGATCAACATTCCAATTTAACCCATCGGAATTGAAATTTACAAAGAGAAATGCATATGAATATTAAAAGAATTGAGATTTACTTTCAACAACAAATTTTACAAAGATCTCTAATTCAAGCGGGAATGAGGCTATTTACTAGCTGCAAAAAACCCACATTCCTTGGGTTTTTTAACCTTTACATCTTTCATGGCAACAAAAACTCAAGCACCGGTAAAACAGCTGCCTCAGAAACTGATGGCAGAACAATGGGAGAAGATGAAAACAACTTCTTCTTGTTTTCTCCTCAAACCTGTGCAAGGGCACTCGAGTCAAGTGTGGATTGGAAGCTCCTTTTGACCATTGGATTGAGCAGAAATTCATGGGGTTTCATGTAGATGGTGGGCTTTGGCTCTTCGAGACTCCTAGTTGCGGAGGCAAGAGGTTGAGGAAGCTCCCTTGAACGGGTCGATCAGTTGTACCTGAATCTTCTGCAGGATGCGAAAGAGGAGGATGAGAGTCGGAAGGCAGAAAGGAATGGAAAACCGACCTTGTTAAAATTTACAAAAATAACATAGGGCCTTCATGCAGAGGTTGTCTGATGACCGGAACTGTCCATATGCACGGCACACTGTGGACACACCATGTTCCTAAAGATCATGCATTGAATATAGACCACTGACTTCTTTTTTGCATTTGATTCCAACCATATGTTTGAATGACACCACAATCAACGTCTCAAACATCCATTTAGCATAATTTGGGACCATGGCCAACCCCCCAATATAGAGGGTGGACAGTTTTCATCCTCTTACAGTTTCTGCATGGAGACCCTGTAGGCGCAGGGCCTGTGCTTTGATATCGCAAAATCAACTCAACAAGACTCTACACTCGAGGACAACAGCACCTGTCATCCATGCACTGTGTCCTAAAAACAGTGTTTCTCACATAAAACTATAATAGATACTTCTCAGATGACTTCATGAATAAATTATATGCAATCAAATCTTTGGCAAACACATTGTCGGAATTAACGGCAGTTTCAGTCGCCTTGTTGAGCAACCGCAGAGAGAACAATGGAGGAATAATAATGGTTGTTCGGACAGATGAGATGGATGCGGTTTGAACATTTGGGGATTTTTTTTTCCAACACATCCATGTTGACTCGACTCAACCAGATTTCATAAAAAAATCTTGATTTGGTCAAGACTCTGTCAACTCGACTTGACTTAGAAGCTCGGAAAACTTGCCAAAACTATAAAATAAATAAATAAATAAGCTCCACAACTTGACTAACCGAGGTCTACCATATTGCTAAGTTTGGTATTAAAGACAAGAAAAAATCCACCGAGTCACTCAACTCGTTCAACTCTTATCGAATTTCAAGTCGAGTTTTTGAGTTTTATAATTACGGATGGAAGAGATTGAACGCACATGGAGACATTGCACACATGTTACATCCCGTGCCATCCATAAGGTGGGATCTCCCAAGAACATGCACTAGCCTGAAAATCAGCTTGGTCCACTTATCAAGTGGGCCACACATGTACATTGAACAAGACTATTGGTGGGGGGAAAAAAGGAGGTTCAGCTGTCCTGCCAAGAAGGAAGACGAATCTGAAAACAGGGTGGGGGCTTTGGTCATTTTGCAGCAGAAACTGAGGATGTTTTCATTTTAGCTAAAACAGGCCTAAAACTTTGAATACTTGGACACACATTCACTGCAATGGCACATTTAGGTATCCAACCAATAAAAAATATCACATGTTTGACATAAATGCCCTTTGTAGTCGGCCTTACTCCACAAAAAATTCTAGCCTTGGCGAAACAGCATTCCACGCATGGTGTGCCATAACAGCCATTACAAGGCTGTAAAGGCCGTTATGTAAAGCTAACAGTGGCAACCGTTATCCGTTACGGGGTCGTAATGGGCCTTATGGAAAAAATGACCATAACAACCGTTATAGCTCCTGTAACGGCCCGTTATCACCCCCGTAAAGGCCATAACGACCCAATAATGGTCCATTACAGGACCGATATAGGTTTTTCGGGGTTTTTTTTTTTTAATAAAAAAGAAAGGCTGTAACAGCCCATATCATAAAGGTATCAATGATGGCCGTTACGGCCACTGTTACCACTATGGAATACCTTCATCCCACGTGGGGAAGGGGGCAGCATATACAGACAACCCATACCATATTATTCTTGTGTAGCACCTTCCAAGGTTGCATTGTTTCTCAATGGATGTCCTACTCAAAACTAGAGTTTCATCTGGGTCCAGATTTGCCATCACAAAGGGCATTTTAGTCATCTACTCTTACGGGGTAAATCCATGTATCTTCAAGAGTAGTAATTTTTGTCAACCAGGTAAAGGAAAGCATACCAAAGAGGGACTTGATGGTTGGTCTCTTTGTTTTGCCAGCTTTCTTCTTCAGTTCAGCTGCAAAGAACCAGAAGAAACCAGTTATTGATAAAGATTACTAACATTCAAAAGGGGAGAAAAAAAATGAATGAATGGTTCTCTAAAGATTATCTAGCAGATAATTGAATAATGTTGTTCACTCTCGGAACCCAAGCTCAGTAGAATATTCAAGAGCCAACTTGGGTCATATATTCCTCAGAAGATCCCAATGTTTGAAAATAACTATGATGTTATGATGCTCAGATTTGGAGTAAATTTAGGGAAATGTACTTGCTGGCGTATTGCCAACTAGCGTTTTGAGCTTCTCCTTGGGTTGTATTTGGCATTTATTCCCTCCTTGGTATATGGTCTGAGGTAGTAGCACTTGTGCATTTACATAAATAAAAATCTTTTGACTTATCAAACAAATGCAAGCGGCTCTGCAGATCAACACTTCGGTCATAATTGGAGAGTTGGAGACACACACACACATGCATATCATCCTTCTTGTCGTCATCATAGCCATGTCCTGGCTATTTGGGGTTAGCTTTAAGAAGCATGTTTCACCAATCAATGCTATCTAAGACCCAATCTTCAGTAAGTGAAGCATCTATATCCCTTCTCACCACTTCAGCTCAAGTATTTTTAGGTAAATTCCACACAAGTCCGAGGGTGGCATGGGTATAGTGATATATTAGGAATGGGACATCACAACAAAATATTAGAAATGGGGGATTAAATCTTGGATCCCTCCACCACGTGCTGCTGGACACTCAATATTGACAGGAGTCCTTCGGATAACCCTAGGTCTTCCAGGATTGGGGAAGCTTTAAGGGATGAGACAGATGGCATCAAGTACACTTTTTTTTCCAGCACAGTGGGGTTAGAAAATTCAAAAAGCGATCTTCAAAGGTGGGACAGATGGGCCTTTGATAGCAGAGGGCAATTCTTGTCAGGCATATCCTGAGGCTTCTAGGCCTTCTCCTTGGGATATTGCTTCCATATTAAGTGGCCTAAGCGCGCACTCTCTCCATGAATAGTATCTAATAATCACAACCCTAAAGAAGCTAATAGCATCTTTCATTCTCTTGCAATGGAGGGAGACCTTATAACACTCTTATCCATTGCCTTGAGGGATCTTGTATCACTTTTTCCCCTTTTGGAGTAATGAATCAATTTTTTTGTTTTTGTTTTTTTTTTTTTAGAGAGGAAATAACACTTTATTAAGATAATCAATTCTTTTGTTGCTGATAAAAAATGGTAACTATGGAACTAGTCTGTCATTTCCATGCACCTGCACACAAAAACACACACGCATGCACACATATTGGGGGGGGGGGGGGGGGGGGGGGGGGGGTTTGTGAAGGAGAGAGATACCAATTCCAGGCACTTGAGGATCACCGACAATCTCAAAGTTCTTATATGTGTAACCCACAAAGTTGATATCCTTTGACGAAAGCATCTGCAGAAGTAAAAGGGGAGTCACAGAGTGTAAATTTGATCCATATAGACAGTATAAAAAGTCCTAAATGTAGCAATGAGGGCATTGATTCCTAACAGTCTATATGCCAACAATTAATACATATGCATATCCCTCCTCTTAATTACTTTTCACAAGTGTGATGCGTGGCATGCACTCATATGATCATGCCACACTGCTCATCTAACAATATTACGTGAACATTTTGTTATTGAAGGCGTGTCCATGTAGGACACTTCTGGGATATAGCAATCCTTTCTAAAGTCCTGATGTAAGTTGTAACAGATTGGACCATATTGCCAGTTCAGGAAAGAAAAAAAGGAAAGTGAATGAAGGTCCAAACATGTCAGGTGTTTCAGGAAAGCAGTTGCAAGCAGTTTAGATGAAGCCTTTAATGTAGAGGATTACCTTCCTCCAAGGTCCTGATTTCGACGAAGTTTGAATTTGGTTTTCAGACTGGATCCATGAAAGAAGCATAAGAATATTATAGTAAATGATGTGAAATGTCTCAAAAAGCAGGTTGATCTGAAGCACTGATAAGATAATGGAAAAGACATATGTACCTCTTCAAACTTCTCAAAGTTTTGAGTATCCAATTCATCATTAACCTCTGGAATAAATGCAGCTTCCATCTGATATAGTTTGTCCCACAGGACACCTTCAAACCATGGGTGAGCCTGAAATTGGAAGAGGGATCAACCAGATTACTCCCTCCATTGACAACTACATTTTGTAAACAAATCCAAGAATTTAGAATAGAACACACCACACAACACCTTTATTTCATCAGCGCCTTTTGTTCCAAGCCTCTGCTCAACATTGCATAAGAGTTTGCTGATGACATCTTTAGCTTCTGCAGATAGCTTTGCTTCCTCAGGAAACTTTAAATTAGTTTTCCAATTAACTATCTGCATAGATGGAGAGAGAAAAAAACCAAGCAATGAATATAAAGGGAACAATGATGATGCTTTAAGTATAGACATATTCTTAAAGAAATGGCAGCCCAAGTGGCAGTCCTAGTGGTGTAGGGGTAATGATTGCTCTTTGAAATCCAATGCTTCCTTTGTTGTCCAAACCATGTGAAACGTCCTATCATGCGAAAACTTATCTGTTTTCTTTATCTTTTCTTTTCCCACCATCCAAACAGGCCCCAAGCGTTTAAATGGTAGGATATGGACCAAGGCATCAGAATATATGCAGAGTAGCACTGGAGTCTCTAGCCAGAAATCTTTGAAAGTAAATTAAGGGCCTGTTTGTTAACGCTGGAAATTTTTACTTTATGGGGAATTTGAAAATGCTCGGTGTTTAGTGTTGTTTGTTAACACCGAACGTTGAAAGCGCTCCATAATTTTTTGCCAAACTTTTTCGGCGACGGAGGTCTAGCTTAATGGTGAATCCAAAATGCGCTCCACAACCCTTTAAAAAAAAATCCAAAATTGCCGTACACGAGAGAAATTTTCTCCTTTACGTAATACATAACCCGACTTTTAATGTGTGGCGCTTCTTTGGGCCCACCGTGATTTATATGTTAGATCCACACTGTCCATCAACTTTTTTATATTGTTCTAGAGCATGATCTCAAAAAATAGTGCACATCAAAAGCTCAAGTCAACCACACAACAGAAAGTAGTGAAAATGGAACGACTACCGTTAAAACCTCCCTACGGTCCAATGTGAAGTTCATTTGCCATCTAACCTCTTCATAAGGTCACACAAACCTGGATCAAGGGAAAACAAAAAAATCGGCTTGATCAAAGCCTTATGTGGCCCCAAGAAGTTTTCAATGATAGGCACCCAATTCCCATTGTTTCTTGTAGTGTGGCTCACTTGAGCCTTTTATATGCCTTATTTTTTCTCTTGTTCCCTAAAATGATATGGAAAAATGGATGGTTGGTGTGGATAAAACATATACATCACGGTAGGCCCCGCAGATCCCTTTGACAAGACCATCCGTCTCTAGCTAGATTCGGATGGGGGTGGTGTGCAATCCCGGTTGGATTTGGGACACCGAGTAGCTACTACAGCCTGAGTAGTGAGATTCAAGTGACATCACGTCGTCAACAAGTTCTGTGGCCCCCATGATATATGTGTTGTATCCACACTGTCCATCCATTTGGAGAAATCATTTTAGGGCATGAGCCAAAGAATGATGCAAATCCAAAGCTCAAGTGGACCCCACCACAGAAAACATTGGGGATAGTGACACCCACTATTGAAACCATCCTAGGGCCCACCATGATGTTTTTTGAGATCCAACCTGTTCATAAGTTAACACAAGCATGGAAGAAGGGAAAACACAAATATCAGCTTGATTGAAAACTTCTATGGCTCCTAAGAAGTTTTTAGTGGTAGGTGTTCAATCCCCACTTTTTTCTCCGGTGGGGTCCACTTGGTTTTGAATCTCCCTCATTCTTTGGCTCATGCCCTAAAATGATCTCTTTGAATGGATGGACGGTGTGGATACAACACAAATCATGATGGGCCCACAAAACTAGTGATGTCACTTCAGTAGCGAATCTTGCTACTCAAGCCGTCGGCAGCAAATCCACATCCCCGAATTTTGGGGAGCCAATTAGGTGTTACTGGGGTAACAACTTAGTGGGTGTTACCCCTATCGTGGGTCCCACCTTGATGATTTTTTTAGTACCAAAATTTATGTAGATCCAAATCTCAAGTGTACCACACCACAGAAAATAGTGGTGATTGAGTACCTCACCATTAAAAATTCCAAAGGGCCCATCGTAATGTTTTCTTATTGTTTACTTGCAATCCAACATGTTGATAATGTTAAGAAGATCTGGTTGAAGGGAAATTAGAAAGATCAGATTGATCCAAAACTTTTGTGGCCTACAAAACGTTTTTAATGGTTACTCATCACTGTTTCTATTGTTATGGTCCACTTGAGATTTGGATCTTCTTATGATTTGGGATCACGCTCTAAAATGAGATGAAAAAACAGATGGACGACCTGGATATACAACAAATACATCAAGATTGGCCCCACACGGATAGGGTAACACCCTCTAAGTTGTTACTAGGGTAACAACTATTTCACTCCCAGATTGGGGGAGCGGATTAGGTGAGACTCAGATCCACCAAGGTGGGTGGTACCCCTGACTATGAGGCCCAATGTGATGTATGTGACTACATCGACACCGTCCATCCATATTAAAAGTTCATTTTAGAGCATGATCCAAAAAATGTAGCAACTCCAAATCCCATATGAACCATAGTATAGGAAACAATGGTGATTGACCATTAATGGGCCACGAAAGTTTTGGGCCAAATGAGATTTGGATCATTCTCATTTTTGGGTTCATTCCCTAAGGGCTCGTTTGGGAGCTTGTAATTGGAAGTAAATGTGAAATGGATTTGGAGGTAAATGGCTTTACACAGTTGTGTTTGGATAAGAGTAAATGAAATGCATTTGAAATCAAAATATTCTATTTGGATGGGAGTAAATGGGAGGAATTGGAATGCATTTGAATTTTTCAATATATTCACAGGAATATATATGATATCCCAAATCAGCTTTAATATCCCAACATGTTGTACATATGCGATATTTAACAGAATGATTGTAATAAGCTCATTGAAATATATACTTCAGCAAAAAATGAGGAAATTTTGAGCCTCGGGTAGGCCACAAATGTAGGATCACAAACAAGAAAGCAAACATTTTTTAACCGTCCATTTAGATGGCCATCCTTTGGATGGTTTTTATCATTCTTTTGGTGTGGTTTTAGTGATGTAGCTAATATTGTTGGGGAGTTTCATTAGTGTGACACGTGTATGGCGGACATGTGCATAGTGGCACCTTTTGTTTATACGTGCGACTCTCCAAGGGAGCTGAAAAAGGCATTTCATCCCATTTACTTCCAAAGAGAGGATTTCATTTACATGCACATTTACTCCCATTTCATTTCATTTACCTGCATCTACTTCCATCCAAAAACACCCCAAATACTATTTACCTCCATTTACTCCCAATTCCACCCATTTACGTCCGTTTACTCCCATCCAAACGGCCCTTAAAATGATTTGGAAAAATGGATGGGCGGTATGAATAAAACACATACATTATGATGGGGGCCACACAACACTGTTCAATAGTTGGGGCCTACTGACATCGTCAGTATGCAATTCGGATCCACCGAGGTGGGTGGGACCCCTGACTGTAGGGCCCACCATGATGTATGTAACTACATCCATGCAGTCCATTTGTATTAAAAGCTCATTTTTGGGCATGATCCAAAAAATGAAGCACGTCCAAATCTTTAACAGACCATAGTATAAGAAACAATGGTAAATGACCATAAAAATTTTCTTGTGGGCTACAAAAACTTTGGATTAAGATGACATTTGTGTGGTCTCTTCATCTAGGTCTTTTTTACCTTATCAATGGGTTGGATGGCAAATAAATATTCCGGTCGAATTCATGAAGTTTTTAATGGTAAGGATTCAATTATGATTGTTTCACAGGGCAAATGTGTCACATTAATATATTTTAAACATTTCAGACATTAGTTAGCAAACAGGTTATTCTGTGTGGTCTCTTCATCTAGGTCTTTTTTACCTTATCAACAGGTTGGATGGCAAATAAACATTCCAACCGAATTCATGAAGTTTTTAATGGTAATGATTCAATTATGATTATTCCACAGGGGCAAATGTGTCACATTAACATATTTTAAACATTTCAGACATTAGTTAACAAACAGGTTATTCTAGATTCAATACTAGTTTTTTTATTTCAGATTCCGACTTTAGATTTAAGTTTCAGGTTCAGACTTCGGACTTCAGATTTAACAAACAAGCCCTAAGTCATATTCTTGAAAGTTGTAACCTGCCACCCGGCTAATTGTTAGGAATCGACTACCTCAAAGCAATGGAAGATGGAGGCTTGGTTGTTGGATCTTTCCCGGATGCATCTCACGTCGCCGGAAGATGGTTACATCGCTTTCGTTGCCGTAAGAAGAGGTCTAAAGGAACACTCTTCTTCAAGTAGGATCCACACTGTAAATCGTGTGGCAGAGATGGCGCCTTACTTCCCTCTCACAACTAATCTCTCTGCACTCTACAGATTGGTGCTCGAAAATCAATTGCTTTGGTCATAAGTCCTTGACACATCTTATATAAATGCAGCCATGACCATTATCAAACTGTGTGAGAAACTGCTTGTGCAATTTGGAAATTGCCAGAGTAATAAACCGTAGGAGAAACTGTTCATGCAGTTTGGAAACTGCCAAAGTAATGGGTAGTCAATTACTTTAAAACCACCATAACCCATAATCTTTATCTCTCAATGGGTGGGGCTCACTTGGACGACGTGTGTGACAATTACATCTCAGATTCGGACAAGTCGAGCATTGACCCAATTAATGACCAAAACTCTAGCTGCGTTAGAAGTCCTCATACGACGAAATACATCATGCGACCAGTGAAGTGCATAACCTCAAGAGATAATAAATATACCAAGTTTCCAACAACTAGCATAATGTATCTCATCTTCCACAACACTAACATGCCCCAAACTCATCTCGGTTACACAAAAAAGGATACTCTCTAACCTGGTACTCATAACCCGAGTGGTTATCCATTTACTTGTTCGCAGCCATGAGTACGAACGTGACGAGGGTCACGTTGGCCGGCCATGAACTCATCTTGCTCGCGTGCATAAACATGTAAGGTGCAAAACCAGACAGTCTTCCCGTAGTGCTCAAACCTATCCATCTTTGCCTAACCTCTTTCTTAGACACGTTCTATTATACCCTTTCCTTTATGGTCTTTGGAAACGGCGGCGAACCGCCCATTCAAGGCATAGCCCACAATCATAAGGGCACAAGGGTCAACTACACACCGGTTTTCTCACACGAAAGAGAAACTCATATCCACTCTCCCTCCACTGTAGGTATTTTCGATTGTCTCTAACACATTGTATGAAAAGCATGTTACAGTGGAGCTCCTGAGAAGGAGTACATCAATTTCTACATAGTACAAATCTTAACCCAGCCGTCACACCTGAGCCATTCAACTCATAATCATATGAACAACTACAATCAAGCACAAATAAACCATTACAACCACACCGTGTCCATAAAAGGAAGTATTCAAATAGATGTCCACAGAAACCAATCGAAAAATAAAAGAAAAATCAAGTCTTGCTAATGAAAACACAGAAAGTAAATTGCGCCTAACAGTGGACACATGGAGTACATCATGGAAGATTAAAGTGTGTCCCGTCCGCAAGTGGAGTTGGATAGAACCAACTCCCAGTACGCCCTCTAAGAAACTATTTTTCAGTAACTTCCAACTGGTCACGTACTTCACGAACTCTGCTTGATCCCGAGCTATCCGTGTTGCTCTGAATCAACAACCTAGTTATGATTAGTTACATGAGCAACCAGAGCCTCATTGCATACAAAAGCACGAGTAAAAGGATCAGTGTCGGTTCGTACATTCTTCGGCTCAGATCATTCTCAAGCAAATTAACCAAGATTTCCGCAGTTGTAGCACTTTACTTTCGACTTGTCTTTCTTTTCACCTCTTTTTCATTGCTTACTTTTGTCACCATTTCGCTTTTAAGTGTGCATTTCTCCATCCTGACCATTCTTTTGGGAGTTTGTGCCTTTAAGCTTGCACTGGGGTCCTTTCCCCTTGGGCATCCCAGGCTCTATGCGACGCCATGTTTATGTGCAGACTGACATTCAGCTTTTAACTGCAAATGATGCAACAATTGAGCGAAGGTTTTTATGCCCTCATTGTGAGCTTCATCTATTCCTAAGAATCTGAAAGAGAGCGCAATACTGCTAGGATTTTCTACTCATTTGTAAGTGTATTTCCCACCACTTTCAGTTCACATATCATTATCGACATCCTTCTAAGATTCTCAACCATTGACATGTTGGGAGCCATCTTGTAGGTGTCGAACTTAAGAGTCAAAGCTCTCAATCTAGTAGCAGTGGTGCCAGCATATGCAAGGGTTGGTGCACGCATTTCACTATGTTAAGCAGCATGTATAATGATCTGATTAGCGAGTTCGAAGGATATTCCACTGCCCCGGGAAATGTGGAACATTGGCACCACCGCTACTAGATTGAGAACTTTGACTCTCAAGTTCAACATCTACAAGATGGCTCCCAACGTGTTGATGGTTGAGCATCTTAAAAGGATGTCGATAATGATATGCAAACTGAAAGTGGCGGGAAATGCGCTTACAGATGAGTAACAGATCCTAGCAATATTGTGCTCTCTTTCAGACTATTGGGAATAGATGAAGCTCACAGTGACGCACAATGAGGGCATAAAAACCTTCACCCAATTGTTACATCATTTGCAGTTGGAAGTTGAACGCCAGTTTGTGCGTAAGCATGATATCGCATTCTTAGCAGAGCCTAGGATGCACAAGGGGAAAGGACCCCAGCATAAGCGTAAAGGCATAAACTCCCAAAAGAATGATTAGGATGGAGAAACGCACACTCAAAAGCGAAATGGTGGCAAGCGTAAGCGATGAAAAAGAGGTGAAAAGAAAGACAAGTCGAAAGTAAAGTGTTACAACTGCGGAAATCCCGATCAATTCGCTTGAGAATGCTCTGAGCCAAAGAATGTATGAACCGACACTGATCTTTTTACTTATGCTTTTGTATGCACTGAGGCTTTGGTTGCTCATATAACTGATCATAACTGGGTTGTGAATTAAGGAGCAACACAATACATAACTCGAGATCGGGTGGAGTTCATGGAGTACCAGAAGTGCCCGGTGAGGAGCCAGAAGATCTACATGGAAAATAGTTTCTCAGAGGACGTACTGGAAGTTGACTCTATCCAACTCCACTTGCGGGTAAGACGCACTTTACTCATCCATGATGTACCCTCTGCGCCTACTGTTAGTTGTAATTTACTTTCTGTGTTTTCGTTAGCAGGACTTGATTTTTCATTTATTTTTCGATTAGTTTCTGTGGATACCTATTTGAATACTTCCTTTTATAGACACAATTTGTTTTATAATGGTTTATTTGTGCTTGATTATGATTATCCAAATGATTGTGTTGCGCATACTTTTTTTTACTTCAGTAGACATGGACCCGCGCATTTGGCATGCAAGATTAGGTCATATAAATCAGGATAGAATGCGCAGACTTGCTAGAGAAGGCCTCTTAGGTTCACTCGCAAACGCAATTCTTCCTACTTGTGGGCATTGTCTGACGAGAAAGTCGATTAGGAAAAAAAAAGTACACACTTCAGCTCACTTAGAGTTGATCCATTCTCAAATCTATAGACCCCTTAATGTCAGGACCCATTACGGAAAGTCCTATTTTATCGCATTCATAAACTACGATAATACACAGTACGGTGATAAGTACTTGATATTGAATAAATCCAAGGCATTAGAATGCTTCAAAAAGTATACGCTTGAAGTCGAGAACCAATCCGATAAAAGGATTAAGACCTTACGGACAGATCGCAGACGCGAATATTTGTCTGGGCACTTTTCAAGGCCCTGTAAAGAAAAAGGTATTCGTAGACACCTAATTGTTTCTTATACTCCACAACAAAATGGTGTTGCAGAGAGAAGGAATTGAACGTTACTCGACATGGTGAGATTGATGATGGCGCAAGCCAACCTTCCCCTCAAATTTTGAGGGGATGCATTGTTGACTGCTGCCTAGAACCTCAATCGAGTACCTTCTAATTCGGTTCTAATGACCCCCTATGAATTGTTGTGTGGCAGAAAACCAGACTTGACTCATCTGCGCCCCTAGGGATCGATCGGTTTTGTTCATATCTCATCTCAGAAAACTGGGAAATTAGATCAGAGACCCCTGAAATGCATTTTGATCCCATACCCTGAGCACTCCAAGGGTTATGTTCTAATCCGTGAATGAGAAAACAGCCGAACAATTGAAATAGAGTCGCGAGATGTTGATTTCGTCAAGGACGATTTTCCAAACAGGAAGGAGACTCAGGACACTCATAAGTTCTTCGAAATGATAGATTCAGACTCATGAAATCGACCTCTAATTATATCATTTACCCATTGACTCATGACCAAAGAATTGATTTTCAAGCACCAATCTCTAGAGTGAAGAGAACAAAGAGATCAATTGCAAGAGGGAAGTCAGGCTCCATCTCTGCCACACGATTTACAGTGTGGATCTTGCTTGAAGAAGAGTGTTCCTTTAGACCCCTTCTTACGCTAGTGAAAGCGGTGTAACCATCTTCCGGCGACATTAGGTACATCCGAAAAAAAATCCAACAACCGAGCCTCCATCTTCCGCTACCGTTGGATCCAAGGAATTGCTTTGAGGTAATCGATTCCTAACATTGGTATCTTTGAAAGTAAATTAGTTAACATTCTAGAACATTGTAACCTACCACCCAGCTAATGAAGTGGCCAAGTCTCACTTCAATGGGGTGTTGAATGCTAACTGCTGAGTAAACACAACTCTGCCTTGGATTCATAGAGGCAAGTCTCTATTTTCTTTATAGATAAGCTAGTCCTGGATCCAATACCATAATGTTGAAGCGAAGAGTCTCTTCCACATAGAAAATCCTCTATTATAACAAAGAGTTTGAGACAACCCAATTCATCCATGCTGCACACAATACGAGTCCCATATGACAATGAGGTATTGTAGAACTAGAGGCTTGAGAAAGTGAGTGTTAGATTTCGATTTTTTATTTTATTTAATAAGATTTCAAATCGTAATTTGTAATCCAAGGAACACCGATAGAAATCTGTAAGAGCTGTCCAAAAACTATCATCATCATCATTATTATCGTTATTAGAGCTTTGCTATGCACAAATGAGTGGGCAATAAAGCTTACGTACACATCACAAATGTCCCAACAGGGCACATAGGTGCAAGAACCAATCCATCCATCGGGTTGGTATGACCTTCTACAAGTTCTCCCAAAAATAAATCTGGTCCATTCGGCATGTGTGCCCCAATATTGGAAACAGTTGGATGGGTTAGATAACTTAGCCATGTTATTCAGAGCCGTACATTTTTTTCCACAAATTGTGGCTCAACCTAATTACTGGATCAGCATGATTTCTTGGCTAGGGCAGTAATATAGTGGTTCCTTTCTGATAGATGGATTGGATCTCAGACCTATCATGATGTTGGCACATGCGTGGCATGTACATGAGCTTTATTGCTCACGTGTGTGCACTTAGCAAAGCTCTTATTATCATTGTTATTATTACCATTACCGCCGCCGCCGCCACTACTAGGGCTGTCAATGGGCCGGGCCTGGGGTAGGTCTCGGCCTGGATTTTGAACTGTTTCGGGCCGGGCCTATTCAAAATTCCAATTTTTCAGGCCCGAGCCTGGTTCATTGACACCCCTAGCCATGAGTAAATTATAGCACAAGGAGTAATTACAGAAAGATCTGCCAATCATTAGTGATGAAGAGTAAAACGACAGATGAATGGCAAGCCTGGGCTTGTATTTGCCTCAGATAAATGGAAATCCAAGCAAGTGAAGGTCAAAATAACTTTGTACGATAAAATAAAGAGAATGATTTCTAGAGGAGTTCTTTGAGAAAGATTAAATGTGTGTTTGGTTGCACAAAATATCATGAAATTTCATGATTAATTAATCTAATTTGGTGCAAATTTCACAATATTTCATGAAATTTGGTGCAACCAAACATTCCTTAAAATATCAAATGAAAACAAACACGAACAAAATATCCTGAATCTCATCTTTACCTTCCTACATGTTGACATTGGTTCATCAGGAGTAAAATGGTGGATAACCCACGAGCATTTCATACATGATAGCTCCAAGTGACCACCTGTAGAAAGAAAAGAAGCAGAATAATTTTACAAAGTGTGTTGTGCCAAAAGGATGGAGAACATATATAAATACTCACCAATCACATTCCATTCCATAACCCTTCTTCAGCAAAACCTCTGGAGCAATATAATCAGGGGTACCGACAGTAGAGTATGCCTGTGCATTTCAAACAATGACAGTTATAAGTGAACTTTTCCATAAGCAATCACTATCAAATCCTATTGAAGCTCACAATCCACTTGAACACTTGAAATTTAGAACACAACACAGGTCAAGTATATTACACCATATAAGCACAAAAAATATCAAAAGGTTATATATAGAATACACACAGATATTTAAAATAGAGTTTTTCCATGAACAGCAAATCATGAGAAAGAAAAGGAAAATCAGCTCTTCAATGACTGTCAAATCGTCATTGGAGTGCAAAAGAAATCAATTTTTAAGAAACGATGCATCCAAGTATCCTTGTCAGAGTCCTAAACAATAGATTGTGCCAAGGACTGCATAGTTTGTCTACAAGTTCAGTGAACCGGAGCATCATCTTGGAAATTTTGTGAAAATCTTTAACATCATAGAAAGAAATTTACCAACATCCGTCTGTTCTTTTGCCAGTGTTGAAGTTGCTCCTGCTGGGTTCGCTTTGGCGCAGATGGGCGTCCATCACTTTGTAGAGCCCCACTGTAGTTGTTTCCCGATGCAAAATCCTTTTCATGTAAGTTAGGGAAACTACTGCAATCTAATGGTTTGCATAGTCCAAAATCGGACAGCTTCATGTGACCATATCTATCCAATAACAAATTGTCGGGCTTGATATCCCTGTAAAATGTCAAAGAAAGGTTTAATCCTTCAGATTGAGGATAAGCAGAATTTTTTTTGGGTGTATCGATATTAAACACAATCAATTAATAATATACGTGAACCTGTGGATGTAATGGTGTTTGTGGATAGATTCAATGGCCAGAACTGTTTGCCCAACATAAAATCTGGCCTCATCTTCTGTCAAAGTATCCTTCCGCATGAGTAAAGTCATCATATCACCACCAGGTAGATACTCCATAATGAGGTAAAGGAATTCATCATCTTGGAAAGAACAATAAAGCTTGACAATGCAATTGCTGTCAACCTCCGCAAGAAGATTTCTTTCAGCTTTAACATGCTCAACCTGGACCAATATATAGAAGCAAATAATAAAGATAAGCATAAAGCATCACAACAAATGATTTCTTGGAATGGAAGATAAAAGATATACCTGCCCTCTACGAAGCATCTCGGACTTCTTCAGCTTCTTCATTGCATACACATGACCAGTTGTCTTCTCCCTACATAACCGAACCTGCACTGTGAAAAGGAAAAGTTAAAACACAAAACACTAAAGGAAACCAAAATTTTAAGTAGTTAACGAGTAATAGAATAAGAACAGAATCATATATTTATAGTGCAAAGCCATTGCTTTTTCGAGGGGTCAGCTTCTTTAGATGCATTATGCAGAAACAGGACCTTAAAGATGTAACAAGAAGAGATGACTAGCATATATCCATTGTAGCCAATGTAACTTGAACATCAACAAGTATTGGTGTCGGACACGAATGCTTTCCAAACTCAGATTTGTACAGATATAACATTATACCACATTCCACTAATAGTATATTGTGATCATTAATCATTATATGTAAAAAATAATAATAATATTAATAATAATAATAGCACAATTTATTATTATCAACTATCAATATGTAAAAAAGTATCCAAAAATAAAAGAATGCAACCACTAAACATAAAAAAAATTAGTTTTTAATCTGCAACCACTAAATATAGAAAATGACATTTTTATATGAACCATGTCCAAGTGTGTCAGACACATAATAGAAACTTGTAGACAAAGCACTATTTCCAAAAACTGACATGTCCTTATATAGATTTACAGCCATTGAGATGAGAGAAAACTTCATAATAGGACCTTCAGGCTGGCTAACATTAAGAGCACCAAAACACTATTTTGGGCCAAGTCAAGAGACTCCAACCTGTGTCACCGGTATGTTCGGCAGAAATCTTTCCCTCTCACATTATATGTGAGTTGGCAGCCGGCAAATACACATTTTTTCTATATTCTGGTAGACTAGATATAACACCTGATATGGAAGTGTGGTAAATGCACTAATATATCTAGACATCAGTATATGGAGACAGATGCATGCATGAATGGAGGACATGACCACCATAAAAGAAAAAGGAAAAGAAAGAAACAACACTGAAAAGACAAACTTCTTTACAAGTAGACCATGACATAAATATTAGGCCTGGCAACGGCCCAACTTGGGGCTGGCTCAGGCCTGGATGCCGGGATGGGCAAATTGAAAATATTGATATTGTATGGCCCAGGTCCGGCCCATTGCCAAATAATAGGGAAAGATTGGGTATAGAGGGAAAATGAGCTTTCCCTTCCTTCTTTGTGTTAGATGCATGGTCAGAAACAAATAAATTGTTGTTGGATATGCAAACACATGAATACCATTATCAGGCATTTTTGTAGGACACCTAAAAGCATGTATATGGTGTTTTCTCAATTTTCAGAGTATTTTTGTTTGCCTCTGAAGGTGCATCTACCTTTCTTACACTACATGAAAACATACCTCGCCAAAAGCACCCTTGCCTATCATTGTCAATAATTCAAAATCATCAGCACCCATTTTATGCCTTTGAAGACGCATGTACTCTGTTTCCTTTTTCTCCAAGTGTTTCAGAAGATTGCTCTGCTCCTCCTCAGTCACATTAGCATCAGCCAACTTCCTCTCGAGGACCCAACGTCTGCTTGAAAGAAAGAAAGAACAAAAAATAAAATAAAGAGTTATATTAAGAAAGCTAAAAGCCAAAACTACAACTACTTGAAGAAAAATCTATAAACACCCTGACGATACGAGTCTCTTTGCCAATTACTTTTGTCAAGCGATTGATTGCAGAAAAACAGGAAACATATCCCATGCCACTATCTATGACACATAGAACCAGATGTATAGGTAGCGTACAGCCAAACAAAAAATCAGCATTCTGTTTATTTCAAAATAAGTTGGTAGACAGGTTTCCGTCGACCTCCAACAAGCTTCATGGCTTTATAAACACGAGCAGACCATCTAGAGTGATTTGGGGGGGGGGGGGGGGGGGGGGTGCGGGGCAGGGGGCAGATTGCTGCTTGTGGCAAGAGTCTAGGAGTTTCTAAACAGATTTGCGAAAAAATGCAGTAGCATACTGTCCACAATATACGGATAGATAGGCTCAGCCAATTACACATATGTTAAAATTTTAATTAAAACAAATGGCATATGAAAATAAGAAATCACCATCATCATCCAAGCCTTATCCCAACTAATTGGGGTTGGCTACATGAATCATGTTCCACCATTCCACTCTATCAAGGGCCATAATCTCAGTTAGACCATAGGTCATCAAGTCTTTTCTAGCTACATGTGCCGGATTCTTTTCTTACCGCATACACCTGCCTTTAAGTACCAAAGTTGAATTAAATTCATAGTTTCAGTTCTTCTTCTTCCACAAGCACCAACATTCCAAATACAAAGGACAGCTGGGTTCATCAAATTGAACATTGACAAGAGAATCACATGAATACCGGCCAGGAAAATGGATCCAACTATTTCCGAAAAGATCTTAGACAAGGTTCTTAGTTGGTCCAGATCTTATACCTATGCACAAGCACAGGTTGATTATTGGGAAGATTCCCTCAATGCCATCCGGTAAGGCATGATGGATCTAGCCCACTCTGGAGATAATAAGATTTTCAATATTCTGCAATAGCTTGACAAAATCAATGGCTGGAAACTAAGCAAATCACTAACAGGGCTTCCGGATGTATGTATTTGGGAATGTAGTACGGAATGTTGAATGTTAAAGTTATACTTTTTAAAATTTATTTATAAAAAGACAATTCAACATTAGAAACCAAACAATGCAAACATGTTACACTAATCAAACAAAATAAATTAAAATTCACTGCAAGAATAGCATAAAATCTCTATTGAAAAGGAAAGAAATTGGACGTCTGGAAGTATTACCGCTCCTTCCGCTCCTGCAAGTTCTTCATCTGCTCTTTGTAATGGTTCTCTATATACTGCTTAGCCGCCGCAACCTTCTGCTTCGTGACATTTGAAGGCATTTCCTCATTCACCGGTGGCTTCCCTGCTTCCTTTGCATTACTAGCTGCTTCCTTTTTCTTCATTGATTTATCTCGAGGCTGAAACTTATGAAACCAACTCCTTGCCGAATCCATCCCCACACAACAAAAAACATCAAACGCTCTGCATTTCAGTAAAATTTATTTTCTTCTCTCCCCAAACGCAACTCAATCGCAATATCAACCACTCCTTGAAATTTTCGTTCCTTTCTGCCTGTAATAAACAAATTCCAATCCCCAATGGTTCAATACCGACCAAATCAGAGTCTGAGAAATCCACACTCCACGGAAATAACAACCTATGCTGTGAAGATCATCAACGATTCCTAACTTCAAAACCCAAGCTCGTGAAATTCCACTACAACCCGCAACAACAAATCCGAAAAAAATCCAATTGACTCCCAACAGTTACAAATCTGCGAATGCAAGAACAAATTCATCCAACCGTACAACTACTTATACAAATCCACCGATCAGCAACCCTAGAAAGAATAGCACCCTTCCAAAACCCTAAAAACCCTAACTAGAGAGCTTACGCCACGATTCGGGACCAAATCCGGATCTGAAAATATGGAAATGTGGAGAATTCAGCAGCGGATTCCGATTACTGCACGATTTTCGTGCACAGGGATCGTTTCGAACGCATAAAGCAAGAAAATCGAACAAATCTCCACCTTCGCCGGCACCAGAAAAGAAGCTATGAAGACGAGAAGACCTCTCTCTCTCTCTCTTTCTTTCTTTTTCTGCACAGAGAGAAATATGTCTGAGCAAGATTTTAAGTAGGCTTTTGCTCCTTCGTATTAATTCCAGAGCACTAAATAAGCTACTCGCACAAATTACTCGCAGTAAGACGTGAAATCCTGGCACACGTATCAGAGATCCTGCCCGTTCATCAGGATAGAAAACCTGATTAGATTACTGGACCAATATGGAACGGTAGAGAATGGAGATCTGCTGGATGAATGGCGTTGACTGTTGATCTTACACACGTACTCAACTCGGGCAGTTCTGTTTGCGAGTAGAGATTGTAAAATGCTTGAGCAGCGTTTGCATTTCTCTCGTAACGATAGCATGGCCAAAAACGGCTCTTTACAAAATATCGCGAGAAACTGGCGTTTAGATGGGAATATCGCGATAAATCTAATAAGGATGACTGTCGAGTGTCGAGGGATTTATTCCTGCCGGGTGAGTAGTGATACATCAACCTATGGGACAGCGGCAGTTTATCCAAACCGTCAAACTGAATGCTGGCCTTCCAACGGACGGTTGGATTGAAAATGATCGAAGGTACACATTTAATAAGGCAGTCCTTCGACTGGATGGTTGAGATTTAATATGATTAGAATCTTGCTTCGCAGGCACACACTTCGCATTTGCAGCATGGCACAATTGTGAGATTTGGGCTGTACATCAAGTGGGCCATACATGTACCCATGCCAAAAAGTAGAGCCAGCATTCTCGCGAGATGGGCAATTTAGAAACGGATTGGCTAGTGGTTGGTGCTAGCCCCACAATGAAGTATGTGTTTCATCCATGCCCTTCATCTATTTTTTCAGATCATTTTATGGTACGAGGACAAAATTGAGGTAGATCCAAATGTCAGGTGGGCCACATAGTGTTGATTGAACTCCCACTATTAAAAACTTCTTGGTGGCGTAAAAGTTTTGGATCAAGCTGATATTTGTTTATTCCTTCATCCATATCTTTACGAAGGTGTTTAATGGTGGACATTCAACCACTACTGTTTGTTTCCTGTAGTATGGTCCACTTGAGATTTAGATTTGCTTCATTTTTAGTATTAAGCCCTAAAATAATCTGTAAAAATTGATGGATGGCGTGGATAAAACATTTATATCATGGTGGGGCTCACAGAGCATCTTCCGCTAGCCAAACCGCCTCCTTATGTACGTAAGAATGAGGTTTAAATTTTTTGACCAACTGTTCCATATTCAATATGCAAAAAACTTTGATGCTCTGGTGGAGCGTGATGGATGATACGCAGGCGCTTAGATACTACTTAGAACTTGCACATGTGGCATCTAAGTAGTAGAATTAAACCGTCTATTGTGATAACGAATATGGACGTATGAACGAACTGAAATTAAGCTTGTTTGAATATCTAACTATTGAGTTGGTAGACATTTATTGGACCTTGAATTGGGTGTCCCTGAATGCGAGGCTAGGATTGTTTAACCAATCTGATCTTGAGATTGTGGTGTGGAGAGTGGGGAATGGGGATGCATGCTTTAGTCAATTTTATTAGAATCAAAATGCCACGTATTTAATTTATGAGGGTCTGTGCATCAAGTATGGCAAACCTCCTTAGTATCATATGACTCTTCATTTTATCTAAAATTTTAGATTTGAAATTCTAGGTTTGAAATTTGGGAGGGGATTGCCTTTGATCCCGGGCACAGAGACATCTCTGTGTCCGTGGCTGCGTGGGCCCATAGAGATGTCAGTAACAAATCCGCTCTGTCCATCTGTTTTGTAAGATCACCATATGATAGTATTATAAAAATAATGAAGATACAAAACTCATATGGGCCATACCCCCACAAAACAGTGGGTATTAAACACTTAACAGTGACAAAAGTTTTGTAGCACGATAATATTTTTTTCTTACAGTTTATCTAAGTGTTAATAATTCTTTGAATGGTTCATATGGTATATAAATATCATGCTCAGCTTCAATAAGGTTTCAATGGTGGACGTTGGTGTTCCCACTGTTTTTTTTGGTGCGGCACACCTGAGTTTTGAATCTACTTAGATTTTTTTTATTCATGCCCTATTTTTGTCTTTAAAAACAGATGCATTGTTGTAGAATTGTCATGGACATCCTGTGGACCCCACACAGCCTCGCCCCAGAGATGTCACAGGCAATCTGCTCCCTTGAAATTTCATGGATTTTCAAAATCTTAGATTTTACAAATTGCGTATAAGAGGTCGAATTTTGATTTTTGGATTTGCAGCATTATTTTATGATATATTGATCAGGTAATAAATGTGATGAATTAACACTTCTCAAATATTCTAAATATGATAAAAGTGTGCCACATAAGATTACATTTCTCAAAATTGAAAAAGGCTATGTGAGCCCACCATGATGTATGTGTTTTATCCAGGCCGTCCATTCATGTTGTCGGCTTATTTTAAGGCATGAACACAAAAAATAGGAAGATCCAAAGTTGAGATGGACCACACCACAAGAAGCAACGAGGATGATAAAGGGCGCGCCGTTGAAACCTTCTTAAGGCCCACTGCAAGGTTTATTTGTCATCCAACCTATTCATAAGGTCACATAAATACGGGTCAAGAGAAAACATACAAATCAACTTGATCCGATAACTTCTGTGGCCCACAAAAAGTTTTCATCAGTAGGCATTCAATCCCCATTGTTTTCCATGGTGTGGTCGACATGAGATTGGATCTGCCTCTTATTTTTGGATGATGCCTTAAAATTAGCCAGCAAAATCAATGAACGGAGTGGATAAAACACATACATCATGGTGGGGCTCACAGAGCTTAGACCAGTACCGAGCTCCGTACGGAAGCGTGTCACGTCCAAGTCATCCAAATTCTATGTGGGTCCACAGTACAGGCATGATTTTACACCATTTCCTAGGGGGGTGGCATAGCCCTAACAAAATGGCCCATCCGTGCGGCTTGATACGGGACACACAGTAGACCCGCCGAATGAATGGAACAGATCTCAGGCACGTGTGCCTTGTTAACAGGTTCTCCGACAATAGCAGTTCTAGGTGCAGTATTGTCTCAGGAGCCGGATTTCCTGGCAAAGCCTTTCACAGAGGAACCAAGGTGGGGCCCACCGTGATGTTTGTGAGAAATCCACACCGTCCATCCGTTTTGTGAGACCATTTTATTATTACCTAAGGAAAAAATGAGCCGTATCACCCAGGGAAGTTTCAACGGTGGAAATTTCTCTACCTACTTTTCTTTTAGTGAGGCCCACTTGAGTCTTGGACACTGCTAGTTTTTTGTCTCATGTATTAAAATAATAAAAGAAAAAAAGGATGGACGGTGTGGATTTCTCACAAACAACACGGTGGGCTCAGTAACTTCCTGTGAAAGGAAATCAGCGTCCATTGTCTCACGGGAAAATGAGTAGGTGGAGAGACTATTTTTACGCGTGGTGCGTAATGCGCATCCGAGCTTTTGAATTTTGCTCTTCCCCAAAGGAAGCAAAAGGTAGTTCCGTGTGGACCCCAAGCGCATAAGCTGTGAGAAGACAGTACGCGTATTTTAGAGAAGATCAGATGGAAAATTATCAGGCGCACATGTTCCAGCATCATCGAAAGTGCGTCGGTAAGGACGGCGGAGATTCTATTCTCGTCGGACGCGTGATACGCACCCATGTCTTTCCTACAATTCCCTGTTTTAGAAGAGCCCATGCAACAAAAACTCTGTGGGGCCCAGTGAAATTTCTTTGGACACATCCACTCCGTTCATCAGTTTCACCGGATGATGTCATGACATCATCCCAAAAATGAGTCAGATCCAAGACTCAAGTAGGCCACACCATAAGAAACAGTGAGAATGGAAATGCCCACCATCCATTTGTCATCTAACCGATTGTTTCTTGTGGTGTGGCCCACTTGAGCTTTAAATCTGCTTGATTTAGACCGAGTAGATGTCATGCAGACATCACAGTCATAGGTGGGTCCCATGTGAGAAGTAATAGAAGCAGGGCAATGTTAAGTGGAGGCAATGGTCCACTTATAAGTTCTGGGCCCACCTTTGTATACAAGGAATATAGAATAGAACTCATCTGAGCCGTTCAATCTCATACTCGTTCCATTTGCTACATTATCCACGGCCGTCTATTTGCATACCATGACCCAAGGGTTAGGATTGTTTCTTCATGCAAAGTTATAGGATGCTGTCCGTCCATAGTCGGGCCCACCATATAATCATGGGCGTTATTCGTACGGTGGACCCGATTATCCTAAACAGCTATTTTAGCCTTTTTCTCTATTTTCGTACCATAGACAAATGGTTAGGTTTTCTTAATCAGTCAGATTTTAAGGATAACGTCAATCTATGGTGGGGCCCATCAGATCATCGGTCTGGATCAACAAATCATGGGCCTGGATGATCCCGCATCGCTGTACATTTCTTGTAGTGGAGAGGAGTATCATATTCGACCGTGAGATTTGCTAAGCCCGCACGCGTGTACAAGGCATACAATGTAGACGCCATTATTTATGCCACGTGTCAAACAGGTGTAAAATCCAAACCGTCCAAAAGCGTAGATTTCTCCCCATAAAGCAATCTGGTCGAAGATGTTAGAAATAGGTAGGAAGGTTAGAAAGCTTCGGCCCATTTTTCTAAGCCGTATATTTTTTTATGATGTCTTAATAGTGGTACCGTTATGATGGATGGATTGGATCTTTCGCTTACGTGGCATTCTATCGTACGTGTGGCGTGTACACGAGCTCGCTTGTATACGCGTGTACGCTCAGCAAACCTGTGATGGGAGGTGCTAACGTGCACGGGACCATGTAGGTAAAGCAGATTCCGTGACGGAGGTTGTCCCGTGATTAGCGCCGGCATTCTCCAACAGAGCATGTTATCAAAAGAAGGTGCTATTTACCACCGATACGTTATTAGAGAGAAATCGGGTATGTGGTAGGCCATCTGAGATATCCATAAAAACTGTCCATTAATAATTGCCTCAGCGACCGGACACGTTGAAAGCCTGAATGTCCGGCTGAGATGGAGTTGTCTCGAGTGACACGTGGCAGCTCTCTCTCACTCGTAGCTACCTAGTGGAAAAGCTCTGTGGGCCCCACCATGATGTATGTGTTTTATCCATACCGTCCATCCATTTTTTTGGCTCATTTTAGTGCATGAATCAAAAATTGAGGCAAATATAAATCTAGAGTGGACCACACTATAGGAAACAATAGATATTGAACCTCTACCACTGAGAACTACCTTGTGGACCACGGAATGTGTATTTGTGTTCAATCCTGGCTATTTCCTGTGGTTTGGTCCACTTAGAGCTTTGGATCTGCCTTATTTTTAGGCTGGCAAAATGGATGGACAGCTCGTGATAAACACATACATCATGGTGGGGCTCACATAGCTTTTCCACCGGTTAGCCCAACCCCATTCCAGTACAACCATCCTTCCACAGTGCTTTACAGGGGACCGGAATAGGTGAGACCCCAGATCCACCTTGGTGGGTGGGACAACTGGACTGTGGGGCCCACTGTGATGTATGTGACTACATCCACGCCGCCCATCCGTACTGAAAGCTCATTTTAGGGCATGATAAAAAAAAAATGAAGCAGTTCCAAATCCTAGATCGACCATGGGACGGGAAACAGTGGTGATTGACTATTAGAAACTTTTTGTGGGCCAGGGAAGCTTTGGATCGAGATAATAATTGTGTGGTCTCTTTATCTAGATGTTTGTGACCTTATCAACAGGTTGGATGGCAATTAAAAATTCTAGTGAAATCTATGAAGTTTTTAATGGTGGGGATTCAATCACAACTGTTTCCTATGGTGTGGTCCAATTGAAATTTAATTTAGCTTTATTTTTGGTATTATGAACTAAAATTAGCTTTCAAAACGGTTGGACGGTGTGGATTTAAGGCACATACATCACTGAGAGCCCCACAGTCAGGGGTCTCACTCCCATGGGTAGATCCGGGTCACACCAAATCCGCTCCCGCGTAACAGTGGGCCTAGCCGCCTTGGTGGGACGTCTATCCGTCTCTTTTCTTCAGTATATTCCACTGAACATTTGGCTGTCAGCTACTTTCGCTTTCTACCGTTGTTTCACGGGTCCCCTTTCACATCAACATGACAGTCCAACAGCTGTGATTTTGAAAAATAAGCCATCTATGCTGGATTCTAGACTCGGATATCAAGGTCGGTGCTGGAAGGTTCTCTGGGCTCCACTAACACGTATGTGGTTTGAGTTCGGATATTCTGTTAGCTTCCACGCTGTAAATTCCACTTGGAGCGTTTTCATCGGTTCACATCATCACATGACCAATGCTCCGATTTCCTACTTGGAAGCCATTAGAGGATCCATACTCATGTGGTTTATCTATGCCTATCCGTCCCACTTTTTCAGTTAATTTTAGGACATGAGTACAAAAGTGAGGTGGATCTAAATCTCCAGTAGACCACACCATTGGAATCAGTGGTAATTAAATGGCCACACCATTGGAATCAGTGGTGATTAAATGGCCACCGTAAAGAAAATTTCCGAAGCCCACTGTAGTGTTTATTTACCATCCAACTTACAGATTAAGTCACAGGCTTGAATGAAAAGCAAGCACCAATATCAACCTACTGATTAATCACCATTGTTTCCTGTGGTGGTCAACCACAATAATGCATGCGTTTTTATCCATTTTCATCCATTTTGCCTGCTCATCTTAAGTCATTAGCTAAAAAATGAGGCACATCTAAATTTCAAGTGGACCACATTACAAGAAATAATCGTGATTGAAATCCAGCATTAGCTTAAAAAAAAATAGATGGACAACGGGGATTAAACACATACATTATGGTGCGCACACAGCACCGACTCATCAGTCATCACCCTGCCACGTTTGTCATGGAGAGATGGCTCAACCGTTTTCTGATTCTTCTGGCCTCAGACCCTATCGTATCTCCTTCGAGTTCGTTTTGCGTCTGTCGCAGATCAGCATACAGAGCATGTGACCACCTATTGGGCCCACATGCTAAGATGGACCCGTGATTTTAACCGTTCATATTTCTCTTCAATGTAATAAATATAAACTACTTTCCCATAATCACGCTTCAGTGATGATCTTAACCTTTGATTTTTTTGAGTGGACTGCGACCGCTGAAAATCTTCTTTTCATTGTTCTAAATTCATTTGCACACAGTAATGGTTAGAAAAGTAATTTTAATTTATAAATTATCTCTGAAACAAGGATCCCACAATATGGACGGTTTTGATCTCCGTAAAAATCATCATGTGGGCCCCAGTGGCGGAGAGATACGCTTGATGTTCAGTCGCGACAGAGGCGAAACAAACTTCTTCCGCTTCGAATCTTCGAAGAAACTTCGGCGACACGGAGGAAAGGAGCATTCATTCCGTGGTCCGAGCCATTGTTCACCGTACACGTGTTTTCAATCGGTACATATGTGGTCCATATTTTGATAATCCAGACCATTGGTGTACTGAATCCTAACTCCAAGATTGAATTTTCTTAAACTTTTTCTATATTAGAAGATCCCAGAGACAGATATAAAGACTTCTTATGGTTGATGTTGGACCGTTGCTCTAGCTTTTTCAACATTTAACTTTAGTCAATAAATAAAAAGATTAAGATTTCTATGTTGATAATGTTCTATAGTATATTCTATCAACGGTAGAACATAGCAGTCTAATGGTCCATATGATTAAAACATGGCCCACTTGTGTGTACTGTGCAAGATTAGGTGTTACCCCTAGGCCTGGTCTATTCGGTGTAATTACGTTTATTTTGACTGATTTTGACATTTATTAATAACAATGTTAAATGTCAATCTACGTGACATTTTACTTTTTGGTAGGTATTGGCTAAAAAAACGAGGTAGATTACAGCAGCGCATGGGTTTTATCCATGCTGTCAATTCAATTTTCCCGATCATTTCAAGGCCGGGGCCTAAAAGTGGGACTGATAAAGTCGACCACATTATCGGAACCAGAGGCCTTAGTGACACCACCATTTTCTTTGGTGGGGTCCATTTGAGGTTTGGATTATTCCGTTTTTAAGCTTATGTGCTAAAATGAACGGGAAAATAAAAAAAATAAAAAAAGGTAGAGTGGATACAAAGCATATAACATTGTGGGGGCAAACAGACTTTTCACAATGAAATAAGATTGAATTTTGCTAGTTTAGTTTCATTTTTTTCCAAATGACTTTAGTAATTATTTTTAGACACCCCACTCTAAGCCAACAAGCTGATTAAGATTGGGCGGCTAGGATGGATATAGCGACCCATATCCCATCTAATCTTAATATAAACTCTAAACTCAATTCCAAACCTTAACTAAACCCTAAACCCTAAACCTAATCCAAATCCAAATCCTAACTCAGTCATCAACTCTAATCCGGACCTCAACTCAATTTAGAACCCAACTCAACAAAACTCAACCCAATTAGGTTAGTCAATCCAGCCTCAAAACCTATAACCTATAAAATGAGACCACAAGTCAACTCTTTGAGTCAGCTTTTCGGTCGAATCTTCGAGTCAACTCACTCGGTCGGCCAACCCGATCCTCATAATCCTGTCAACTCGCCTAGCCAAGTCCACACCAAAAATTAAAAACCAAGCCCCAAAACTAAGCCTAGACACGAACAAGGGGAGAAAACATTGGACAAAAACCAAAGTAGGAACCCTCCACATGTGTGAGGGGGCTCCCTGCCAAAGATACAGACCAACTGGAGGGGTGATGCCCACTTGGTGAGCTCCAGCCACATGACACTGTCCTTCTCTCTAGGACAGACATGTGTGAGCCTTATTTCCTTTCTCTTCTACCTCCGTGGCACGTGTGAGGAAAGTCACGTTCGACACTACCCTATCCCCCTTGTATTATTTACAATCTTACCACACAATCCAACCGATGGGATGCCTCCATGTGGCAATATCAAATCTTAGCCCTTGAAACTTATTTTAACCCCAACCTTACTTGAAATTACAGTAATACTGTCGAGAAAACCGACAGCAGAAGCGGAAGCCGAACACGTAGAGCAATGCAAGATCAAACAAGAAACAATATGAAATCAAGCCACACACAAGCATTCACCACTAGAGAATTCGAATTTACGTAGAAAAACCCCTCAACAGGTAAAAAACCACGGCACAAAGCAATCCACTATGAATAAACAGAAGATTATAAAGATTGACAACCCACAAGCGAGCAATAATATGAAATCAAGCCACATGCAAGCATTCACCACAAGAGAATTCAAATTTACGTGGAAAAATCCCTCAACGGGTAAAAAACCACGGCACAAAGCAATCCACTATGAATAAAGAGAAGATTATAGAGATTGACAACCCACAAGCAAGGAAAACAGAGAAAACCCAAGTTCTCTCTCTCACAAACACCTCTCTCCTCTTCCTAACATAATTAGAAAACCTTGGACACCTTAGGATTACATCTAAATCTGGATTACAACCCTTTAAATATGCAACACACCAAAAATAGAAATATCTTACGCACTATTGCGTGCTGTGCAAGAAAGCCACCCGCACAGCCGACCGGTTGGTCAGCGCACAAAACAGTCCAGAGGAGAACACGCCGACTCTGCCTCACTGCCGACCGGTCAGAGCCCCCTGCAAACCAGTCGGTCGACCAGTCTAGGGTAACATAGATTGTCCTTCAGCCCTGCTATGCATCTAGGCCATTCGGCTAGACCGGTCGCCCGACCAGTTTGAGCACCCAACACGTGCACAGTTTGAAAGCTATCCCAACAATCTCCACCAAGGCTTCAAACGTCAAATCAACATTATCCTCGCAACGCCATCTCATCTTCAATCATAGCTTCACCGCTTCTTGTGCCACTATCGACCATAACCTTGCACATTCACGCCCTCTACCGCTCTTCTCATGTGGCCCTTGGACACTTGCCACATACAAGCAACTGTGGATCTCACTACCGTTCCCACAGCTCCACCGTGAATTATGCTCCCGATCAACATGTAAAGATGGCCACACCTCCGTGCCTTTATATACACAAGTGCCCATTTCATCACTTCATAACAACGATCGCGGCCGATAAACACACACCCTTTCGCCTCGAGTGTACCAAGAGAATCACATTTATCTTCATCTTAGGGACATGCTTCACATCTTCCAGGACTCGTTTGATCCTATTGAACATCCTCATGCGCACTATATCAATACCCACCACCTTATGAGCGTAACCATCGCCCACAAACACCGATTCACCACCATACTCCCTGTATGTCGTGAATGAACTCCGGTCAGGATAAACGTGACATGAAGCCCCTGAATCTAGGATCCACCTACTACCGTGAGATCCCTTGCCAGATATAGTCAGGACTTCACAAAGATCGCCACCATCCTCTACGGTATTAGTTCCCTCTCCAGAAGAATTTCCGTACCTCTCTTGCTTCAACCTGGAATTCTGACAATCCCCACTCATGTAGCCCTCCCGACCACAATTACAACACTTCACCTTAGCCTTCCTTTTGCCCTTGGCCTTAGATCCCGATTTCAAATATCATCCATGCTCAGAACTTCTTCACCTCATCACTAGTGCCTCTGAGGAATAACGGGAAGCCATGTCACCGTTTTTCTTTCTCATCACCTTCGATTGGAGGGCTGAGATAACGGTCTCGAGGTTTATGGTTTCGCTCCCTGCGCACACAGAGTCCCTAAACGATTCATATGAATCTGGAAGAGAATTCAACAGGATGCATGCTTGATATTCATTCTTCATCAGTTCATCGATCTCCACAAACTTGCAAACCAGCCTATTGAACGTGCTCAAGTGGTCCTCCGCTTCCGTTCCCTTAACCATCCTCAAGGTGAGCAACTGCATCAACACGTACATGCAATTCTCTATAGACTTCTCGGCATAAACCTTCTCTAGTTCCGCCATCGTTTCAGCCGTAGTCTTCTCCTTCATGACATGATACAAAACATCATCCGTAAGGTTTAACAGGATTGAGGTTCTAGCCTTCTTGTTGAGCCTCGTCCACTCATCATCTTTCATAGCTTCAAGTCGTTTTCCAAGAGTTTCATCAAGCCTTTGCTGAACTAGGAAGGATTCAACCTTCACCTTCCATAGCTCAAAGTTATTTTTTCCGAAGAAATTCTCAACCTCGAACTTTGTGCTTGATCTCATCTTCTCGTCTCAAATCTGACTTCTACTCCACCCCAACTTTAGCTCTGATACCACTTGTTGGGAAAACCGGCAGCGGAAGCGGAAGTCGAACACGCAGAGCAATGCGAGATCAAATGAGAAACAATATGAAATCAAGCCACACATAAGCATTCATCACAAGAGAATCCGAATTTACGTGGAAAAATCCATCAACAGGTAAAAAACCATGGCACAAAGCGATCCACTATGAATAAACAGAAGATTACAGAGATTAACAGCCCACAAGCAAGGAAAACAAAGAAAACCCAAGTTCTCTCTCTCACAAACACCTCTCCCATTTTCCTAACGCAATTAGGAAACCTTGGACACCTTAGGATTATATTTAAATCCGGATTACAACCCTTTAAATAGGCAAAACACCGAAAATAAAAATATCTTACGCATTACTGCGTGCTGTCTAAATTTAGATTACAACACTTTAAATAGGCAAAACACCGAAAATAGAAATATCTTACGCACTACTGTGTGCTGCGCAAGAAAGCCGCGCACACAGCCGACCGGTCGGCCAGCACACAAAACAGTCCAGAGGAGAACACGCCGACTCTGCCTCACTGTCGACCGGTCGGAGCCCCCTGCAGACCGATCGGCCAACCGGTTTAGGGCAACACAAATTGTCCTTCAACCCTGCTGTGCATCTGGGCCATTTGGCTAGATCGGTCACCCGACCGGTCTCAGTACCCAACACATGCACAGTTTGAAGGCTACCCCAACAAATACTAGGGCTGGAGGCTATAAATAGCCCCCTCCTCTTCTCATTTCAACACACCCAACACCAGGTCATCCTCCACCAAGTGAGAAAGATCCCCTTAGCCTTAGCCATAGTCATAGCCTTAGCCTAGTCACCCCTCTACCAAGGAGGATGAGAGTGAGGAAGTGAGCCTAGCCTCGGTTTGGTCTAATCCAACCTTAGCCCTAGCCTCGTTAGTCATCCAGTTTCCAATTCGAGCCACTCAAACCCAACCCTTGCAATACCTTTGTCCATCCAACTGTCCGATCGTTAGCCAGTTTTATTCAACATTGCATCAACATTTGTGTATCATTTATTCCCTTCTCAACCCCCTGCTTATCTTATTCATCCATATTCATATCATCTCGCATTCATACCGATTTGGGAAAGTATGCTCTGTGCTGCCGATCTAATCATATCTTGCCCATCAGAAATCCCAATTGGTATGCATAACATTCATGTATAACATCTCACATAGTCGGCTTGAATATATGCTTTAAAGCTTACTGAGTAACTCGGATTCTGCCCATAAAAAATTTGAGTTGATTGGTCAAACTATTAACCCGGTATATGAGTCAAGGACTGATTCATATTGTCCCGAGACATTATTGGGAGGCAATGGTGTATTCAACACATCATATCCACATATAACATATCATTATACTCCAAGAATCGCTAACCCGGTACATGAGTCAGGAACCGATTCATCTTGTCCCGAGACACTATTGGGAGGCGATGATGTATTAAAACATACTATTATCCTCCCTACACTGCATATCATCAAAGTGCAAGAACCGAAATTAATCCTCAAAACTTGTTTAATCCTGTGACGTAGAGATCGTACACATGTACCAGTAGAGTGGGTGCCTAACTCCTTCCCTCTCTGTAACCCTTATCTCGAATCTCTAAATGTTGAAGTCATTCTAAATCTTAAGAATGATTCATGCTCTTAAGTGTTTCTATAGAGTCTAGCCGACTATAGATTCAATGTAATTGGTTAATGACGACTCCAATTTTATACAAACTCTTATCGCAACCACCATAAGAACAAAAAGACTTCAAAAGATGCGAAGCCACGTGAAAGCCATAATTCAACCCCGGCCTAAATCCAATTTCTACATTATTACACTTTTGCAATATAAATATATGTAATTACATCAAAACAAAGAGGTCGTGGCATGGAGCTCACATTGATGATGTGTTGTATATCCACACCGTACATCTGATTTTCTAACGCATTTTAAGACGTGGTCCAAAAACATTATGGAGATCCAAATCTCAGGTGGACCACACATCAAGAAATAGGGGTGATTGAACAGCTACCATTAAAAACTTCCCAAGGCTCATGTTAAGCAGAACCATAATATTTATTTTCATCCAACCCATTGATAAGGTCAAACAAACCTGGACTAAGAGAAAATACAAATATCAGCTTGATCCAAAACTTTTGTGCCATAGAAAAAGTTTTTCATGGTCATGTAGTACTTTTTCCAATGGAATGGCTCACCAGATATTTGAATCTGCTTAAGTTTTGTGATAACATCCTAAAATGAGCTGAAAAAACTGATTGGGAGCTTGGATATATAATATATCCATCAAGGTGGGCCCCAATTGGGATGGGTACTAACACCTAATCCACTCCCACTGTGCGAAGACAGGCCACCATCAGAAAACTCTTGTCAAACTAGAGGAATGATGATACGAATGTTGGTTAACATGTACGCAGCTTCCGTGCATCCCTGACTGTGGGGCCTACCTTGAAGTGTGTCTTATGTCAATATCATCTATCTGTTTTTTCAAATCATTTTAGGGTAAGATCCCAAAAACTTAGCAAAGCTAAATCTCAATTGGACCACACCATAGGAAACAAGGGCGATTAACCATTAAAAACTTCTTAGTAGTTACAAAAGTTTTGGGTCAAGCTGATATTTGTGTGGTCCTTTCATCCAGGTCTTTGTGAACTTGTCAATAGGTTGGATGGCAAATAAACATTCTAGTGGCCCCCGAGAAGTTTTTAACGGTGGGCGTTCAATCACCACTGTTTTCTGTGGCGTGGTCCACCTGAGATTTGGATCTGCTGCATTTTTTGGACTATTCCCTAAAATGATCTGTTAAAATGGATGGAACAAAATGGATATAAAATACATACATCACAGTGCGCCCCACAATCGGTGATCCATTGAAGCCACGTCTGGTTCATAAGGTTTTGATGCATTTTCCCTTTAAGATACACATGTAAAACATTTTTATCATTTGAACTGTTGCTACGGTGGACCACTGATAACATGAGCCATAGAGCTACAATGATCTGGAAGTTTTTTTTATCATCCAGTCTTTTGTAACATTTTTTGGTTGAATGGAGACTATTTCTTTAAACATTATATTTGTAGGGCTCTAATCCGTAGAGAACTTTTTATAATTGTCAATGCCTCCAGCACGCATGTGTGGTACGCATGAGCATACTAGAATTGATCGTGCGGTTCGATTCCAACCCGTTCAACTTTGACTCCAAGCGTCGAAATAGGTTGGTATGTTATGCTCAATAATATATAACCAAAGCTTGAAAAGGTTGGTCACCTATCCAACCACTTACTAAGGAGTTTAAAATGATTAGGCAATTGACAGAGGATAGGGTTCGTCCTTCGAAAATGGGTTGCGCTTTGCCTTTCATCAGAAAAGACTTTTTTTGAATATAAAACTGATAACTGTGACAGAGAGTTAAGTTGATCAACTATTGAACAAACAATTGTATAGAAAAGAGAACTGATTGTATTGAGATAAATTATCCAGTGGGTGTGGACCAGCAATTACAACTAAGTTTGTCCAGCGAGCATGGAAAAGTGATTACAGTTATTCATAGCTTATGGCTAAAATGGATTAAAAAAAAATAAAATAAAATTTATTCGTTTAATTGGTGTGATATACCTTACTTTGCTAAACTTTTTGCTATTTATAGATCTATGTTCGAAGAGAAAAACTTCTAGATGAGTCGTTTCTTCTTCGTTCAGCAATTGTAGTAGCTGAAGAGCCATAATGTCAGCCTTCTAGATCTTTTCTTCTTGGCTGTTACTCTTTCGCTCGATGGCATTCTGCTTCTAGGCTTCTCGGCTGTCTCACCTTTCGTCCGCTAGACCGCACTTCGTGGCTTCTCGGCCACATTCCGTTTGGTCCGCTGGATTGTGCTTCCTAAATCTTGGCCACATCTCACTTTTCAAGTCTCTCGGTTGCGTCCTTTTAGGGCGCATGTGCATTTCATTTTTGCTCGGTCAGTATGAGGGTACGGCAATAATCCCTCGAAGTTTGTTATTTTAATCCCATCGGAAGATGGACCACCAGAATAACGGTACGAGCATCATAAATATTTTTCAGCTGGCCTTGCAGGCGGAACTGCGATTCAAAAGAGGGTTTTTTTTTCCGTAATTCTCTGTCGTAAACGGATGCACGACGTGACTACCTTAAGTCGTACAGGTGTGTCGCTATTCGTTGACGTGAATGGACGACTACATGTGGCGATCAGGTGGCACCCATCTTAGGCCTTGATCGTCAACGTTACACTAATTCGAAACTCAGGTGGGCGTCATAGCAAAAAAACATGGTAAAATCTCTCTCAGATCTTTAAATTCAATTGGTGGGGTCCACCTAAGTGTCAAAGTATCATGATTTTTTAAATTACCTTATTCATAAAGAGAGGAGTCGTGTCAATGGATGGAATGGCACATACAAACAGCAGTGGGCCATGTTGGTTGTCGATTTGCCCGATTTTAATTTAGCAAGTGAACGTGAGGCAATCCTCCTGAGCTGAAGACGAGCCAAGGTGGATCGATTAGCTCGCTCAACTCAGCCGAATCAAGACTTGGTTTGAAGGTCATGTTTAGACCGAATTAAGCTGTTTTTGTATGCTTGAAAGGATTTCTGAGTCAAGCTTGAGTTGAGCTAGCCTCGGTTTTTGTGTGTGTGTATATATATATATATATATATATATATATATATATATATATATATATATATATATATATATATAGAGGCACTCTCAAGTCCAACCGGTTGGACCACAATTTGCAGTTAACAGGTTGGTATCCTCATGGTGGGGCCAACCTAATAGGAGGATTGGATTTCACAAGTACTTAATAGGTTGGAAGAAATCTATTAAGTGGACTGTAAATTGTGGTCCAACCAGTTAGACTTGAGAGTGACTCATATATATATATATATATATATATATATATGAGAACATGGACTGTGGGCTTGAACTCATGAGAAGTTCCCATGAGGTTGAGCTGTGTGGGCCCCACTGTAATGTGTATCTGAAATCCACACCATCAGTCAAATGCATTATTCTATGGTGGGCTATGGGTATAAAAAACAGGCCAATCCATGACTTGGGTGAACCACACCATAGACAACGGTTAAGAGTGGATATCCACCCATTGAAAACTTTATGACCATTTATAGGATCGACTGAGATGTGGTTGAGAAATTCAGACCATCCATTAAGCGTGTCCCACTTAAAAAGGAGGTCACACCAAGTTTCAGCCTAATCCAAAACTAAGTTGGACCCCAACAAGTGCTTTTAGATGTTATAAGCATGATTTTACATTGTTTTAGTTGGTATAGCCCACTTGAGTTCCGAATACAGCAGATTTTTGAGATAGACCATAACCAACAAGGGACACACCAAATGCATGGCGTGAATGTCAAATACACATCACAGTGGGGCCACACAACTTGACCTCATGGACTTCCCATGAGATCGAGCACATAGTACCTTTTCCTTTTCCTTATATATATATATATATATATATATGATTGAAACAGTACATATTTTTTCAAGTTGGACATCACCTCGAAAAGCTTAAGCTCGAATTTGGTTCGAAAGCTCAACCAAAGTAAGCCAAGCCTACCAATCCAACTCGAAGGCTGAGCCCTCAGCCAGGGTCTGCTGGTTGCCGAAGTTAGGCCCAACTCAATTCAGTTTGACTTGATGTACGACTCTATCCTAATAGATAGCATAACTTAGTATGCTTGGTAGAGCCGCATGTTTCTTATCCATGCCATCCGTCTATTTTATTAACGCATTTTAAGGCATAAATGGAAGCATATTTTTTTTATGTTAGTCATGCAAGGCACCCACTTTGTTAGATTTGCAATGTACACACTCGATTAGTCACACGATGCACCCATCCACCAGTGGAGTTAGTGTCTCCTTACCAATTCGAATTGAGACTTGCTGTTGAAATGCCAAGGCGTCTTCCTGTTGAGATCTCACGATGTGCATCCCACCTAAAGAAAATGTCGGATCTCGTGTATGTGTATCATGTCATCGCGTGAGTCAGCCCGTGGAAAGGCATGTCTCTGCAAGTGTGTGGGCGGAGCAAACCTCGGCTTCAATGGCTCCACTGCCATGTTAACTCTAGACCATCTAAAACATGGTGATGAGTCTACAAACGTACAGATGCACGGTGGTACGAAAGATGGACCGTCCAAATTGCTGACCAAACCGTCGACAGCTCATGAGGTATACATGGTGGAAAATTTTGTGACGCGGATTGGCTACTGGCGGCTTTAGCCATCTACAAGTTTGTAGGCCCCACGATGATGTATGTATTATGTACTGTATCACACCGTTCATCCATTTGGAGAGATCTTTTTGGGGCATGAGCCATAGAATGAGGCAGTTCCAAATCTCAAGTAGACCCTACATAAGAAGGGAGTGGATTGGCTGGTGTACCCCATACCAGCCACTTTGCTGGTGTATTGACGTCACCAAGTTCTGTGGGCTCCACCATGAGGTTCTTGTTATATCCAAACCGTCGGTTCATTTTGAGACATCGTTATAAGGGTTGAAACGAAATATAAGATAGATCCAAAGATCAAGTGGACCACACTGCAGAATGCAGTGGGAGATTGAATGTCTACCATTGAAACCTTCTTGGCGGTCACAGAAGTTTTGGATCAATCTGATATTTGTTTTTACCCTTCATCCAGGTCTTTGTGACCTTATGAACAGTTTGAATGGAAAATAAACATCATGGTGGGCCCTAGGAATGTTTTAACGGAGAGAATCATTGTCCCCACTGCCTTTCATGGTGTGGTCCACTTCAGATTTCGAGATGACTCATTTTTTGTATTGTGCCCTAAAATGATCTCGTAAAATGGATGGACGGTGTAGATATAACAAATACACCATTGTGGGGCCCGCAGAACCTTGATTGTTTTTGAATTATTGGCAGTGGATACAACACATACATTATGGTGGGCGATAGAACTTGGTGACATCACTTCGGTAGCTACATTGCTGCTGAAGCCGTGAGTAGCCCATGGGCGTCCAAAATTTTGGAAGCTCCTTGGCTGACGGTAAAATAACGCACTGTTTATGACAAATCCAGTCCGTCCATCAGCTTTGCCAACTCATGTTGGGACATGGCCCAGAAGTTGATCCAAAACTCAAGTGGGTACGATCAGATGGCATGATTGTACGGAAATCAGACCGTCCAAATTGCCAACCACACTCTGGGCGGGTCATTGAGCATAGTCCGAAAATTCGGATGTGAATGGCCTTGTCTCTACCAACAATAAGGTGGGAAAGCTACCTGGAGCCCACCGCAATGTTTATGACAAATCCACCCATCCATCAGTTTTGCCAACATAGGCCCAAATGTTAGGTAGATCAAAAACTCAAGTAGGCATATACACATGGCACGGTTGTATAGAAAATTGGACCGTCCAAATTGCTGACCAACTTATGGACGGGACAAAGATCATAATTGAAAATTTTGGATTGAAATGCCCCTACCTCCACCAACAGTACGTCAAGGGAAAACTATGAGAAGCCCACCACAATGCTTATAACAAATTCACCTTTGGGAAGCTAGGCAGCAAAAAACACAATCAAAATATAGTTAAACAATCAACCACACGAATACAAGATATTTTTACATGAAAATCCTCAAATAGAGGTAAAAATTATGGGACCTCGTCCAGATAAAAAATCCAATATTTAAAACTGATTACATAACATTCACGAGCACAACCCACTTGGATCTAATCAACTTCACCCACATATGGGTCGATAACAATAAAAGAGAACTTAAATAAAAGAGACCTCACCAATCCGAGGATGTAGAAGAAACTGAGATATTGTCTATTACGTAGATGAAGCGTCACGGGCACAACTCTCTTCTCTACTATCTTTCTCTCTTTCACCTTGGATGTGTAATATCTCTATTATGATGCCTTAATCCCGTTTAAAAAGTGATTGTATAACACTTCACAAGAAACAAAGCCAAAATAAAAAACTGCGTTTTGTAGTCCGCAAGCCTTGGGCACCCGACCCGACACTATCGGAGCTCGATAATGGGCACAAACTGTCCAAAGAGCTATGAGGAAAATTAACCAAATTTCGGTTGCCTAAACCAAGATGGTTGGGCGCCCGATCAGGGCTCAATCGCCTGATGACCACTTGTTGGTCACCCTACATGGATCCGAAACTGTCTAACGACCAACAACCACTTTCGGCGACTGATAGAATTGAATCAAGCGCTCGAAATTACCCGAAAAGCGGCTTTTGGAATCTGGACACTACTAGATCAAAGATCGGGGGTCATCAGTCGTTGGTTGCCCGACGGGTTGGGTTGAGCGCCTGAAACTCCCCAGATGTATCTTTGAACTCTCTGGACAATTTTGGCTAAGTTCGGTCGACCAACGACGTGCACTCTTAGGCTGGTTACAGAAGGTTTTGTGTGGATTTGTTTATAATCTCAGTTATTTTCTATTTAAAGGGGTGTAATCCGGGATTGGAGTTGTCGCTTTGAAGGAGGCAAGTATCCTAGAGTGGAGAGGGATTAAGAGAGTTCTAGGGTGAGAGAATTAGCTTAAGAAAGGGCTATGTTGGTCTTTATACGGGAAAGATTGAATTTTTTGGGAGTTTTGGATCCGAGGTAAGTCATTTTTCTGTAATCTCTTGTAACTTCTGATTTATAGTGGATTCGCTTTGTGCCGTAGTTTTTTACTCACGAGGTTTTTCCATGTAAAATTGGATGCTCTCTTGCTTTGTCAATTTACTTGATTGTTGTCATTGTGTGATTGTCATCCATTTGATTCGCGCCTCAGCTATCGGGATTCCCAACATCCACTCCATCCATCTATTTTGTAGATCCCAAACTCAAGTGGGTACATACACATGGCATGGTTATACAGAAAATCAAACCGTCCAAATTGCTGACTAAACTGTGGACAGGTCATGGAGCATAGTCGAAAATTATGTAGGCGAATGGCCCTACCTCCAACAATAAGTTGGGGAAAGGCACGTGGAGCCCACTGCAATGTTATGACAAATCGGCACCAATCCATTAGTTTTGCCGGCTCACATTAGGACATTGGCCCAATAGTTAGATAGATCCAAAACTCAAGGAGGCACATGATTGTACGGAGAAGTACCCTCTAAATTTATGACCACACTGTGGACGGTCATGGAGCATGGTAAAAAAAATTGTGTAAATGGCCCAGCTTATGCTAACAGCAAGTTTGGAAAAGCTATGTGGAGCCTACAACAATGTTTATGACAAATCCACACCGTCCATCAGTTTTTCCAAATCACATTAGTACATGGGACCAAAAGTCAAGTAAATTCAAAACTCATAAGACCAGAAATGCTCACCATTGAAACATTCGTGGTACTATGATGTTTATATGAAATCCAAGCCATTGATAAGGTTATTCCCATCCCACCCAGTAAACAGAAAACACAAATATTAGTCAAAGTAAAAATTTCTGTGGCCTCATGGGTCTGTAACGGTGACCTTTCAATCCCATGGCTTCCTGTGGTGTGCCCCACTTGAATTTTGGATAAGTTACATTTGGATTCATGAGCTGCCCAAACTCATGGATGGTGTAAATTTCTCACAAACATCACAATGAGCCCCATGTAGCTTCCGCAGCTCGCCATTCCAAAATTTTCACCAAGGGCCTATTAGGATTCATGGAAAACATTAAAAGGAAATAATATTTCCAGAAAATTATAGGAAAGGAAATATTATTTACTTTGTTTGTTTTTCAATAAGATTTTGTAAAAATTTAAAATCTATTTTTAAATTTCTCATTTTACAAAATAAATTTTTTTCTTAAAAAAAAATTAAGTAGCCGATAGCATGTGCTAGATCAGCACATGTAGCATACATGTGAGATGCTTAAAGATGAACAATGGCACATGTGACATACTTGGCATATGTGAGCACTTTGAGCTAAATTGTAACACACATGATACATGTTAGGTATTTGAAGTTATACAATGACACTTGTGGCACGAGACATGCATTTAGAGATGGACACAAACCAAGCAAAGCTCAACTAAGATTGGTTTGAAAAAGCTTGGCTTGGATTAATTTGAATAGAAGTTCAAACCAAACCAAGCCTTGGAGTCAAGCTCTTTTAAAAAAGCAAACCAAGCTCAGACTCGGGCAGTATCGGCTTGTCCTGGCTTGATTCAGCTTGATTAGGCTCCTAGATTGTATGCACATTGTTTCTCTGGTGTGATCCACTTGAGCTATGGATATGATTCAGTTTTGGGATCATGTCCTAAAATAATATGTAAAAATGGATGGACGGCGTGGATAATACGTACATGATGACATGGATAATACATAATACATATGCATTAATGCACACTGTTTCTTATGGTTTGGTCCACCTGAGCTTTGGATATGATTCAATTTTGGATCATTTCCTAAAATGATATGTAAAAATGGATGTACACCAGTGGATAATACATATACATGACGGTGGGCCTACAAAGTAATATGCTAAAGCAATATTCGAATTGGCTGTTGACCTCAACACCAACCACGTAGCTGGTGTCAAAGCTATGTGCTCCCTACCATGATATATTTGTATTATCTAGCAGTCCATCAAATTTTCAAGCTCATTTTATGGTATGAGACCAAAAATAAAATAAAATGGAAGATCCAAACTTCCGGTAGACCACAACAGAAGATCCAAACTTATTAGGGACAGATGTTTCAGATCAATACTACTTTCCTGTGGTGGGGCCCACCTCAATGTATGTGATGCATATCCACGCCACCCATTCATTCTTTTCTATTTAAACAAACAATAAAAAAAGAGCCACCACCTGTTTGAACTTGGCCCGGCTTGGTTCGAAATTTTCAACCAAATTGACCCTGGCTCGAACTAAATTTTTCTAGAGCAAACCAAACTCGAGCCGCATGGGTTGGCTCAAAATCCAAACCGGGCCGATCTACAAACTGAGGTGGCACAAACTAGGGCTAACTCGGCCCGAGCAGGATCGTTGCCTACCTCTACATGCACGGGCACATTTGACATGTGGAGCACTAAAGCTAGATGATTGCACTTGTGCACATTAACACCTTTGGCATATGCCATATTTGGAGGATTGAAGATGGACAACAACACGTGCCATGCTTGGAGGATTGAAGATGGACAATGGCACATGTGACATATTGGCAAATGTAGGGCGCTTTGCTCATGTGGGGCACAAGTAAGATAAATGATGGTACATGTGGCACAATTGCACATGTGGGGCGTAAGAGAAGATGGATGGCAACACACACATTAGCACACTGGGGCTCTTAACACGTGGGGCACACGATAAGATAGATGGTGGCATATATGGCATAGTAGCACGTGTAGGGTATGACCGAAGATGAACAATGTCTCATTAGGCACATGTGACACATGTGAAGCGATTGAATTTGGATAGGGGTGCATTTGGGCTTTAGCCATTGAGAAACTCATTTTCCTTCTACCGCGGGAAAATACATTTCTTGAGAACCGAGGTGAGAAAATCAATTTATGAATTTTCTAATAAAGATAGAAAGTGAAAAATAATATCCCCTACAGTTTCAGAATGAGTTTCATGAAAAACACCAATTCCTTTCCCATATTTCCATGAGTCCAAACACGCCGTGAAAAAATAATATTAACAATCAGAATCCTTCCATCTAACAGCCATAAATTACAGGGTTAGGATTGCTTTATCAGTGAGGTATTGGATATATAATCTATCCAAATGGGACCCACAATTTGGATAGGAAAGATGTACATTGCTGACACATGTGAGGAGGATGAGTCACAACTATTTTTTGAAACATAGGAGATGGATTAGGTAGTGAGGCCCTCACACCTTTAACAGTGGTGCGGTGAATTTTGGACTGTGACTTACACCTTAATGCATTCTAATTACGGGCATCTAATCAAAGGTCAGCATTGTTCTACTGATATGAATTTTGGACTGTGAGTTACACTCAATAGCGAGTCCTACGATCTTTTCGGTTTAATTGACTTAACGTATGCCTCGTGTATATCGGGCATCATACACTGCCAGAGTACCCAATAACTTCTCATGAATAAAGGCTTAAAAATGAAGTGGACCACAGCATTGGCTACTTGAATTGAGGACAATTCCCTTGCACTTAGGGTATCAAGGGGGACCATATCTTTTAATTCATTTGGGTAGACATCAATTCAATCCAGAAGAAAGGACTTACCGACCCATGGTCATTAAATGACCTAACATGGATGGGACAATCTGGGCCATCTGATTTTGCAAGTTGAATTTAGATATCTAATCTCTCCTTACACTCGCTCATCTGTCGCCATGTTCGATTTTTCTCCAAAAGATCTCTCAGGGTACATTTCATCTGCTACAATGGGGAACCGAATTTCAAACTGATGGGACGATCTAACCCGTTGGATAGTTTTTCTTATTTTTGTAGCCATCCTTTCTCCAACCCATGCATTGAATGGTTACAATTGTCTAATGTGACTAAATAGATGGCTTGGATGTAGAAGAGACACTATTTCCCATCAATGATCCTGACCGTCCATTTTATCGGTTATTGATTGTGTGGATAAGAGTCGTTTGATCGCCTTGATTGTTGTATTATAGTCCATGGAATGTTTGATCTAATGGACAATTGAGACCAATGGATTCGACTGTCCAAGTGCTTAGATGTCATAATAATCTATGTACTTGATTAAAAAAAATGCTGCTACGTACCTCTACAGCTGTCTAAAACTGTTATGTGTGGGTTCCACCATGGTGTGAGTACTTTGCATCCAATCCGTCCATTGTGGTCACCCCACCATGTCAGTGGGACACTAAAAAAATCATGCCGATCCAACCATCTTGTGGTTTGCCATGTGCACGTGAAGGTTTTTGGGTGGATGTTTGATAGTGTGGCCCTCCTGATGATTGGACAGGTCTGGTTTTTGGGTATACTGCCATCATGGTGGACTCACTTGATGTACGGTTCAGATGTTGTACACAGGCCATGGTGGGCCCAACACAGGCTGTTGAATAAGTTTTAAATGCAGTTGAATAAGAGTTGTAGGAATAACCTTATTGTGGAGGAACTGGCCTCCACTTCCTCATTAGATTAGATTATTATATCATAATCATCAAAGGTTGACTAAAAAATATTATTAATTTGTAGATTATCATTTATTACACCGATTTGGATTTTGCGACCGCCCGAAAACACAAAAAAATAATAATTAATAATAATAATAATGAGCGGAGTATCGTGTTTCTAGCATCGGGATTGATTAATTAGGGATTTGGGTTCGCTTTACCGGTTCGATTTGATCATGTGTTCCCACTAATGACTTATTTTAACATTTAGAGAAGTGTCTGGCACTGTCCTAACCAAGCACCTGGTTTTAGGTATTGGGATTAGTGACTAATAAAGGTTTAGGGTCTGTGTTATGGGGTTCTCTTTGGGCCCATATGCTTTCCATTAATGGTACCAATAGAAGGGCTAATTGGATAGAAAAAAAAAGAGGAAAAAATATATGCTAATTATTATTTATAAATATTAATTAAGATTTATTGGGCCTATGTTATGTTTACACTAATGGTCTGAATTTAAGTCCAATTATGAATATTATCTTGGGAAAAAAAGGATGATCCACTTATTAGGTAGGCCAAACCATTGTAATTAATGGATAAGTTACAATTTACTATGATAGATTTAGGGGCTACATTGTGAATTAAGGGCCCTGGTTCTACTAATATGTTATGTCATCGAGAATGGCAATGAAACACGCACAAACAAACAAACAAACACACACACACTTCGAAAGTCGACCTCATGGGAGCTTCACATGAGGTCGAGCTCTGTAGGCTCTACTTTGATGTGCGATGGACATCCACGCCATGCGTTTGGTAGGCTCCCTCTACTTTATGAATGTGCAAAACATAGAAAAAAAAAAAAAAAAAACAGCCATATTCAAAACGTAGGCCAGACCACTTGAAACCATAGAAAATCATGGCTAAAACATCTAAAAAAGCACTTGGTGAGGCTCACTTGAATTTTGGAATGGGTTAAAATTTGGTGTGACCCCTCATCCAAGTGGGACACACAATGGATGGGTTGGATGTCTAAACTACATCTCTCTGGACCTCATATACAATTAGAAAGGTATCAATGGGCAGGCATCTACTCTCAATTGTTTGTTTGTGGTGTGGCCCACCTAAGTCATAGATTGGCCTGATTTTTTTGGCCCATAGCTCACCATGGAAGGGTCCATCTAATTGATAGAATGGATTTCTGTACTCACACATCGTAGTGGGGCCCTTAAAGCCCCATTCCTGCACCCCCCCCCCCCCCCCCCCCCCCCCCCAAAATATATGTGGTGTGGCCCACCTAAGTCATGGATTGACCTAATTTTTAAGCCCATGGCTTAGCATGGAATAGGGTAGATGTCCAGTCCACAAATTTTAAGCCCATGGCTTAGCATGGAATGGGGTAGATGTCCGATCCAATTAACGATGGAGCCCACACAGCTCGACCTCATGGGAAGTTCCTATGAGTTTGACCTCATAGTACCATTTCCCACACACACACACACACACACACACACGGTTCTGACACATGATGTGGGACAAAAGCCAAATAGTCGGTTGGATAAGTCACCTCATGGAAACCTCAAGGCTCATGAGCCGTAGCAAAAGGTGCTCATGAGTTCCCATGAGAACCAATCCCATGAGCCGTAGCAAAAGGTGCTGATGAGTTCCCATGAGAACCAATCCCATGAGAGCATTTCACTGTATATTTATTCATTTCCATCCATATACCTATCTATAATATCCAATATTGTAGTAGTCTCAATGTACAGGCGTGTCCCACCTTAGTAGAAAATCCTTACGTCCAAATGTTGAGGCATCAAAATTCATGATACGGCTTAACAAATGCATGTTACGGAAGCCTTACACATGTTGCATATTGGGGGAAAGATGTGCTTACATGACAAGTTATAGTGTCATCGCCTCCAGGTGATCAGTTTTTTTTTTTCTTCTTTTTTTGGGTCAGTCATGCAACCCACCCACCCAGTCAGTCATCCAACGCACCCACTGGTGCTGTCAGTTCTCAAAGAATGAAAATGTAAATCGCAATTACTAATAGATTATAATGCCTAATCACAATCAAAGTTTGAGATTTGTCAACTGATTATCTGGCATTGAAGACAACGTCGCCACCCGAAAAAAGAAAAAAAAAAAAAAAAAAACAAATCAAACTTGGGCACTCAATTGTGTTTTATGGGGCCATATGGTTTAGGTAGTAATCAGGAACCAAGGACTGGTCCCATGTGTTGGAAGAAACCAACACCATGATGTAGACAATGGCAGGCAAAAGAATTAGTGGACAGTTGCAAAATACTGCTACATAAGGAGGGTTTGTTGCAATTGAGATTGTAGATGCATTGCCAAGGTAAGATGCGAGAGGAACTAGAGTTGTTATAAAGCGTATTCCTGACCGCATCCATTGTGAGAAATTTGTAAAATTTCACGATATTCTTGTAGAAAATTGATATTATCGGGATAATATTGCGCGTTTTTGGAAATCTTGGAGTTTTTTTTTTTTTCACTACTTTAATGTAGAAATATTTAAAAGTTTCTATAATTCATTTATACTTTCATATTTAAGATTTTGAAATCATATCTTAATTTGTAATATGTGTTTCTAATATTGCAATTAGAAGTGAAAAGGATGAACAGTTTAGAAAAATTCCTGACTGTACGCATTCACTGGATTGGCCCGCGTGATGGTCGGTCTGGGATGTTCGACATGTGGCCATGTTTACCTGATTGTGGAGAAGGGAAGAGGTGCATGTGGGCCTAACAAACCCTTATACAACTAATATCAAAGGATGAGGGACAGGAAAAAAGGGAGTTGTCTTATTGCAATCAAATGGACAGGTTAGAAAGCTATCAATGCCCACTTGACATTGCCAGTGGGCCATGCTCACCTATCATCACAAAGGACATGAAAAATAAAAACAAATGAAAGGACCATATTTTATGTAGTCTTCTCCAAGCTTTTATGTACTTTGTGTCTTTTATGTGCAAACATGCACATCTCTATGTTTTTTTTCTCTCTTTTTTAATTCAGAATATATTATTTATATTATGTAATTTAATATTATTTTGACACAATGATTTAAAGCTAAATTGACAATTAGTAAGCGGCATTTTAGGCCCTTCATCATTGGTCCATGTTCGGGCGGGGTCAATGATGAATGACCACCGGCCTTGCCTATTGGCCTGGTCCAATCATCAAGTGGGCCACCATTACACAAAAGAATGGATGGTTTTGAGTGAATTTGCATTCAACATGCATGTTTAACATTAAGATCCAAAGTCACGGTACAATGATCAAAACCATTGTATACGGCCAAGGCCTTTTTAGCCCTAGTGGGGCCAAGACCAATGCTCAAAAGGGTAATGCTTGTTAGATCTGAATTACGGAATTGAGATTGTGCAGTGCATCAATTATGGAGATTGAATAGCTAAAATAACAACTGTACATGTGTTCTCTAATCTGGATCTTCCGCACCTAGAACACCACTATAGAGAAAATCTAGATATGGGAATTGGTTTTTCTGTTCATGGGACCCAATAATTCTTTTATAGGAATTCATAGGCAGGTGTTGCATTATTTGAAACTCATCACAACACTACAGTACCTCTTACTCCACATGATTAGATAGAGTCCATGACCTACTATAATACTACAACAAAGTAGTATAAAGGCACCACCCCTCTGCTAAATCTTAGAGATTAGTTCACGCGTATCCCTAACATTTATAGAAGATCTGAGCCATTAATCAGTTGAGGCCACTATATAGAAAACTTATAGGGCCATGTAAGGGCTAGCTAGGACCTCGGCCCTCAGGCCAAGGTCTTTTTAGCCCAAGTAGGGCCAAGACTAGGGCTGAAAGGACTAGAGCTAGGCTAGCCTTGATCCAAAGGTAAGGCCTTTTTAGCCCAAGTAAGGCCAAGAACAAGGCTCAAAGGGGTAGGCCAAGCCAAGGTAGCCATAGCCTGGCCCATTGCAACCCCTACCCAAAATGTTTAGGACTTGTATGGATAGGATGCAAATGAGATTAATGCTACCAGTTTGTACCTATCTGGGAAGTAATAGCTGTTACAATAAAGTGTTTGAATTTGCTTTTCCTTTCTTTACAAGTCGCTATAACTTTTTTTTAATTTTTTCAAATTTTCAAATAGAGAGAAAAAAAATTACCTTTGAAGTGACACTTGAAATGACAATTTTAAAAGAAAAAAAGTTTCCCTTCTATGATTTCAATCCAACCAGTTGCTAATGTAGAGGGAAAACATTTTTCTAGAAATTTTTATTAGAAAAACGTATGCAAAGGATTTGCTGAGCCTAATGCTGATGCCGATTTATTTCCTGCTTATCTCACATTTTTTTACTTGCCTTGTGTTCTCTTAGGCATGTTTCTTTCATGGACTACCACAACAATGTAGTGTAAAACTTACATCATTACTTCTTGTTGTTGATGGGATATTGCTAACTCTCGTCTCATTATAATCCTTCAGAATCACCTCATGGCATGGATTAACAGAGGTAGGTTGACGTGACATAATTTCATGGGACCCACCATGATATATGTGTTATATCCACACTATCTATCTATCTTGTGTGATCACTCTATGCAATGATATAGATCCAAAGCCAAAATGGTCTACACTGCAGCTAGCAGTGAGGATTGAACGCCTGTCATTGAAAACTTTTTAAGGTCCATAGAAGTGTTGGATCTTCCTCATTTTTTGGAGTACACCCTAAAATAATATTGCAAAATGGATGGACAGTGTGGATATAATACATATGGACGAAATTACATCCAAATGTATCTAACCACCAAAAGTACTTTACATGTCAAACTGGAGATGGGAGAGGACTATTGCATACGGTCAGTACTTTGTTTTACTTCCTATTTTTACTACACATTACACTACGTTACTGCTGTAATAGCTAATCCAAACATGGCTTTAGTGAGATCTTGTTTTATATTGATGAATGAGATTATCACATAATTATAACTTTGAGACATTCAATTACTTGAGAAAATCAGATGAATTTTGAAACTTCGAATCATGTAATCCAAGCGGGCTTACATTAAAATCAAGATTCAACGAAGTTGGAATTTTCATTGACAGCCAAACACACCAAATTGTACTAACCATATTGCCATTAATGCTATTTGCCATGGATGTACTGAAACCAGGCCTCCTTTTCATGGGCAGATATGCGTACCTAACGTTGTTGCAATTTCAAGCCCCTGATGCTGCTTGTTTGGTAGAGATTACACCAACCATTGTTGAAAATGGGGAAAGCCTCACCAGACATTAGTTTCTGGTTTAACAGATTCCAAAGAAAGAAATTTCTCCAGCCATAAGTCTCTTCAAGCTATTAGTCAAGCACCCAAATCTCCTTGTGGGTTCACATGTCCGAGAGATCCTTGCCGTTCATCTGTTGGGCCTGATTGTTGATTAAGGGCCCGTTTGGTAGATGCCTGAAATTGGGTTTATCTCATTTTACTTAGTTGTATTATGTAATAGAGATCAAATGATTCTGATAACCAACCATCGGGATCTCTAATACATGTTAAGGGTGTGTTTGGATCTAAGTTACTTAAGATAAGCTACTTATGCCTTAAGTAACTTATCTTGGTGTCTTGCCTACTAGCCCAGCTGGAAGATGCCTATGCGCTTCAACAGCAGGTCTCGGGTTCAAGTGCTAACGAGACACTAACCCTTTTAGTGGGTGGGTGCATCGTGTAACTAGCTAAGGGCCCGTTTGGATAGAAAGTTGCTTAAGATAAGTTACTTGTGCTACAAGTAACTTATCTTAGTTTCTACTTATTAAGAAAATAAGTATGTTTAGTAAACAATATACATATCAGCTTTTTCTCTCTTTCATCCATTCAGAAAAGTTAAAAAGTTAAAAAAATTAGCTGAAGTGATTATATACTTTTAGTAAAAAAGCTACTTATTACTAATCATAAACCAAACTGACTAATCTGAAATAAGTTACTTACTACCGCTGTAAGTAAAAGTAACTTATTTGGTAGTATCCAAATGGGCCCCTAAGTGGGTGCGTTGCCCAGCTAACAGGGTGGATGCATTGCATGACTAACTTGAAAAGGAAAAAGTAACTTATCTTGTTTCTACTTATTAAGCTAAAGTGATTAAGTAACTTTAAGTAAAAAAAAAAAAAATTACTTGTGATTGATCATGAACCAAACTTACTTATCTCAGACAGGTTACTTATCTGCTGCTGTAAGTAGAAAAAGTAACTTATTTGGTGGTATCCAAACAGGCCCTAGACCCAATGGGCTGAGTGTATCTTGTTGCATTTGAACTCTTGCCATTCAGATCAAATATCTGAACCATCCATTCAGTCGGGTCCCCTTTAATTTGCTACTTCACATAAAATTATGGTCTTTGGATGGTCCTAAATGTCTGTTACTGGACCAGTCTTTTATGAACAATTTAGTACATCCATTTTTCATTACACAGAACAGACGGTTTGAATCATCCGATCAGTATGATTTTTTTGAAGCGACATATGGAGAGTGAACGGGGCCTAATGGACGGTCCAGATGGGTAATGTGGATGGCAAAAAATACCAATACAACTAAATGCATGGGAAAGTTCACGTACACTTGGCCTAAGTGTACTAGAATCGTACATATTAGCAATTTTAACTAAAATGAGATAAAAATTATTTTTAAGTGGCACCCAAACTGGCCTTAAGGAAATTCGTTCCAAGAATCGCACCTGCCGGGAGATCCCGACAATTGATTTAACGATTTTTGAGAACTAGGAGAAGTGTGATTTTGTATTACAAGATTAAATAGGCTGGAAATGGGCCAGACCTGTGAACAGTGCCCGCAAATCAGGGCCTGAACCAATCCCAGGCCCACCCGTTGGGAGGCCTGATCTGACTTTCAAGGCATTCATTATTTATTATTTAACAAGATTTTTTTTCAAGTTTTAGGATTTGTTGGGCTTGTTTGGATTTGTGGAAAGTGTTGGAAATGTGATGTAGGACAAGAACTCCGATGACAAGAACTCCCTGATAAAGGTTGTGGATCAAGCACATTTCTATCATGCATGGACTGCGAAAGATCAAGGAAAGTTAGACAAAAATCATCAATTTTTGCATGGATTGACCAAAAGAAGGCGGACCGTAAATCGGCCATAACTTTTGAACCAGGAAGAGTTACGAGACACACATCATATGAATTCCTACTGAAATTTCGTTTCAGGGTTAAACAACCTACTAAAGTAGGCTGCGTTCATTCGTTTTGCTAGAAAACGTGCAGTTACAACAGAAAAACAGAATTTTAGAAAAAAAATACTATTTTTAGTAATTTCGTATTTTAATTTTTTCTTCTTTTTAGAGTTTTTGTTTATTTAGGAGTTTTTTTTTTTTTTTTTTTAAGCAATGAGTTTTAGAAATATTCTACCTAATGTTAGTCTTTAATTAGAATTTCATTATTTTTAGTAACTTTCTATTTTGAAAATTTTACTATTTTTAGTAAGTACAAATTAGGGTTTAGTTTATTATTTAAAAGTATTGTAAGTACTATTTTAATTATTCAATCAATTACTTAATATTTTCTAAGAATTATTTTCTTTTATCTTCTTGTGGATTCGAGAACGCCTTGAGATTCAAGATATTTATTTGATGAGGAAAATAGTGATCGACCTCCCACATCCTCCCTGCGTCACCTACTGAGGAAGTAAAAAATGATATTTCCCACGATTTCTCGGAGAAAGGTCTTTACAAACAATCAAAAAATAATTTCAAGGGAAATGGTGTTTCCTTTCCTTTCCATGAATCCAAACAAGCTCACAAAAATAAAATTATTATCGAAATTTTTTAAGCAATGAGTTTTAGAAATATTCTACCTAGTGTTAGTCTTTAATTAGAATTTCATTATTTTTAATAACTTTCTATTTTGAAAATTTTACTATTTTTAGTAAGTACAAATTAGGGTTTAGTTTATTATTTAAAAGTATTGTAAGTACTATTTTAATTATTCAATCAATTACTTAATATTTTCTAAGAATTATTTTCTTTTATCTTCTTGTGGATTCGAGAACGCCTTGAGAATTCAAGATATCTATTTGATGAGGAAAATAGTGATCGACCTCCCACATCCTCCCTGCGTCACCTACTGAGGAAGTAAAAAGTGATATTTCCCACGATTTCTTGGAGAAAGGTCTTTACAAACAATCAAAAAATAATTTCAAGGGAAATGGTGTTTCCTTTCCTTTCCATGAATCCAAACAAGCTCACAAAAATAAAATTATTATCGGAAGATTTTCTGAGTTGTCGTTGGAATAGCCTAATTAGCATGTGTGGCACATGTGGGATGTTGGAATATGGACAACAGCATATATCGCATACACGGCATATGTCAAGTATTTAAAGCTTAATTAGGCATGCATGACACATGTGTGGTGCTTGAAGATGTATGGTAGCACATGTGACACATGACATATATTAATAAATTGGACACATATGGGCACTTGAAGCTAGATGAAGCACTTGTGCACATTGGCAAGTACATGTGGCATATATGGAACAATTAAAAATGAGCAACATCACATGTGGGGTGCTTTGCAGAGTGCAACACAAGAGAAGATTAATATCACGTTGGCACATGTGAGGGCACCATAGAAGAGGGATGGCCGTGCATATAACACATTCGCACATGTGATGCCTTGCATATGTAGTACACAAGGTGGCACATGTAGCATAGTAATACATGCAGGGTAAAACCAAAGATGGATATTAGCTCATCTGATTGGCACATGTTTCACGTGAGGTGATTGAAGATTGATGGTTGCACATTCGGGTTTAACCTTTGAGAAGTCCATTTCCATTACATCGTGGGAAAATGGCTTAGGAGCGGAGGTGAGAATTATTTTTTTTTATTTTCTAACAAAGATAAAAAGTGAGAAATAGTGTTTCCCACAAAGAAAGGCTTGACAAACAATGAAAAGTTAGTTTATGAAAAATAAGGTTTCTTTTTCTTGCCATTCTAGTGGTCCAACAGGGTCTTTCCTACCAACATGTGGCCTATGTAGGACATCCATGCCATGTAAATAGTAGGTCCCATCATGAAGATCAATTGTTGTAAAAATAATTATTTGAGATGAGGTAAATAAATAAATAAAATGAGAATATGGACTTTAGCAAATCCAAAAACTTGTCAAAATCATGAGTTTGCATGAGATTTCATTATAAGATTTAATCATTGCTTCTGACTAGATAAAAAGCCTAATGTCTTCGTATATGTTTCATATTGACATGTGTGCCTCTATGTTTACGTGTTTTCACCCAATCTAATATAATCAAATTCGATGGTTAGAAATTTGACACATGTTAGGACAAGATCCTTAAAGCTAATACGATCAACAGAAGGAAATCGTGAGAGACTAACATGATCGACGCCTAGGAACACGTGTCAAACGGCTAAGAAAATCAAGAGTACTCAATTGTCACATAGACATGGGAAAGAACACAAAATGTCATAACTTAGATAATGGCCTAAGAGAGTGTGTGCGATCGAATAGTTAGTTAGCAATGATATACTCCAAGACACATGGTGGAATGTAATTGACTATGCTTGTTAATAATTGGTTACGAGCACAAAGATCATAAGGAGTCATCCTTAAGATGGAAATATAATCGACCACACCTGTTGATTAGCAAATTAATTGAAAGAAGATTGTGGAAATTGATTTCCAAAATAATTATCTAGCAACTGGCTTACATGTTTATAAATAAAGCCAAGAACAAAGAATTCCTAGTCAATGCCAATCCAACACAACACTCACTACAAGAAAAAAGGCCTTTAGCTATGGTTTTTTTAGCCATAGTTCAAAAAATTGATGTTAAATATGCTATTAAGCTTCAATTGCTAAGAAACCGAGAGTAAAAGTTAACTTTTAGCCACAATTGCTAAGGAACTGAGGGTAAAATTTAAATTTTAACCATAGTTAGTAAGGAAATGAAGCTAAAAGTCAATTTTCAGCCACGGTTGGTTACAACCAAAGGCTAAAAGTCCCTTTTTTTAGCCTCAATTGTTAAGGAACTGTGGGTAAAAGTCAAATTTTAGCCACGGTTGTTAAGTAACCAAGGGAAAAAGTTAGTTTTTTTGCCACAATTGCTAAGTAACCAAAGCTAAAAGGCAACCAAGATTAAAAATGAGCTTCTTAACATCAATTGCTAAGGAATCGAAGGTAAAAGTCTGCTTTTAGCCACAGTTTCTAAGGAACTGGGGGTAAGAGTCAGACTTTTAGCCACTCTCTCTAAACATCGAGGCTAAAAGTCAGCATTTTAACCATTGTTCAGGAGCTATTGAGGTTAAAAGTCAACTTGTAACCATAACTATTATGGAATTGTGGCTAAAAGTCTATTTTTAATCACGATTGCTAAGGAATTGAGGCTAAGGTCTTGTTTTAGCCACAATTGCTGAGGAACCGAGGGTAAAAGTTGGCTTATAGCCACGATTACTTGGCAGCAGTGGTTAAAAGTTGATTTTTAGCCACGGTTGATGAGTAACTAAGGCTAAAGTCTATTTTTTAGCATCGGTTGCTAAGGAAATGAGGGTAAAATTTTGCATTTAGCTACAATTTTTAAGGAACCGAGAGTAAAAATAAAACTTTTAACCACAGTTGCTATTGAACCAAGGGTAAAAGTCAGTTTTTTGCTAAGGAACCAAGGCTAAAAGTAATTTTTTTTAACTATTATTCATAAGCCGCCGAGGCTAAAAGTCGGCTTGTAATCACAGGTGCTAAGGAATAGTGGCTAAAAGTCAACCTTTAACCATGGTCATAAACAAACTGAGGCTAAAAGTTAGCTTTCTAGCCATGATTGTTAAGTAACTAAGGCTAAAATTTACTTTTTAACATCAATTGTTAAGGAATCGAAGGTAAAAGTCTGCTGTTAGCCATGGTTTTTAAGGAACCAAGGGTAAAAATTAGCTTTTTAGCCAGGTTACTATAGACCCGAGTAGACCCATCTTAACTTTAGCTTAGTTTAGTCCTAATCTAACTCCTCCACTGCTACTCTGATAGCTAGCGGAATGTTGCAGAAAGCATAGACCAATTAAATTGCTTATCTCTCCATCTTATGTCTCCCTGATGACACTATTAGATAGTAGGAATATCTCAATGTTTCAAACAAAAGGCCAATGGAACTTTTTTAGAAACATGCTTATAAATTTTGTTGACTGGCTTGCCTATGAAGTTCAATTATGTAACGAACAGATTGTTGTCTAATTATGCTCATCTTGCCTATGAAGCATGGTCAAGCAATGAACAAATAGTTGATTCACAACAGTTTCACCAACGAAGTAGGATCCTAACAAATAAGTATTCATTGGCTATGATTACCTTGCCTATAAAGTTTAGTTCAAAGCGATGAACAAATTGTCACCCCAACGGCCGTCTCACCTATTAAATATAGTTTCAGACGACAAATAAATTGTCATTTTACAACAATAGTCTCACCAACGAAGCTCAGTCATGTGATAAACAAACTATTAAAGATCCATCCACGACTAACCGTCTTGTCTACGAAGCCCAATTCACTTCAAGTTAGGAACAAACGACCATCCCATGAACCACAATTATCTCGCTTATGAAGGCCAGTCAAGTGATGAACAGATTGTCACTGTTAACTTCCATCTTGCCGACAAAGCCCAATTGGATGGCGAACAAACCATCGTGCCCAATGACCATCTTGTGTAAGAAGCCCAATATCTTGCCAAGTGATGAATGGACCATCATTAGTTATCATTTTTTTTATAATCTTTTTATGTATCTTCACATTGATTGTAAGCATTCTTTCAAATTAATATTGATAGAGTACTTTAAGTTTAAGATCATTTCATTTTTACTAATATTGCAATATCGTTGAATTATACAAGCTATCATGTGCTTTATTGAAAGTTCATTACAAAAGTAAAATATATATATATATATATATATATATATATATATATATATACATCAGTAGAAAAAAAAAAAAAAAAAAAAAAAAATCATCCAGCTACAAATCACTTGATTCTTTATAATCGGTGGCTACATAGATGGCCTTAATCTATATGACGCGTGGAATCGTAAGTGCTTCGTTTGATTTGAGCCACGTTCAGCCTTAACACGTCTGACACGTAGATGTCATGTGAACGACTGAATTTGAGCCAAACACTACGTAAGATATTCTTTGAGTATCTACATGTGTACGGAGGATACTCTGCGTGCATGGGAAATAGCCAATCCATGTCCTACGTTCAAGGTGGAATCCTATGCGATGTAGCACATAAAACACCCAATAATTTGGAGCCAACATGGTGTACTTGTGAAATCTACTCCATCTATCAGGTGAGCTCTTCGATGCTATGTCTTGGGGCCAAAAATCAACCACATCCACATCTCAGGTAGCTCATGCTACAGTGAAGCCAAAAATCAGCCACATCCACAACTCATGTGGGTCACATTACAGTGAACAAAGGGGATACGACGACAACCATAGGTTCATGTGTGGGTCCAACATCGTATCTTTCATCAAACCGGTTCATAAGGTGTAATTCACTAGATGAAGAGACTACACAAAAATCTGCATGATGGACGGACTGGATTTCACATATGGGAACTTGGGATTTGATGTCCATTAATCTGATGGCTAGAATTATTTTATCCATGTATGTTTTTAAGCCATTATCCATCTACAATGCTTATAAATAAATGGACAGCCAAACTTTGGCTACCGACACATCAAGAGGAAGATGGTGGAGCCATCACTTTACAAGTGTCAGTGATGATCAGATCGGGTCCAACCATGGGTTGGAACCTAACATAGATGGTTTATGTCTTGAGAATCATATCTATTAGAAAATCCTATCCAACTCATCTGTGTCCATTAAATCAACGGCGGAAGACAAAAACAACTAACAAAAATATTCGGTGGGGGTATGCTACCGAAGAATAATGGATAGGATTGCATATGTTTTTAAATCGTAAGCCATCCACGTGGTGTGGATGGCAAGGGAAGTAGATTCCAATTTCATGCGCTGGAAAGTTAGGTGAGGTTCATCCTGATGTTTGTGAGCAATACACTCGGTCCATCCGTTTTGAGAGCTCATTTTAAGACATGAGACCAAAAATAAGGTGGATCTGGAACTCAAGTGGGCCACACATGAGAAAACAGTGGAAATTGAACATCTACCGTTAAAACATTCATATATGGCCACGATGTTTTGCATCAGGCTTTCCTTTTTTTTTTTTTTTTTTTCTTTTTTTTATGTTTTCATGGTTTGGATGGCATATAAACATCAAGGTGGAGCCCAAAAAGGTTTCAACGATAGGAACTTCTTTTACAGTTTTCTTGTGGGCCTTTTGCAGGAAATACGCACTGTAAGTTGGTGGAATATCCCTGACCAGGTGGATTGTAATTTCACGACCTAACTGTCAGAAAGGAGCCATGGTCTGTTTCATAAGTTGTTCAGTACTTAGACCATAAGTCCCCCATCTGACAATGGTCCATCTTCCAATTACATCCCCCCATGTTTCATATCCACCAACCATTGTGGTTTCCCGGATTCACCAAATCTCTGTCGTATACCCAGATGCCACGCATCCGTACTTTTAGTTTTAGGTATATGGGAATGCATGAGTTAACAAATGAAGCAGATACGAATCTCAGGGGGACCCTATCATAGGTACACCCCCACCATTAAAAACTTCCTAGGGCCCACTGTAAATAAGGTAATATAAACCTGGATGAAGGAGAAAAACAGCTTGATTCAAAACTTTTGTGGCCCATTAATGGTCAATCACCACTGTTTCCTATGGTATGATCCACCTGAGAATTAGACCTGCTTCATTTTTGGGCTCATATCCCAATATAATCTAGTAAAACGGGAGGACGGTATAGATGTAAAATAAATACGTCATAGTAGGCCCCACAATAAGGGCAGCACCCAATCCGCTCCCGTCAGGCCTAGGCATTTCAACAGCACGTCTCAAGCTCGAGTGATAATACGTCAAATTAAATTATGGGACCCACCATAGACCCTAAAAAATGCCATGGACGTATCATATCAATTGGATGATGGGCGGGCAACTAATGAACGGTTGAAATGGAAAATAGTCGATGTCCAATTTCAATCAGAAGTGTCCTCTAATCGATCCAGTTTTGGTGCTACGCCCATCTACAATGGGTCCCACAATTCCAACCGTTTGATTCGAGATAACAATTATCCCGCATGTATATTTTTTTCATGCGGCGTTGGAGGGGCGTCAGTTTCAAAAGTATTGATTGGGTGGTTAGGAACATCCGGTCGGTTAATTTTAGGCCATGATAGTCAATTGGACGGTAGAGATGGGCCTCTACACATTTTTCAGTGCATGCGTTTGCTATGTGCTACTCTTAAGTGACCAGACCAATGAGTGCATGTGATCCAGACCATTCAACTGATGGGCCCTGCCGTTTATGGGCTGAACCCAATGGAAGTGGACTGGGTCCTACACCTGGTCGGACCTTTAAGCGCCCCACCTGATCTGTGTAGGAGCCCACAATGATGTATCTGCTTATCCACACCGTCCATCCCATTTCTATGATCATGTTAGGGCGTGGGCCCAAAAATGAGATAGATTCAACGCTTTAGTAGACCACACCAAAGATTACTCTTGCATTTAATGCTTTGTGCATTTAATTTAACCCAAGCTTACTATCTGGTGTGGTCCACTAGAGCATTGGATGTGCCTAAGTTTTGGGGCCATGCCCTAACATAACTTAGAAAAAGGATGAACAGTGTCGATAAACAGATACATCACGATAGACCCCACACAGATCTGGTGTGATGCTTTGACGCAATCACGTCCGGACCCAATATCTTAACTAGAGGTGGCAATGGGTCAGGTCGGGTCGGGTTCGGGTCGGGTCAAGTTCGGTTCGGGTCATTTCCACCTCAACCTTAACCCGACCCAAATTGAATTCGGGTCGGATTTTCCTAACCCTTATCCAACCCAAATTAAACCGGGTCGGTCGGGTTGACCCACATTTTAATGAAACTAACTAATTTGTAGATTAAACTAAATGCATATGACACTAGCATTCAATTGAAAACCAAACCATCTATGTTTAACAGGTACACACACACACATGGGAAATGGTACTATGAGGTCGACCTCATGAGAACTTTCCATGAGGTTGGGCTGTGTGAGCCCCACCATGATGTGTGTCAAACATTTACTCTATCAGTCAGATGCACCATTTCATGGTGGGCCATGGGCTTAAAAATCACATTAATCCATGACTTAGATGGGCCACACCACAGACAAAAGTTGAGAGGGGTAATCCGCCCATTAAAAACTTCATGATCATTTATTTGGCCCACTGAGACGTGGTTCACAAATCCAGCCCATCCATTGTATGTGTCCCACTTGGATGAGGGGTCAGACCAAGTTCCAGCCACATCTAAAACCCAGTTGGGTCCCACCAAGTGCTTTTAGATGTTTTAGGCATGTCTTCACATGATTTTAGATGGTATGGCCCACCTGAGTTCTGTATACGGCTGATTTTTGGGATATCCCATGACCTAAATGGGACCCATCAAATGCACGGTGTTGATGTATGACATGTGGGGCCCACACAACTCTTCCCATGAGGTCGACCTCACAGTATCACTTTCCTGTATATACTTCTTTAAGCATCAACGAAGTTAGAGTAATGGGATAATGGGATGATGCTTCAGACACGTCGATTAAGTTTATTGAATTGATAGACATGTGGACTGTTCTAAGAAAGGTATGTGAGAAAAAAAAAACGGTGTATTATTTAACTAATAAGAAAATCAGTATATAGTCTTAGGGCCCACTGTAATGTTTATTAAATTGACAGACATGTGGACCATTTGGGTCGGGTCGGGTCACCTTTAACCCTAACCCAACCCATAAAAATACGGGTCGGGTCAAAAATTGAATTCAGGTCAAATTTTCCAACCCTAAACTAGAAAAATCTGGGTTGGGTCGGGTCGGGTCAGGTCGGGTTGGCGGGTCGGGTTGAATTTTGCCGGGTCTCTTAACAGACTGAAACAATCCAAACCATCCCACGTAGAGTTGTCAACCAGCCGAGTTTGGGCTAAGCCTAGAATTGTCCATGTCCAAACAGCAAAGTAAAATCTAGGCCGGACCCACGATGAGCCCATGATGAGTCTAAACAAACAGACCCAAGCCCTTTTCAGTGATGAATATGCTTGGCTGGCCACATGAACCCTTTGATATTGTTGCCAGCAGATTAGAGGGTTCGATCTAAATTCAATGGGAAAGGGTCCAATATCTAAGGGTGAGGGTGATGATCTTCCAATCTAAGAGCATCCCTTGAGCAGGAAGATAATAATAAAAATAAATAAAGGCCCATCGATGAATGGGTGAACCATATGCACAGGCAAACTATGCATTTGATGGTAAGCAGTACTATTAATTCCTCAGATAGTAATATCAGCTAATGGATTTGATTATCTTGTGATTAAAAATAGCATTAGAGCGGATTAGGTGTTACCCAGTATTATCCCTGACGGCATGCCATTGCGTGCAGAAGCTGTCAAAGCAGGGGCCATCAACTTTAACAAGTGGAGTATGTACTTGACTTTTTTTTGACAAGCATCTTAACGCCAGTGATATGCAGCCACATCGCTTGATCTGTTCTAAAAAAAATAAGCTTATACAATCCTTATGTGGGTCACATTACAGAGAAATTGACCACCACCCACAAAGGAATATGAAATTTTTGAACCACCTATTTGATCGCTTATTAAATTAGTGCGTTCACTAATGTTTGAAATTGTCTTATTTTAAGGCCAAATCTATTTCACATTGGGGTCGGTATAATGAGATTTTCTTACACGGTACACTTTTATGTCATGTTTTAATATTGGAGAAATTTACCCCATTCCACTCACCATCCTGTGGGAACAAACCTCAAATATCACAGACATTCTCACCAAAGAGCCATTTAAGGCAGCTGATACACGAGGCGTCTACCCAAGTTTCATCCTAAGGCGTGTTGGACCCCCGCTACCAAGAAGTCCCTGGCATCCCATTCAAGGACGGAAGTTTCTCAGCTTTGATTTTAACCTCTATCCTTGAGGTAACAGTTTAAGGACATGTTAAGGTCCCGACTTACTCAGATGTGTTTGGATGGAAGTAAATAAAATGCATTTTAAATTCAAATATTCTGTTTAGATGGGAATAAATGGGAGGAATTAGAATACATTGGAATTTTTCAATATATTTATAGGAACATATGTGATATCCCAAATCAGTGTACATATGTTATATTTAACAGAATGATTTTAATAAGCTCATAGAAATATATACTTTAGCAAAAAATGAGGAAATTTCAACCTTCGAGTGGGCCACAAACATGAGAATCACGAACAAGTAACTTGCCAACATTTTTTAACCGTTCATTTAAATGGGCAACCTTTGGATGGTTTGGATCATTCTTTTCGTGTAATTTTAGTGATGTAGCCCGTAATTGGATTGTTTTGAAGCAGCATCAGCATGCTATGTGTATGGCAGACATGTGCATAGCGGCACCTTTGTCTACTCATGCGACTCTCCAAGGCAGCTCAAAAATGCATTTCACTCCATATACTTCCAAATCCTATCTCACATAGAGGATTTCATTTACATGCCCATTTACTCACATTTCCCCCCATTTACCTTTATTTATTCCCATCCAAATGGCCCTTAAAAAAAGAGTCTGGATCCTCTGCCCATACCGAGCAGAGAACCTCTGCTGCTCCCTCTCTGATTGTCAAAGAGGTGAAAAACAGGATTTCTCTGCTTGGTATGAGCAGAGGATCCGGCGTCCTAAAAAAATAAATCATCAATATCGAGGGAATCTATCACTAACAAGTATGGATGTAACAAGGGTGGGTGGTGCAGTAGAGCTTCGGCAATCTAGAAAGGGGTTGTATCCAAGAAGGTGAAGTCCTTTGAAGGGATCGGTTTCTCTCTCGGGAATGGAAAGAGAATCCAATTTTGGAAAGATGTTTGAATTGGTGATGCCCCTTTGCAAGATCTCTTTTCGAGGATCACCTGCTTGTCATCGTTCCACAATATTTCAGTTTCACAAAGCTACCCTTATTGTGGAGAATCTGTTGTGTGGTCTCCCCCATGCCGTAGATCTCTCACTGACAAAGAGGCAGATGAGTTCGTGATGTTGTTAGATCCAATCCAACTTTGCCACCCAGTTAGTGGGGGTCGGGATATGATGATTTTAAGGTGGGAGAAATCAGGATGCTTTTCCATTCAGTCTTTTCAGAGCGAAGTAGAGAAGGGGGCAGGGTGCAAATGCAATACATGTGGTCATGTAGGGCTCCATCGAAGATTGCGGCGATTGGCTGGTCGGAAGGGAGGGGGTTCTAATGGTGGATAACCTTCAGAAATGCTCAATGATGATTATGAATGTATGTCTTATGTGTACGGCGAATGCCGAAAAAATGAACCATATCTTCATCCAGTGTCCTTTTGCACATCAGTTGTGCTTTGGTTTCTTTAGGATTTCCACGTCTCGCGTACCATGCAAATTCTGTTGGAGATCTTCTTATGGTGTGGCACGGTGTGGGCCTTCGGAATAAGGATAAGGCTCTGTAGAGGCTAAGTCTGTTGGTTGTCCTATGAGCTTTATGGGAAGGAAGGAATGGGAGATGTTTCTGTAATGTTATTGTGTTAGCATTAGTGTTGATAAGGTTTTAAGGAGAGCAATGGGTTTTGCTGTGGAGTGGGCATCTTGTATAAATGGGTTGAGGGATTTTTTTCTTGTTCCTTTTTAGTTTGTAATTCTGCTCCATCTCAATGCTTCTCTAGATAAAATCACTGTTACCTTTGAAAAAATAATAATAATCATAATATGTTTAAAAAGATCAATGTTTGTGTTTGGGAGATTCATCAACAAGCATTCACGTCAACAATGGGGTATCATAATGTTTAAAAAGATTAATGTTTGTGTTTGGGAGATTCATCAACAAGCATTCACGTCAAAAATGGGGTGAAAGAGAACCGGAAGCTGTTTAGACCATAAATCTGAAAAAACAAAATTACATTCCATCAAGCAGCAATGGAGAGAAACAGACCCAGAAACTATCTATTAGAGGGTGCCTCAATGATGACTTCCACTCCTTTGAACTCAAAACCTCAACATTGTAAATGTCAGATCCTAAAACCAAGGATTGAGTCATTAACTGTTAAGATGGCAGTCCTACTAGACATTCTGAAGATGGTAGTTTTGTTTGCTTCTTCTAGCATGATATTGACGATATGATATCAAGACCAACATGTTGATATCCAAAATGCTTCCTGAAATTGAGTAGAATGAGATGAAACTGTTCGGGGCCTGACAACCATTCTGTTTGGGTAAAGTGGGTCATTTATTCAAGGGACAAGGTTTGTGGCAGGTAGAGGAAATCATACCCGATTCTGGAAAGATGTGTGGATAGAGGAGATGCCTTTGGAGACTTCCTATCCTTCTCTATATCAAATGCTGATACATTGGTCAGGGTGTGGGTGGGACTGGGTTATGGGCTAGGGCTGCAACTTCAGTTCGGGTCAACCAGTACCCAGTTGACCCAACCCGAGTGGGTCGGGTTGGGTCGAGCTGTCAAAGTCCTTGGGTCAGACTTGGGTTAGAAAACGCCCACCTGACTTCAAATCAGGGTGGATTCAGATTCAGCAAATCTGGGACAGGTTAGGTCAAGTTGGGAATAATTATATTTATTTGGATCGGGTTGGGTGGTGTATAGAGGAATTCTGGTCAGGAACCTCAGGTTGGAATTCGGGTCAAGTCAGGTTGCAGACTTGCAGGTTGGGTCCCCTTGAAGTCGGGTTGGGCTCGGGTTGACCCCCAACCCAACCCGCCCGAGTTGCACCCCTAGGGAGTGCTGTGGTGTGGAATGCTTGCCTGAGACACAGTATCTCTGAGGCCAGGATGGGGGACTTCACTGCCCTGTTGGAGGCTCCTCATGCAGTTAATTCAGACCTCTTGAATGAGGAATATAAGCTTTGGAAGTTGTCCTCCAGCAGAATCTTCTCATCCAAATCGATGATAGCTAAATTATGGTGGTCACCCTTGTGCTTTTCTGTGGAAAGCTCCCATCCCTTCCAGAGTGCAGGCCTTTGTGTGGGTTGCCACTTTAAACAAAATCCTTTACAGTGGAATAATTTAAAGACAGCTTTGCTGAGCCCACATGCATATACAAGGCACCTCATGCACATGCCACCGCTTGTCCCAACATTACAGGTGCAATATCCAAACAATCCATCATGTGAGTTCGATCATGTAGATGTTCTTGCATAAAGTAAATATGGTCCACTCAGCTGGTGGGCCACCATTTTCGAATCACGTTTATCATCTTTTCTTGCATTGCTCAGTTGCGCAAGGCAGTTTGAGGTTATTTTTAGCAACTGCTCAGAATTCAATCGGTAATTAATAGCTCTGTTTTTAGGTTATTGTGGGATGGCCAGCTGGTCCATTTTCTAAACATGGTAAAGTCATTTGGAAGATCATCTCCTTTTGCTATCCTACAGGGGATTTGGAGGGAGATGCTAGAATTTTTTTAGGCAAAGTGTCGTCTATGGATTCCATCACATGTAGATAAACTTGTCTTGTGAATGGGCATTACCGCTGCCGGATTTCAATGTGGTTTCTTTCTCTACCCTAAAAAGGTACTGGGAGTATATTGTCTTTTGGTTGACTTCAGCTTTGGGTGATCAGCTTCAGTTGTCCTGGTCTTGTTTTCTGTTGTTTTTTTATGGTTTGTCAGCGCTTTTTAAATTCTCAAGCTGTGTGGGGCAACGAGAGGGTCACCGCCACCTTTGCTTTCGGTGATTTGTATGCGTTTTGGTTCCTAACAAATTTTGTCATCTTTTCAGGAAAAAAGAAGAAGAAGAATAAGATCAATCAATGGCACAGTCTCAGTTCATCTATATTTCTATTCCATGTTGAAAAGAAAAACTATGGATCACATTCATAAAGACATCAAGCAAGGATGTTTTTACTGCAAGCTAGCATACATTAACCTTATGGGATTTATCTGTTTACTTTAGATCATGGTTTAGTGTGCAATTGGAGGATGGAGGTACCACAAGTCACAAGCAGAATGGACATTTTGTTGGATGGCTATCCACTCCCCAGTGCATCTGGGGCAGCATGACAGTGGGACGTTTTTTTTTTTGTGCCAAACACCATTTATCCATTAACTTTCTGCCCAAAATCAATATCCAGAACATTTCTGGCCAGAACTTAAACATACCCAGATATTGATTTGGGGCATCCTACTTATGACCACATACTTCTACGTAAATGCATGTATCTCAAGTTCAAACAGCCGTGAGTAATAACTAATGAAGAAGGTGAGAGTAATTACCGGTTGAATTACAACTGACGCCAAAATTTTTCCGGCCAAGTGCCGAGCTGATCTCTAATCAGACAGTATAGAAATCAATCTAAAGTTTGTGCATGTCTAACCAACTCAATCAACTGTCGATTCTTCTCTAAGAACCTTCCGTTCGACCAGCATCTTCCGCAATTCAATCGCTTCACCAGCCATCCCAGCGGATGCTATTCCTCTAATCAGAGCACTGTAAATGATTTCATTGGGCTTGCATCGGCTCGACATCATCATATCAAGAACTTGGATGGCAGCATCAACCCTATCTTTTCTGCACAGCGCCTGGATCACAATACCGTAAGTACTCGGTCTTGTCCTGTGATTGCTTCGGCCCATCTCCCTCAGCATGTCCACAGCATCCTCCAACAGATCCTTCCTACACAAACCGCCAATCAACGAACTGTATGTAATGTCATCGGGCCTAATCCCTCGGCTGATCATCTCGCTCAGAAGCTCCATTGCCTTCTCCATATCCCCCTTCTTTGCTAACCCATCGATGACGGTATTGTAGGTGATCAGGACAGGAAAACACCCAATCTCACCTAAAGAGTGAAGTATATCGAGCGCCTCATCAGTCATGCTCTCCTTACAAAGAGCACCCAAGAGAGTATTGTACGTGATTATATCAGGAGAACAGCCCTGAGAAACCATCTGATCTAAGAAATCAATAGCCCTGTCCAAATGTCCGTGCTTGCAGAGACTGTTGATCAAGATATTGTAAGTGACAACGGTAGGAGGATGGGACATCTTGTTCATGATTGAAAGAATCTCATCAGCTTCAGTCCAATTGCCACTGCTGCATAGGCAGTGGAGAAGGGTGTTGTAGGTGATAGCATTAAGCTCAAACCCACGTGATAAAAGATCAAATACCACCAATGCAGCATCTTCATGCTTTCCTTCTTTACAAGCCATGTTCACCAAGGAGTTATAAGTCACAATATCGGGATAACAGCCCTCAATTGCCATATCATTCATTACTTCCATGGCCCGTTCCGTCCCACAGTTCTTGCACACTAACTCGATGAGCACAGTGTAAGGGATAAGATACGGAGGGCAGCCTTTCCTCAACTGATCCTTCCAAAACCCAACTGCCTGATCGAATTGACCTTGCTCGAACATAGACCGAAGAATGGTATTGTATGTGATCACATCAGGGGGGCAACCGCTCAAGCTCATGCTGTCTAGAAGTTCGATCGCAGACTTCAACTGCCCTTTCTTACAGAGACCACCGACCAACATGTTGTAAGTGATGTTATCTGGGACCCCTCCCGACATAACCATGATGTCCAAAATCTTGTGGGCCTTCTCGATCCGTTGCACTTTGATCAGACCCCGGATTATGTTTATACAGGATGGGAAGTCGGGAATCTGACCGATCCGTCCCATCACATCAATCAAATTAGAGGCTTCACTCAACTTCCCATTCTTGCAGAAAGTGAGTAGTATGTCATTGTTCGATTCCTCATCGTTTTCAACAAAGGGCCCTTCGAAACCCAAGAGTGACAGCAAACTCGACTGTGATGGCCTTTTAGAATTGGATCGAATTTCTCTCAATTTATTACTCGTACCCATTACAGTTCTTTCCAACTCACGGTTCTCTTTGCTGCTATCATTAACTCTATCAATGCAGACACTTCTATGCTGCCCTCTACATCGTAGCAAAAAACCATTTCGTTTTGAACCGAAAATGCCATTGCACCGTAAACAGCATGCGAATTTAAGCTCGCCCTTCATCAAACAGTCAAGATGAACCGAAGATAATTGAATCGACGAATGGAGCATAAAACCATAGTCAATTTTCAAATGGTCACAGCTCGGGTGTAATCCATGAGAACAAGAAGCATTGCCTATTGATTGTTGCAAGAACAAAGTATGCCCCATCTTTTTTTCTCCTTCTGATGATGATAGAATCGAATTGCCTTCTCTTCAATCAGAATCTTCCAATCCTACCCAATCAAAGACCATCTGAAAAAATCACCCAGCATTTTCTCTCAACTGTTACTTACAATATCAAACCCCCCAACAAAACCCGGAAAAAACCCAAACTCTGATGATTTACAGACAGAAGCAACAGTGCATTCTCTCTAATCAGAAACTAGAAATTCCCATTTCAATCCAATTCAACCAAACACCATCTGAAAAGCAACCCGGGTATCTCTTAAACTTCTCTTTGAGATATTAAAACTCCGCAAAAACCAGGAAAAAAAAACACAAAAAATTGAAAAACCCAAAACCCCAAATGAGATTTCAAATAAAAAATCACCAGCTAATGAAAATTATTTTTAAAATAAAGTCAAAACTCAAACATCTGAATTCATGGACACAATCAAAATCCTTTTTGTTCTAATTCCAGTAACCACCAAAACCAATATAAAAGATAGAAATCTAGGCAATGGAAAAACCCCAATTAACCCATTTCATTCACACACTGAAGTTGGAAAGCAAATAAAAAAATTCAAAAAACCCAGTTCATAAACTTCAAACCAAGAACTCTAACAGTATTAAAACCATCAAATACCATTTTCTATGGATTCTTGAAATATCTTCAGATACCACCAAACCCGCTACAGAATTTAAGGAAGAAAAAAAAAGGGAAGAAAATAGAAAATCTGACTATATTTCTCCATCAACACCAACTTGAGAAAAGAAAAGAAGAGATCACAAATAAAATTTTGATTTGAATGGGGAAGAAAACGTACTCTTTTTTCAGTTTCGGCGAAAACAGAGAGAGTATGGTTGAGGGAAGTTGATCTTTTTCTCTGCTGTTTTCTCTCTCTCCGTTTTATAGCGCTCCTCGTTTGGTACGGGTACCACCACAACTTCTGGTGGTACAGAGCTTCCGTGGGGCCCACATCAACTTCGTATCATATCCACTCCTTCCATTGGATGCACCGTTGGATGTTAGAATAAGGGGCCACGAATAAATCCGAATGGAAACTCGGGTGGGCCATTTCACGAGGAACGGTTGGGATGGGACGCTCAACCAAAAAAACCTTCCCCACTGTTTGTGGGGCCCATAGTGCTTTTACTTTAAATCTAATCCATTCATCAGACGATAATCACTACTATTTATGGTTTTGCCAAAAATTATCCCTTTATGATAATCATATTGGCCACACCATGTGAATCTATAGGTCATAGTCATGATTTTGCATTGTTTCCTGCGTTATAGAAAGCGTACGTTTGAGATCATCCTCATTGTTGGTTTCTACTGTGATGGTAAGGAGAATGACACGATGTACTGTGTCGATTGGATTTACGATTGAATTGAGCCCCAAAAAGTCCCGACTACAAGTTGTGGTGATACCGGTACCATATGAACGCGCCTCTTTTCCTTCGATTTTTTTTTGTATATGCGAAGGACATGAATACCTAGGGCTACAAAAGGAATCCTAGCCACGTCATACCCTTTTTGTTTTGGTTACGCAGATGAATTCCCACCTGCCCACCGTGGACCATTTTTTGAGGACTCCTCATATATGATGTGAGCCCAAAATCTGAGCCGTCCATACGATGAATCACCCCCAAAAACCCCCTCAGGCCCAACTTTTAACCTGATCCAAAGCTCTATTGGGCTTTAGCAGAGAGAGGAAAATCGAGGGAGGAAATGATTCTTTTTTTCATGGCCCACTAAAGTTTTGGACCAGGTTGAAAGTTGGGCCCTAGGGGTTTTTTTGGTGCGATGCATTACGTGAACGGCTCAAGTTTTGGACTTACATCACTTGTGATAAGTGGTCAAAAAGTACTCACGAGTTCTCTCAAACACCCACACATTTTGGAGAGTGGTAGCCAGAGTGAAGATAACCTCGGATCTCAACACTCAGGTCAATGTATCCAATCTCAACATAGGGGGTGGCTAACATTTTAGGGTAACTAACCGTGCGAGTGTATGTACTACTAATGAGACGTGTGATCTAACCCCAAAAAAAATAAAAAAAATAAAGTTCTCTCAGCAACTATGAGGAGGTGAGCATTCCTCTGTATATATGTGTGCGTGACCTCGGTGAATTAAGAATCATGGGGAAGTTACCAAATGAATATTAGAAAATAACACTAGCCACCTCATGCATAAAAAAGGACTCAAGTATGGCTGTGTCCCTGGCCACACAAGTATATATACATACAAATATTATGTTACTTCAGGGGGCACTTATAATAGGAGTCACCTTTTTGGTAATTGCTTGTTTTTTTTTTTTTAAGCCCCAAACTTCAAAGGCCTTGGATTTTCATTTTTAATGATGTTATGTTGCATTGAAGGTTGTCTTTTATTGCCTTAATTGAGTTCAAAGGGATGCAAATCACACTTCCAAAGTAGCATTTCCACCATAGACAATGCCAATAGCTTTCCATATATTTGCCCTTGCAAGTACTGCTCATATCATTGGTTAAGCCAAAGTGAATTAAAAGAATGTGGAGGAACAATTCATATTTTATCACACAAGGAACAACATAGATTGTGCCGCTTTCTTTCACTCTTTTTTAAAGCTTATATCCCATATCGACTTCTCCACATGCAGCTTGTGCTTGCACAAAGGTAGGGAGGCCGTGCGACAAAGGCTCCATGGGCTCATCTTATTGATTACGTGACATTTATTTTGTACATTTGTTGTGTAGGCTCATATTAAGACATCAATCGGAAAAAAAAAATAGGTGGATTATGTTAGAATTAGTCCCTTGGAAAACCATATGTGTCCTTATCCACTAGCCACGTGGATGTGATTGGGCGAGTCTCAGCCATAATTGTGATGACAATGGCTCTTATATTGGATAAGTGATATGCCTTATATAGATTGAGTGTTGCTCTCATTCATTGGGTGTTGTTGATGAGTGATTCCTCTAGTAGTCTTTGGGAACTTGAAATTAGACATGATGGTGATTGACCTAGGAGGGTCGTGGTCCATGGATTTTAGTAAGTTGTTAGACCATGATCGTCACTGGTGTGTGAGACACACATGCGAACATCAGTTCGTGAGATGTATGGTCGTCTTGTATGAGAGGATTGACCTGGGTCAGGATGGACAGTCTCCACCATCAGGATTTAACTTGTTGTCAGTTTATGCTTTGTCCTTACCTTGCAAAATAGTGTGAGTGTGCCATGGGGAAATGATACATATCTGGACCTTTGGTCACTCGCATTGGTGGATCAAGATCAAGTCAACGGTTTGGAGGCCTACTAGCTTGGATTGTGATTGTGAGACCAATACTTGATGATGCATGAAAGATGGTTTGATCCTATATCTGAGGACGTGTAAGAGTCACGATTTCTACTGGTTAGCTCTGACTCTTTTTACGAGGTCTATGCAAGGGCCAATGAAGTGGATGTAGCTAGGTACTTCTATTAAGAGTCATTAATTTTTGCACAAGCCAACAACGGATTCATTTGTTTGCCTAGGAACATGTTTATGGCTTTAATCTAGATGGATTAAGGACTCATCAGGTAATTTTTCCACTTGGCCCAACACTTTGATTGTTTTAATTGAATTTTCAAAGGTTTTTAACCATTGAAGTTTTTTTATAACTGTCAAAACTACTTTAAACACACTTGATGATAACTTGATAATCCATGTATGATTGTCCACTTTTGATTGGTATGGGATATGATCACTAATAGATACATCATGATAATTGAGGGATTTGATCATGTGCATATGCAATTCTAAATCATTATTTATATGAACCTATCTCGTAGGAGAAAAGTAGCTAGCCCTTGACGTCCTTACCCAATGAGACATGTAAATGTGAGGGAAAAGAAAAACTATGTAATAAAGTGGGGATCTACTCCATCATCTTGATTGTCCTCATGTGTGGTCCACTTGTATGGATGGTGTAGTCTTTCTCGATATCTACTAAATGATTAAACATTGGGCTATCTCAATTCTCCGATACTGAGATTGATCAATGAGAGAGTTGTTGATTTGGGAGATTGCCATTGACAAATCGACATCACAAACATCCTTTTTTTTCTTGTCACGTACAGGTATGATATCCACCGTTTATACATATTGTTTAATTGTAGGAATCCAATATTATTGCAAACGGATAATTATTAGGATGGGTCCATGATCAAATTGTACTGTACCATATTCCACTGCGTTTGTACGCTAGAGACCCAACATATTAGGGACTTAAGCAATCCGCTGTAAGAAAAAAAAATGTAAAATGTGTTACCTATAATTACCTTCTCCTAGCCTCTCCCTTCCTTTCCTATATTCTCTTGTAATCTCAATTAATTTCCCATCTATTTCCTCCTGGCTCAATGTGTTTCAAGTGCCATGCCACTTTACATCCAAAGACAAAATTCGGCAAGGGACTTAATTTTTTTTGTTATCCATTATCTTTCATGCCCTGTATTATTGTATTCATTTCATTTTATTAACTCTAAGTAAGGTTAATCCTTCTACAAGCCTTGGCAAAATAAGCTTATTCTACAAGGGTCATGTATGATTCACAATCTAGCGTATGGTGTATGACGAGTCCATAAGGGTTTTCCCACTAGGTGGGTTAAATGCTAAAAAAAATAGACAAATCTAATAACCACTTGTTAATCACATGAATTTGAAGGCTTTTCGATGATTATTGATTATTTTTCTTTATATAATTAGATAATTCTAACTTTCAAGCATCCCATCTCATAACCATTGTGGTGCTCGCTCAGGGTCCGTTTGGATACCACTAAATAAGAGGTCGTTTGGATGCTTGAAAATCATTTACTAGTAAATCACTTAAGTGCTAGTAGATGGTTTACTACTTATCTATTTGGTTGTAAGTTGTAAACAATTTACTAATAAATCATTTACAACATTTGGATAGCTTGTAAATGATTGCCAGTAAATCATTCATAGTGTATTAAAAAAAAAAAAACAATTTGCTAGAAAGTGATTTATCAGTAAATGAAATCTCACATTTTTATAGTAAATAAGAGGAGACATTTGCTAATAAATCACTTACAAGTAGCAAATCAACTAATAAATGAGAGTATCCAAATACAAAAATAGCTCATTTACTAGTAAATGATTCACAAGCTATCTGAATGACTCCTAAATTACTTTTTTCTACTCACAACAGTAAATAAGTAACTTATTTGAGTTTGGTTTAAGATCAATTGTTAATAACTTTTTTTACTTAAAGTTAACCATTTTAGCACACACATCCCACTGTTAGTACACACATGGACACACACCCACATTGTTAGTCACACTTCAATGTTAGCCACTCCCCACATTGGGAATCAATACCAGGACCTTAGTGTTGAAACGAGGTTATCTTCACTCAATCTACGACTGTCCAAAGGTATGGGTGTACTTGACCACTTCAACTTTATAAGTAAAAACCAAGAGAAACTACTTAAGGCATAAGTAGCTCAAGTAATCCAAACGCCACCTTAGGGCCCATTTGGATCTTAAGTTGCTTAAGATAAGCTATTGAGCTACTTACACCACAATAGCTTATCTTAGTTTCTACTTATTAAGACAATAAATATGTTTGGTAAACAATATATTTATTGGCCTTTCCTCCTTTTCATCTCTCTTAAAAGTTTAAACTCTAAAGAAAATTAACTGAAATGGTTACGTACTTTTAAGTAAAAAAGTCACTTATTACTAATCGTAAACAAAACTTACTTATTTGAAATAAGTTACTTATCTATTGCTGTAATTACAAAAAGTAACTTATTTGGTGGCATCCAAACGGGCTCTTAAAGAAAATAAATGAATCACCGTAACACCTTTGAAAATCCTGATCTGGATGGCTATGATCTTACAATCGGGAAAATCTTCACGGCACAGTCAATCCACGACGAGGAGCAACATCCAACGGTCCGGATTGCTTAACCATGACCCTGGTTGTGAGAATTGGAATTCAGGTGCTGCATGAGCACCTGTTTATCGCTTTGCCGTAGAAGGGTATTTTGGTAATTATGGCGCAGGGGTTTATTTCTCCCTCCATCCATCAAAGGGCAAACGAGAAGCTATAAAATCCTCCCCAGTCGCTGCTGTCAAGCCTCTCTCATTCCAATCAGTCTCCCTTCTCGAGAAAAATCCCCACCCATAGAAACCCTAAAGAAGATGCAGCGATGTTCGGTAGGAACGGTCGATCTCTCTCAGCTCCAAGCAACCATGCAAGCAATCGAGCAAGCCTGCAGTTCGATCCAGGTCCCTGTTCTAATCCGCTGCAATCTTACTTCAATACCTCTTAAATTAATTGAGTTTACCTGATATTAGATCAATCTGCAATTCTCTGGTTGCTGATTTTCAACGCGCTCCCTTTCAAATTCGTTTAGCTGGATTACGCAAAGATGGCGGTTTTTTACTGATTCTCAGGGTTTTATTTTTCAAAAATTTTGGGTGCTTGTATACATTTGGATTGGCTGTTTTGTTATCTGATTCTCAATGCAAACGCATTGTTGCCGACAGACCGTGAAGTTAGAGTGTAGCACTGCTTGCTTTCCATTATTCGTCAGAAGTGAAACTAAGCTGTGCTATGCAGTCAAATTTTGAATACCCACACTCACATGTGCATATATGTGTATACGTGTACGAGAATGCTCACATGGTAACCACACCAGAGCTATTTGCGGGGACCACGAGACATGTAAATCAGATCCACTCCATCCACTAGGCACGCCTTTTGATTTTAGGCCCTGGGAACACAAATCAGCCCAATAAAAACTGAGGTGGGCCACACCATGAGGAGCAGTTGGGAGGGGACACCCAACCCATAAATCCTTCCAAATTTGTTTTGGGGTCCATTGTGTTGTGTACATATCATCCAATCCATGCACCTAACATACCCCAGCAGGATGAATGTGTTAGCCAACCCATGATCCACTCGCTTGTGATCTCTTAAGATGCCTCGAAGATTGGAAGATCAGCTCAACATCTATCCAAAAGAAAAAGATTATCTCCCTTAGATGGTTCTCTTCTTATCACAGAGAGATAATATCAGTGGATGATATCCATGCTGAGTTATACATTATAACCGTCTATTCTACAAATATTGATTATTCATTCTCTTCTCCTCTTAAGCTGAGAGAGAGAACACTGTTTCTCTGTGTGTATCTCAGTTTATAGAACGAACATAATTCAGGCCATTTCGATACTTGGGTGGACCACACCATGTGTATATAGTGGTTTTATGCATGATTTGGCATTGTTCCCCACAATATGGTCCATTGAGTCTGGACTTGCTTGATTCTTGGGTCTATGGAGAACATGAGGGGCTGAACATGATGGATGGCGTGGATCTGATGCACACATCATGTGGGTGGTGGGCATCATTATATCCCTGTAACACCACGTGTTGTGGTGGTACCAGTACCATATGAGCATGCATTCACCTTCTTATACACTATTGCCAATGTGGGGCCCACCATGTTGCGTGTATGCCATCCAACCTGTGTATTAAGTGGACCCTACCACAATGATGGGATGCCCCCAAAATCAAGCATATCCAATAATTATGTGGGGTGGGTTCACTTGGTATTGGAACAAACCAACCCACCACAACTTGTGGTGGTTCCGGGCTATTGTTGGGCCCACATGATGTGTGAGTCTGATCTGCTTCATCCATCATATTAACCTCTCATGTTTTCTGTAGAGCCCAAAAATCAGGTCAATCCAAGTCTTGTGTGAGCCACACTATGCGGAACATTGTCAAATCATGTGTAAAATGTCTAAGTTCATGTGGTGTGGACCATGTGGGTTTTGGAATTGGTCTTTTTTTTTTGTGTTCCTTCATCCTGTGGGGTGTGTCTGATGAATGGCTTGGATGACATATACACCACATGGTGCTCTCCACAAACCTCCAGGTTGGTTTTATTCGTTGCTTGCCCCTCTCAACTGTCCCTTATGGTGCGGCTCACTTGAGTTTCCATTTAGGCTGAATTTTCATCCCATGGCCTAAGATTGAAAGGTGACCCCAATGGATGGGGCGGATTTGATGCTCACATCATGTGGGCCTCGCAATAGCCCAGTACCACCACTATTGGTGGTGGTACCGAACCATGTGAGCGTTTTCTATGTGTGCATGCATGCCTTCATGCATGTATCATCATCTCACACACACACACACACACACACACACACACACAAGAGATGGACAAATGACTCCAATTAGGAGAAATGTTTGTACGTTTGCGTGTGATCATCATCATCATCATCATTTTACACGTACACACAAGAACATGGAGAAATGGAGAAATGAAGAAATGACACCGATGTGGATAAATGTTCACATAAAAGATAAAATGCTGTTTGTTAACATGCAATGTTTTTATTGTCTGCTGATGTGTCACTTGAGCGTAACATCCAAGCTATGAAATTATGGAGAGAAGGTTACCTGGAGTTGAAATTGGGACAGTCAACTCATCAGGTGAGCCACATGTAATATGTCTAGTCAGACCATTGGCTGTCCATTTATTTCAAGTGTAGTCCTCTTGGTGAATGGATCATTCTAGTGTTTGGTCCAACTGCCCAACTGATGTTTATGATGTGGCCCACATTTTGCGTGCTTGGATGCCATATAGAAGTAACACGTCTTCAGAAAATAAAAAAATTGTAGAGTGGTTTTGTGTTTTGAGGTGGTGTCGAGGCTCAAGATTGATGTGAGGAAGAGTGAAATGTTGGGTATACATTTATCTAGAGAAGAAACTTCATATTTGGCGTCCACTTTTGGATGCAAGGATGATGCTTTCCCCTTCTACTATCTGGGGTTTCGTCTTTGCATTAGTAAGCTGGCCAAGCACCTTTGGGACAAGGTGATCAAGAGAGTTGACAATAAGCTCTCTAAGTGGAAGGGTCACTAGCTTTCGCAATGGTGGCCATATCACTCTTATCAAGATTGCCTTCTCTAGTATGCGGCTATACTTCTTGTCTTTATTCAAGTGCCCCTAATCAATGCTCACTAGATTGGACAAGGTGCTAAGGGACTTCCTTTGGGAAGGAGCGGAGGAAGGTAGAAAGGTTTATCTATTGAAATGGGAAGGGGTGTGTAAACCGGTGACTCTAGGGGGTGCGGTATTACGGCAATTGGACACTATGAACATTGCATTGCTCGGTAAATGGTTATGGTGGTTCGGGTCGGAGGAAGGGAGATTTTGGCGTGAGATCGTTGCCAGGGAATATGGCCTACAAAAGGGGGGATGGGAGAGTAGAAGTTCATCCTTCTATAGAGCTTCACACATATGCAAATTTGTTTTTGCCACTAGAGCGCACTTTTGGCGAGGCATCTTATTTTCTGTGGGTAACCGCCCCCCCCCCCAGTCAGATTTTGGAAAGATGCTTGGTATGGTGACTCTCCACTCTACATCCTCTTCCTGAATCTGGCCAATCTTGCCCCCCCCCATGAAAACCTTAAAGTGGCAGAATGTTTTTCTTCAAGTGGGTCTTCCATCTCTTGGTTTCCTCCTTGTAGAAGAGATTTGTCGAATACTGAGATGGATGAGTTTGTAGATCTTTTGGGCCGTTAGTAGCATTTTCAGCCATCCGGAGATGTTGATTCCTTGGTGTGGAGGGAGCATAGCTCTGGTCACTTCTCGGTTAAGTCTTTCTATATGCTTTTCATGAGGAAGGTATCGGCTAAAGCACCGAAAGCTGCGGCCTTCACTTGGTTGGTGGGCGAAAAAAGGGTCTTGAGTCTTGACGATTGATAACCTGCAAAAGAGACCCATGATCATCTCAAACATGTGTAGCTTGTGCTAAAAGGATGCAGAGTCTACGGATCACTAGTTTATATTCTATCATTTTACGATCATAGTTTGGGACTTTTTTCTTGCAAGTTTTGGGGAATCCTGGGCTATGCTGGGAATGGTTCGAGATCTCTTGTGGGCTTGGCACAAGGGGTACGGAGGGAAGAAAGACCATCAAAGTTGGATGTTGATACCGCCAGCCGTTTGGTGGGCAATTTGGGGAGAAAGGAATAGTTGTCGCTTTCAGAATTCCTCCCGTTCAGCCAAGGTGGTATTGGAGACAGCCAAGTCTTTAGTTCCCAATTGGAAATCTCTTTTAAGTAATAGTTGTTAGTGGATCGTGTGCCTTTCCAGGTTGCCTTGTATTATTTTCTTGCCTTTCACAGTTCTTTAATAAGAATTTTCATCAATCTTCAAAAAAAAAAAAAAAAAAAAAAAAAAAAAAATGTTAGCATACAACATTGTATGTGAACATTTCTCTTATATCTATAAAAATAATTTCATGTAATTAGACATAGTATCCATTTTCTGATGTAAAAGTTTCGGCAACTGTGCCAAGGAAAAACAAATGAATGAATGTAGTCAGCATCAAGCTCAAGCATTCAGGTCATGCATGTCTGTAAGGCCATGTTTGGATACCATGGATTCCATGTCAAACAATGGAAAAGGAAAAGGACTTTTTTTTTGGATGTGATAATTTGTGTTGTATGGATGGCAAAGGAAAAGGTGGATTTCACAAAGTAATCATTACACTTTTCCATGATTTGAATTCTTAGCACAAAAAACTAGGTGAATTATGTTATTCTTCAAAAAAAAAAAGCTGACTTCAGTGAGAGGACTGTGAGATTTCCAGTTGCTATCCAAACAAGAACTCTTAAATGGAGTCCATTTTTTAATTAGTGCTCATGGAAATCATCATTGAATTATTATTATGTTTCTTGTCTTTTCCCTTGGATTCCACGTTCCAAAAAGGTCCTAAGAGAAAAATGCAGTGGTAGGTTTCATCCAAGCTTACCTGCCCAAAAGAAATAGAGAGTAAAAACTTTTGTTGCCTGGATTGAGGTGATTCCATACCTTGAGTAAGGCATAATGGAAGTTTATTTTTTAGTTTTTTTATGACTGAGACTGAAATTCTTATTGGGTCAAGAAAACAAAAAAACATGGATACAGCAAAGAGAGCCAAAAACTCAATCCCTCAAGAGATGAACACACAATAAAGTCCCTTCACTAACAAACAACAACTGAAAAGTTTCTAAAAGGAAGAGCAACATTCTCACCAACCGTCTGGAGCTCCCTCCTTGATGCCCTGTTCTTAGCAAGCTCATCAGCCTTAACATTAGCCTCTTTTGGGATGTGCACGAAACAGACCAGCTTACCTGTGCACAGCTCCATCACTTCTTCTATGGATCTAGGAGGCTTCAAATGTCTCACATTGCATTCCATAACCTTAGCCCAAACTAGATTCCATAAGAAGACGAAATCCCAGTGAATTTGGGAGCGGCCTTGGCCCACTAAATCATATTGCTAAAAATCTTCACTGCCAAATTTTGGACAGGCATTGCCTTATTTTGGAATACCCAGTTTGACCCTGTTCTTCAATGAGAACTGAGAAGGCATTATGAGCTAGAGCCTGTTTGGGGAGGGAACCACTATTCCAGGTTATTTTGTAGACTTGGGAAAAAAAGTTTTGTTTTTGGCTGGAAACGGTACACAGTCATTAATGGTTTGAAATGAAGAAACATAACGAGTGCAAGGTGGAAGCGCTGCATAATATACTGATCAAGCATAATGAATGTGAGGTAAAATAACTTCATTAATGAAGCAAAAAACAAGATAGAAAAGGATGGTCCAAAGGTAAGGGAGCACATCAAGACCAACGCTATTTTACACAAGGGCCAAGGTGAACTCAAAACCTTCTAAATGACTAGGTAGCCTTAAACAAAAGAACCGAGCCCAAAAAAGAAAGGTAACAGAACTCCTAAGCTATCAGAGGTGCCCAATTGGTATTCTTCCATGGGCTAGCACTAGAAGAGAGACCAACTCAGTAACCCAAGTCTCCAAAAAGAGACAAGATGCAGTCACACCACCAGATAAAACTTGCAAGGCAACCAAAGGCCAGTGTAAAGTAACAACCCAAGACATATACGGATATGATTAATATTGGATGCCATGTGATGTGACTAACTTGAAATTATGTTCTTCGATGTTAAATGTTGAATAGCTGCATATGGGTTTCATATCATTTGCTGCCATGAGGGATATGTCATCCTTCCTTTTATTTTAATGTTTTTTTATTTTTTGCAGATGCATATGAATCCAGCAGCAGCTGAGGCAACCATTTTAGCTCTTCGCCAGGCTCCTCAGCCGTATCAGTCATGCCAATTCATTCTTGGTATGTCAAGACTCAGTTGAAAAGATCTTACTCATATGCGTGAACAGTTATTATTATTTGAGCTTAATAAATTTCTTTGACCATTGCATATGGCTTTGAAAAACAGTTATAGAGTAGAAGACTTTTTTTTTTTTTTTTGAAAGATGAGTAGAAGACTTGTTTCTTTACTCTCTCTCTTTATTATATTTTTGTTCTGAAGAAAAAAAGGAGGTTCGAATGGTAAACTAGAAGAAACTTGTTTGTTAGTATTGCCAAAAGAAAAGACGCTCCATTCAATGCATGGGAGGTTGTGTTCCTTGAATTTGTGTGTATCCTTCTTTTTGTTGCTTATTTATCTTGAATAAATTTTTTTATGCCCTTCAGAAAAAAAATTGTGTGCATCCTTCTTAGTTAGATCATGAATTCAAAATGGCCAGGCAAAAATTCTTTGACATTCATGGATTAGTTGAATTGGATGATCTTGGAAGAGTGGAAAGCGAATAAATTTGCTTGCCTACTTGTCCTAGACTAGTTACTGGCTTACCACTATAATGGGCATGCTCATTTTTGGTGAAGAGCTATTTAGAAAGTTGAAGTATTGGAAAATGCAACAACAAGTGTTTTCACTCTTCAGTTTAGACCTGTATGGTTAGGTCCAGGTGCTGATGTTTATTGCTTCTTTTGTCTGAGATTGCTGTGATGGGATTAAGAGTGAGTTGATGTAGCAAGTTTGAGAACTTGAATTGACCTGGAAACTGGTTAGATGGCTTTTGAGTTTGACTTCCCTGAGTTTTGAATAATCTGCTTAATAGGTTGATTTTGCTGATGCGCAAGTATTAAAACATGAAAATATAGAGAAAATGGTAAGGAAGTCGGTGTTTCTAAACTGAAACCTTCCAACAAAATCTGAAGTTATGCCCACTGATTCTTAACAATTATTGACAACGGAGATGTCGTTGCACTGTTGTAGTCCTTCATAGGTTTCAGCTAAAAGATATCATACTTGAGATTTGGGAGACGGTATTGCTTGTCAGATATTTGGAGAAGTGACTGCAAAGATACATGTAATTAAAAGAGTTAGATGTCTCTTTGGCTCTTGGTTTTTGGAAGTCTTTTCTAGATTCTAAAGCTAACATTGAGGGTGCTCGCAATGGCTTAGCTTTGTTATGGCCCCCGGGCTTACTTTTTCTAATAAAGCATCATTTACTGAACAAAAGAAAAAAGGGTTAATGACCAAATAAGCCCTCCGTTATACTCCTTGGACCATTACCAACTGCCCAATCCTTTTATTATTAAGAGACAATGCCGTGCAAACACTTAGGTTTTGATTGAATTCCAAAAAAAGCTTGCTTTTAAACTGTTTCCTAAAACCCGCCTACGGTTTCTACCATTAGCCATAAAAAGCACACCGTCTTATACTATTATGTATTTCATACTGTATTTTTTAAAAGACTTACGGGCTCGGATTGGGTGCTACCCCCACTAGGAGCTAGCTAGAGATGGATGGTCCTGTCAGGGGATCTGTGGGGCCCACTGTAATGTATATGTTTTATCCACGATGTCCATCCATTTTGACAAATCCTTTTAGGACCTGAGGTAAAAAAGGAGGCAGATTGAAGGCTCAAGTGGACCACACCGTGATGTTTATTTGCCATCCAACCTGTTCATAACGTCACATAGACTTTTATGAAGGGAAAACATAAATATTAGCTTGATTCAAAACTTCTATGCCCCCCAAGAAGTTTTCAATCCCCACCGCTTCCTTTGGTGTGGTCCACTTGAGCCTTCAATTCGCCTCCTTTTTTGGTTCATTCCCTAAACTGATATGTAAAAATGGGTGGACGGCGTGGATAAAACATATACCTCACAGTGGGCCCCACATAGCCCCTGACATGACCGCCTGTCTCTAGCTAAGTCTTGGCGGGTGTAGTACCTAATCCGCGCTAGCTCTAGATGCCTATTTCCTGTAAAGGTTACCATGCTGGGAAGCTAGGTGGGGCCCACCATGATGTTTGTGAGTAATCCACCCCATCCATCCATTTTGTGAGCTCATTTTAGGACATGCGACAAAAAAAAGCCATATCCAAGACCCAAGTGGGCCACACTAGAGGGAAAACTTGGGAAATGAAATGCATACCATTGAAACCTTCGTGGCTCCACGTTGATATTTATATGCCATCCAAACCGTTTGTAAGGTCATTCCCACTGGGATGAACTGAAAACACAAAAAACTTATCCTGATGCAAAACTTTTGTGGCCATATGAATGTTTCAATGGTGGTCATTCAATCCCCATTGTTTTCTCGTGTGGCCCACCTCAATTTTAGATCCTGCTCATTTTTTGTAACATATTCTAAAATGAAATCGAAAAATGAATTAATGGGGTGGATTTCTCATAAACATCACGGTGGGCCCCACCTAACTTCCTCGCATAGGAACTTCCTACTAAAGCCTTTTGCAGGAAATCCGCGTTCACTGGTTCCGGGGTAGTAGCCAAGTGGCGCTCCTCCAGCACTACCTTGCCGTTGGAGTTTCAAAAGTTGTGGCCTCTATCATGATGTATGTGGTACATCCACACTGTCCATCCATTTTTGGAGGTCATTTTAGGGCATGGGCCTAAATATGAGGCGGATCCAAAACTCAAGTGGATAATGTAGGACATGAGTAACTTAGCTTAGGATGAATGAGGCGAGATCAAGTTCCACATTAATTCAAATAATCATCATGCAAACTCAAGCACATCCACATGGAAGATAAAGAATTTCAAATTCAATTATGAAGTGGCCTAGGCTAGCTAATCACATGTGTGGTGCATAAACTTAGAAAGAAGTCACAAAAGTGGCCCCTTGGAAGTAAGGACTTCCAATCTAGCGTAGGTAATATACCACATCCACATGATGAAAAACAATGGTACCAATAAAATTCAGATTTAGGGAATTAGGGGTTTAGGATTGATGAAGGTGGTTGATGGGGGCGGTTTGATGGGGGCGAAAAAAAATCAGAAACAGAATGTTGGATGAGAGGGTTTTGATTTAGAGCAGTCGTGGATGAAGGAAGATGAAGGAAAGATGAATACCTTGAAGGAAGAATGAAAAAGAAGATATGGAGGAACTCACTACTAAGCTTTGATATACCCTTCCATATTTTGATTGGAAGGGAGAGTTTCCATACAAACTCTAAAAAAAAAGAAGGAGATTCCAATCTCTCATAAGAAGAAGAAGAAAACCTTTTCTTTTCTTTTCTTTTTTCTCTCAAAACTCACTAGGGTTGGACGTTCCCCCCCTTGTGCCTTTATAACTTACAATTTTCAATATTTACAAGAATGCTACTACTCAAAAGTCTGGTGGCCCACATCCAAATAAGCAAACTATCAGTCAAATAACTAATCTAAACCGTCCAATAAATCTAAAAAGCAAAAAAAACAAAACACACACACACACACACACACACACACACCTATGGTTAAAAACTCCCAACAAGCAATCCACATGCATCATCTCAGTGTGAGGTCTTCTGATGCATGTCTAATGCATGTGGGGTCTTCAAATTGTCCCGGCGGGCCCCACCTGGAAGTCTCCTTCCATCTAAAGGGAAAGCTGCAAGGAAGATGATGGTCGTCTTCGTCTTTGGTAAACTCGTGTGAATCCTCTGATGTCCTTATCAACTCTCCTCGGTTGAAAAGAATTCGCCACTGGAAAAATAAAATTGTGGTAGTGCTCGAGGAGATCAGTCTATGCGCCGAAACTTTGCATTAGTGATCCAAGTACTGTCTGAAGTCGGCCTGTTCTTCCACTTCATGAGGTATTTTTGATATCTTCCATGGTGGGTGGAAACCGCTTGGTGGTCTAGAACATCCTTGATCTCTTCTTTCCGTCCAGGTAAAGATGGAAGAGAAGGCAATGGGTGGGAAGTCTGGTCTGACAAAGGTCATAGGCTAGTGTTGGGATCAGGAACATCAACATCTATGGCAGGTGAAAGGTTTGCAGGAGGGCTAGATGATAAAGATGTATGTCCAACACAAGGCATAAGGTCCTCCACGTTGAATGTGACACTAATGCCCATATCAGACGGAAGATCCACCACATATGCATTAGGGCCCACTCTTGTCAAAACTTTTTATGGACCTGCACTACGAGCATGTAATTTCCGTACGGTTCCTTGTGGGAATCGTTCGGGCCTAATGCGGACCATGACATAATTGCCTACCTAGAATTCCTTAAACCTACGATGTGAATCTGCAGAGAGTTTACACTATTGATTACTGGCATTAATTCGTCTCTTGATCTCACTATGCAAGTCATGAATATGCCGTGCAAATGATTCTACGGACTCAGATGGTCTACGTGAAATGGACATGGATATGAGATTGATAGGCGTTATAGGCTTGTACCCAAGTACTATCTCAAAGGGATTCATTCCTGTGGACCTATTAATGGAACTATTGTATGCAAACTTGGCTACGGGCAAAACCGCATCCTAACTCCTAAGATGGTCTCCCACTAGACATCATAACAGATTCCTAGACTTCTATTGACAACTTCTGTTTGACCATCAGTCTGCGGATGGTATGCTGAAGAGAAACTAGTAATTTTGTTCCCATCATGTGCCATAGAGTTTTCCAAAAATAACTTATAAAACGCACATCTCTATCGGACACGATGGATTCCGGTAAGCCATGTAGATGAACTACCTCCCCAAAGAAAATCTTAGCCACGTTGGTAGCATTAGACGTTTTAGAACAAGGGAGGAAGTGGGCCATTTTCGAAAAGCGGTCCACCAGCATAAAAATGGAATCGTGCTTTTTGATTGTCTTGGGAAGCCCAAGCACGAAATCCATACTGATGTCAACCAGTGTTCGCAGTATCGGTATCATGTTACGTTTCGCACCCTTGGGATACAGATACATATTGCGTATCGGTGGGAAATATCAGGTTGTATCGCGGAATGTATCGCACTTTTTGGGAAACATGGGGAAACATTGGGAAATTGATTGAATTTTTCAATGAAACTTCAGGGATTGTTAGAATGGACCTCAATACACACATTTAAATCATAACATGTAAAAAAAAAAGTCCACATAAAGGAGTTCCTTTGTAAAAGGATCCTAAGCTATGCGCTATCTGACTGAACTGATGCAATCATTATATAAATTGATTCCATAATATGTACAAATGTTACAAGACATTAATGTAAACACAATCAATACATTGACAAAGTCAAATAAGCAAGAGAGTTGAGAAATATACCTATGGATGCAACTGACTGCTGCTTAGACCCACATAGAGTTGCGTGGTGGCTCGTAATCATCGTCTCCATCTCGACGGGGTTGGGAATAGAGCTGCTGCTCCACAAAACGACAGTATTGTGCCCAGGTCATAGTAGAATGGTACCAGTTAAGATACTCCCTAACGTTACACTGGTACTTATCCTCTCCAAATTGAACCAATACGCCCATCCGTGGGTACTGCGTAATCGTAACAGTCTGTGACTGATATGGAGCTGGGATGGGCACAAATGATGCTCCAGAATATCCATATTGTTTGCTATATGTGTATTGTGGCCTATGACCCTGCCCATATGCAGAAGCGAACTCCTGACCATAGTAAAAAAATGATGTGCCGTAGCTGCTGGAGTCGCTCAATGCATATCCACCAGGTCTGTATCCATACTGTGGCATGGAAGTCGAGCTCCCCTCCCCTGTCTGTGATCCATATTCATACTGTGGCATGGAACTCGAGCTCCCCTCCCCTGTCTGTGATCCATATCCATACTGTGGCATGGAAGTCGAGCTCCCCTCCCTTGAACGTGATGTAGATCTAGAGTCACGACGTGCTCGATCTCTAGTGCCACGTAGACACCCACGACTGTAGGTGTCTCTCATCGAAATAGCCAATAGTTGCTCCTCTATATCTGTAAGTGGCTGGGTTTTCTGTTTCTCACGCAACTTCTTTCTAGTGTATGCTTTGTTGATTACAAGCCGCGGACGTGGTTCATTTGGCCGAGAACTGTGGTCGCTGTCCTGTGTGGCATGATCAAACTCTCTCTCCCCTGTGAATGGGCTAAGTGGCCTCTGAGACTGACTCCCAGTATGAGACTTGCTCTTGTCGCCACCATCCCCGTCGTCATCATCATCATCATCATCATCATCATCGTCGTCGTCGTCCCCATCCCCGTCGTCGTCGTCATCATCATCATCATCATCATCTCCACCACCACCATCATCACCATTACTCGCCGTATCTGATAATGTCTCACCGCCACGTGACCCGCGTGATAAAGACTGTCGCGGGCTCCCCTCCGGATCCCTCGTCAAAGGGTTGAATGCCTCAGGTGGAGATCTCTGCTCCTGTACATGGGCATCAACATCAATGCCCTGCTCTACTGCCTCCGCCTCCACATGTGGCTCTGGTCTCCCATCAGATGTATCCAAGTCGTCCGACTTAACCCACAAGTAAAGTGGGTCATCGTCGTTCTCATCCACATAAGCATGTTGTCCAATAGCCATCAGATCCAATGGGTCTTCCTCTGCCTTTCTTCGTCCTTCAGTACGGAGCAGCCTCTCTCGTAGCTTCATGTTATAGTGGCAGTAGACCAGCTTCTGGAGCCTGTCATACCCTATCCGATTCCGCTTGTTTGTGTGGATCAGTGAGAATGTACTCCAATTTCTCTCACAAGGTGAGGAGGACACCGTCTGTGCGAGCACACGAACAGCCAGGCGTTGCAAGACCTCGCAATCACAACCGTACATGGCCCACCATTCACCTGCATGAATTGTTTCTCATTACTATAATATCCACCAAAATAGTATGAAAACTATAATTTGCTTCGAAGAGATTGTATGAATTATATTGCACGCAACAACTCACATGGCATCATGGACGTCCTCGACCTCATCGCTGCTTCATTCCCAAACATCCCCACAGCATCACGAAATCTAACAATCTGATAAATGTGTGAAGCAATAATAGTAAGTCCAGAGTGTTTTAAGATTTAAGATAAAACCAGTACTACGATAAATGTAGATATATTTACCTCAGAACCGAAAGTGGCTTTCCCTGCACAGTGGGGGAATAATTTTGCATACACTTCGTGCACCGCCTTCTTTAATGAGTTGTCTTGGTAGAGCTTGCGAGTGTAGTGGTACTTTGGATTCAGAAAGTAGGCTAAATGGCAACAACATACACATATTTACAGATTTAATCAATATAATGGTACATAAATATGTGTAAATGAATGATTCAAGTACATACCAGCCTTATGAAGTGGATGTGAAAGAGTCTTTTCCCAACGATCATCGATTATTTTATGCACCCATTGATACGACTTAGGATTTCTAACCTGGATGGCATCTTTCATCATTTGTATGGATGCATACAATGATCCCATTGATGGAGTCACCTCATTGTCGACCATCCTCAACACGCTATATATGGGCTCGATAATGGCCAACACACCGCGCACACGTTCCCAAAATGAATGACTCAACACAAGCTCCTCATATCTCCAAGTCACTTTCTTGAGACGCTTTTTCCAATCATCATACTCCTTAGAGGAGAAAAGCTCCCGTAGCCCCAGCTTGTGCTTCAAAATGCTCTTCAAGGCGATGTAATTTGTGGCGAACCGTGTTACCCCTGGCCGCACTATATCCCCACCACACCTTTTTCGCATCTCAGCCAACAACCATGTGTGGTTGTAAATATAACCCGTGATGAGTTGTGCGTCTGTAATAGTCGTCTTTACAGCTGGCCTATCTCCAATCGCTTCTAACATTACAAGATGTCCAGTACAAATTATATTTTTGTTCGAGATCCTTCCCTGCCTTCACAAAAGCGCTCCCATTGTCTGTCACAAACTGCACAATATTCTTTCTCCCAACATCATCCATCACTCTGTACATTAATTTGTAGATGTAGTTTGAATCTTTAATTTTGTCGCTTGCATCTACAGATTTAAGGAAAACTGCCATTCCCCTGCAGTACACCATAAAATTTATGATCGACATCTTCGTCGGTCCAGTCCAACCGTCACACATGACGGTGCAGCCATACATCTCCCATGACGGCTTGTACGAATCCACGTAAGCCTTCATCTCATTATGCTCTTCATCAAGATACGTCCCCATTTTCTCACGGGGAGAGGGGGGCAGCACACCCTCACCCCCTCGTTGCACTTCAGATATCATATTCTTGAAGTGCGGACTCCCCGCTGCATTCGCAGGAACCTGATCATATATGAAAAATTTCGCAATAAACTTTCCAACTTTCTTTCTGACATCCCCCCCACTAAACATGTCTTTCAACTTATTTTGTGTCCCCCCAGCCCCCTTATACATCCTCGGCTCTGAAGGGGTATCCGGAATCTGCATACTACCACCACGTGTCAGTCCATAAAAACCTCCCCTTGTACTGCCCCTGGCCCCACTTCCCCCAGCCCCAGACCCACTCCCCCCCCCCCCCCCCCCAATGCTCATGAGTAGACCCCTCAAATCTAGGCCTGCTCGCCTCCACCCTTCTCATTTGATCATCCTCCCAACGTTCTCGGATCGATTCCTCAACTGCATGTCTATAATCTGGATCCTCGTCCTCATCTAAATCCACCACATCTTCTTCAACAAATGGTGGCCGCCCCAGCTCCTCCCTAATCTCCCTCTCTCTTGTAGCTCTTTGATTTTTTATCTTCAAATTTTTTTTAAAGCCTCCCTAATCTCCTCCCTCACATCTCTTGGACATTTGGGGCAATCTTTAACATTTCTTTACCCGCCTGCTAGATGTTCCTTCAAGCGGGTTACACCACCACTCTGTGAGACATGGCCACAAAAACTACATATGGCCCCAAATCGGTTATTGGGGACAACACGGTCATATTTCCATCCAATATCTGGCTGTCTCCCTCCTCTACATTCTCCACCTACCTTCTTCCGACATTTTTTACCTACAAACATGAAATCAGCAAAAAACAACCACACTTAGGAATGAATTTACAATAATCTAACAAAAAAGTTGAAAAAAAATTAATTATTAAATATAATTATTAAAAAAGTAATTAATTATTGTTTTTTTTTTTGGGTTAAAATGACGCAAATTGATACATCAGCCCCCCTACGCCCTTACAATGTTGATTTGGATCCATCATTACTCTCAATTTGGGAGGAATTGGAAAATTTCGAAGTTCCCCCAAATTGGGCCACATACACTCGAATCATGAAATTAGAGTATGTGAGATTTATTAGTATTTACTAAATAATTTTTAATTTGACTTAAAAGTGGATTGACAACTATTTCAAAAGAAATTTTTGAAAAAAATTCATAATTAATTAATTTTTAATTAATTAGTAATTAAAAAATTATTTAAAACTTTTTGATTTTGGGGAAAAATGTTGCCGATCAATAGATCAGCACTCTTACATCCTTGAAATGCTGTTTTGAATCCAACATTGCAAATAATTTGGGAGGAATTGAGAAATTTTGAAATTTCCCCAATTTCCCCTAAATCGGGCCACATACACTTGAATCATGAAATTGGAGTGTATGTGATGCATAATTACTAACATAATAACTATTATTCTGACTTACAAGTGGATTTACAACTGTTACAAAAAAAAAATCCGAAAAAATTTCATAATTAAGTATTTTTTAATTAATTAGTAATTAAAAAATTAATTAAATATTTTTGATTTTGGGGGAAAATGCTGCCAATCAATAGATCAGCCCCCCTACATCCTTAAAATGTTGTTTTCAATCCAACATTGTAGGTAATTTGGGAGGAATTGGGATATTTCGAATTTTCCCAAATTTCCCCCAAATTTGCCCCATATCTCAAATCTCGAAATCGAAGGTTAAAATACATGATTTTTCGTGTAAAACATGAACAATTAAGTACTTCAACTCATTTAAAACAAGTTGTAGTCGAATTTCACGAAAATAAAACGAGATTGGAAGAAAAAATCCTTACCGAGTTCAATAGTGGGCCACCTTTGGATTTCCTTCGAAAGCAACCGTATCCTTTGAGATTCTTGCAATGGAAGCTCCGTAATCTTTCCAAAATCAATTTAAGTAGGAGAAATTTGTGAAAAATTAGACCTGCAGACGTTTTTTCTCCCAAAAACCCAAAAAAACCAAGTTGCTCCCACGTTCCAGACGGTCTGGACGATATCTGGACGATATTGTCCAGATATCGACGATATCTGGAATCGCGTGCTGGAAACAGGACGATATCGAGCCGATATATCGTGCGATATCGATACAATCTGCGATATTTTCGATATCGCACGACGATATATCGTGCGATACCAAAGAATCAGGCAGCTTTTTTGTTAGTACCCTGCCGATATGTATCGGTGAGCATCGATATCGATAATATCGGCCGATGTATCGGCCGATATTATCGATACTGCAATCACTGATGTCAACCCAAGGGGCGTGGGGAACTGGCAAAGGAGTATATAACCAGTGTTCCGCTTCCTCTGCTTTGTTAGCTGACAAGTCCTACATTGCCCTACAATATTAGCCACATCTCACTTAAGACTTTTCGATCCATAGAAAGGCGGGCGATTCTTGGGAATAAAGATTGCAAAGGTTCCTCCCCAACCCACATCTTCCCCAAAATGGATATTTTTCCCATCATCAAGCATAAACTCCACCCCTTGAGTAAAGTGGCCTTTTATAGAAATAAAGCCTTTCCAAATTGCCGAAGTCCTATACAATGATGAAGTATCCTTAATGCACCATCCACCTTCACTACATCCATACTTGCTAGATACAAAGTCCTTCCTGAAAGCATCTTCCTCCGTCCCAAAATGCCATAGCCATTTAGCCAATAACACCCTATTCATATCCCTGAGATCTCTAATACCAGCCTTGCCTTCATCATACCCTTTACAAACCATCCTTAATGTTTGTTTATTGTCTGGGGTGGATCCGGAATTGGTCAATCACCTCTTCCTCCATTGCTCGTTTGCCTTCGAGGTGTGGCTTGCTGTTCTTTCCAGATTCAATATCTGTTGGGTTATGCCGAGTTCTATAGGTGAGTTCCTTATGGCCTGGAATGGTGTGGACGTTGGGAAGGCTAGGAAGGATTGTGGCGGTTATGTGTGTTGGCAAGTCTAAGGGTGATTTGGGAAGAGAGGAATGGAAGGTGTTTCCTTAATATTAGCCATAATGTTGATTGGGTTGTAGGAAGGGTGGGGTTTTGTTCAGGAATGGGGTTGATATGTTTGTGGGAAGCATTTTAAAATCTCGGGTAGGTTTTTGGTTTATTGTTCTCGTCGGGTTGCTGTTTTTGTGGGTTTGATGTAATTGTGGGTAGGGTTTGGGCTTTTTGTTCTTGTATTCTTTGTCGCCTGTTGGCACCCTTTTAATAATATTTTTGTCAACTTTCAAAAAAAGAAAAAAGGGTGCATTCCATAGATCTCTTTTATCAGAGAGTGGGGAAAGGATAGTCTGGTGTCCTCTTTTCAGGAGTGACATGAAAGAGGAGGAGATTAGCATTTTAGTGAGGTTGCTGGAGCTGTTACAGGGATCTATATTCCCTGTTGTGGGTCAGATGGTCACATCTGTTCTCTGATGTGATGGCGTTTCTCACTTCTTAGCGAGATCTTTATCTCATCAATTATCTGGATGCAATAGCAGTGGATCTGTGCATTTTATGAAGATTTGCTCTACCTCCATCCCTTGGAAAATAAGGGCATCCATGTGGCTGGTCAATATTAAGGAAACCCCAACTATAAATCATTTGAAGCATAGAGGGCTGCGATTCCCTTCAGATGGTCCATGAGCTGTGCTGATGAGGAGATGGTCCGCTGCCTGCTGATTCACTGCTGTGTTGTTAGAGAGGTCTGGACGTGCGTTATCAGTAGATTTGAAATGAGTTAGGTGTTCCCCGATTCCATAAATTCACCTTTTTGTCTCGTCTGTAGGGGTCTTTAGATAGTATGTGTACTTAAGGGGGCTCTAGTTGGAGATGATGATGCGATGAATGGGGTAGAACTGTTTAGCACCTATTTCTTAGTAGAATTCTTAAATATGGGGAATTGGTAGGCCAATTGATATATTGGATAGATTAAACAAAGTCTATTTGCCATTGATTATGCACGGGTTAAAAAGAGTTTGGATATGAGATTGCCATGGGTGTTTTGGCTGAGTATTTATTTTTCCATGTTACCACTTCTCATGGGGTCATGTCTCCTTGATCAAAGGTGTTCAATGCTCTTGCTCCTCTAAGCATTTCATCCTTTTGTTGGACCGAGGTGGCTGATCCTAACATATGATCATCTGAGTAGACAATGTCATCCCTCTAACACTTGCTTTGTGCATTGAAAAGAGGAGAGGATTCACCTTCTTAATCATTGTATGATGAGACGTAAAAGTGGAGTTTCCTCCTTGTCTCTATTCCGAAATGCATTTTCTGGAATATTACTTGATCTTTTTGTTCTTTTTGTGAGAGAACCTTTTAATGGAAGGAGGAGAATGTTACTCTAGGTTATTTAATGGGTCATATTGAACTAAAGAAAGAATTGGATCTTTAGAAATGGAAGTTTTAACTGTGTCCAATATAGTAGAAAGAATTATGAATTGCATCATTCATAGGGCTTGATGTAAGAAAAGAGTTTGTGGGGACTAATCCCATTAGTTTGAGCTGAGGTTAAGGGCGTGTTTGGATTTCTAGAAAGGGCTGTAATGCAGTGTAAAACTCACATCATTACCCTTTTCTATCGATTGGATATTGCTAGTTGTCAAATCACAGTAATCCCAAGGAATCACTGCATGACATGGGTTGGCGAAGGTCTGATGGCGTGGCTCCACCATGATGTATGTGCTATATCCACACCGACATCCCTCTTGCGTGATCATTTACTGGAATGAGACAAAAAATGAGACGGATCCAAAGAAGAAATGGACCACACCACAGCTAGTATTGAGGTTGAACGCCTGCCATTAAAAACTTTTTGGGGTCCATAGAAGTGTTGGATTAAGCTCATTTTTAGACATGGCCCTAAAATGATATTGCAAAATAGATGGACGGTGTGGATATAATATATATTTACAAAATTACATTTAAATACATCTAAACAACCAAATTACTCTACATGTCAAAAGTCCAAAATGCAGGCAAGTATTGGATACGGTAACTTCTTTGTTTACTTTTTGACTACTATAGTAATGATAATCATTACTTTTTCACCCATACATTACCATGGAAGTCAACAATCCAAACACCCCCTAAGTGGAGGTAGAAGGTAGTGGTGTAATTAAGTTCATGTTCACTAGTTTGGCTAGGAACAATGACTTAATTGATGTGGAGTTGGTGGCGATCAAAACTGGAGTGGAAATTACTTGAAGTACTTCTTTGGGACTTGCACTTTGGCCTTTGATGGTGGAAGGGATTTGCAAAGTTGTCTAGTCCCATGTAAGATTAGCTTTCTTAATAAATGTGATTAGATGGTTGACCTCTTTTATGATTATTTCATTTACTCATGTGTATATGGGAGTCAATGCCATTGCAATTCCCTAACAAAGGATTGCTTTTTGGAATCTTTAGTTTGCATTAGCGATTCATTTCCCTTACCTTGATTGGTTTGTAGCCCAACCTTGTTAGTGAATTCTCTCTTCTGTTCCATGTGAGGGAAAAAAAAAAAAATTACCAGTTCTCCTTGAGGGATTACTCTTTTGTTGGATTCCATTAAATTATGTTGGATGGTAGCTTGAGGAGTAATCCGGGCCGGCTGGAATTCTTGGTGTTTTTAGCACGAGAGAAGTGATTGAGCTTGCTTTCTCGGACTCTATTGGGGTCAATGATTCTAATGAGGCGGAGGCTAAGTTGTGCTCAAGGCCTAAAAAGGATAAGATATTTTCGTAGGATCATTTGGGGGGTCATTTGATTTTAGGAATGATATGTGGCAAATGCAAGGCTTTGGCGGTAAAGGTGAATTCATGTCCTTGGAGGCTTGTTTGCAGGATTGATGTTTCCTCTACAACTAAGATTTTATTCTTGCTCCTAGTGAGAATGTTGTCGATGTTAACTCAAGAGGAGGTTTATAGGCTTTCAATTTCTTTATATTGGGCAATCTCTACCCAGATGAGCGAGGAAATTAAAGTATGCAGTATACTCAATGTTGTCATAAACGTTATCGTATCATAAATCGTAAAGGGGTCTGAATTGTATTGTATCGTAAATCGTAAGATTTTTTCAGATTTTCATAAAACCATGTCATAAAAAATATAAAAATTGTATATAAATAAAAAAACATATCAATCATCCATTTTGTCATGAATATGCAAAAAACAAAAAAGATGTATCATGTATATATCATCATGTCATAATCAAGTTCAAACAATAATCCCTTTACCAACCCATGCACATTTAAGTTTTTTATATGATTCAAAAAACAACATTTTCCTCATCTCCATTTACATGTATAATTCTCTATTCACTTGTTTCTATAATTCAAAAAGTAAATAAAAAGGTCCAAACAAATCTATTATTTATTGGCTATACTATCATCATCCTCCTCATCACCCATTGGGTCAATATTATCAACATCATCTCAATCTTCATAATTTGATGTCGAAATAAACTCATCTTCCTCCTCTACTTCTACCACTTTTGCTTTTCCCTTCGCCTTGCTTCGAATAGAAAGTTTTCTAGGACCTATAAAATAGTTGTTGCAACAAAATTTATTACAAATTATAATATGACTATTAAATTTAATTAATAATTATAAGACTACACTATATGACTAAACAATAAGAATATGAGTCATATAACACGTTGCCCATTAGGTTTTAATGTAGATCGGCCTACACCTTGCACATCCTCTAAGCTTTTAGCAAAACATTCACCTATGTCCATCCAGCTGTTATCTGTAGGAAGTGTAGTATCCTCTTTCTTCGTGATCCATTCATCGTCAGATTCCATATCTGATAAGCATATATGATCAAGCCCTTGGTCCTTCTCTCACTTTACATGACGGACTTCGAGCTGGAGATTATATTTTACGAAGATGAGGGCATTCAATCTTTGTTGCTCAAGTCTATTCTTCTTCTTTGAATGTATTTGCAAGCTCATGAATGTAATAATATAAGGCTATTGGTCACTATAGTCTACATGGTGAATTTATAAGTTGATTAATGAATTCAATAATGTTTTACCTGCTCAAAAGTGCTCCAGTTGCATTCACAACTAGTAGCACTACATGTCAAGCTTAAAATACGAATAGCCAACTTTTGTAATTCTAGACACTCGTTTCTGTAACTTTCCCACCATAGACCTAAAACACAATCATATATAATTTATATAAACAATAGGCACACGATCAAACTCAAAGAAGCAAAATAATTGTAACTTTGTAAGTAAAATTACCTGGTTGCTTTGTCGTTCTAGTTAACTTCACTGTCTTTTTTCCAAATAAACCATATGCCTTTTTGAACTTGTCCATCTGCTCATCAATGATGACCCTTTGCCTAGAATCAGGGGCCATTCTTTCAATACAATCATATAGGCCGGTTTTTATTTCTAAATCCAGATGAAAATTGTCATTATACTGAAATCTTGGATTTAAGAAATAAGCCGTTGCATGTAAGGGCCTGTGCAACTGAAGATTCCATCATTGGTCTATTATGTCCCATATAGCTGAATATCGCTTCTTCACCTCTCTCAAGTTTTTTGCTATAGCTTCTTTCGCTCGATCCATCACTTAATAAATATATACCATGGCCAGCCTCTCATCTGAATCAACTAGCCTTAACACCTTGACCAATGGAAGGGTGGTCTTCAAGCAAAACTTGATAGATGGCTAAAAATCTACATAAGCCAAAACAACGTCTTGAATATGCTTCCCCTTTGCGGTCTTGGAGAAGCTATTACCTTCCCATTCCTTTGAGGTAAACATCGACCTCAGGCCAATTCTATTTTCATGAATGCTTTTTAATGTTCAGTAACATGTAGCAAACTGTGTTACGGCCGGTCGAGTTAACTCCCTCTTCCCGTGCTTCCTCATCAAATTCAATACCCAATTATGTTTGTAAATATAGACCGTTATAGCCTTTGCTTTTGCCACGGTCTTTGAATGAACTTGCAACTCTCCAATGTCTGCAAGCATTAGGTCTATGCAATGGGTCACACATGGAGACCAAACAATGTCTTCTTCTTCTCCATCAACATCTAACCTGCCTTCATATAGGCGGATGCGCTATCTGTAACTACCTGCACAACGTTCTCTTCACCCACCTCATCAATCACCGACTCGAGCAACCTTAATGTCTGCAGTTTTTGAAATATCGGACGTATAAACAGATCTTAAAAATACTGTACCACTTGGACTATTAACCAAAAAAATTGTAATTGACTGATTCACTCCATTGGTCTACCCATCTGACATAATCGGACATCCGGTCTTTCCCCATTCCTTCTTATATACATCAATAGATTTCTCCATCGACTCAACCTCCATCTTAAAAAAATTATTCCTCACTTCATGATACGACGGAAGCTTCAATCTCGGCCCAAATGCGGCAACTGCTTCCATCATTGGTGCGAAGAATGGGCTCTTTACAAGATCAAATGGTAGAGCATTCGCACATAGGAAGTGCGAAATAGACAGACACACATTATCTCTATCTCTCTTCTTCCACATTTTATTTAGAGTGGCTTGTTGTTTTTCTTTTGCCGTACTATTTCCCATAAAATTATCCATTGTTCTCTTTCTTTTCCACCATCCATTTCATCAACATCATGAATTATAGGAACTCTTCCAACATCATAGGCCATCTCTTCTTGTTGCTTCTTCTCGCTAACATTGCCATCCAATAAATTCTTGAATTTTTCGGCATTTGGAAGATCTGTTGGGTGGGCGGCTATACCTACTTAGGGACCTGCTGCAACATTCTTTTTTGTTCGGGTTAGGTGATGTTTCATTCAAAACACACCTCCCCAATATGCCTTCTCAAAAAAATTACATCTTAGGTGGAGATTATTGTTCTCATCCATCGTAGAACAATACTCCCACGTAAGATCATTGTCTTTCGTCTTCGATTTCTTGCTTATCTTCAATGCTTAAAACGAATCAACACGGTAATTCGGTAACACACAAGTGACAAGCCAAGCTTACATATATGTTAAGAAAAAAAACTATTTAGGTTAGGCCCCATACAAACAAAGATTATAAATTGATTAAAAATGAGAAAACTAGTTTAAATTTGAAATAAATGAGAAAACTATTGAAAAACAACTCTTTAGGTCCACATAAACCAAATCTCACCACTCTCTCTCCAAAGAAAGAAAATAAGCGATGCTATAATGTATGTGGGGGCATAAATAACTTTTAAACACAAAAGCCCTAAAAAAGAATGACAAAAAACTGAAAAAATTGAAATATTATATTTTTCTTTTCCGAAAAACCCATATTTTCACTAATATATGAAAGAAATGAAATAGAAAGGAATAATAGAATATTTTACATGTATTCTTACCTATTTTAATGTAGAAATCGAATGCAACAAGTGGCGTTCAATTTCGTTGAGCGATGAAAGATATATCTTGATTTTTTTTTCTCTAGGTTTCCTATGGCTCACAAGCTCCAAAAGTCCCCAAAATCTCTCAAAAGTGGTAAAAGATAGGTTTTTCTATCTTAAGTGGGGCTTAAATAGGTTTAAAAAAAAAGAGGAAAAAAAATCGAATTTTGCGCTGGCTGCTGCTGGATTTGGTGTCGGACCTCCAAATGGCATTTGCGATTTCGATATGATATGAATCGTATTGTGAATCGTACGATTCTGACAACATTGAGTATACTTAGTTTTTACGTGCTCATGTGGACTTTGGTGTGCAATAATGCAAGTGGTACGCTTCTGGTGTACAGTCTAATAATTGATCTTGCCCGTTCTCACTTTTAAAAGTAGATGGTGTGGATGACTTAAAAGCTTTTAGGCCTATAAGTCTCATTGGGGGCTTGTATGAGATTTTAGCCAAAATCCTAACCTTTAGGTTTCGGATGGTCTTAGAAAACATCATCTCCAATTCCCAGGATTCTTTTGTAATGAGGAGACCGATCTTGGATTGCAAACTCATAACTCCCGAGCGCATTGACTTTCGGCACACAAAAGGCAAAAATGGCATAATCTACAATCTGGATATTGAGAAGGCCTTTGATCACGTTGATTGGGAATTTCTTGATTACATGTTGAGAGGGTTGGATTGTGGGAAAAAGTGGAGAAATTGGATCCAGGAGTGTATTCGATTGGCCAGATTCTTTGATTTCATAAACTGGTCCCCAAATGACTGCTTCAAGGTATTGAGAGGTCTTTGGTGGTGTGACCTGCTCTCCCTGTTCCTCTTCGTGGTGATTATAGAGGCCCTTAGAAAAATGTTCGATAGAGGTGTTTTTGTTGGACTTGTTAGAAGGTACAACTTGGCCAAGATGGGAGCTCAAATATCCCTCCTATTCGCTGATGGCGCTATTTTGTTTTGTGATGACAATGAAGTCTTGGCAAATAATTTGAGGAAAATCGTGAGATATTTTGAAGAGGTTTCCGGTCTGAAGGTAGTCTCTTCAAAACGAGCTTTTGGGTATTGTCTGTATAAGGTGGAATTTGCGAGACTGGCGGGGGTCTTCAGGTGTGGCACATGTTCTTTCCCCTCAACTCAATTTGCCCCTCTGCATTGGTAAACCAGCAAAGCACCTTTGGGACAAGGTCATTGAAAAAGTACAGAGGAAACTGTCTAGGTGGAAGAGTAGATACCTATTCTTGGGTGGGTGGTTAATGTTATAAAGGGCAACATTATTAAACTTGCCAATATACTTTATGTCTCTCTTTAGATGCCCAAGATTGGTTTCGGATTTATTGCATAGACCAAGGACTTTGTTTGGCATGGACCCGAAGACAAGCATAAATTTCATCTTATGAAATGGGATGATGTGTGCAAACCTTTAGTGAGCAGGTATTAGGGATTTGTCCATCATGAACAACGCCTTTCTTGGAAAATGGATGTGAAGGTTCGGCTAAAAAGAAGGAAGCTTGTGGAGAGAAGTAATCACTCACAAATATGGTGTCTAGGATGGGGGATGGTGGGTTAGAGATTATTCTCTCTACATGGCTTCCGGTTTGTGGAAAGCGGTTGCCAAGGTGGCTCCGATGTTCCATGAAGGGATCTCCTTCTCTCTTGTTGACGACATGCTGATCCAGTTTTGGGGAAACCTGTGGAATGGTGACAGATCTCTTCAGTTGGAGTTTCCAAGGTTGGCTTGGGTCTTTACGGAAAAGAACATCCCTTTGGCTTGCTGCTTCTCCATTTGTGGAGGTGCAGTTATGTAGCCCCTCCCCTGAGGGAACTTTTCGGATGAGGAAGCAGATGATTTTATTAGGCTCTTGGAGTGTCTTAATTGTTGTCTCCCCTCCTTGGATGAAAGGGACACGCTTGTGTGATCAAAGACAAATCTGTTCTCTTCTCGGTCTGCTCTTTCTATAAGATGCTTTGGGTTCTGGGAGAGAGAAGGTACAAGACGTCCTTCGCTTGGTTCTATGGTGCCCCCAAGGTTGGGCCCTTTGTGTGGTTGGTAGGGTAGGATGAAAGTGCTCACAGTCACACCTCCAACGAAGGTTGATGATCCTCCCCAACGTCTGTTTGATTTGCATGAGCAATGTGGAGTCCATAAATCACCTCTTTATTCGCTGTCCTTTTGCTCAAAAGGTGTGACCGGCCTGCCCAACATCCCTCCAAACCTCCTGAATGATGCTGAGATCCAGAGTAGACCTCCTTTTGGCTTGGCATGGAGGAGGGGTTGGGAAAGAAAGGAGAGTGGGTTGGTGGCTAGTTTTAGCGTTTGCTTTATGCACTATTTGGGGAGAAAGGAACAGCTGATGCTTCCGGAATTTGTGTGGCTTGGAGCTAGAGATTGTCAAGAAGGTCAAGTGGGATGTGGTGGATTGGGCCTCTTGTTTAAAGGCTGTTGGTATCTGCAAATTATCTTACCTTTTTGGGTTGTCGTTGCTATCTTTTGGGCTGTGTATTCTTTGTTGCCTTTGTTCTCCTAGGCGGTTTTATTTATTTACTTATTATTATTTAATAAAAAGTTTCATCATTTTTCAAAAAAATAAGAAATAAAAAATTCTGTTCCCACACTATTCATTGGTCATCATGAAAAACTTAGGTGATTCGAGGATGATAACCTTCAATGTTCCAAAAACTGTCCTTTCTTTCTATATTTGCTTACTCATGGATGGGATGGTCATGGTCATCTGATCAAAATGGTTCTGTGGGGTCATATAGTTTTACAAAGTGGACTCTGTTAGTATTCATGTTGATCATTTGACCTTCTTTGATCCAGACCATACATTTGTATGGCATTGATCAGTTGGGAAGGATGTTCATGTTAAATGGTGGCTATGAAAAGTGGTACAATCTAATGAATCATCCAGATTGATGATTTGGCCATCCATGCGTCTAATAGCACCAGTGTGCAGCAACTCTGCATGTGCAGGGAGACTATTTGAACTTTGAAATTGTCCCCATTTCGGCATGTGTTCTCCCTCATTCTTACCATCATATAAAACGATTGGTTCATTTCACACTAATGATGCTCAGACTTGTTTCAGAAAATTCTCAGCTGGCAAATGCAAGGTTTCAGGCTGCTGCAGCAATCAGAGATGCGGCAATAAGGGAATGGGGATTCCTCACACCTGAGGATAAGAGAAGCTTGATAACGTATGTTTGTAAGCTTACAAGTCTTTCATACAGACATAACATTCATATATGCATCCTACAGGCTACACCTGTTTAACCCATGCTATTATTATCATGAAAGCATGAGCTAAATGTTTTGTACATTATGTGAATGACTATTTTTTCTTTCTTTCTTTGTTTTTTTCCTCGGTGGTCCAGCTTTTGCCTTTGCTTTGTCATGAAACATGCAAATTCAACTGATGCCTACGTACAATCAAAGGTTTCTGCTGTTGGTGCTCAGTTGATGAAAAGAGGCTGGTAAGTTGTGTTAACAGCATTTGCATTTAATTTATGACAGCCACCACATGCACACATGCACATTTAATATCATGTGCTGACAGCAGTTCTTAAATGTGTCAGTCTGATGGGTCTGATACAGAGTTTTATAAAGTAGGCTGTGCAAGGGTTTGTCAACAGTTTTGAATTTGAATAATTGTGGGAACTTATGAAAGAATTAATGATGTGAAATTACTTGCCTCAAAGGGATATTCCTTCAACTATGTTGACTTCAATGTGCCATCATAACAGGGTTTTTTTTTTTTTTTTTTTTGGGTTGGGAGATTGAAATCTTTAATGTGAAGGATAGGTCTTCAGTCGAAAATCATCTAATTATGAAGTAGATTGTTACTTGTTCAGAGCTTGGTTTCATATGCCCTGCATTTACTGGCTTGACTTCTCTACATCTAGGATCCTCTTCTCCCCTTTTTTAGTTCTTTTGGTAGAATCGCCTTTCAATAGAGAGAATAAGCATGTGATAGGTAAATAAATCTAATGAGCCTTTCTTTATTGAGGAATTTAGACTGTGCAAAACTTATAGAACTGCTGCAAGATTGATTCTTTTCATAGATGCCAATTGGTGCTATTTTGGATTTGAATCAGATTTGGGATCTTTATCTTGATTGACTGCCTCCTTTATGCTGTTGCCAGCAAATATCACTATTTTTGGTTTTGGATCATTCAAATCATTCCCACAAGAGATCAGGACCAATTTTTTCAAAAGGATCCATTCTCTTCATAAAAAAAGGAGGTAGAGGTGGAAGGGCCTGTAGCCTAGCTGGTTGAGTCCGAGTTTATCAACCAGCTGGTCTCAGGTTCGAGACACAAGCAGCACCCAAAGGTGCTTTCAGTCGGGCCGGGTCGGGGTCGTGTTCGGGTCGGGTGTTCGGGCCAGTACGTGTGGGTTATGTTTGGGCCGGGTCGTGTTCAAAAAAAAAAAAAAAAAAGGAGGTAGAGCCAATAATGATTTCTTTTTGACTCATCCTTGGAGTTGAATACCTCATTCAAGACTTTTTTGATCCAATATCATCCTCATCATCTAAGCCTTATACCAACGAATTGGGGTTGGCTACATATTTTGGTCTAATATATAGGAATCAATAGAAAAGGCAAATCCCTTATGTAATTTCAAAAAAAGGGGAAAAAAGGCAAATCCCTTTTGATTGATCAGATCTGGCTTACAAGACTTGCATGCTGTGTATTTGCCAAACTACAAAAGAAACAAACTGGCTCCACAACCAAATATAAATGCAATAATCATCCTGTACGGGTATCATGTGGGGTTTGTAGAGGGAGAGAAACAGAAGAATTTTTTAAAGCAAAGCAATTTTTGTTGAAGCAATTAACCGAAGTATCACCTTTGTGATCATGGGCTGGACACTTCCTAGACCAGAGTTTAGTGGTGCTTATATAGAGACATCATGCGCGAATGAAGAGGGGTTGTTCTTGATGGGAGCACCTAATGAAGGCACCTGTCTTTTTTTTTTTTTTTTGTGTGGGTTAGTTTTGCTTTTTGGGGATTCTCTTGGCAGCCGTTAGCCTTGTTCGAGTAAGTGATGAGAGTGTCACTTCTTGGTGGCCTGCCCCTGCCCTGTCCCTATCCTATCCCTGTCTTTTCGTTTTTTTCCTTAATAAAATATTCACACCATCCCCCCCCCCCCCACACCAACCAAAAAAAAAAAAAAAAGAAAAAGAAAAAGAAAAAGAAAAGAAAAGAAAAAGAAAAAGAAAAAGAAAAAAGAGAGGGAGAGACCATCCTGCATTAATGTTCGAAAGTAAGGTGTGTTGTGAATTGAGCGAACTAACTAATCCAAGCCAGAAGATTCATACTTTGCTGAGGCTGCCTCTCTGTGCAGAGTCTAAGGTTGGTGGTTGGACATAATTTGAGCCCATCAGTGGACAAAGGTGATTCTAAGATTGTGATAAATGGATGAACGCAGGTTGTGGTCCTTGGAAGTTATCCAATGTAGTTGACAAAGTGCTAGAGCTTCTCACTAGTATGAGTATCTGGGCTACTCGTTTGCACATCTTACGTGCAGCTAACTCGAGGGCAGATGTCCTAGCTAAAGGAGTTCAATTGCCAGAGCTTGTGATTTTTGAGTTTGTTAGAGTCATTGTCATCATCATCATCTAAATCTTGTCCCAATTAATTGGGATTGGCTACATGAATTGCCATTCCACTCTATCAAGGGCCATAACTTCAGTTAGACCATAGGTCATCAAGAAAATTCCCCCTCCTTAATTGGACCAACGATGTGTGTGTGTGTGTGTGCGCGCGCGCGCGCGTGCGTGTGTGGTGCCAAATAGTGGCTGCTAAGTATGGTATTTCTCCTCATGGATGGAGGACAAAAGACTCTTCTTTGTACAGAGCTTCTTTCATTTGGAAAAGCATTTCTAAGATGGCTCCCCTCGTGTTTGATAATATCTCTTTCTCCTTGGGTGATGGCCACAAAATCAGGTTTTGGCTTGATAATTGGTGCGGATCACCCATGTTGACTGAATGCTTCCCTACTCTTTTCTGCATCACCCTTGGCCCAGATATTTCTGTGGGGGACTGCTTCGTTGAAAACTAGAACGGTGGAATTTGGCTCCCTCTATTCAGAAGAAACTTTACTGATAATGAGATCGACTAGTTTACTGTCCTTATTTCTCGTTTGCAGGAGCTTTCTCCTTTGTCCTTTGATGAGGATGCCATGTGCTAGACCTTATCAAGCTTGGGTCTGTTCTTGATTAGATCCTTTTACTGGTTCCTAGCAACATCCTAATCGTTGCTGTCGCATGGGAGCTCTCTGGAAGTATGGTGTTCCTCCTAAAGTGGCGGCCTTTGGATGGCTTCTTGGCCGGAATCGAATCCTAATGGTAGATAATTTGAAGAAAGGAGGAATGATTCTCCCTAACGTGCGTCTTCTATGCTCGAGGAGTGAGGAAATTGTGGACCATCTCATCATTCATTGCCCTTTCTTTCTTGACATGTGGTGGGGTGTCCTTAGATTGGCAGGGAATTTCCTGGGCTATGCCCAATTTGGTTGATAATCTCTTCTGCATGTGGCATGCGGACTTTGGAGGTGCAATAGGAAAGAGAAAATGGAGATCCATACTGCTTGTTGTTTGCTAGGCTATATGGGCAGAAAGTAACAATCGTTGCTTTAGGGACAGGAGTGTCCTCGACAGGTGTTTTCTCCAGAGTTCTCATGCTCTTTAGGAACTAGGCTCCTTAAATTCTTCTCGCGGGGTTTCTTTCCAGACGTGGGCCCGGATGTTTTTTTTTTTATTATTTTTTATTTTTAAGCTTTTGTTAGGTTTTTTGGTTCCTATAGTTTGCTTTTTCTTGTCTTTCGTCTTTTCTTTGTAAAGTTTTTTAAGGCTTTCCTGTTTGTTTGTCCTTTTCTTTTCTTTTTCCTTCTTTCTTGTTGTTTTCTCTTCGAGTCTGTATTTTCTTATGTGTTTTAATAAATTTCTCATCCTTTAAAAAAAAATAAAAAATAAAAAATCAAACCTTTTCTTACTAACTCCACTCATGTCCTTTTTTGGCCTTCCTCTTGCCCTTCCACAGCTTCAACTTGTACCAACTCACTCCTAACTGGCACCGTTCTTGGTCTGTGTTGCACATGATTTCCTCATCTTATTACCCATTGGTGCTACTCCCTCGAATGCATTTATTTCTAATCATATCCTTGTCTTGCGACTCATCCATCTCAGCATCCTCATTTCAGCTACACTCATCCTATGAACATTTTGGCAGTTGTTCCTTAATTGCTCAATATTCTCTTCCATAAAGCATGGCTGGTCTTATGTTGTTCGTTAATTGCTCAATATTCTCTCCCATAAAACATGGCTGGTCTTGTAGCTATCCTATAAAATTTATTTTTCAGTTTGAGTGGCACACGATGATCGCATAAGAGCTCCAGAGGCAGCTTAGTTAAAATGCTGTGTATTTTTTGTGTTTGTTTTCGCCGGTGGCAGTTTTTCCCATCTCTGTTATTGTTGTTCTCTCTTTCTTCTAATAAGCTTTAGTTCCGTTCATTAAAAAAAAAAAAAATACAAGCCCGAATGACAGCAATATGTGTGATGAATGTGGGCCATAAAGGCCGAAACTGTGATTCATATGGTCCATCTGGTGGGTCCTGCATGTGCTGAAATTTTTTTCCTATGACCCAAACAGTTTGTGTCACAAAGGCCCAAACTGTGCTTCCTATGGCCCATCCTGTGGGTCCCAAGTGTACGTAACATTTGTTTAGGCCCAAAAAAGGGTTGATCTTCAGTTTTCTGTGTTTCGGTAGTTTTCTGATAGTGTTTCTATAAATAGGGCAAGTGTGCTATAATATTAGCCAGTATTTGCTATAATGCTAGCCAGTATTTCTTAACAGTACTGCGCAATATGTGCTTCAGTACCCACCACAGCAACGCTGTAGTATGCCACATTATTTTTTGTGATAATAAAGGGATAATATTTATCCGAAAAGGGCTTAAGATTTAATAGCATCTAGTGGTTGAAATTCAGTTTAGTTTCAGGTTTCTAATACATACATGGCTCTTGAGAGTTGAGATCACACATGGGTTTGGGATATTAAACAAAGAACAGTAGTTTCTTTTGAGAAAATTTTCTCTTGCAGACTGAGAGAACCCATAAAATCATCTTCTTTGAATTATGTGGTGGGATTCTTCTTTTCTTTGCCTTTCTACTCCACTACAATGAAATCTATCCACCCTTTGTAAACTGAGGCCTCCTAACTAGGCCTACATTCACGAACTGGGTGGATTTCTCATCCCTCAAGACTACAAAATATGAACCAGATCTAAACCTACACAATGATGGTGGTGGTGATGTTTTTTGTTTTTTTGGAGTAATGAAATTTTATTGATAGGCAGAAGAGGATTCATCACAAAGAATTACTAACAGGACCAAAAAGAATGAAAAGGCATCAGGAATAGACAAAAAGGGATGAAGAGAAAAAATCCAAAGAAATGACATCTAACTTAGCTTTCCTAAAGACCTCATGAGATCTTTGGTGATTGTAGAATCATCTCTTGTTGCATTGGATCCAAATCGACCACAAGAAGTCGCCATAAAAATGATCTCCAAAGGATCTCCCTCTGTGGCCTATCGCTTCCCCCATCGTACAATGAAAAGAGAGCTTCTGTGGATCCCGACATCACCCAGCAGCACTGGAACAACTTGAGGAAGCGGACCCAAACCGATCTTGAGAAGGTGCAGTGGATGTACAGGTGGCCCACAGATTCTGCATCCCGCATACACATCATACATATTTTGGGAATGATCAGATATTGGTGGTGATAATATGTTGTTGCTGCTTATGATGAATTGATGATGATGAATCGATGATGATGATCCAAACTTAAATGACAGGCAAGGCAAGAGTCCTTATAATCTAACTACTTAGTCCTAGGATCCGTCTCTGGATTCAGCCTTGTATCCAAGCTCTGTGCAGCCTTTTCAAAACTTTATCTAAATCTAACTAAAGGAGGCCTTTTTATCCTTTTCCTGTTTTCACACCAGGGATGTGTAAACCTCACTGTCAGTTAATGCCTATCTTTTCTTTCACTAACATTTCATGCCTGTTAATTGAACTCTTGGAGTAACTTATCAACTCAGATTTTGTTGATCTGTATGGTTATTTGTTTTCACATGACATGGCATATGCATCACTGTAAACTGGAATAGCTTCATGGGTAGCATTTTGATATTTGTTTCTTCATGTAGGCCGGACTTCACTATAGCAGAGCGAGAGGCTTTTTTCACTGAGGTATCCACGTGTATCTTAAAAATCATATTTTTAACTCTTCCCATTATCCTTCTTCCTTTTAATTTTCTTCTGGTAATTATCTCTCATTTGTTCTTTCTATGACATTAGGTTGTGAACGGGTTCTCTTTCCAGAGGTTCTCTATTATCCATTTGGTTCATTTTTAAACTTAAAAAACTATTCACACTTGGCCAGATTATGGCAAAATGTTTCAATGTGCAGATAATGTTTAGACTAACAATGGCGACATTGGAGCTACTGCTTTTGCATGCTCCGGATTTACATCAAAATTATTTGGAATAAAAAAAATAGGTATGGTGTTGTATATAGGGTGCACAAAGAATTTTGTAAGAACATAATTGGAAGGAATGGAACTTCGAAGTCCCCAAAACACAAGCAATGTTGGCACTATGGAAGATGACTGACGGAGGTTTTTTAGTAGCATTGCTGGACTCACATTTCTTGTTGGTTTGAGCCCAAAGTACGAGCCCAGAGTACTACTAATGCATGTGTACTTAAGAGGATTGTTTTGGCATCTAATAAGATTGAAATGGAAGCTTCGTAAGGTTGGTGAAGATGGATATTTAATGAGTGAAGCAGAAATCATGTTGGTAATTCATTATCATTAAGTACTTGACATCCACTTGTGCATCATGGCCTTAACGATACATTAAGAAAAGGATGATTTAGATGCAATGGAGTGAAAGACCAGAATTGTTTCTAAAAGAGTAGAAGTAGGTTGCAGAAATGGTGTATCTTCTAGAGGAAGTTGTTTTGAGCAATAGTAGTTGGGAATGTCAACTCAAGTAGTTCAAGGTTCTTTCCTAGGCAAGTTTTACTAGATCAGGTTCGTTCTGAATTACTTGGAGGTAGTATTTAAAGCATTGGTATCGCTACAAGTTTCGTTGGCCGGGGATGCAAAAACAATATTGTTATTGTCGATAATGTCGTCGATTCCCGGAAATGCAGGGAAAAATTGGGAAAATGATGGAATTTTTCAGTGGAAGTTAAGGAGATGCTAAAATACACATATTTGCATATTTAAGAATAAAATAATAGCAAAAAAGACGCATGTTTAGGAATCAAATAATAAGTCTCCCTTTAATGGGGCCTTAAAAGCATGTGTCTTTGACTCAGGGAAACATTGGCGAAACATGGGAAAAATGGTGGATCCATCCATCCATGCATGCACATACATACCTGCAAACACATATGCATTATCCATCCATCCATGCATGCGTGCACACACACACACACATCTGTCCATCCATCCAACCAACCATCCATCCACGATCTATCCACTCATCCATGCATGCATACGTATACAAACATGCATTTTATCATACACCATGTGCCCATAAAAAAACTTGAAATGAATATTTTTTAATAAACATATTTTTGGTGATATCCATACATTGGTGATATTATTGAAATATCGCCCATACACTGGCAATGCAGGCGACACCTGGAATTTACACAGTCAAAGTATTGGCAATACAAGAGACACCTGGAATTTACACAGTTGAAAATATCGGTGATACATTGGCGATGTCGATGCATTGCTGATACTTAGGGGGTGTTTGGCGCATGGTATTAGAAGGGATGGAATGATATTAGGTGGGATTAACATCATTTATTGCACAATGATTACATGTTTGGTAATACCATGATATTTTCACCATGCAATGCCATGTTTGGGATCCAATTTTTGCTATGGGAAAAACACTGGATTAAACAAAATCCCGTTTGGTGGACCATGGAATTGTGATCAACGAACCAAATTCACATCGGATGTCGGTCACTCGTGCACGTATATAACCATAATATCATGTGTAAAGAGCTTGTGTGGATGGACAGCATGGAAAAAACACATGCATCGATGTGGGGCCCACATGTGTAGTGGATTTCAAAATCCATGGAAATCCCGAGGAAATCCTGCATGAGACCAAATGCAATTCCATCCCATCTAATCCCAACCCTCCCATCCTAACGCCAGATGGAATTTGCACAATACCAAATGCAATTCCATCCCACCTAATCCCATCTAATGCTATGCACCAAACGCCCCCCTTAGCGATATATCGTTGGTATCTGGAATTTCTGATTGTTACTAGTGTTATCGGACAAATAATAAGGGAATGTTTTGATGATGTCGGGGATACTCCGAACTATGCTTGGAAGGTAAATTGACTTCACTTCTTTTAAGGTCGTTGGCAATGATGTTGGATGGCATTGCCAGTAAAGGACACCCTTCATCTTCCGGGTTTGGGAGGTATTAAGAGATTCACATGTGGTGTTCTTTGTGATGTGAAATTTCCTTGAGTGTTATCTGACATAGGCTTCATCACCCTTACCTAGGGGGATTGAAATTTTTTCACAATGCTTATCTTTGGCATTTTTAGATCTAGAAGATATATTTGGAGTTAGTTTATGGATTCAATCCAAAGTTGCTCTACGTTGGAGGCTCCAGTTGCCTGTTTGGGAGATTTTTTTATTTCTGGTGGATGGTATATATTCTGATTTGCACATACATCAGAGGCCTACTTGATTGTGTATTGGTTGGCTTGAAGGGTATATTCATTCACATTCAAAATGTTTATGTGAGACCCAATTAGGTCAACAATCTTCTAGGAGACTTGCTAAACATGCCATCTAAAAAAGAGAAGACTGTCTACTGACTGGGCTGTGTTAACCTGTAACTATTGGCATGAATATTAAGTAGAAAATGGCTTGACAATAAAGCTCTCCATCAAGAATTTTTCGGAGGAGAGCTACGTCTGCAGTTTATTTGGGAGGTGCTTGTTTATAACATTGTCTGTTCCCTCCATTCACTTACATTTTGCACTTTGTTAAGCTACTTCACATAAAAAAAGAAATGGTAATCTTTATAAAGAAATATGGCGATAATTCTTTTTGTGTAAAACTGCTGGAATTGGAATAATGTTGACCAATTTGTACCTTTCCTGGGTATCTTAATTGTTGTTGAGGATAATTTCTTATTACTTTCCATTAGTCATTAGAAAGATCAATGTTGAATTGCCTTTCAAAAAAAAAGAAAAAGAAAAAAAAGGGGGATAAATGTCGATTTGAAATAGTTTCAATGGGCTTTCTTTCAGATATCTTACACTTTGTGACGATTGCAGGTAAAGCAGGCCGTTCTTGGCATTCATGGTGTAGATGCACAATCCACAGGGATCAATTTTCTTGAATCCTTGGTATTTACTTCATAAATTATTAGCTGGATTATGGTTTTTTATAATAAAAACTTCTCAACTATGCAGTGCTTGTTGCTCCCTTTTGAAATAGGAGGATTCTGTTATGCAGGTGCAAGAATTTTCTCCCTCTACTTCTACTGCTATGGGCCTCCCTGCAGAGTTTCACTGAGCAGTGTCGGGCTTCTTTAGAGCTGGATTATTTGAAGGTCCCAAAGCCTTTTGGCACTCTGTTGGCAAACACAAGGGTTTTTGCTGTTACTTTTGGCATTCTTTTCACAGAGTTGTGGCCATTTTCTATACGTGATACTCTGTTTCTCCATGTGGCAGACTTTCTATTGCTGGGCCCAAGATGCTGCACTAAGAGTTGCGGATAAAATAGCAGGATGTAATGCTACAGTGTCAGAAGTTAAAGTTTGTTCGACTGCGCTGCGTCTCATGTTTCAAATCTTGAATTGGAATTTCCAATCCACTACAAGTGCAGCTCAGGGTACCAAGAGCAGAATAAATCCATTTACATCTGGAGTTAGACATGATACCATGTTGCTAAAGAAGTCTGAGTGTGTCTTGGTACAGGTAAATCCATGTAGCTCATCCATATCTTATATACTAATTATAATAACTTGTTTTTCCTCTCGTTTTGTTCTGCTTGTAGCCAGGGCCCGCATGGCATGATATTTTGATTTCTAGCGGTCATATTGGATGGCTTTTGGGTTTTTATGGGACACTGCGACAAAACTTTTCGCATGATGGTAGTTGGATTGATTCTCCTCTTGCAGTTTCTGCTCGACAGCTTATAGTACAGTTATGTTCCTTGACTGGGAATATATTTCCTTCAGGTAATCTCTGCACCTAAGGTTCTTGATCTTCTTCCTCAAGAAAAATGCATTATACAAATAAAATAAAAAGAAAAATATAAATGGTCTTTGGTGAAGTACATGCGTTATGGCCTTCTGTTGGCATGCTTTACTTTCGGACAGCAAGACATTTGTTGCTCTATTGAAATCAACATGCATTTTAGAATCATTGAGGATATGTTGGGAATTAAAGTTTTGTAGACTGATTAGCATGGTTACTAGTATGTAGAAAACTATTTCTCCTGCTAAGGTGCCTTTTCTGAGATTTATGGTCTTTGGTTTCATCCAAATACATTTGGAACAATGTAAAATATTGAATATCAATAATTCATGCATGGTATCAAAAGGTTAAAAGCCATCAATTCAGTTTCATTTTATTTCTTTTCTTTTTAATTGTTGTTATGGCTATACAAGTGTCAATCATGCATGTCTGACATGTGTCCAATAATGCATCATTTAAAGTAATGCAATTTCGTGCTTACATCAATGGCATGACATTATTTTATGGTGAGATCTATTGGAGACAACGAGGCGAAAGGGGAATGGAGAGTGGAGAAAGAAAAGGGATTTCTTGCTGAGTGTTAGTTCATCAGGGGGATTCGGCCGGAAAGTGGCCAATGGGAAATGGGAGGGAGAGAGTAGAGAGGGAGGTGCATCAGGATGCAAAGGCAGGGAGGAGATGCTGGAAGAAGGGAAGGTGGTTGGTTAGACGGAAGTTAGAAGAAAGAGGTAGGAGCCAGAGAAGAAAGGGGCGGGCAAGGAGTTACTGGAGTTCCCAACACTTCGTCAGGGTTGGCTTCTGATAAAAATTTTAAGAGTCTTCCGTAGGGCGGGTAAAGTCATGGATGTGATTATATACCTCGAGATTGTAATTCTTCGTCCTATCATGAGTTCGCTTTTGTTCGAATGAGTTTGAGGAGGTGGCGGCAATGGCTGTTAAGCTTCTTTATGGAGAAAGTTTTAGAGGGAAAAAACTTCCAAGTCCAGAAGACACAATTTGGTCCTGAGGTAAAAAATAGAGAAGGGGAGAGAAAGACGAGAAACAGGGAGGAGGAGAGCAGAGGGGAGGTGGCAACCAGGTAGAAATTGCTTCGAAATGAAAAAGGGAAATCGACAGAATCAAAAGAGAAAGATCTACTTCCTTTAGGAATGCAATGGTAGGGGAGAAACATCAATAGAAACCATATGGGGTGGATAAAGTATAGGAGGAGAAGTGGATATGGATAGAGGGCTCCGACTAAGAGTAGATGGTTCGTGTTATACTAAAAAGTAATTGAAAAGGCATGGAACACTCTTCAATGGTTGTTGGTAGCAAAAATTTCTAAGAATGCCACCATACTGCAAAACAAGTGCTTTAGACAAGTAGTGTTTGAAGTATTGGTATCACTACAAGTTTTGCTGGCCGGAGATACGGAAACAATATCGATATTGCTAATAAAATTGTCGATAATCGAAAATGTGGGAAAACATTGGGAAACCTGAGGAAAATGGCGAAAATTTTCATTCAAACTTCAAGAGATGCTAAAATACATAACAAATTATAAAAAGAATGCATACACAATAAGTTTCCATTTGATGGGGGCTTAAAAGCATGTGCTGTCATAAGAAATCAATCCAACCATCCCATCCATCCCATCTATCCATACAACCATCCTATCAATCCATCCAGCCGACCATCCAACCTTCCATCCGAACATCCATCGATATTTCAGAATATCGACAACACAATATTTTGTCGAGAAATCATCGACAACTGGAAAAGGAAACGAAAGATTGTGGTCTCGATATCATCCATATTGCGATAACGATAATATCGCGATATTATTGTCAACAAATTAAACACTACATCTAACCATGCACTCATCAAAAAAATGAAATGGAAATTTTTTAATAAATAGATTTTTTGCAATATTGATTCATTGTTGATATTATCGAAATATCGCTGATACACTGACGATACAAGCGACATGTAGAATTTGCAAAGTCGAAAATATTGGCGATATTGATACATTGGCAATAGAAGCAACACTTGGGAATTTACACGGTTGAAAATATAGGCGATATCGATACATTGCCGATACCTGGAATTTCTAATACTACCAATGTTATCGGTATTGCTACTAGTGTTAATGGTATCGCTGAGTTGGAGAGAGATAATATCGGGGATACTTAGTGATGCAGGATAGCCCTAAATATGATGCATGCTCATGAACACAATTATTCAGCGGAAATAAAAGCAATAATAATAATGAAATCTAGCATCAATCATCGTAAACTAAGAAAATTATAAAGGAAACATGCAATGGAACGGGCCATCATCACAACCAGGGAGTATGGGATTCAATTAGTGTATAGGTTGGATCCGGCGAGGGATGGAACCTCCCGATCTTGCATGGCTATTCCCAATTGATCAATGAGGATCACTAGTCCGAAGAATCAGGAAGTTTCTCGGATTAGGGATTTGAGAATTTGGGGTTTTAGGGTTTAGTTTGATTCCCAAGGTTTGATCGAGGAAGGATTAGCAAAATATAATATAGAAAGAGGAAAAATGATTACCTTGAAGAATTTGGAGGGGCACAAGAAAAAATTAGAAGAAGAAGATCAAGGAAGAGGAAGAATCATCACCATGAGAGAGAGAGAAGAGAGAAGCCACCAAAGAGGTTTGCTTTTCATTCATAATCAACTAAATTCGAGTTTAGGGCTTAGCCCTCTTAAATAAACACTAAAAACAAGTAAAAGACTAAACTACCCTCAAACTTAAGTAAAAAAACGGAAAAAGAAAACACTTACGCAAAAGTTCGGGCGCTCGGTCGGGCGCCCGATTGGCCGCCCGAAGACGTCCAAAAACGTCCAGAGAGTTTTGGGCGCTCTAGAGGCCAAGTTCGGGCGCCCAAAGGCAGTGGTCGGGCGCCCCCCGATGGGCGCCCGAAGTCTTCAGCTCTTCAGTCCTGTTTCTCCAGTCTTCTTTCACATGTGTCCTCCCTGGATGGGGTCTTCTATGTGTCTGATCACATGTGGAGGGTCTTCAGCTCCTCAATAGTCGCCTATCCACAAGGACGGTGCTTGTGGTTGGCGCTTTCTTCGTTGGTACACTTGAAATGATCTTGTGTCCTCATCACTTAGAATAATGGCTAGAAGGTTGTTGCGGTCTAGTGGAGGCAGATCTCACCATAAAGCCTATTGACTTGAATGAGGTATGAATCCACGTTAAACTTAGGGTGCATTTGCCATTTTCAAGAACGAGCCCATAAAACATATCAGGAGATTGTTGGAAAATCCTACTTTGGATGGGGGAGGCTCTATGGGTAATCCCCTTGGAGTTGTGGTTCTGTGAAGTGCTCTTGGCGGTCATATTGTGCCTGGGCAAAGTGATTGCAATTGATTCGACGACGAAAGATGGAGAGGAGATCAGAGTAGCCTAGGTGTGTGTAAAGAAGAAGCAAGCATCAACAAACCCTATTTCTGTCAAAGTGGTGGTCAGGGAAATGAGCTTGGAGCTAAGGATGGGGAGGGATAAAACATTGAGGATTCCGCACAAATGGGGGGATATCTAGAGCAAAAGAGAAAATCGAAGTTAGCCAAGGAGCTGCCTTGGCAGGTAGCAGAGGGAAGATAGAGCAGAGTCTCCATGCTCCAACGATACACCGGATGAAGAGCTCCATGCATGTGCTCTTCCTATTAGTGGAGAGGGAGTTGGTGAGGGGGAGATAGGCGAGATGACATGGGGGAATGGGTTTATTGTGGGAGCACTGAGGCCGCGTTCTGTCTCTTTGAGGCTATTGGTGATAGCAGGTTCGGCCGCCAAACCTGTAGTTGGTGAGACGTGCCCCACATGTTGGCAGCCTTGGGTTGGTTCAATAGCCGCCTTGAGCAATGCGCAGGGAGAGAGCAGGGAGGGGGTGGACGTATTGGCCCGAGTCATTTACGAGGCCTCTTGTTCAAGGATGGCTTTTAATGTCGTTGGTGGAGAGGCATTGGTGATGTGTGGCAGAGAGGTGTCTGGTATAAAGCTGAGAAGACCTCGGGTATGGAAACATGTGGTGGGTATGGGCCCCACGCTCCCCTCTCACTTGTATGATTTCCTGCACGAGTGGTTGTGGCGAGTTCTTGGCACGAGTACTAAGTGTTCGCACGTGGGAATCTCTTCCCCCCTTTATTTATTGAAGACAAGTGGCAGTCTATCTTTTGAAGGTTGCCGATGTCGAGGAGGTGTTTTATGATGAGCTTGAGATGACTTTTGGTCCCTCTACGAATGAGAGCTGCATGCAACTCTTTACAACAAGATCTAATGACACCTTGGTGGAACTTCGAAGCGAGGATGACATCCATGGGGGTATGATCTCAGAGGAGAAGTGGGATGGTTAGCTAGTCTTTGAAAGAGGGGTGACAATGGATAGTAAGGGAAAAGTGGATGCTGCAGAGGGAGGAGCGCTGGCGTTGGGAACTCTAGATCCTAAGGTGGGCATTTTGGAGGAGGCTCTGGTCATAACTCTGTTACGCTCTACAAAGATGAGAGAAGATGCAAGTGTTATCTGTCAGACTGAGTTGAGGGCAAGATGCTCTTAAGGGGAATAATGAGCTAATTGAAGAATAACAACGCTTATCCAAAAACGTATTGGAAAAGTTGGAGGTCTAGTGGGGTTATCCTTCGTGGCTCGAGATGAAGATGTATACGCATTATTTCAATTTGTCCATGGTAGAGGAGCTTAGAGCCAGCAAGAAGTTCAGGTAGTGAAGGCCAAAAAATCTCCCGGAGGTTGGAGGGAGCTTCTCAACTTAAGAATGCTCAATCAACTATGATCATGTAGGCAAAACCAGTGGAGGGAAGAGGGCAAGAGGAGGTGAAGTTGGTGATTAATGATAGTTCTGTCTTGGAATGTTAGGGGATTAGGCTGCAAATTCAAAAGAGCCTAGGTTAGGAAAATGCGTAAGAAGTTGAAAGCGGTTGTTATTGGGTTGATGGAAACTAAGCTTCAATCCATGGATAGAGGTATGCTTTATTCGATTTGGGGGTAAAGAATAAGGAGTGCGCAAAATTAGATGTTGCTGATTTTGCGAGGGGTATTGTTGTGGCTTGGAATTAAGAGATTTGGAGAAAGGAAGAGAACTTCTCTGGTACGTATTTGTTATTGGTAGTTTTGTGGGATATTTCTACTGGATTTTAGTGGGTATTTTCAGTCGTGTATGGCCCTTGTATCCCAAGTTAGAGAGAGCAGTTATGGGTTGGGCTGAATAGCGTCTGACAAGGGTGAGGTATGCTGTAGTGTGTTAGCGGTGACTTCAATGTAGTTTGCTTCTCGTTCGAAAAGTCTAACGGGATCGTTTAGCTTGCAACATGAAGGGTTTTGCAAATTGGGTGGTTTCGTGTGATTTGGTAGACCTTCCCGGGGGGGGGGGGAAGCTATTCTTTCATGCCTTAATAGATTCTTGGTTTCAATGGACTAGCTCGAGGAATTTTTGCTTGTTTGTCAGCGGGGTTTGCCGAGGTCCATATTTGATCATTGTATAATTGTGTTGGAGGTAGTTGAAGAGGATTGGGGTCCAAGGCCTTTCAAGTTCGAGTTAGGACTTGTTGGAGATTGATGGCTTTAAGCAATTGGTAATTGATTGGTGGGCATCATTTGCGCTGGATGGATTTGCCAGTATAGTTAAGCCGAAAACTCAAATTATTGAAAGAAAATATAATAATTTGGAATAAAGATGCTGTCAGTGCTCGGGAGGCTAAATTCGACACCATTCCGAAGGAGATTCATGAGATGGATGTCAAAGAGGAGGCGGGTCAATTGTTGGTGGAATAGAGTGATAGGAGAGTAGCCTTAACTTTGAAATATGCCAATCGTACAAAAGAAGAGGAAATTAGGTGGCGGCAAAGATTAGGAGCGTTGTGGCTTAAAGGGGACAAGAATAACGTGATTTGTTCACAACATAGCTAGTGCGAGCAAACATGATTGGTAGTTTAGTTGTGGATGGCATTAGGACATAAAAAAGGTATAGATTTGCGACTCCATTGTTCAATATTACAAGAATTTGTTGTCCTACTGATCAGTGGAGGAGACCGCAGTTAGATAATATGAAATTTCCTCAATTGTCAATTGAGGAGGTGACTTCTCTTGAAAAGCCGACATCAAAGGAAGAAATTAAACTGCTTGTGACTCACTGTGTGGAGACAAGGCCCCAGGTCCAAATGGCTTCCCGATGATGTTCTTTCAAAAAATTTGGTAAGCGCTAAAAAAAGACGTGATGGACTTTATCTCTGTTCTAAGAGAGAAGTCATCTTTCAAATGATCTCGGGGCATCATTTATACCTCTTATTCCTAAGAAGGGGCAGAACTGTTAAAAGACTTTAGGTCCATTAGCCTAATTGGGCCCATAAAAATTCTAGCCAAAGTCTTTGCTTTTCAAGCCAAAGTCTAGCCAAACAACGATCTTTGGGTTATGACTGGAGATGGAAGGGTTGGAACCAATCCTGTGTGTAATTGGCTTCTTTTTCCATTCTGGTTAATGGATCGCCAAAAGATTTTTTTCCAAGGAGTCCAGGGGTGTCAGACATGGTGATCCTCTGTCCCCTTCTTCGTAGTGATTGGGGAGGAGCTTAGTAAGATGCTCCTTAAAGGGGAGGAGAACGGCTTAATTAGTGGATTCAAAGTGGCAGATGCAGGGATTCAAGTTAGTCATCTCCAATATGTTGACGATATTCTTTTGCTTTGCGATGTGAACATGGCTTTGGTGGATAACGTTCGGAAAATTGTTGTTTGCTTTGAAGCAGTTTTAGGGAGCACTTTTTTGTGGCTTTGGCGGGAGCACTTTTTTGTCGTTTTCCATATCGCTTGGGTGATGCTGAAGTCAGTTGAGGACCTCCTATGGGCCTGGCACAGGGGTGGGGTAGGGAAATTTGGGAAAGCAATGTGGAGACTTCTTAATATGGAAATTTTTTGGTCCGTTTGGGAGGATTTGAATAACTAATGCTTTTGGAACAAGGGCTCTTTTGTGGAAGTGATTATTTGCAAAGTTAAGGGTTCTATTCTGGGTTGTTTATCTTTTGTAATGTACCAAAATCTGCTAATCTTTCTTCTTCTTCTTCTTCTTCTTCTTCTTTTCTTTGAGTTATAGAGTCTTGCTTTTTGGAGGGCGTTTCAATAAAATTCAGTGATCTCTTAAAAGAAAAAGAAAAAATCTATGGTGCCAATGCTCAAAACTAGTTAGCAATTATCTTCTTTTTATTTTGAGTGGCTTGATCCTTGTTTTGGTCCAATCGAGTTGACAAATGGATGTGAAATTCTAGATAATGGGCAAATGCAAGAAAAACACCTTCTACAAATGCTGTCTGGAATTATCCAATGGATCGATCCTCCAGATGCTATCTCAACTGCGATCAAATCTGGAAAAAGTGAAAGGTCATCACTTGGAATTAATTCTTTTATCTGAATGCGCACTTTGTAATTCACATACAATTGCTTCACTCAAATAGTGTATGATTTTTTTTTTGTCCAGTGAGATGCTTGATGGCTGCCGTGCATTGCTTTCAATTGCAACTCTAGCTACTCCCGTGGTGTTTGACAAGCTCCTGAAATCTATTAGGTAAGCGATGAAATTTTCTGCTTAGTATTTCAGCATGCTTTATTTTTAATTGCTTAGATTTATGTGAATGTATTCTATTTATCATAATACTGCACTAGCTTAATAAAGGTTTGCTAGCTCCAAGCACCCGTCCACATCTGCCTCGACATACGGGTACGGCTATATGTGTCAACCTGGAGTGTGTGTTTGACATCCGAGTATATACAGGAAAGAAAGATTGTGTAGACCATCTAGTAAAAAAATAGGCCACTCGACTATCAAGTGGGCCATACATGGATGAAAATAAAGGACAGTCTAAAAACCTTGTAGGTTTTGTTTTCTTGGGACTCCATTTCTTCTGTTGGTCTATCTGATAATTGGTTGGTCTGATTTTTAGCCCAAATGATCTAGGTTGGCATGTCTAGATGTGTTGGGGTTAGCAAACCGCATGTTTATTATGTGGCAAGAATATTGTTTTTAGTCTTTCTATATCAAATAATTCATTTTACTTTGTTGTATGTGAGTTGCAGTATGAGTTGTCACCCTGACTTTCCACGTGAATTTTCAGGCCCTTTGGTACCATTAGTCTGTTGTCCGCCTTGACATGTGAAGTAGTAAGAGCAAATGCAACTAATGATAATGAAGAGGAAACATGGAATTCAGAAGCTTTGGATATCTTGTTGGATACATGGAATGTCTTTTTGGAGGTATTTTCTAAAATTTGTATGGTCTGTTTACCTCTTCTGCTTCTGAGCATAATCTTGTAGGTGCATGCTGGTCATGTTCTTTTCCAAGCATGAAATGAATAAGGCATTTTATTGTTAATTTGGGAATTTTTAAATACCAGCATGCATATAACATCAATGAGATTTTCATGTGATTCAGATAGCATGTGATTTGATCGATGGCAAGATATAATATTTATTGTAATCTTGTGACGACCCCGATTAATTGGGATACGGCTTACATGATAATTTTTATTGTAACCTTGTCTGATATCAGAATGATTCAAGAACTTGTACTATTTTCTCTACAGCCAACAGATCTTGGCAAGAACACACTTTCACATGAAGGAATAAATGCTGCTGCCACCGTTTTCAATGTGATCATTGAATCCGAGTTAAAGGGTAACTCCTGCCTTCTTTCACTATGTAGTCTATTGTATAAAATCTGGATTGTGTGTCCTCTATCAGGTATTATAGTTCCTAGAGGTATTGTTGCTTCACTTCTCTAGAATATAGGTTACTATGTTTTCCATCAGACTGACATTGGAGGTCTTGCAATATAGCTGCTGCTGATTCGGCTTTTGATGATGGTGATGACTCCGATAATTTTCAGGCCTCAATTTCAGGTAGTTTTCAGGTTTACGAGTATTAAGTTCTATTCATTTTTTTCTCATAATGTCCATTTCGGGTTCAGTTTCATCTTTTTACTCGGATTAGATGTGACATGTATTTCTTTGTATCCGTCTGCACTTTCCAGCAAGAGATGAGAGGCTAAGCTCCTATGCTCTTATTGCACGAGCAGTGGCTGCCTTCACCATTCCGTTTCTCACTAGGCTGCTTTCGGAACGCTTTGCAGTGCTTCATCAGGTGCTTATCGATATTTTGGCTTGTAAGATTTTCCATTATCGTATTTAGATCCAGATTGGAGTATGGGTTTTTATTTTTACCTGATTTGTTCTCCCCTCTCATTTGGGTCAGTTACCTCTGACGCTTGGGACTTGGGAGTCATATCAAAATTACTTTTTTGTTGCCTTTAATATGTTGGGTGTATTTTGTTTTCTTCACATTGGAACCCATGTATTTTGTTTTCTTCACAATGGAACCCACGTTCAGTGGCCACACGCCCTTGGTGTTGGATGACCTCCTGCCATATTTTATGCAGCTTGAGCCATGAGCTTGCCTCTTTCGGCATTCCTTGGATCACTTGATCAAAAGCATGTTTTTTTTTCTTGCCATTCAACTGATCTCATCATGATCAATTTAATTGCATTGGTGATTGTCCAAAGTGGATGCAAGAAAACTTGATCTTTCAATCAGTAGGCACAGCTGTTGGTGTGTTAAGTAACAAAGTCAATGTTCCATTTTGGCAAAGATTGTTCCTTGAAGAAAGTCGGAAGAGTTCTCATGAATACGTTCACTGCCTGACTTGTTTCAAGTTTCAAATAACTAAAGCGACATTGGGTCATAGGTTTTTGTTAGAAATTTGACTTTGATCCTTATCTTGAGATGTTATCTTCACCTCCCTCTGTTGACGCCTTTGCATCTCTAATTGTTTCCTCGCAGAAGCATTTCCCGTTTAGATTCAACTATACAATAAGTTTCATTTATAGGTTCTTGAACATCGATATAATATAAAAAAAGCTTTTGGCAGTGGTTAGCTAATCAAGGAGCGCCTTGACATGGAGCTGCTGATCGAACTTTGGAAGATGGACCTCAGAAATCCTGATTTATAGTTAGACTCCTCTACCATAAGAAAAACCTCACCCTTCTTGTGGATCACCCTTCTTATTGCTTGATGCTTCCTTCAGTGTACAACAACACTCAGTGCCGGGGTTCCTCTAGGTTCCTGATGTTCATATAGTCTCTAAACATTCCCAACCTTTCTATTCGTCTATCATAACTCTTGATTTGGTTCTGGAGTTCTTGACCTTTTTCTCCTGTGGACGATTGGATAATCCACAACGTCTGGAGCATCATTTGACGGGACCATCTCCTTTCATCTTTTCTAGATTGTTTGATTGTCTATTTATCTGCAAAAATCATAAAATTGAGTGAGGCTTGCTACCACCAGGAAGAAGAAGTGTATAAGAGTAATATTTGAGATGAGAGCAGATAATTGAATTGAATTTCAGCAAATCGGTCCACATGATTTTTGTCAAAAGATCTCCATTGAATGCTATGAAGAGATGTCAGTTTTCTATCTCCAAATTCCTTGAAAATTACATTTATTTTTCTGGTACTTTTTCTTCTTTCCTAATCCTAGTCAAACTCCAACAATTGGAGACAAGTTTCCAAACTTCACAATATTCCCAAGTCAAAGAACTTCTTTCCAGCAAAATTGGAGTCTTCTAAAGCTCTACACCGTTGTCTAGTTCCAAAAGATGCAACTACAAAAGTCAAATTAGGTCTCTTCTATGAAAAAAATCCCTCGAATTCATCATAATTCTGTTGGGCCCCATAGTTTCCAACCGAAACTGAAGTTGATGTTCTCAAATGCAGACACAGTGCGGCACCAAGATAATGTCAGCAGCCACAGGTTGATTTGACTGTCCTTTAAAATCCTCTCTTCTTTTCCAATTTTATTTGGAGTCACATTTTTAGGCATGTGGGCCCACTTTGGCTTAATGAGATAGATTTTCCATCAAAACCTATTTTGGGAACATGCTCTTCTTGTTCATTTGCTGGGTGAATACACAGGGATCTACTGCCTTCTGTTGTTTCTCCACCTGAAAGTTAAATATTGTCAGCTGAACTGGTTGGGAAATGATCCATTGCAGCAACCCTTAGTTTCTGTTCCTCAAAAAGTTTAGATGAATGGCAGATCAGAAGTGTTGGTCAAGGAGTTATGCCTCTTAGGGCTTTCAAATAGAAAATATTTGAAAAGGCTGCAATCTTTAGGACTTAAATCGCTCAGAAGATTGTACCACATTCCCAAGCTCAGCACTCAACTGAGAGGAATTCATCGATTAAGAGGTGACTTATTGGAAATAAAAAAATCTTGAGTTATTGGTATTTCTTCCACGCCACAGTTTTTGTTAAAATACAAGTATACAACGTAGACTCAAAGTGTAGCTATAGATCTTTCGTGTATATCCTCATAGAGGGATAGCGTTTTGATGCCAGCTGTGAATGATAAGATCCTGATTCCTGACCATTGACCACCTTAGAAGAAGCAACATAATCATTAATACTATGAATATTTTCTCCCATTGCCTACATGATGTAGAATCAGTACATCACCTACCACTGCCTCATCCTTCCCTTATGGTGTCTATTTATGGCCCCTTTTATTTGCGTTCAGTCATGTTGGGATCATTGAATCACTATTGGGGGGGGGGGGGGGGGGGGGAATTACGGTGACTGTCTGCTATCCGGTCTCTGGTCTGGAACAATAGAATTTTCAACAAGTCGGACAGCAATGATTTGATTCTCCATAAAAGAATAAATAAATAAAATTGTATGCTCATTTCTACCAGTTCCTCCCAAAAGTGGCCATAAGGGGCTCCAGGCTCCAATCCTTCAGTAGTCAGTCCATGTGGCTTTTTACAGTTTTAGAAGGGACAATACGTCAGAACTAATGAAATTCGTTGACCTTCATGAATATCAGAGTAATGGTTTCTTTTGGTTTGTGATGGATGAATCTGATTTCCTTAGGCTCACACACATTCATTTCATGCTTAAGTGATCATTATTCTTCTGTAAAGCTATTGAATAGGTGGGGCCAGTTTGCAACAGATGTCGGTTGTTGTTCAAAGATATGAAGATCATTGGTGCTTTTAGATCTCTTTAGCACATGGTGGGCTTGAAACTGTCAATTGAGGTCAAAGTCACCCTTCAAACACTTGCAGGATGGTTCAGTTGCATAACTCAGAATCATGTCTTTCAGACCACATGCATTGAATGCTCCTTTTTTCTTCAGTTCTTTATTTTTCTGTATTAGATATGAATATTTGAATATGGCACCTCACTTCTAAACATGCAGTTTTCCTTGTGCAAATCTGAAGTTGTATGTGTTATTTTCCAGGGCAGGGGAAAAACTGATCCCACTCGCACGCTGGAGGAACTTTACTGGCTCTTACTATTAACTGGGCATGTTCTTGCAGATGCAGGGGAGGGAGAGACACCACTGGTAATTGGTTTCAAGTTTTTCTCTATGATCTTGCATTAAAGATTCCTGTTTCGTTTTCATTCCAATTTAATTGTTCCAGCATTAAAGTCTTTCTGGTGACAAGGCTCCCAAAACATCTCTTTTTTGTTAGCTCTGCAACTTCTAGCGTCTCTTTACTCTGAATTTCATTTTCCAGTTGACAGTTGTTATATGATTTTGTGAATACATGCTGGAAGGTCTTTCAGAGGGGCACTAGAACATAATCTTTGGTCACTTTATCGTTTCAAAAAAAAAAAAAAAAAAACTTTGGTCACGGAAGAAATTTACTAGCTCCCACAAATAGCTATTCATCGTTATCATATTTCCCCTCACTATGGCTTTATATTTTGATGAAAAAAGAGGAAGTCCTGCATATTGGTAGCTGGCATGCATGCATTCCTTGTTGACGATGATAACAAGAGTTTTTTAGAGGCCTATAGCTGAAGCTGCTTTTCAGGAACTTAGTTGCACAAAGCTTCAACTAGGTGCCACATATAGGAAGTGTAAAATAATGTATTTTGTTAGTGAGTGTACTCTTCTCTTTGTGCTCCTCAGGAGTATGTAGTAGTCTTATTTTCTTATAATAAAACAAAGTGTGTTAGGGGTTTGAACCTAACACACAACAGTCTCTCTTTCCAACACTCTTCTCTTTCTCCATTCCCTTTCATTTCTCCTTCTTTCCTCTTCCAATTGCACAAATCTTCTTCTACTTGGTATTAGAGCATAGATTAGGGCATTTCACATCTAACAAATTGATAGGTGACATGTTAGCTTGTTGACGTCAGCAGCCATACGGCTGACGTAAGCGTTGTACGGACGCATGGATCCCATTTGAGGTGGAAGTTTAGGGGTTTGATAGATCGTGATTTTAGAGGATTTGTCATGATATTTTGGGAATTTTGAGGCCCTCTTACATGGTGTTTTGGCTGAAGTAGAGAAATTTGGAAACCGGCCCACTAATCAGATTTTCCTCGATCTATCTCAAATCGGTAAGTTTTTCTTTAGTTTCTCTCCTCAAGATGGACCAAGATCTTCCTCCTCAGCTACTCATGGAAGATTTTTTAGCAATGATTCGTGTTTGAGTGGGTTTTAACCCCAAATGGGTTTGCGGCCAGGCCATTTTTCTCTCATTTGAGTCAGATCTGACTAGATTTGTTGTTGTTTTGGTGGATTTCTGATTGTTTGGGGTTTATCTCTCATGCTCTTGAAGGATTGAGTGAGAGAGAGTTGTTGGAGTCAATTTCTCTCACTTGGTCTCTCTCTCGGCGATTTTTGTGGCCTCGGTTGTTTGATAGCTTCCTCTTTCTTGCTTCTAGGCCCTTGTATTCTCAACTTGCCAGGGGGAGCTTTTACACTCTAGTCAGGGCGATCAATGCATCATCCGCCTTCTAGTCAGGGGGAGCTTTTGAACTCTAATTCAAACTCTAGTACCACATGCTCCTGCTGCGGCTTTGTTGCTGCTTGCTAACATTTTGAAAAAGATGCTTCCCTGCTCCGTGCCCTCGCAACTTTATTCAGAAGTCATGCTTCCAATTTCATTGTTACTTATGGCTTAAACTTCGTAGAACTTAGGAATTATGCATCTAATTTCATGGTTACTTATCTCTCTCTAAAGAAAAAAAAAAAAAAAAAAAAAATCATGGTTACTAATGGCTTAAACCATGTGAACTTCAGGTACCGGAGTCACTACAAGTCCAGTTTTCAGATGTTGTGGAAGCAGCACAACATCCTGTAGTTGTACTTTCTGGGTAAGGTTGCCTTGCATACTTTCAGCTATATGAAACATTGCAGGTGGTAAATATAGTATCTCTGCCTATTGAGTTGACCAATGTGTCCTTATGAAATAGAGTAATAAAATTGAAAAAACAGTTTCAAGTGTTTCATGTATTTCTGTCTTTTCTGAATTCGTGGTTTGTTTTTTTTTTTCCTCCCTTATCCATAATTGTCTTGTTTGTTGGCTGTATTCTGAAATGGAATTATAGGATATGTGAGACATATCATTGCATGATACAGTTTCCAGTTCCAACAACTGGGGCCCATGCTTCACTATTCTGGACCATTGTTCTGTGCGCCCCACCAGTGGTCATGCCCCAAAAATATTTATGACTGGAAGATCCTAACCGCAATATTTGGACCTTTTCAGTTGACAGTGGATTATTCATTGTTGCATTTCTATGTGTAATCATCTATTTGCAGGCCAGTAGGCCACAAATTTGAAGGCTACAGGTATCCTATTGAGGAGATCTTTTGGGCATGATCCGTCTCCATAGGGATGCAGCAGACATTTGGTCTGGATTACCAAAGCACGGGCTACATGCTAGGGAAGTTGGCTTTCTCATTGTTTTAGATGGCAAGTTGCTCAGATGGCAACATTAGTATAAATGCTTGAGTGCTGGATATTCCAACTTCTCAGGCCATATGAGCTGCACAGTATTTTAGTCTAATTCTTAATATTCTCAAACTATCTAATGTACTTTGCATGATACTTGTAATTGCAAAGTAACAACACACCATTATTAGTTATATTTATATACTTTTTTAGCATTTTGTTGTCTAATAATGGATCAACTATGTTTTGAGTGATTTTGGTCAAGAACGCAATTTACTTGGTGGTTCTAGAGAATATTGCAAGATCATTATAACTGAGATCATGACTTCTGCACATTTGTTGTGTCATGGTCCTTGTCATGAAAGCATGATTCTCGCTTAAATGCCACGCTGTTAAGGTTCCTCTCACAATGAGATTCTCATGTGTGGTAGTGTGTTACCCTAATACATGGCATACTGAGGTTGAAATTTTTGTTTAGCTCGCCTGACATTGCTACCTCCAATAATTTACAGATGCGGAACATATTTGTACAATTGCAACTTGACTGGGTCTTGCTGAGGCTTGTCTGGGCTTTCATGTGAGCTAAGGACCTAGGCCCTAGCCTGACCAACTTTCTGGCTATCACCCAGGCCAAAGCCTCCTACCAGATACCAAGGCCAGCACTGTTAAATAAGTTTTGGTGTGTAGACACCAAGGAACCTTTCCATGAGTTCCAACAATTAATTCATTTTGAACAAGTGTGAAAATGTAGTGGTTTAGTTCAGATCCCTGATGAAGGCAAACTGCAAGACGGAACTCAAATCGTCTCACCACAAGCTGTTCTCATGCTTGTAATAACACCATTGTATGACACCCCATCATCATCACTGTCATCATAGCCTTGTCCTGACAATTTGGGGTTGGCTTTGTGGATCATGTTTCACCAATCCATCCTATTGAAGTCCCTAGTTTCATCTGTGCAACACCCACACATAAAAAGTTGCAAATTAGGGCCTGTTTGTTTCACCAATTACCACGGTAATGTAAAGGAAATGTGCAATGATTACAAATTACTTTACCCATCTCTTGACAACATTTGACTGTCGATTTCTGCGTTTGGCTTATCGCCTGATAAAATCCTACGGATGGCATTTTACATTACTTCAATGTCAAATCATCACCAAATATACTAATGTTGCTGCTTGGTTCGAGATTTTTACGGTAATGCCATGAAAAGTGCAATGATTACAAATTCTTTTACCTCTCTTGAATACATCTGCATTTGACCGACGATTCTTATGCTTGGCAGTGGTAAAATTGTAATGACGATACTTTTCCTTTCAATTACCACGGTAATTGGCGAAACAAACAAGCCCTTAGTAAAACTGAACAGAACCATGAAAATTGAGAAGCAACAGAGAGTTCCAATCCAAATCAATTACCAAAATCCTGAGAGTAAAAAATATGAAATAATTTTTTTTGGAGAATTATTAGAAAGATGAAATCATGTGATAACTGTTAGAAGAAACGTAGTTTGTTTGAACACTGTATGACCATCATACAACTCGACCCATGGAAATATTACAATTCCAAATAAGAAAGAGAACATGAAAATGAAAAACCAAGAAATGTGATTCATTGATGTGTTAGCCATGGTGCCTGTGGTAGAATTTGAAGAAAATCATGGAGTCTGGGAGACAGCCTCTGAATATTTTCTCTTGATAGCAATTGAATGGAGGTCAACTCAAGTGCAAGAATGGAGTGAGAAACCTTTGAAATTTATATTGACTGACTGGTGGGTGAGGAGAAAATAGCAAAATATAACACTACTTTCTAATAATTTCTTCATAATGAATGGCATTGGGCTAGATTCTCATTTCCAAAAACTTCTTATGGGGTGGCTAAATGCTAATAGACAAAAGATTTGCATTGAATATCATAATCCCAGGAGTTGGTTGATAACTTTACGTCTTTACCCTTGTTCAATGTAAATAGGTACTGATCATTGGTGTGGCTTGAAATACGGAGGAGAATATAAATTAGCTACCTGCAAGGCTACAACTTTTATTTGAATTATTTGAACCCTCCACCAATCGTCTATGCTTTTATCCTTGCAGCTCAATCATAAGTTTTGCAGAGCAGAGTTTCGATCAGGAAATGAGAGCGGCATTTTTCAGTCCTCGAGTAATGGAGGTAATTCATTAAAATTTTATTTCTTTACCATATATGGTCATGACAGTTGTGCATGACGTGCCATATTCAGATATTTCTTTTGTTTTTTTTAAAGGTAATTAAAGTATATTAAATGCAAAATGAAACTAGAAAGGGAAAAGGGGTCAAGCTAAGTGATAAGATGATTGGAAGCCACCTATCTCCTGACAAGGAAAAATCCTCTCCCCAGCTCTGATGAAAGGGTATCTGCGAATTTTTTTTGAGAACCATTGCCCAGTCAATAACTCTGCCCCTAGCCCTTTGAAGATGACACCCTCAGTTCAAACTTTATTTGCAGAATGCCCTATTTTTATGTTCCTTCCCTATTGACCAAAGATTGGCAAGTAAGGGGAGATGCCACCAGCTTTTTGTCCCTTTTCCCATACAACCCCATGCAAAGCCTGAGGAAACCCATTATTGCCCCTGGCATTAACCAGGAGATTCCGACTGGATCAAAGAATGTTTGCGAAACTGCTCCTTAAAATGAAAAATGCATGACGAGATGGTGTATTGATTTCTCATCCCATAGGAAAATAATACAAACATTTGGTATGGACATGCCTCTGCTTCTCAAGCAATTAACAATGAGGATTCGGTCTTTCCCAACAAGCCAACTCCCTTATCTGGGAGGCTGCTTGATTCCATCTGTTCAAAAGGTTCGAGAGGCTTAAAATTTCATCATTCTCTTTATTAAATATTAAATCTCTCATAAAAGATGGGGTCAATGCTACCTGATCCCTGTGCTACTGAAAACTTGGGAAACCATGATCTCTTTCTCAGGAGCCACCCGATGCAACCTGGAATGGATTTGACCTAGTGGTCTGGTACTGCAACATGCATCCTCGCAGGATCTAACTCACGATCCATCTCAATTCTCAAATCTTCCGTACGACTGCGCTATTACTGGTATAGATGACCTCACAGGGACACCTGGACATTCCAATTGATTGATCTGGACCGTCTACTATGTGTGGCACACATTTCATTGGCACCATGCCAAACTCTTGCCATCTAGATGGTGTTAACCATCTTACCAATAGCCTATAAAATGTATGATCAAAATCGTTTTTATAAAAATAGGTCCAATCAATTCTAGAGAACCACTTCTATGAGACAATTCTAACCCTCCTGTCCATGGCTTGAGAAATGGAAGGCTATAGAAAACAAGGTCAATGTATGGATGGATTGGATCATTCAATCTTTATGATTTTTGCATGGTAGCCAATAAGTGTATTCTAGACCAAATGGACACTCCAGATCGGTTGATTGGACCATCTAGGTATCCTGGTAAGGTTGATTGTGCCACTAATAGTTTAGTTGACTGCATGTGATTTGTGAGTGCGTGCATTTGAATATATAATATAAAGTGCTGGGCACATTTAGTATTTTTGTGTCTACAGCTTCTTGCACAGTTAATTCATATCTTATTATTCCATACATATTATTGAATTTTACTTAGCTTACACGTTCACCATTGGGATGGACATCTGATAAATGTGGCACCATTTTTTCACCCCCAAAATATTAATAAGCTTGCTTTGTACCAAGCAAGATTTTCACAAAGAACTTGCAAATGCTGTAGTATTTTTTGTTTTTCCAATTGTTTGAGTTCAGTTTTAGGAATTCCTTTCTAGGATATGCTCAGGAAGCTTAGATCTGTTGTTGCAATAGAGCTTTACGCAGATGCCTTTGAATAGGTTCAATTTTTTAACATAACCTACAAAATAATGATTGTTTATCAATGCATGAACAAAGGGATAGGAACTTTGGATCACAGAAATGATTTTAAGGATGCCTATTTAGAAGTTCGCATGGGTATTAGTTAATTTTTCATTCTACATTGGCCGTCTACTTCAACTCATTTATACTTTTCATCTGCACAGGCAGTGGTGTGGTTCCTTGCAAGATGGGCGGATACATATCTAATGCCTCTTGAAGCTGGTAAAGGACATAATTGTACACCAGAGAATGAACTCGAACCGCTACACGAGTCACATCTTTCCAGAAAGGCTCTACTTAGTTTTTGTGGAGAGCATGATCAGGGGAAACGAGTGCTTGATGTTATCATTCGTATTTCCATGACAACACTTATTTCATATCCTGGAGAGAATCATCTGCAGGTATATAACTTTTTGGACTTCTAACATATTAGTATATAGAAACAGGAAGCAAAACTTATAGCCTTTGAAGGAAGAGCTGTAATGAGTGATTCTCTTGTCGCTCCCTCTTTTGCAAGGGAGTTGACAATCCCGTTTGCATCCCTTGAAACTGGAGAAGCAGATGCATTATGATGCTGAGCAAATGCTCTAATTTTCCAAAATAACAGTAGCCATTTTCCAGGGCCCAAGCTCTGTAGATCATAGCCATTTAATAACATTTCGGGAGCTTCCTTCATATGTCAATGGTCCCAGAAAGGAATTTGTAGAAATTCTCAAGCTCACGTGAAGAGAAACAACCTCATCTTCATGGGAATCAACAACAATGTGACCTAGAGAAGAACATGAGAAGATATTCTCTTTCATTTCTCAACGTGCCATCCCATCCTTGATGGTCCAGACTGATAAGAGAGCACCCATGGTTGTTTAGTTCCCGATGCCAGTCAGGGTTGGAAACCTGTGAAGTTTAACCTTGGGATTCCTATTCTTGGAACAAATGATCCCTTCCAGTCATGGAGGAGGAAATCATTCGTGAGTCAACTGTCCCTATTAATCCGTGTGTAACAAACGCTCCATCAAGAACAAAAGAAATTACCCTTCTTTTGATTACCTTCTCCTCACATGATGGCATAAGGAACCATTCTCCACATTATGGCACCTCTCACCACAAACAGCCCATCTGACCATCATCTTACTGATTCCCCCAAAGATTCATATTGGACACAGCCTATTCTGAAAAGATCAAAGAAATGGCTCCAGACTTGCTTGGCTAACTTGCAATGGATGAAAATATGATCAAACGACACCTCATCCTCCTAACAAATGAAGCAAGATCCGGAAAGGCCTGGGAACGAGGGGACAAGAGACTCCTTGCCAAGCCATGACTCTTCCCAAACTCTCACTTTGGTACATGATTTGGTAGTATCATAATTCTGTCCCCTGTTGATTAGAAGAAGTGGAAATAACACACTGATAAAAAAAATACATTTTATTTTGACAGGTGGAAGTGGAAATACATGCACGACTAATGATTGCTTGAATTTGTGAATTCGAAGTTGTATTATATCAATGGCACTGATTTTACTAATTTAGACCATGAAATGAGTTGATGCTTCAGCAGTAGAAAAAGTATATAAAAAAAAAAGGAATCAACATGTTATGCAAGGCTGTCTTCCTGGTTCATTAATTCAGTAGTTACTTTTTGGGAGCTGAAGTGTGACAATTAAAATGTTCATTCGTCCGTGTTTCATGGATATCCTTTTTGCTGGCAGGCACTCACTTGTTACCAGCTACTTCCTTCGCTTGTTCGACGGAGAAATGTCTGTGTTCACCTTGTTGCATTGGTGAGAGTTCATCTAAATCTATGTTTATAGCTGTGTTTGGTGTCAAGTCATTGCACCTTAAACTTTTCGGAAAAAAAAAAGAAGAAAGAAAAAGAAAAAGAAAAAGGAGGACAATACGTGTTCGAATGACATGTCATGGAGTACCTCCTGTGGACATGGAGGATCATATAGACCATTCATTATGCTACTTTTTTGTTTACTATTAGAGTTGTTATTTATTTGCACGCCTCATGCATACATAGATGATGATATATGTTAATAAGAGCCGCATTTTGAGTGAGAGCACTTTCTTTTTTTTTTTTTTTTTTTTTCAAATTCTGTTAAATTTTGCATGATATGCCATGCTTCAGGTAGAACTATATAGGTGCTATGCATGCTGTGGCTTGAGCTATACTTTGGCTGCACAGGATACATTAGCTCATCACGTGCTTGGCTCACGCCTTATCTTGGTCACTATTTTGAATGTAGATTTAGATAATATATGCTCTTTTGTTGTTTATTTAGGTTTGTGTTTTAAATAGTGCGTAGCATTCAACCCTCTATAGCATATAGCATAAGCTACACAATGCTTCTAATTTTTAATTTAAAAAGTGAAAATATGATAAATTGTAAGAATAAATATAAAAAATATAAAGTAAAAAAAATGCATAAAAAAATGCTTCATTATTTCAAGTAAAAACATATTGAAAACAAGTTCTCGTTTATCATTTATCAAAAGCTAATACACTTGTATTTAAACCTGTAGACTTGCATAGAGATGAAGAAAAGATGGGGTTAGGGCAATGTTTTAAATATCGTTATCGCATAATGTATCGCACCCTTAGGATACAGATACATATCGGTTATCACATGGGATATATTGGTTGTATTGCGTAATGTATTGTTGTTGTTGGGAAACATGGGAACATTGGGAATTTGGTCGAATTTTTCAATGAAACTTCAATTATTGTTGAAAAAGACATCAATACACAATTTGAAATTAAAACATTACAAAAAAAAAGTGCACATAATAGGGGTTTCCTTTTTATGGGGTCCTAATACATGCATTGTCCAACTGAACTGATGCAAGTATATTCAAAGTCTATTCATATAATTTATAATTGTAAGAAGACATGTATGGAAACACAAGCAATACATTCAAAAGCAAAAAAGGAATCACTAGATCAGGTTATATACATGTTTGATTTTGTGTTTGGACACAAAGATTGCAACTGATTTGTAAGAAATTGAGAAATTTTGATTTTTCCACGATTTGGTACGTCCCCCCAAATCTCGAAATCGAAGCTCCAAATCCATGATTTTTCATGAAAACAGGAAGAATCATAGATTTGTAACCATGTGACACTGATTTAACGTGATTTACAACAAAACAATGGATCGAAAAAGCTCATTGGATCGAATAGGTGAGATATACCGGCACTACCTGTGCATTTCGTATCGCACAGGTGGGATATAAGATATATTGTGGGATATATCGGCCGATATCGTTGATATTTAAAACACTGGGTTAGGGTTTCACTCCTGCACTCCCTTTCTATTATCATGAAGTGATAAAAAGCAGATGTGACGAAACTACTCCTAATACAACAAACATAATGTCTAGCATATCTCAAGACAAAAAACACTACGCCACAACCATTAACAAAACCAAATCAAATCACTATCATAAAAAAGTTCACAAGCCACAACTCATAAGTCACAAAGTCACAAATCGCTATAGATGATAAACAATGTATTAACATTTAATAACCATAGAGAACAGTGGACAACCACAATAAAGAGAACAAGACCACCACCGTCATCACGTGGACACTACACAGCGGATTGGACAGATTGGATTCCATGCCTTACACACACCACAGCGGTCCCCACGCATGTGGGCCATGCCATAGCAAGCAATGCACAACCACCTAAACACCTCCACTGAAGCATGGTGGCCTATGTGATGGTTGGGATGGGTTGCATGCATGCCATACACACGCCACAACAGGCTCCATGCAGAAAATTTTGTAGAACAATTGTATCTTATACCATTGCATAGCAACCGGCCTCCTAAAAGGAAATTTTTTTTGAAAAATCCCTAAAGAAACCATAAATCTTCATCTGAAATGAAAAAAGGAACTTATTAAAAGATATTAAGGGGCAAGAACATAAAGCTCGAGAAAAGATTCAATCAATAAAAAACTGATTTTTTTTTAGCTTCGTGGCCATATGGATGTGAAAAGGGGGAAATTTGATTTTTTTCCTTCCTTTGAGCTCCAATGCTTTTGAAATACAGCAGATGGACCTTCTTGCGTTGTCGATTGATCAGCCAAAATCTCTTCTTCAACAGCTTTGTGGATCAAGATAATCGAAAAATCAGATTTGGGGCCGGAGGGGTGCTTGCGTTGAGTTTTAGGGTTTTGAAAGCCCCCTTTTGAAACTCTTTAGTTTTAAGACATTTCTTTAAATGTGAGTTCTACACCATTTACAATATGTCATAATCCTCAGCCATACACGTGGAGGCCCATTTGTAGATGGTTAAGATTGTTTGAATGGGTACATGTACGCATATTCTCCATCTACACTAGGACCCACTATTTGGATGGTCTGGATAGCTCTACATCATTGTCACGTGTGAGAAGGATGGGTCACCACCATTTTTCGTTAGCAGTTTAACTAAAAACATGTAAAATCTGTTTAAAAAAAAAAAACTGAGTATGGTGTAGCTTATGCTACATACGCTACAGTCCTTGTAGCATATGCTACAGGGGAAATACACATTTTTTTGCACTGCGTAGCGTACGCTACACGCTACATGGTGACGCTATTTAAAACACTGATACAGGCTTATCTCCGTGAATGGTACTTTTTAATGTCGCTATTTCATCTATACTGCAGGACTCATGGCGCAGCATAGCAAATGCTTTTGCAAATGATAGGACTTTGTTCTCACTAACTGCTTCTCTGCAAGTAAGAATCTGATTTGGTTCAACTCCGCATTGGTATTTTTGTTATTCCCAACTAACCTACTGAAACGATTTTGGGTTGTCCTAATCATTTCCTTGCAGCGTTCACTTGCAGAATCACTATGTCGTTCAGCTTCAGGCATGAAAACTTCAGAGGCATATCAGTGAGTTATTTTAGCATGTTGTTTCCTTCATTTTATGGTCAAATTTGCACTTGATAACCATCCCATTGTGTATGAATTTCTTATAGGTATGTGAGGGATCTCATGGGACAGATGACTGTGTACCTAATAGATATATCCACCAAGAATGACCTGAAAGCTGTTGCTCAACAACCAGATTTTATTCTTTTGGTAAGGCAAGGCTAGGAATTCTCAGTCTCTGTTCAGTTATTCTTCCATTCTCCTAAGGGTCAGTAGCAGACACAATAACATTACAGAATCCTGTAGGTCAGTTGTTTGTTGGAGCGGTTGAGAGGAGCGGCTAGAGCCACTCAGCCTCGAACTCAAAAGGCTATATTCGACATAGGCGCAGCTGTAATGAGCCCCATTTTGACTCTTCTAGAAATTTATAAAAATGAGGTACTAATAGCATCTGTCCTCGTACTGTCTTTCACTCCGTTTCCACATTCAGCACAATTGTCCACCTTACATCATCCTCCATTTGATGTTGTCGTCAATTCTTTTTTACTATTAACTCTTTTTAATCATATGACTCCAATATATTATTAAATGATGCACTTATCGGCACTGATCCTGACCTGACCTTCTGTCTAGTCTGCAGTTGTCTACATGTTACTTAAATTTGTGGTTGACTGGGTGGAAGGGCAAGTCGTGTTTCTGGAGGCTAAAGACACTGCCGTTTTAGTTAGTTTTTGCATGCAGTTACTACAAATCTACTCCTCTCACAATATTGGCAAGGTGCGGTTCCATCTCTTTCCAGCAGTTCCTTTGACTCCCAATTGCAGTAAGAATGAATGTGATATAGATTGTTAACCACCTAGAATAGTGTACTTCACTGTAACGAGAAAAGGAAATTAAGGCCCTGTTTGGTAAAACTGAATTTTACCACTTATCACTGAAAATGGTCGTTTTCAGTGATTTTTCCTAATTCAGATCGTTTGGTAAATCTAAAATATTAAGTGCTTAATCTAGATTTTCACTGAAAAAATGGGATTTTTTTTAAGCTCTCTCTCTTTCGCTTAATGCTTAACGCTGAAAACGGTAAGTGATTTCTAAGTTAAAAAAAAATTCAAAATGAAAACTCTACCCTCTTCTTTTAACGTGCGCCACCTTTGACGGAACATGGTAGAAGCCTAAATGACGTAAGAAAGTTCTTTAACTTATTATGATGGATGTGTTATATCCACACCATTCATCCATTTTTTCATATCATTTTAGGACATGAACCAAAGAATGAGGTTAACCCAAAGCTCAAGTGGACCACACTACAGATAGCAGTGAGGATAATGACGCCCACCGTTGAAAACTTCCTAAGGCCCACTATATTATTTATTTGACATCAAATCTGTTCATAAGGTTACATAGACCTGGATGAAGGGAAAACACAAATATAAGTTTGATCTGAAACCTCTGTGGCGCCCAAGAAGTTTTTAATGGTAGATATTGAATCCCCATTGTTTTTTATGGTGTGGTCCACTTGAGGTTTGGATATGCCTCATGTTTTAGCTCGTGACCTAAACTGATCTAGAAAAATGAATGGACGATGTGGATCTAATACATACATCACGGTGGGGCCATGGAACTTTGCCACATCAATATGGCAGTGCCTATTATGCGGCACGCAATCCAGGTAAAAGGGGCTGTATAAGGTAACTGATGTTAGTGAGTGTTGTGTTGACCGTCGGCCCACCTTAACGTATGTAAGGTATATCCAAGCCGTCCATCAATTGTTCTGATCATTCTAGGGCATGGTCCCAAAAAATGAAGAAGATCCAAATCTTAGGTGGACCACACCATAGGAAATAGTGGTAATGAAAAACGAATGGACAATGTGGATCTAACATATTCACCATGGTGGGGCCACAAAACTTTGTCACATCAACATCGTAGCACTGGGCATGTAATTTTAGCTAACACTGGGTGCTGGACTGACTGTGGCCCCACCTTGATATATATGCTGTATATCCAAGTCGTCCATCAGTTTTTTTAGATAATTCGAGGGCATGGTCTAAAAAATGAAGAAGATCCAAATCGCAGGTAGATCACTCCATAACTAACAGTGGTAATTGAACTCTCACCATTAAAAACTTCTTAAGAGGTGTAAAAGTTTTAGACGAAGCTGATATTTGTGTTTTCCCTTCACTCATGTCTATGTGACCTAATCAATAGGTTGGATGGTAAGCAAGCATTACAGAGGGACCTAAGAAATTTAATGGTAGGCGTTCAATCACTACTGTTTCTTGTGGTGTGGTCCACTTGAGATTTAGATTTGGCTCGATTTTGGATTCATTCCCTACAATGATCTGACAAAATGGATAAACGGTGTGGATACGTACTTCATGGTGGGGCTCGCAAAACTTTATTTTGTCAACACTACCTAGGTGCCCTTATGTATGCACAATATATCCTCGGTGTCCATCTGTTTTTCTAAATTACTTTAGGACATGGTCCAAAAAATGAAGCAGAGGCAAATTTCAGGTGGACCCTAAGAAGTTGTTAATGGTGGGCCTTCAATGACCACTGGTTCTTATGATGTGGTTGACTTGAAATTTGTATTTGTTTCATTTATGGGCCTTGCCCTAAAATAAGATGGCGAAATAGGTGGATGGTGTGGATATATAATTTAATCCTTCTTTTAATTTGATCTTGTGAATGGATATACAATTAAAGTATTTTGTTTGTTGAATAATGGATGACAAATATTTCGTGGCATACACACATAACAAAACAAAAAAAAAACAAAAAAATTGTACATTTGTACCCCGCTTATTTGACTAGCCATGAATATTTTTCTCGGGTCAAAATATTTTTTATTCAAGGTCTTCATTCCAAAAGCATGTTATATGTGAGACTCTATAGATGAATGGCCTAATACCGTGCTAATGTGAGATGTCATGGTCCACCAATTGGAGGATTATGATTATTCTATCAAGAAGAGTAGTACATGGTACATCAATTGATGAAGGATTATGTGTGAGAGATGCATATGGATAGAACATAGGTGTACCAAATTTGGTATCATGACAATAAAATATTTTGTTTTATATTCTATAAAAGATAGAAATTGAGTCAAGGGTAAATATGACAAATTGTCAATTTTCAGACATCTGTAAATTTTTTTACCAAACAGGTTTTTGTGAAAACAGTGCTTATTTTTAGATATCAAAAAAAATTCAGACAAATTACCAAACAGATTTTTCAATACTTGTAAGTACAGCACTTTAAGTTTTCAGCACTTAAATTAATTTTCAGACCTTATTTTTCAGCTTACCAAACGGCACCTAAGAGATCAGAACTTTTACTATAGCAGCATGTAGTCATCGTAGTCATATCAATTGGCTCCCTTCCCAAGAGGTGTCTCCTACGATTAAAAAATGGGAAGTGTTTGTTTTGCACCAAAATTCTTCCTGATAATTTAACTTTTTAAACCGAACTGCTTAAAACTCGCCTTAACATCCTCTTATTGCATTTTGGTTCAAAGCAATAAGTCTAAAAGCTAAACATGAGTAAAAATACAGAATATTCTTCCAATGTGATATCTTCATCTTGGCGCTGTTTTTCTTGAGAGGAGCTGATTAAAACCTAAATGGTCTTTGATGTTTTATTTGATTAAGCTGCTTCAATTATGGCTTTGATCTATGGTTTAGATTTATGGCTACAAAATCTACGTTTTTTTACTGTGACTATTGTAGTCATAATGGGGGTTTAGGAGGATCTGTCATAGATATTCTCCAGTGATGCTAAATAAGATCAAGGGCTGACTTTTATGAGTGAGCGATAATCAGCTACAAAGGGTTTAAAATCATTCTGTTGCCTCCCTCAACTTGTTTTTGCAACCTAAAATCATGCATTTTTTCCGTCTTACCAGATCTCACTGAGTCTTTCAAGCAGCTTGCTGAGCGAGGTGAAGACTGAGAAGTATAAGGATTTGCGAGCACTGCTTCAACTCCTCACAAATCTCTGTTCCAAAGATCTGGTATCACATATTTCTTTTGAGGGAAAAAAGGATAGCAATGGCATTTCTTGTACAAAAACCTGAAAAAGAAACCTTACTGAAATGCAGGTTGACTTCTCTTCAGGTTCTGATGAGGTTGAGAAAACAGATATTGGTCAGGTAAGCTCATGTTATGCTTTCTAGGATTGCTTTCTTTGGCCAGAAACTTTTCTAATCACAATTGTCTTGCAGGTTGTTTACTTGGGCCTGCACATAGTTACCCCTCTGATATCTTTGGACCTTCTGAAATTCCCTAAACTCTGTCACGATGTAAGTTTTTTTTTCCATTCTTAATAGAGCAAACTGTGGCTTTTATGGTGAAGAGATGCTCATTGTGCCTTCTCTTTTGCAGTATTTTGCACTGCTATCACATATGTTGGAGGTCTATCCTGAAAAGGTTGCACAGTTAAATGCTGAATCATTTGCACACACGATTGGAACTCTCGACTTTGGTCTTCGTCATCAGGCATGCTATTTTCCTCTGCGGCTATCCTTTTTTTTTTTTTTTTTTTTCTGGTACCTGTGCAATATAAATATTTATCTGCATTCATAGTCCTTCCTGCATGTGTATTTATAATTTTGATACATACGTACTTTTAGAAGTGCGTGTGTTTGTTTATGCATTATGCTGGTTATGTAGGCCATACAATGTGGATGCTAATATCTAAATTCAAGATCAACTCAGAAATCAGTATGTTGACTTCTGGGTTTGACTCTGCCATAAAACTGAGGATCTCACTAATACAATGAAGAGTCTGTAGTAGAACCAAAAATATGAAGAAAAAAAAAAATGTATTAGTGTGTACATAGGTTGGATTAAGTCATGAAAAATATGAAAAACTTGAACAAAACTTTTAGAAACATGTATTAGTGTGTACCTAGGTTGGATTAAGTCAATATTTCGAGGTGGATTTGGGCTAGCTTTTGGGAGAAATTCAGAATGAAAAAGGGAAGAGTATAAAGTCTTCTCTTACAGTATTCTTGGAGGGGCTGGTTGATTTTGAAATGCTGGAGCTATGTGGCTATAATGAATGTCTTATGCTATGTTTACTGTATGTGTAACACCCCTGTTATGTGGAGCTATGTGGCTATAATGAATGTCTTATGTTATGTTTACTGTACTCCTGTTATGCTCAGTTTATTAATGTGGATATGAAGAGGGAAAAAAAAAATCGTGTTCTTCTCTTCATGAATGCAGCTTAGTATATGAGACAAAAATCAGGAAGATTATTGTTGCTGACCAGCTAAAACCATTTGTTCTTTTGGGAATCAGGGTTTAGTCCTCAGCCAAACCCAGCATGCTGTATGATGTGTTTTTAAACAATTGCACTCACCATATGGGTAGGTAACTCTCTGAGTATGATATACCCGCCTGCCTATTTTGTGGTATCATGCACTCTCTGCATGTATGCATGAAAAGTTCATATACATGCAGATGCAGGTTGATATGTTTCTGTTTGCATGCTTGCTTGAGTGTGCCTGTTCCATTTACATGTCAATATGTATGTATAAGTACGGATTTATGCATAGTACCCATACAGGTCAGTATGTTCTCCATTTCCCTGCTTGCTTGGATGTTGGTGTTCCATGTACATGTTGATTGATAGGTTGCATGCTGTACTAAATAGGTGGGCAACTGGTATACATTCTCTATGAGGTGTATGCCTGCATGCCTGTCTTTTGGTGTAATATGTGAAGCATTGCTTTACTGCAGAAAGGTGCTTTGCTCATCCTTTATGCTGCAGGACACTGAAGTTGTTAATATGTGCCTGAGTGCACTAAACGCACTTGCTTCCTACCATTACAAGGAGAGAAGTGCTGGTAAAGAGGGGCTAGGAGCCCATGCTGCAGGTTTTGAGGACTCAAATGGAAATTTTCATGAAGGCATTTTAAGCCGGTTTCTACAGTCGCTGCTGCAGTTACTTCTTTTTGAAGATTACAGGTTAGAAATTTATTTGATTGATTCATGGTTGAAAGAAACAAAAATTTTCATGCTTCAAATCTCCACTCTGTCTGAATGAGGATCCAAGCAAATCATTGAGTACTTCACTGAATTTTCAAGTTAAAAAAAGGGGGTTCCAAGGCAATCTGTTTTCTGAGTGCTCAAATGGGTTTTTACTGTCTTAACTCTTTAAGAGTGACCTCTATGTCAAGTCTTGGTAAGTTTCTTGAATGCTCGGTTGAGATGTAAACATGAGAACTGATCCCTTATAACCAGTTGTATCGGATGCACATTTTGCTTGATTCTGGATTTTTTTTTCCCCTCAATCTTTGCCCTTGCAAGTATTATATATTTTCAAGAGCAAACTTCTTTTAAAAGCTGGCTATAGGTTAGGTTATGTAGGTGATGAGTCGTCTCTAACTGTTGGGAGAAAAGGAGATTTCATGATTAGAACTATCCGAGAGAAGTATAATAAGTTTGAATTGTCCCATTATTCTTTTGCTGCAACTACACTATGGTTCGTTATTAATGTGTTGCTGTTTTCAGCACTGAACTTGTTGGCACAGCGGCTGATGCTCTCCTTCCATTGATCCTCTGCGAACAAGGTCTATATCAGGATCTCTCTCTCTCTCTCTCCCTCTCTCCCCTCTTTTAAGATACTGCAGGATCCTAGGCCTCTCTCTCTCTCATTCCTCTTTTAAGATATGCAGGATCCTAGGCCTCTCTCTCTCATTCCTCTTTTAAGATATGCAGGATCCTAGGCCTGGTAAAATTCCACACGACCCGTTAACCCGCACGAAACCCGTACGAAAAAACCAGTGTTTGGGTCCAGCCTTATCGTGCTGGGTCACTAACGGGTTGACCCGTTAACATAACAGGTCGGTTAGAGTTTCACCCGCGAACCCGTTTAACCCGTTAACATAATGGTCTAGATCACCAAACCATGGCCCACCTATGAACCTGGCACACCATCATATGCAATATTGCAATGTACAGGTGATGCCTCCTAATCTCACGAGTGAATCCTATTGTTTCTGGTGATAGAATGGGCTCACTAGGTGGACCACTACTGTATGTTGGGTCAGACTGTCAGTTGCCCTCATCAACGGTATGACCATCTGATGAGTAGACTGGCCTAATGGGTTAAACGGCTCGGGTTACGGGTAACCTATTAAATTAACGAATGGGTTTGTGTTTCTAGATTTCGACCCATTAGTTAACGGGCCGGGTTTGGGTGAGCAACTTTTTTACACGACATGAACACGGTTCAACACGACCCCTTGCCAGGCCTACAGGATCCAATTGATTCCTTTGTTTCTCAAATTGACCAAAATAGTTTTCATCTTCTTTGAGTGTCTAGGTTTATGGTTTGGTTTCTCTAGTTTTCCTCTATTTCTCCTAGGCATCTCACACTGCCAAATATTAATGCAACATTACTTGCCTGCTTCCACTATAATTTCTAACTTTGGGATTGGATCCAGTTGCTTTTTATGCTATATAGACATGTTGCATACCTTTTTTTCCTTTTATTTATTTATTTTTTTTGCATGCAAACTTCATATAATGAAGACTTAGATCAGCGCTCTTGGGTCTGGCTCCATGGCTCAGTGGCAGACAAACTCTGTTTCAACACTGAGATCACGGATCAAGTGCCCATGTGGTGTGGGGGTGTGTGTAAAATAAATAAATAAATAAATAAAAGAAAAGAAGAAAAGAAAAGATTAGCACTCTTGTAAGAGTTCACGCTTTTTTTTCTTCACAGAGGTTGGGGCAGGAGCTTCTAGAGAGGCAGGCGAATGCCACAGTGCGGTCAAGGCTGGCAAGTGCATTGCAGTCTCTTACAAGCTCAAATCAGCTCTCTTCTTCACTTGACCGGATGAATTACCAGAGATTCAGGAAGAATCTCTACAATTTCTTGATTGAAGTTCGTGGGTTTCTCCGGACTATGTGATATCATGGATCTGGAAAGTTCCATTCGAAAAGAACACAAATCAATTTGCTATTATTTTGAGGGTCACAAAGTCTGTGAGTCAATAGAGGGAAAGGGTTTTGTGGTTCACAGTGATCAAGTTGTTGACAAAGTGGCCTTTCCTTGTGCATATATCTACGGATGTCATGATTGGTTTGAGTGCTACCAACCATGTTAGATCTCCCTGATGCAAAGCCATGAGTGGCCTGCCATGGCTCTTGGACATTCCATTCATTATCAATGATAGTCAGCTGTCTGGATGCAAAGGTGTGGGCTCCGGTGATCAGTCGCAACCATGCAAACAGACGCTTCTCGGTAGGGTTCTTGGATTTGTTGGCTTTGAGATCTCTGGTCTTCCGTGGTATTTGATGTGAGATATCTTTGTTCTTTTTTCTTTTTCGTTTTATTGAAACAATGCCCAAATACTATTGAATGCCAGCTCAGTTCAGACATGAAAGTATTTTTTCAAGGATTGTACAGCTTCCAGGGGATCTTTAGATGCAACTGTGATGTGTATTGAAATGCAGTTTTGGTGTTGATTGTAGTAAAGAGAGATGACATTATATCCATCTTTGTTTGGTAATGGATCCATCTCTAATGCCTTAGTTATCAGCCACTCAATCTAACACACATGATTGATCATCTATCTATTGGGCTCTACGTTCTATGAACTGACCAAAACGATAAAAAGACACTTGGCATGAAATAAAAATCCCTTGTGTCTTGGGCTGTCAAAGGGCTCGGCTGGCTTATCAGGCTTGCAGGCATGGTGGGGCACACTTAATGAGCCACGCAGATCTGATGCAGGGATGATGGTGTAGGAGACGCTGATGGTTGTCCCCAGTTTTTTCTTTTTTATCCTAAGTTTAGAGCTCCAAACCCAGCCTGCATGATAAATCTTAGGATCGAGCTTTAACCAGGCCTGTGATGAGCTAAAACAAGCGGTCCTTATCTTGGCTCGTGAAGATTGTGTGGCCGAAGTCTGTGGCCGATTTCAGCCATCTACTTTTGTGGGGATCTGTTGCATTCATTAGGTGTGTGCCCCATCATGCAAGATATGTGACACAACAACCTTGGAAAGCCAAATGGGCAGGGCTAAGGGGCTCTTGAATTTTAGGCCTAGAGTCGGGCATTCCCTAAGCAGACCCAGCCCATTGAGAGCCCTAATGTGGGTACTCCATCCTGGCAACTGGGTCTATCTCCCCACTGTCAATGGAAACGATCAAGAGTGTCCTTGATAGGATAGGAGCATGGGACGATCCTAACCTTTCAAGTTATGGGCTACAGATAGACATTTAAGAAGAGAAAGAAAAAAAAAAAGTCCTGATATTAATGGCTAGGTTCTTCCAAGCTGTGATATGCATAGGCATGGTGCGTCAACGTTTGAAGTCAATAGAAATGGTCTGAATTACTTGTATTTGTGCAATGGCTAGAGCCGTGTATTTCCATTATGCTTATTTTGCATGGATGCGGATCACCGCAAGTTGTGGTGTGTAGATGTGTTGGATGCTGTGGGACCCAATGTGATTTGTTTTTTCTCCATGCCATCTTTCCAAAAATGAAGAAGATCCGAAGCTCAAGTGGACCATACCACAGGAAAAGGTGGGGATAACATTGAAACCTTTCTAGGGCCCACCGTAATGTTTATTTGTTGTCCAACCGATGAAGGGAAGACACAAATATCAGCATGATGCAAAATTTTTGTGGCCCCCAAAAAGTTTTTAATGGTGGACGTTCAATCAAGACTGTTTCCTGTGGTGTGGAGCTTAGGATCTGCTTATCTTTGGCTTCCTGCCATAAAATGAGGGGGCAAAACGGATGGACCGCATGGATATAAAACACATACATCACAGTGGGCCTCACAGCGCCCCGCACATAGACACCAATGCATATATATCACAGTGGGCCCCACAGTGCCCAACACATCAACACACCAATGTTGGCGTGCGGTTTGGGTTGATCCCCTGATCCAGCGAGGTCTGTGGATCCCTAACTGTGGGGCCCATTTGGGTTGATCCCCTGATCCAGCGAGGTCTGTGGATCCCTAACTGTGGGGCCCATTGTGACGTATGTGCCTTCATCCATTTTACAACTCATTTTAGGTCATGATCCAAAAAAATGAAGCAGATCTAACTCTTAGGTGGACCATACCACATGAAACCGTCGTGATTGAATCCCTACCATTAAAAACTTCATGGGGGCGCCCAAATGAACCAACTCGTTTATAAGGTCACAAAGACCTGGATGAAGAGACCACACAAATATCAGCTTATCCAAAACTTTGGCGCATGAGATTACCACTGTTTCTTGTATTATGGTCCGCCTGAGATTTGGATCTGCTTCATTTTTGGATCATGCAAATGAGTTTTCAAAAGGAATGAACGGCTTGGATATGAGGCACATACACACGATCAGGAATCCAGGAACAGCTTAGTGGGTGTTACCCCACCATATGGCCCACATGGATGATATTTTGTATATCCACGCTGTCCATCCGTTTCTACAGTCCATTTTAGGAATAGGTTCCAAAAATTATGAAGATCCAAATCTCAAGTGGACCATACCACTAAAAACAGTGTGATTGAGTGCCCCACCATTAAAAATTTGCAAAGAGCTCATAGTAAGGTTTTGGTAGTGTTTATTTCGAATCCAAGCTCTTGATAATGTCAATAATGTCTTGATCAAGGGAAAATATAAAGATCAGATTGATCCAAAACTTTTGTAGCCCACAAAAAGTTTTTAATGGTAATTCATTACTGTTTTTAGTGGCATGGTCCACCTGAGATTTGGATCTTCTTAGGGTTTTTTATCACATCCTCAAAAGATATGAAAGAACAGATAGACGGCGTGGATATATAAAAATGACATCAATATGGGCCCCACACGGTTAGGATTTAGGGGGGGCGTTGCCAACACCACCCCTAGCCATATCGCGTGATGTGTAGGTCGTTATGGGGCTCACCTTGATGTATGTGTTTTATATCCACGCTATCCAAAACTCAGGTGGATCGTACCCCTGGAAATAGCTGAACGCCCACCGTTCAAAACTTCTCAACATGGTAAAAAAAGTTTTGTATCAAGCTGATATTTGTGTTTTACCTGGATGACAAATAAACATTACGGTGGGCCCTAGGAAGGTTTAAACGGTGGGTGTCATTATCCCCACTGTTTCTATGTTGTCCACTTGAGCTTCGGATCTGCTTCATTTTTTAATTCACGCCCCCAAAATGATCTGAAAAAAGGGATGGACGGCGTGGATATAAAACACATACATCAAAGTGGGGCCCACAGAAATAACACCTGATCCGCGTCCGCACGGGGCGTATGTTAGCAACGACCCTTTCCCCCATTTTACTCCGCTCACAGCTGCTGCTGCTCAAAAGGCCATTTCCAAACCCTCTCTGCCTTTAGGAACTCGATCCCGAACCACTTATCTCCATCGACCGAACCGCCCCTGAAAAAGCAACGAACCGGACCGGTTCCGTTGAAAGCCGGGAAAGATGACGGAGGCCATGATCAGGAAGAAGCCCGGGATGGTGAGCGTGAAGGAGATGCCGGTTCTCCAAGACGGTCCCCCGCCCGGCGGTTTTCCTCCGGTCCGGTACGCTCGCCGGATCCCTACGAAAGGCCCGAGCGCCATTGCCATCTTCCTTACCGCCTTCGGCGCCTTCTCCTGGGGCATGTACCAGGTCGGCAAAGGGAACAAGATCCGACGGTCAGCATCTCATCCCCCCCTCCCCCCCCCCCCCCTCTCTCTCCGATTCTTTCTGTCTTGTTTAAAGCTAGGGTTTTTGTCCTTGTACGGATATGAGTCTATGTTGTTTGAGGAGACATGGATTTGGTTGATTCTTGCATTCTTGTCAAATGTAGAAGCCAACTCTTGGCTCTTCGTGTAATGTCCGGTCACCGTGCATTGCTGCTTCGCGACACGTGGTTGCGTGATTGGTGATTCTGAACCATCCACATGGTGGGCCCTGCTTTGTATGATTTGGGTCACTGGACAATCTATCCTAGCTGTCAGTTCATGGGGTTCAAATGGATGGATAAAAATAAAAAATTGGTTCAAACCAAAAGGGAGAAGTCTCGAAATCAGATACTAGTGTTATTCAGCCATAGTGGTTTATGGATCAATTATCATGGGCCGTCCACATACCATAGGAAGATCCACCAGTTAGATGGTCGTACTTACTGGCAACAACCATGACAGGTTCATTGCATAGCAAACTGGAAAGGTCCTCTCAAAATTATGTTCTCATCGTATTAAAAAATGGTTATTTATCGGCCAATACGTAAAAGAAATGGTCACCCCCATTACTCAATATAGGGGTGAATCAGTGTATCGCCCGATTGATTCACCCCTATATGGTGTAATGGGGGTGACCATTTCTTTTACGTATTGGCCGATAAATAACCATTTTTTGGGCTGATATGACCATAAATGACCCATTTTGAAAATTTCTTGCCTAAGCTCCTGCATTGCCAAGTTTGTTAATAAAAATGTTTTTTTATCCTTCAAAAAAAAAGAAAAAAACTCTTGTTTTTCCACTTCTTTCTTCATTTCAACCATGAAGGAAACTTAGAAACTAATTTTGAACTAGATCTAGGCCTTTCTTTTCTTGAAAGATGAATTTTATTAAGGCCAAAGGCCAAGAAAGCAACAAGAAAAACAAAAGAAAACAAGCACGGTAGGAACGGACAAATGTCATGGAAGCTAACCAACACTCACCAACTAAGATATGTTGTTTCAATTGCATCAGAATTGGTGTCTCTATGAACATGAGAAAAGGCTATGGTTTGATCGGTACAAATGTCATGAAATTCATCCATAAGATTAGCCACTTCCCATGCATGACGACTCAATTTGGCTGCCTTAGCTAATTCCACTTCAATTGCTAGGGGCGACAGCTGGAAATCCTGAGTAATTGCAACCCTCTGTTGAACTGTCACCGTTTTGGTCATATTAGAGTTATAACGACGCAATGGACTGTCTCTATGACGTGGGAATGGGCTACTGTTTGATCAGTGCAAATGTCATGGAATTCATCCACAAGATTAGCCACATCCCATGCATTATGCATAACAACCAAATTTGGCCGCCTTAGCTAATTCCAATTCAATTGCTAGGGGCGACAACTGGAAATCCTGAGTACTTGCAATCCCCAGTAAAACTTTCACCATTTTGGCCATATTAGAGTTACAACGACCCAACAAACTTGCAAATTCCAACAGGCATGCTCCTAAATCACCAGCTGGTTCCGACTGGCAGAAGCCTGTGGAGAGTGGCTGGCATGATTTGATAAATGCTCCATTGGTGCAGAGGTGTTCCTATCTCCTTTAAGCAGTTAAGGACAGAAACTAATGCCTTTGCTGACTTTCCAGTGAAAGGAGTGCCTTGGATTGCTTTAAGGGTTTGGGATAATAGACAATTGCAATATGTAGGGGTCCCATTGCATGTTTCACGTGGTCAAGGTTGCCAGCTTTTGGTTTTTTGAGGTGTTGTATCATGCTTTATGTTTCTGCTTTCATAATAAAATCTTCATCCCTTAAAAAATAGCCCCCCAATTGAGCTGCCATCAAAGTTTAGCTAATCCATCCAACAACAGGTGTTCCCCATCTTTCTCTGCAGACAAGTGCCCAATTACTGCAACAAATTATCTCCCTCCAGCTATATCTGATGAATTGGAGAGATACCTGGGTATTTTTTGTCTGCTTTTCTCCAATCTAGAATTGAATGGCAAGCTTTATCAAAGACTTTTGCCTCATTACAAGATTTCCCTTGAAAATTCCTCTAATTACGCTCTAACCAAACAAATCACAAGACTGCTTGCACCACCATCTTTCCAAGAAAAGATCCAATGGGGCCCAGCGGACTGTTTCTCCAGGCTGTAATTGCATCTCAATTGAATTTGGCATGATCCAAAGAATCCCAAACTTCTCAAGCATCTCTGACCAAACCTTCAATGTCTAAAAAGGAGCACTACTACATAGAAAGATTGAGCCAAGAAAATACCATCAGATGCTCCTTTTTTTCTTTTTTCTTTTTTGAGAATGATAATTTATTAAAAAACATCGAAGTGGAAAGAATACAAGCCCAAAACCACTAGGCACTCAAGAAGGAATTGCAGCTGAAGCTGCCTTAACATATAGTGACCATTCGGACATTAGCCTTTTAACCCTTAAAATAACTTCGTTCTTCCCTTCAATGATATTGTGAAAACATCGGCCATTCCTGGATCCCCAAATAACCTAAAAGATTGCCATAACAAGGAGCCGCCAAATAGCTTTCTGCACCTTCCATCCACCCCCACCATGCCAGGCCCATAGAAGCTCTTCCACTGACTTAGGCATAACCCAATTGGTGTGCAATCACAAAATGAAGTACTCTCAAATTCTAGTGGCGAAAGGATAATGGATAAAAAGATGGTCAATCGATTCCCTGTTATCTGTACACATAAGACAAATGGTGGGCAAAACAAGCGCTCTTCTCTGGAGATTGTCAATAGTTAGGATTGTCTTCCGGCCTACTAACCAAACGAAGGTTGCAATTCTAGGGGGCTCTCCAGTAGAACCAATGATGAAAGAGTGACCCAGAATTTCTTTAGAGGGCATTGTAGAGATGAGGCTATAGAATGTTTTGACCAAAAATTACCGGATTTGTTCCCCACCTAAATAATACCGCCTTCTTGGAGACGGTCCGGAACAATCGAATTAAGAAGCATCATCAACGATCTAAACTCCTCAAACTCAACATCCGACATATTCCTATGACAAGGAGGGCACCAAATGATCTTCTCCCCAACCCTTGAGTAGCAATCCACCACACAAACAAGCTTATCTGGCGCAAGCCTAACAAATCTTAGAAACATGCCCTGAAGCACTTGAGAACTGCACCAAATATCCACCTAGAATTTGATTCAAGAACCCATTCCGACTTCGAAGGAAATGCCCTGACTCACCATATGCCGCGTGCCCAAAATTACATTCCAAGCGCCCGAAGCTCTATAAGAGGATGAAACTGTAACAAACCAGCCGCCCTCCTCCACCTCATATTTGGCCGCTATCAAATTTCTCCACAATGTCCCCTCTTCAACGCAAAATCTCCAAATCCACTTCCCAAGCAGAGCCATATTCATAAGATGTAATGGCTTTACATGAAACTTACTCCCTTCACTGTCCCCGTGCCAAAGAAAATCCCTCCTCGTCTTCTCAAGCTTATCCAACACTGATTTTGGGCATTTAAATAAAGACAAGAAGTATAGCGGCATATTGGAAAAGGCCAATTTTATCAATGTGAGGCGGGCCCCCAAAGATAGATATCTGCATTTCCACATAGAAAGCTTTCGTTCGATCACCTCGTACCAAAGATACTTTGTCGGTTTCCTCAAACATAAAGGCAACCCAGGATATTTAGTCGGGAAGGAAGTAGTTTGACATCCGAATGCAATAACCATCCGAGGCAAATCCTCTTGATCTACATGCACTCCAAGCATCTCTGATTTTGCCACGTTTATCTTCAAGCTTGAGGCTGCCTCAAAACAAACGAGAATCTTTCTCTTGTTCCGAACATATTCCACATTCTCCTCGTAGAAGAGGAGCGTGTCATCTGCATATTGAAGGTGGGATGTGCTACCTTGAAGGTTCGGCAACTGAAATCCAGAAAAGAGACTGTTTTCCTCACCTTTTTTTTAGCATCATGCTAAGAGCCTCAACCACAACCACAAAGAGATACGATGATAGAGGATCACCCTGGTGAAGACCGTGAGAACCTTTGAAGTAACCTTTGGGAGAATCGTTCACCAAAATGGAGAAAGAGGCCGAATGAATGCAAGCTTTGATCCATCCCCTCCACTTGATGCCACAACCCATCCTCCCAAGCATAGTCCAAGAAATTCAAATCAAAACGATCATAAGCCTTCTCGATGTCTGATAGAATCAATACATTCATGAGCAATCAAAGCCGTATCTAGAATTTGTCTTCCCAAGACGAAAGCCCCTTGATTTTCCGAAATAACTTTGGAAATGCACTCCTTAAATCTGAAAGTCAGAATTTTGGCCAAAATATTGTAAGGGCCCTCGATGAGACTAATGGGTCTAAAATCCTTCAGTTGCTCGACTCCCTCTGTCTTAGGAATTAGGGCTATAAAGGTAGCCCCAAGCTCTAACAAAATACGGCCACACTCCAAGAATGCTACAACAAATTCCATAACATCCTCCCCCACAATATGTCAAATTTATGAAAGAAGGCTATTGGAAAACCATCCAAACCGGAGGGCTTTCTTACCATGTCCGATTTAACCTCTTCTTCCAATATGCTGCTTCTCAAATCCTTTTTATCCTGACTAAATCTATTCCAACAAACGTTCAACAATTGTTCCATCAACAACAGTTCTTCATCATGCAAATTTCTTCTAAACCGAGGAGAGGAGACTCCTCCAGCAATCCGAGAGATAAAGTTTGCACCACCTCTACACATTGAGTTGAGTTCCTCAAAAGGGGCTCAAACAAATTGGCTAAGTAGCTGGACCCACACCACTTATCTTCTTAAAACCGCTCTCTATTCTCTTTTCCAACCACGAATCTAATGAACTTCGTAAAGTGACTTTTGACCATTGATATGGCTCTACATATTGAAGACCCTTTCCTTCGGTTTGCACTCCTAGTCCAAACTGTTTGTTATCTTCTGTTTGCAAGTCTTTATAGGTAGTTTCCTTAACAAGGGCAATGTTGCTTAATTAATGCTTCACCCGCATTGTTGAGCTTGTATTGGATTAGTCTCTTTAAAGAAATTTAAGAGATGAACAGAGGCTCTTTTGTGCAACACTTGAATAACTTAAGGAATCATTTCGTGGGTGGGCATTAAGGTATTCAATAATGATAACGGCGGTTATAACAACTACTGCCATTATTGTTACGATACAGGCTGTCACAGCTTCTTTTTTTTTTTTTTTGGAATGGTGATGCAGGACAATGGGCCTATTAATATGATGCGGAATGAAACTGAAGCGGAAATATGAAGCAACGAATAATTAAATTAAAATTACTCAAATCACATGTGCGAAAATTCAAATAAGCAATAAACTATGCACTACAACTATAAACTACAATCAAATAGTAAAGGAACGATAAAATCTCAAAGGCTAGGACTCATGGAAGGTAGAACTTCCATATCCAAGCATAGGGTTAATCCTAAAATCCAATGATGGGGCTCTAGGGTTCCTAGGGTGTGGCTGGAATTAGGGATTGATGGGAATTAGGGTTAGGGTTAGGGTATGGATGATTTCGGAATTGGGGATTTATAGCTATGGGAAGGTTGAAATTCGGATTTGGATGAAAGGGGATGTTTGAATTTGAAAGCGGTGTGAGATTAGGCTAGGTTTGAATGATTCGGATGGGGAAAAGTTGGGTTTGAGGGAAAAATGAAATTTAAGGTCGCGTGGGCCTATGCCGAATGAAAAACGGTTCAAGGATTGAGGGTTTTGGGGCTTAGATTCAAGAAAAATCAAAAGATCTATCAATTGGATGAAACTAATCAATCAAAATACCTGGATTCGTAGAGAAGAAGAAGAGAAGATGATAGATAAAAGAAGGATAGGTGGCATCACATCGTTGGCATCACATCAAAAGGGCTCCAATCACTGGAGCGTTTAAGCTCATCTCAAGCAAGAAAGAATTTTCTCTCAATATTAATAAACATATCATAATAATTAGGTTCCTGAGTTTCGCATGCTCCGTTGAGTTCATTCTATACTGAGGAGGAAGGTTTGGGAGAGTCGACCCAGGGACAAGATCGATGGCATGCTAGATGTCCCTCATAGGTAGAAGCTCATTCGAGAGGTCGTCAGGAAAGACATCACTGAACTCCTCCATCACCGAAATCACCTCACCAAGCAACTCTACATCAACCTGGGGTGTAGCCTCTCTGGCCACGAGGGCATACACCTCTGAATCCGCCCCAGTCTCTCTTTCAAATTCTTTTGCATTAATGATGTGAAGAGACTTAGGCTTGAACTTCCTTGAAGTTTCAGGATCACCCTTCTTGGTGGTCTCCTTCTTTTCCGGTGTCCTCTTGGGTGGAAACGGACTCAATCTAATTTTCTTGCCCTTAAACATAAATGTAAAAATATTCGAGCGACCAAATATTGTAACATCTAAGTCAAACAACCAGGGCCCACCCAAGATGATGTGGCTGACATCCATGGGAACCACATCGCACCACAACGAATCTTTATATGATCCAAATTAGATAGGGATAAGACAACGCTGTGAAACCGAAATAAAAGACTCATCAACCCATGACACTCGATAGGGCTGAGGGTGAGGTTCGACTTTTAAACCTAGCCGACTCACAGTGCTAGTAGAAACCACATTAGCACAACTACCACTCTCCACGATCACTTTACAGTTCTTTTCTCCACTTTTTGCATAAGTGTAAAAGATCGTGTTCCTGCGCCAATTATCATTTTCCTTTTCTTGAGCAAAGGCGCACCTAACTACTGCATGGGTGTGGGTTTCCTGCTCATGTAAATCTTCATCACTTGCACCAATATTTGGTTCATGGTCCTCAACATCACAATCGTCCTTGGTATCCTCATCTACCTCGTCTATTAGTAGTATTGTTAGGGCATTCTTTCGTGAGGTGACCATAACCATTACAACTAAAACTCACTTTTCCTTGAACTAGCGCTGGCTAAACCCTTACCTTTAACATCTCCGTTATATGTGGGAGCACCAGTTGCGGCCTTAGTCTGATTCCTAGGGTTAGGTTTGGCTCCCTGAGGAGTAACCCTATCACGAGACCCAAACCGCTTAGTAGTTGATTGCACTAGGTATCTTTCAAGCTCCTCTGCCCTAAAGTAGGCTTCCTCTAGTGTACCAACATCATGGGGGATGAGCTCACGCCTAATGTCAGCCAAGACTTGTCCTAAAACGAGACATGGTCACTGAAGGGTGCTCATCAACGTCACATCGCATCATATATTCCTCAAACTTGGCGACGTAATCCTGACAGGCATCGACCCTTGCCTCAAGGATTTCCACTGGTCCAAAAGACGATTACAGTAGGAGAGTGAGAGGTATTTTTCTCCAAGAAGCTCTTTCATCTCAGTCCAAGATGTAATGGGTTCATCCCCCCGTCGCTCATCCTTTCGTTCCGTATTTGACCAGAATACCTTGACTTGACCCGTCAACTTCATCTTTGCAAACTTCACTCGACGGCGATTTGACATATCATGCCACTCAAAGAAGTGGTCCATGTCAGCTAGCCAGTCAAGGAAGTTCTTCGGGTTCAAGCAGCCATCAAGCTGGGAGCATCGACCTTAACGCTCCTCATGACCGTATCCTCAGGGTCGTAATGATCCCTAGACTCTCTACGGGGCGTGCGAGCACATGGACCTCCATGTCCTCCTTGCTGACCAAAAGTCCTACCACAGCCTCTAATGAGTTCTTCTAGAGTTAGACCCTGCTTAACTGGTTCTTCATCCTCTGGCTCTCCTGCCTGAGACTGGTGGTCTTCCTCAATGGCGGGGGTGCCTTGAGAGGCAGTCTCAAGCTGCGTGATACGCTGGTTACTAGCCGTCATTTGCGCAGCGGTGGTCCTATTAGATGTCTCGATGGTCGTCAGGCGGCGGCTGGTCTTTTCGAGGGCCTCTGCGATTTGATCTGGATTCATGGTGGTGGACAAACCAAAACCATGACCTGTTTGAGTTTGCATACAATAAACAACCCTAACAAACGACAACCTTGACTCTAGATGAATATGTGATGAATGGAATATGAGATTCAAGTGCAATGATGCTCAATGCAACACTAACCTAGGCATGTAACGTAATGCTTATGGACTCTAAATGCACCTATTAACCCTATGGACAACCCTAGGATGACTCAAATAAGGCCAAAACTGAAATTTCAGCCACTAGGTGTCTTAGAAGTCAATAAACTTAGAAATTCCAGCAATGTAGGACTTACAAAATACCTAAATAGAAAATTTCAGCAAGCTATGTGCGACCTATATGAACTACTATTGATTTAGGAATTTTATCGAACACTTACCCTACGCTAGACCTAGGCTAATACCAAATTTGATGTAGGACGTGTGTAACTTAGCCTAGGATGAATGAGGCGAGATCAGGTTCCACATTAATTCAAATAATCATCATGCAAACTCAAGCACATTCACATGGAAGATAAATAATTTCAGATTCAATTATGAAGTGGCCTAGGCTAATCACATGTGTGGTGCATAAACTTATAAAGAAATCACTAAAGTGGCCCCTTGGAAGTAAGGACTTCCAATCTGGTATAGGTAATATACCACATCCACAGGAGGAAAAAAAAGATACCAATAAAATTCAGATTTAGGGAATTAGGGGTTCAGGGTTGATGAAGGTGGTTGATGGGGGCGAAAAAAATCAGAAAAAGAATGTTAGATGAGAATGCTTTGGTTTAGAGGAGTCGTGGATGAAGGAAGAGGAAAGAAAGATGAATACCTTGAAAGAAGAATGAAAAGAAGATCTGAAGGAACTCACCACCAAGCTTTGATATACCCTTCCGCACTTTGATTGGAAGGGCGGGGTTTCCACACAAACCCTAAAGAAGGAGGAGGAGATTCCACTCTCTCACAAGAAGAAGAAGAAAACATTTTCTTTTCTTTTCTTTTTTCTCTCAAAACTGGGCTGGGGCTGGACATTACTCCCTCGTACTTTTATAACTTGAATTTTCAATATTTACAAGAATGCCACTACTCAAAAGTCTGGTGGCCCACATCCAAATGAGCAAACTACCAGTCAAATAACTAATCTAAATCATCCAATAAATCTAAAAAATAACAAACACACACACACACACACACACACACACACACACACACACACACACAAGTCCAGGGGGGATCTGATGGCCCGATTACTAAGATCCAACGGTCGGATCGACTTGAAACTGAAAACCTATGGCTAAAAACTCCTAACAAGCAACCCACATGCATCATCCCAATGTGGGGTCTTCCTGATGCACGTCCAATGCATGTGGGGTCTTCAAATCGTCCCAGTGGGCCCCACCTGGAATTCTCCATCCATGCAAAGGGAAAGCTGCATGGAAGATGATGGTCATCTCCGTCTCTGGTAAACTTGTGTGAATCCTCTGATGTCCCCATCACATAATGCATGTTTTGTAAAAAGATCGTCCGTAACAGGCTAATACGACTGTAGTGGACCAATATTGGCCCATAACAGGCTGGTACATTTTTTTCCTTAAAAAGAAATTCACCGTCATAGGGCCATAATGTTTGTTACGGCTTGTATTGTAACGACCATAAGGCCGATAAGGTTATGATATAGACGATAACTGGATATTGAAACCATGGTCTAAAGTCTTGCAAATTTTTCTCTCCTTGGGGATCAACACAATGAAAGAATCCCCAATCTCCTTAGATAACCTCCCACTTTCTTGGAAATTGGAAAAGTTCCTCCAAATTATACTCTATAGACTGCCAATGGAATGCATCTGGTCTTGGAGCTCTCTCTCTCAAGTTCAGAGACTATGGTCTTCAACAATTCCGTTCCAATAATATGTTCCAACTAGTTTGCCTCTTCCTCATTGATTAGGTTGCTGAGGCTTTGACCTAACCTAACCCTCACCCTACAGAAGGTCAGAATAGAACTTCAAAACTTAGATGCTTATTTCTTGCTTGCCCTTCTCTCTTCTACCATTCACCATTAAACTCCATTTCTGTTATTTCTTATCTGGGCATTAGTGATTCAATGGAAAATGTTGTGTTGTTGACCCCTTTAACCATGCCACTCTAGATTTCTTATCTAGGATGAACACCCGCCATCGCCCACATGTGCAAACACATAGTCACAACCTCCATGGGGATGTTGGCAGCATCTGCAAGCTTTTAAACAACTCATGGCGTGCCAAACCATTGACCTGGAGAGTCCATTCATTCATACCACTAGAGCAAGCCATGGTGCAAAGTCATTCGTGACCAAATGGTCCGATTGATGGCATGTAAAATGGGTGGTCGGGATCAAGGTGAGACCTTTTCATGAGGCCTTGGAACGTTACCAATAAAATAATTTTCAATAAAACCTTCTCGTAGAAGTATTTTAACAATGCTTTCAGGTCATATTAGTAGATGCTATTTGAACCGTTCCTTTTTTATCCATGTTAGCATTTCTTATAGAAAATATACCAGCAATAGTGTCCCCCATGACAAACTATAATTATTGGTGCCTCCTAATTTTGACATAATCAACATGTTCCCTTTTTTATGTGAATTTTTTATTATTTATTTCCGAATTGTTAAAAGTACATGCATGAAACACAATCTACTAATTGAGGGTTTATCCAAAAGACTTGTGATATATCTAGGAAGATGTTCCAAATACCACACACATGAGTCACTGGACATGCCAGTTTGATGTATCCCATTTGATATATTCGTATCCGAGATTTGACAAATTCAACTCTGCATTCTTCACAAAATTTCTGGTGTGCAAAAGATGTTCTGTGAGTGGTCAAGGACACCATGCTTCCTTCACCAAGCATTGGATCCTGACCAATAAAAAACCTTTTCAGGTTTTCAAATAGATGATTAGAAGCTTGGAACAGCTTGGGCATCATCCTGATTTTTAACTTGACCCAATATTATTCTCATCCACATACATTTTCTTGGATTCTTTCCAAATGTTTTTTACCTTAATGCTTTACTTAGGTCTGCAATGGACCGAAAACATGCTTATTACGTTTACTACGCTCATGTCAGTTTAAAGGTCATTAGTGTTGATGACATGCTCTAGCAATTTGAAATGTGAGTTGTCAAACTCTGTAAGTATGCTTTCTAATGGCTTGACGAATCAAAAGGGTGTGATCATGATATTGATTTGATTATTTAATTTGAATTCGGCAGGGCACTCAAAGAAGAGAAATACGCTGCTCGCAGAGCAATACTCCCCATGCTTCAAGCTGAAGAGGACGAACGGTAAAGCTCTCTTATCTGCTTTACTATTGAAAGACTAGCTGTTTGTTTCCCTTACCTGTACTATTCGAATATTTGTGTTGGGAATGCCTTCCTCCCGCCCAATACACCCACACACCCATATGCATGCACACACTCCCTGCACGGACACGCAAATAAATGATAACTATCTGGTGCATGTTTTTTCCTTAGATTTGTAAAAGAGTGGAAAAAGGTTCTGGAAGAAGAGGCTAGAATAATGAAAGACGTGCCTGGCTGGAAAGTAGGCGAAAATGTCTACCATTCAGGGAGATGGATGCCCCCAGCAACTGGTGAGCTCCGACCTGATGTCTGGTGAGAGTATTTCAACCACATATTTTTCTTTGGACATGGTTTGTGGATGCTAGACATGTTTTCAGACTGTTGACATTGTCAAGAGCTGAAGTGGTCTATCCATGTGATCTCCTGCGCATGGAAGGAAAGATTATCTGAATAATAATCTCTTGTTGAGGAGTGTTTCTATGCTTGCTTTTATAACACTTCTGCTGCTGCTTTGTTCTTTTAGTACTTTTTTATTGTCCCATAGGTCTGTGTAGTTTTAGAAAGAAGGGATTAAAATGCATAGAAATCAAACCTGGGCACACCATTCCAATTTCCTTTTCTGGTGTGTGGCACAAAAGTCAGATGCCTCTCAGCTGTCCATAACCTGAACTAATCATCAGGTGAGTCCCACAACTATCTGCAAAATGTGAGTGTTGGACTATTCTAACCTTCCAAAGAGTGGACCTTTTCTTTCTAAGGGGCAACTGTTGCCAATATTCTTTTTTGCTGAGGTAATGGTTAAGGTTGTTTGATGAGTACCGTTTTGCAAAAACTGGTACATGTACAGTGGGACCCAACTGATGAGCAGTCTAGATCATGGACCATTTCCCTAAGTGTCCAATTTAAAGATGGTACAGCAGAGATGAGGAAATTGATGCACCATACTTAGTTTATGGTCAAAATACATGGCAAGATTACAAAGATACAAGCTCTGCTCAAAACATAATGGCAAAACCAGAAGTACCATAGGAGTAAAAAATGAAGGAAAAACTAAAACAAGAAAAGGGGTGAGAATGCAGGTTTTTGATTTGTTTGTTCCACAGTGATTAGTTCTCAAGAGCCGAGACTGCAGAGATCCCCTGCTCATTTTGGGCATGGTCATCCCCCACGTCCGTCTCATAAAAAGATATTTTAAGAGAATTGAAAAATAGACAAGGGTATTTAGGTAATCTGTGAGCGTGGGCTTATCATCCAACGGCTTAGATTTTACTCCCTCCACCTCGTTTGTCACGCAATGGATGTGTTTGTGGTTTGGATTTTAGGAATGTAAAAAAAAAAAAAGGCTACAATAAGACAGTATTATAAATCCACGCTGTCCATCTGTTTTTAAAGGCTACAATAGGACAGTATTATAAAATTCAGGCAGATACAAAACTCAAGTGGGCCACACTGACAAAACAGCGGGAAGAGTAACGTCCCACTGTTTGGCCGTAAGACCTAGCTGATGAAGTCTGAGCTTGCAAAAAAGTTAAATGAATGCCTGAAAGACTTCTATAGTTCTATGTGTTGGTAGGAGGTGGGGCTGCAAACACATACTGGTGAAACCGTAAGGAACTCTTTGATTGCCTTTCTCTAAAGAAGAAGTGAAACATAATCAAAATACTGGTCTCATGTTTGGTCTAGCAGTTATGAAAGAATATATCGACATTCACGAAATTTTGAGAACAAGGAAGCAAACAGTCCATTTCAACCATTACTAAAGCAAAAATCTAAATTGTTTTTGAGTTTTTGTTATAAACAATTAGATGCTTTTGCGAAGACACAATTCAAGAAACCCATGAAGAAAGAAAAAAAAAAATTCACTGTATGTGATGATGATATTGAAGGATTAGCACCTCCTCTAACCTGACTTCCTAGGGTTGAACCCATTTTTAGGTGAGAGAAGCATGATCCCTATATCGGTTTCTCGACCGTGAAGAGCTTCATTGAAGAACAGTGTCTATGTTTTGCTTTCACCTCTTTTTTAGCGGTGAAGACTCGTAGGGCTCATTTGGGAGCTTGGATTTGAGCTTGGATTTGAAATGCATTGGAATCCAAATCACAATTACATTGGAATCAAGGTGATTCTAAATCCTCATTTGTGTTTGGTTCAAATGAATTGATATCCAAATCTTCTCTTTTGGAGCTTGTATTTGGAGGGCATTGGAATTCTTTAGTATATTTGCAGGCTTAGATTTGATTAACTAAATCAACTTTGATATCCTAAATTTGTGTGTGTGCAGGCGCACGAGTGAAAGAGATATTTGATAGAATAATTGTAATCAAGGTATCCCAAAACGATTACGATACGGCCGTATCGGCCGATACGTAAAGGAAACGGTGGTGGCCGTTACGCGTTACGGGGTCGTAACGGCCGTAACGGCCGTTACAGAAAAAATAGGCCGTAACGGCCCCGTAACGGCCGTTACGGGACCGTTACAGCCCTGTAACGAACCGTTACAACCCCGTAACGGTCCCGTAACAGTCATGTAACGGTCCCGTAACGGTCATGTAACTGTTTTCTTCAGAAAATAAAAAGGGGCCGTATCGGCCGATACGGGGTCCGTAACGGCCGTTACGGCCCGTATCGTAACGGTAACGGTGGTGGCCGTTACGGCCACCGTTACCGTTATGGAACACCTTGATTGTAATAAGCCCATTAATATATGAACTTTTGCGAGAGAGAGAGAGAGAGAGAGAGAGAGAGAGAGAGAGAGAGTTTAAGCCTTGAGTGGGCCACAAATGCAAGGATCACAAATGAGTGACTCGTCAATGTTTTTTAACCATCCCTTTAAATGTCCAACGTTTGAATGGTTCAAATCATTCAATTGATGTGATTTTAGTGTTGCGGCCGATAATTGGATTGTTTCGGAGCATCATCAACATGGCATTTGTTGAAAAGTTTGTTTGAAAAACAATTTTAAAATTTGGTTTTTGTCCCATATCGGATGGGAGAAAGAATTTTTACCTCTTTATAAGTAGGGTGTTGTGCACCTTACTTATTTATGGTGGAAGTGAGGGAGTATGGTGGCTTGCTTGTTCCAGTGCGAAGCACTGGAACACCGCGCACGCTCACGCGCACGGGCACGGGCACGGGCACGGGCTCGGTCTCGGACTTGGGCACGGGCTAAGTGCGGGGGCGTGGGCACGTGAGGCAGTGTGGATGTAGAGGCGCTAGTGGCGCACTTGGCACTACGCATCGTGTCGCGACCTCGCGGACCGGAGCGAGACTGGTGCGACAAAGGCTAGGTAGTAGATCAGGTGGCTAGGTTCGGAACAGAGGATGTGCTGTGAGTGAGAGGTCTGACAGAGAGACTTCTCTGCTTTTTATAGAGAACTACATGTCTAATTAAAGGGACCTGTGTATCTGCTCATGCAGTAACGGTCCAAACAATACAGTAACAGCTGCATGTGGCTAGCCCAACAATCAGAAACGGCTAGCCATTGAGTTTAAACAGCCAACATGCAGGTGTGTAACTCCCACATGCACAACAGTCAGAAACTGCCATAAACGGCTAGTTTCTCACAACAGCCAGAAAACGGCTATGCCATTATGGCTCTGGACCAAAACTGCCAGCCACCATTGCCTATATAAACCGGACAGGTCTGGTTCATTCCAACATAACAACAGCAATCACAACCATCTCTACTGAACTAGCACTCATCTGAGTCCATTAGCCTCTCGGTTTGGTTGATGCAAACCAAGCCACTTAGACCAGCGTAGTGGTCTGCTGATGCAAGAAGAAGACTGCCATTCATTTTCTCTCTTTCTTTTCTTCATCTGTCAGACTGTGTTACTGAGTTCCATAGTAGTTCCTTCATTTCTTGCTGAACGCAGAACCACATAAGGCTCGTCGTATCCTGGAAGCAATCCGCCTACAACCTATCAGCAGACTCAAAATTATATTGAGTAAGGGCGAATTACGCTTTAAGGACAGCGTGTTTTTCACGTGCTTCAGCCTGTCCTTATTTCTCGATTTTTTCAAATTAATTAATTTTCTGAGATTAGAAATTCTCAACAATCTTAAAACATAATTTTTCTGATATGGAAATCGAAGGGGTGTCATCAATCAAACTGATGAACCAGGATCTGATTCGTCTTGACCGGTTCAATGGAACCAATTTCACCAGATGGCCGGATAAGATAAAGTTTCTGCTTACGGCGTTGAAGATATTCTATATCTTAGACTCGAACTTGAAGCCGCTTCCTCCAGCTACTGATAAAGACACGACTGAGCAAATCAACATACGTATCAAAAGAGAAGAAGATAATCTGTTGTGTCGAGGACACATCCTGAACACGCTATCTGATCTTCTGTATGATTAATACACCAGAACCGAATCTGCCAAAGAAATTTGGACCGCTCTCGAGTTCAAATTCAAGGCCGAAGAAGAAGGTACAAACAAATATCTCATAGCTAGCTATTTCGACTACACCATGGTAGATAACAAATCCATGTTAGCCCAAATCAAAGAACTACAGCTAATTATTAGCAAAATTAGTGCCCTAAAAATTGATATCCCTGAATCTTTCCAAGTCGGGGTTATTTCGCAAAATTGCCCCCCCGAGTTAGACAGAATACAAAAAGAAACTATTACATAAAACCGAGGATTATTCACTGGAACAAATCCAGAAACATATCCGAATAGAAGAAGAATCCCGAAACCGTGAAAAGAAAAATGGAAATGAGAATTCCTCGTCCAAGGTGCAAGCAGTAGAAAGTACCCAAAACAAGAATCCCGAGAAAAACGGTTCTGTGAAACCAACTAAAGGGAAATTCAAGAAACCACAGAAGAAGAACGGAAAGTTCAAAGGCCCTTGCCATGTCTGTGGAAAAACCGGGCATTACGCTTGAGTATGCCGACTTCGAAAATCGAAGAATAAAGCAATTGCAGTTGAAGAAGATATAGTTGCCATGATCACTGAGGTAAACATGATCCAAGGTAAAGTACCTCGGTTGGTGGTATGATACAGCTGCCACAGTTCATGTACGCTATGACAGATCAGCCTTTAAAACTTATGAGGACGTGACCGATGGTCAAGAGGTCCAAATGAGTAATGAAGTCCGATCGAAGGTCGTAGGCAAAGGAACCGTGGAACTAGTCTTTACCTCTGGAAAGAAAGTGATTCTAACTAATGTACTGCATGTCCCTGACATGAGACGAAACTTAGTTTCTGTGGGATCTTCTGGGAAAACCTGGAATACGGGTTGTATTTGAGTCAGGAAAACTGATTTTATCGAAAAACGGGAACTTCGTTGGTAAGGGATATGCTTGTAATGGGATGATAAAATTTTCCTTAAATAAAAGTAGCTCTTCTGCGTATATGATTGAATCTGTAGCATTGTGACATGGTAGATTAGCACACATAGGTTATAATACCTTAAAATTCATATCTAAGAATGGCTTAATCTCATACTCAGATAGTCAAAATGACAAATGTGAAGTGTGCACAAGGTCAAATTTACAAAGAAACATTTTCCTAGTATTGAGAGATCATCTCAAATATTAGACGTAATACATACTGATATCTGTAAGTTAAATGGCATTCTTACACGTGGAGGAAGAAGATACTTTATAACCTTCGTCGATGATTGCTCCAGATATGTACATGTATACCTTCTAAAGAATAAAGATGAAGCACTCAGCATGTTCACGATATATAAAGCAGAAGTGAAAAATCAACTAAACAAGAAAATAAAAGTTCTTCATAGCGACAGAGGAGGAGAGTATGTTTCAAATGAATTCTCTAACTTCTGTGAAGAACATGGCATAATACACCAATGCACTGCACCGTACACACCCCAACAGAACGGTATAGCTGAACGGAAGAATAGAACCTTAGTAGAAATGGTTAACTCAATGCTAATACAAGCAAAGTTGCCACTAGGACTTTAGGGAGAAGCACTTCTCACAGCATGCCACATCCTAAATAGGGTTCCTTTTAAGAAGTTTAACACTTCACCATATGAGGTATGGAAATATAGAAAACCTAATCTAGGATATCTTAAAGTGTAAGGGTGCCTCGCATATTGTAGAATGCCTGATCCCAAAAGAACTAAATTAAGATCCAGATCTATTAAGTGCGCCTTTGTAGAGTATGCACAAAATAGCAAAGCATATAGACTCCTAGACTTAGAATCTAATACAATCATAGAGTCTAGAGATGTTGAGTTCTTTGAAAACTCACTATCCTTAGAGTCAAAGGATAATGAAATCCAAACTCCAACAGAGAAACCTATGGTAGAAGCTCAACATGAAGTTAAAGCTCCAATAGAACCACGTAGGAGTCAAAGGGTAAGAGTAGAAAAAAGTCTTGATCCTGAACAGATAGACTCTCAACGTATCTCTTTTCATCTCGTAGAAGAAGATAGAGAGAATATCACTAGAAAGATACCTATAGTTATGATTATAGAAGATGATCTAACAACCTATAGAGAAGCTGTAACTTTTAGAGATTCAGCTTTTTGGAAAGAAGTTATTAATGATGAGATGGACTCGATTATGTCAAACCAAACCTGGGAACTGGTGGATCTACCTCCAGCTTCTAAACCCATAGGGTGTAAGTGGGTATTTAGAAAGAAATATCACACTGACGGAACTATTCAAACCTTTAAAACTAGACTAATAGCTAAAGGATTCAGACAAAAAGAGGGAATAAATTATTTTGACACATACTCACCTGTGGAGAGAATAACATCTATTTGAATTATGTTTGTTTTAGTATTCATACATCAGCTGTATATTCATCAGATGGATGTAAAGACTGCTTTCCTAAATGGAGACCTCGACGAGGAAGTATACATGGAACAACCTAAAGGATTCGTTCTGCCAGGAAATGAGAAGAAAGTCTGTAAATTAATTAAATCATTGTATGGACTAAAACAAGCACCTAAACAGTGGCATGAGAAATTTGATTCTAAATACTTTCTCATGGTTTCATGCATAATATAGCAGACAAATGCATATATTCCAAAACAAGTAGTAACTATATAATTGTTATTTGTTTATATGTTGATGACATATTAATAATAAGTAACAAGATGGAAGGTGTAACTGAAACAAAGAAGTTTCTGTCTTTCGTATTTAAAATGCAAGATCTTGGACAAGTTGATACTATTTTAGGTATTAAAGTAAAAACTTATAGTGGGGGTTATGCGCTATGCCAATCTCATTATATTGAGAAAATAATAAACAAGTTTAAACACTTGAATATTAAGGAAGCGAAAACCCCATTCGATCCAAGTATCAAGTTATATGAAAATACAGGAAGAACAGTTGCACAATTAGAGTATGCGAGTGCTATAGGAAGTCTAATGTATGCAATGCAATGCACTAGACCAAACATCGCATATGCTGTGAGTAAACTAAGTAGGTTTACCAGTAATCCCAGTGTAGAACACTGGAAAGCAATAAGAAGAGTACTTGGTTATTTAAAAGCAACCAAAGACTTAGGGTTATTTTACTCAGAATTTCCAACTGTACTGGAAGGATATACCGATGCAAGTTGGATATCGAGTGCAGGTGACAATAAATCCACTGCTGGATGGGTTTTTACCTTAGGAGGTGCAGCTGTATCTTGGGGATCCAAGAAACAAACCTTTATAACTCACTCTACTATGGAGTTTGAGTTCATAGCTCTTGCTGCAACAGGTAAAGAGGCTAAGTGGCTTAAGGATCTTCTTTTAGAAATTCAATTCTATGCGAAGCCGATACCGGCTGTTTCGCTACATTGCAATAGTGAAGCCACATTAGCTAGAGCCTACATCGGCACGTATAATGGGAAATCCAGACATATAAGTCTGAGACATGACTATGTAAGACAACTGATTCAAGATGGAATCATTGCAATTTCTTATGTAAAGTCAAGTAATAACTTAGCTGATCCTTTTACTAAACCTCTAACGAGAGAGGTAGTAAGGACAACATCCAGATGGATGGGGTTGAAACTCTTTTCAAAATATTTCACCAGTGATGGAAACCCAACCTAAAATTAGAAAATCTTTATATAAGAGTTCAATGGGTAAAAACAAGTCACTGATACGTAAAAAGTTTCAGCAGTAAATTATAAATATACACCTCATCCAAGATTATAGTGTTGGTTGTTACAGATAGAGGGTTGAGTCTCAGAAACTCTTAATGCATTCTAGTCTTAAGGATAAGTGTCTGATAGTCAAGAGACACTGGAAGGACTTCACCTATATGAACGTAGAGGTGGTGCCGCCTCTCATGAGAATGAGAGTTTTCTCGGGATCGTTCATGAAACAGGATAAGCACAAGGCCATTAAATGTGCTGAGCAAGAATTGTGGGAACTCAAATAACACTTAGAAAGTATGTGTGTGGTATTTCCAGTCCTGTTATCTAAAAATAATTGATTCAAAGCTGCGGCTACCAGTAATTTCAATAGGTCTTTGAAATACTTACACTAATGAAGGATTCAAATCGAAAGATATATTTCTTTATGCATATAATCTTTTATACTCTGGCAGACATCGTTTTTTCTGTTTTAAATTATTTTAAAACAAGTGGGGGATTGTTGAAAAGTTTGTTTTAAAAACAATTTTAAAAGAAAAAATATTACGTTTGATTTTTATCCCATATCGGATGGGAGAAAGAATTTTTACCTCTTTATAAGTAGGGTGTTGTGCACCTTACTTATTTATGGTGGAAGAGAGGGAGTATGGTGGCTTGCGTGTTCCAATGCGACACCGCGCACGAGCACGGGCACGGGCTCGGTCTCGGGCTCGGGCACGAGCACGGGCATGGGCACGTGCTCGGGTTCGAGCTCGAGCTCGGGCTCGGGCTAGGTGCGAGGGCCTGGGCACGTGAGGCAGTGTGGCTGTAGAGGCTCCAGTGGCGCACTTGACACTTCGCACATGCACATCGTGTCGCAGATGGGTCGCGACCTAGCGGACCGGAGCGAGATTGGTACGACAGAGGCTAGATAGTAGGTCAGGTGGCTGGGTTCGGAACAGAGAATGTGCTGTGGGTGGGAGGTTTGACAGAGAGACTTCTCTGCTTTTTATAGAGAGTTGCAAGGCTAATTAGAGGGACCTGTGTAACTGCTTATGCAGTAACGGTCCAGACCATGCAGTAACAGCTGCATGTGGCTAGCCCAACAGTCAGAAACGGCTAGCCATTAAGTCTAAACAGCCAGCATGCAGGTGTGTAACTCCCACATGCACAACACTCAGAAACTGCCATAAACGGCTAGTTTCTCACAACAGCCAGAAAACGGCTATGCCATTATGGCTCTGGACCAAAACTGCCAGCCACCATTGCCTATATAAACCGGACAGGTCTGGTTCATTCCAACATAACAACAGCAATCACAACCATCTCTACTGAACTAGCACCCATCTAAGTCCATTAGCCTCTCGGTTTGGTTGATACAAACCAAGCCACTTAGACCTAGCGTAGTGGTCTGCTGCTGCAAGAAGAAGACTGCCATTCATTTTCTCCCTTTCTTTTCTTCATCTGTCAGACTGTGTTACTAAGTTCCATAGTGATTCCTTCGTTTCTTGCTGAACGCAGAACCACATAAAGCTCGTCGTATCCTGGAAGCAATCCGCCTGCAACCTATCAGCAGACTCAAAATTATATTGAGAAGGAGCAAATTACGCTTTAAGGACAGCGTGCTTTTCACGTGCTTCAGCCTGTCCTTATTTCTCGATTTTTCCAAATTAATTAATTTTCTAAATCAAAATTCTCAGCAGCATGTGCCCAGGTGGATTAGTAACCTAGAGATACCTTTGTGACATGTGACTCTCCAACCCTTAAAAAGGAGGCAAACCTTTGGAATCTTAGATTTTTGCTGAGATTTCAAAACCCACCAAAAAGGTAGATTTGAAATAAGCTCGATTTCTTTTACCTCCAAATCCAAAGCTGCTAAATGCAAAAACGCATTTAATTGGATTCGAAATACCCCCATTTACCACCAAATCTAAAGTGCCGAACAGGATGATAAGGTCACACTTGCTTAGCCGCTCAAAAGGCAAAAGAGGAAGATTGACAAAGCTACAAAGGATTCCATGTTGCGGTGGAACCCATCTTAGAGATATGTCACGATTGTTATCTCGAATATGAACCTTAAAAGAAAATGCACAAAAATCAAGGCTAAACAAATCATTTCCCACATTGGAGAAAGATACGGCCGTTGGCTACCTATAGGCAAGTGTTTTCCTATCAAATCATTCCCAGAGTTACATAGCTGGTTACTGACCCTCAAAAGAGTCTTCAAGATTGGAGACCTTACAAATTGGATAAATGGCCCACAAAGCTACTTTGATGGTTCATATTCAAAGGAAATGATGAATTCAGAGGTAGTTGGGATTCTATCGTCCGAATGCAAGAGAGGGAACGAGGTATGTTTCAACCAATGAATAAGCTAGAAGCTCCTCCAGACATTTAAATTGTGGGCCACACGGCAGACCACTCAAATAGCCTGCCCCGGGGCACAGAAGTTCCGCTAATCGAGGGAGCCGATTAGGTGCTAAGACAGTGTGGCCCTTACCGTGGGGCCCACCTTGATGTATGTATTTTGTATCAATGCCGTGCGTCTGTTTTTTCAGATCATTTCATGGCATTATCCAAAAACTGAAGCGGATCCAATTATCATGTGGGCCGCTATCATTGGAAACAGTGGTGATTAAACGCCCTACCATTAAAAACTTCTTAGGGCACACCTTAATTTTTACATAGGGTTTGTTTGCTATTCAATCTTTTGATAAGGTCGCATAAGCCTGGATGAAGGAAAAAAAACAAATATCTACTTGATCCAAAACATTAGTGGCCCATTAATGGTTAATCATCGCTGTTCCCTATGGTATGGTCCACTTGATAATTGGATCTGCTTCATTTTTGGGATTATGTGATCTGGAAAAACGGATGGACAGCATGGATCCAAAACATATACATCAAGGTAGGCCCCATGGTAAGGGCCACATCGTCTTGAGTGAGTTTGGGGTCGAGGTGGGCAACGATCCAATTCAAGTTGAACATGGACCATATTGGATCGTTCGGTTGCTTGAGTTGGTATGTTCGAACATTGTTCGAACAACATTTGAAGAGGGTGGCTCTGTTCAAACTCAGTTTGGTCTGGCCCAGCCATGTTCGAACATATGGATTTCGGATAATTTTTACGAGTTCGAACTATTTAGCTTTTTTTGCTTGAAAATATTTTTTCTATTACTAAATAGTGAATATTGATTTGTTCACAAGTTACATACCATAAATAACAAATTACAAAGTTTAAAGTTTTTAACTAACTAAATAAAAAAACCATAACATAGATAGTTAATGTTTATACTTTTGCTCACCTAAGGAGGGAAGAGTAAAGACTGAAGCGAACCCTTAACTGTTCAAAGCTCCGTAGGTCCCACCATGATGTATTTGTTTTATCCACTCTATCCATCCATTTGTACATCTCATTGTGAGGCATTAAACAAAAATGAAGCAGATACAAAGCTCGAGTGGACCACACCACAAGAAACAATGAGGAGAATGATGTCCACCATTGAAACCTTCCTAGGGGCCACGGTCATGTTAATTTGACCGTTATTTGTAATCGAACCTTCTCTCTCTTTCTCTCTCTCTCTCTCGGTCAATATTCAAGTCGAGTTGAATTTTCGAACAGACCTGTGTTTTGGATCTCTTGATTTTTTTGAATTCGAGAGCGGATTAGGTGAGACCTAGAGCTCGATATAACTCGACTCAACTCGTTTGGATTAACTTGGATTAACTCGATAAAACTCTGTTCGAACAGAAAGTTTTCGTGTTCGAACCTTGCGTGAGTTTTGGATTTGCCTGATTTTTTTATTCCTGTTCTATTCTAGTATTTCGAAACTTATGGACGGAGTGGATTTGTCATGGGCATCTCTATTGGGCCTCACATAACTTCATCCACAGAACTTCCTCATCCAAGGGCACTGGCCATTGGCGTCCTATGCAGACAAAGCATATCTGTAAAATCCTATTGATCAAGCAATACTAAAAATCCCAACGGTCCCATTCAATGGACGGTTAAAAGTAAACAGTTGATGGTCCATATTTCATGGAAAAGTCAAATGGCTCCTCATCTTTTCGGTGCAATATATAAGGCATGATAAGGTGTCAGCAGGACCACCCTAGCTAATGGCGGTAACAGGTTGGTGTGGGGCCCAGATGGTATATGGATGCCATCCAACCCATTAATCAGATGTGTCCACCAATGTTTGGTCGAGGATTTCAAAATTAAGTGGGCAGCGCCAACACAGCATTGATTTCAAAATTATGTGTCCATAAATCAAAATTATCAAGAGGAAAAATATCCAAATTATCAAAAGTTTGGAGTAACTCAATTGAAAGTTTTCATTTATTGTATTTTTCACCTCTTAAAATGTTTTTTAGTTGTGATCTTAGGTGTCCGCTGAATTTGATTGGGCCATGTGTGCTGCTTTAGAGATGGACTCATCGCAAAGCATATTTGAACAGGGAACGGATTAGGTAGAACCCAGCCTCATCAAGACCATGTGACCCTTACCATGCGCCTACCTTGATGTATCTATTTTGTATCCATGCTGTCCATTCATTTTTACAAATCATTTTAAGGACATGATCTAAAAATGAAGAAGATTCAAATCTCAAGTGCACCTATCATATTTTAGAAAACAGTGGTGATTGAACCCCCTGCCATTAAAAGTTTCTTACGGTATACCTTCATGTTTTCCTGATGTTTATTTTACATTCAATCCCTTGATAAGGCCACATAAGCCCGAATGAAGGGAGAAAAACAAATATCAGCTTGATCCAAAACTTTTGTGGCCCATTAATGGTCAGTCACCACTGTTTCCTACGGTATGGTGCACCTAATAATTGGATCTACTACATTTTTTTTTATCATGGCTAAAATGATCCGTAAAAATTAAAAACAGATGCACCGGATGGATAGAATAGATACGTCAAGGTGGGCTCCACGGTAAGGGCCGCACCTTATTGGTTGAGGTAGGGCTCTTATCTAATTCTCTCCCATTTGAATATTGTTGGCATCTTTGACAATGACATGCATGTGGCCCACCAGAACTGAGTCACGGATAATTGGAACAAGTATCCAACCTAATAAATAAATAATAATAATAATAATAATAATAATAATAATAATAAATTCATATAGCTACTGACCAACAAGTCAAACATATTTGGGTATTGCATTGAACCATAATCAGTTGAATTCATTGATCATGTGTACCTCACGTGAATAAAAATAAAAAGGACGGTCAAGAGAAATTGACCAACGGTCCAAGTTTAATACTCATTTTGTTCCAACCGATGGTCAGATCAGCCTGTTTTGTAAGACAATCCTAACAGGTGGATTGAGATGATGAACGGCTTGGATCTTGCACATGTGTGTCACATTTAGAACATCCATCTTTCGGCCCTCTTAAATAGCGTTGAGAGAGAGAGAGGAGTGAAGCCCTGGTTGGAATCAAGATGAGCTGTTGATTGGTGTGCTTATGTGGCGTGCACATGTGGCATGTACGTGTACATGGAGACTATACACATAGAGGGAAGAGTATTAGAGCGGATTAGGTGAGACCACGGCCTCACCTGAGAAGGAGCGGCCCTTACATATGTTTACCGTGGGGTCCACCTTGATGTATGTATTATGTATCCATGCCGTCCAACCGTTTATATACATAATTTTAGGGCATTACACCAAAAATTAAGCAAAGCCAATTATCAAATATACCATATCATAAGAAACAGTGGTGATTGACCATTAATGGGCCACAAGAGTTTTGGACCAAGCTTATATTTGTTTTTACTTTCATCTAGTCTTATTTAACGTTATCCACAGATTGGATGGTAAATAAACATTACGAAAACATTAAGGAGCGCCCTAAGAAGTTTTAATGGTAGGATGGGCAATTACCACTGTTTCTTATGGTGTGGTTCACTGATAATTGGATAGCTTACTTTTGGGATAATGCTTTAAAATGATGTGAAAAATGGATGGACGGCATGGATACATAATAAATACATCAAGGTGGACCGCACCGTCTTAGGCGAGTCCGGGGCCTCACCAATTCCGCTCTCGAGAGGAAACCGCGGGGCGGGGGAATGGATGGACGGCATGGATGCTTTAAAATGATGTGAAAACTGACAAGTTGAGTAGCCAGTGGGTCACACCATCATGATGTACGTGTTGTCTCCACACTGTTCATCCATTTGGAGAGATTATTTCAGGGCATGAGCTAAATAATGAGACTGATCCAAAGTTCAAGTGGACCCACCAAAGAAAGCAGCTTTGACAGTGACGCAAACCATTGCAACCTTCATAGGGTTCACCTTGATGTTTATCTGAGATCCAACCTAATCATAATAAGTTCACACGGATACAGAAGTAGGGAAAACACAAATATCAGCTTGATTGAAAACTTCCCTGGCCTCCAAGAAGTTTTAAATGGTAGGAGATCAATCTCCACTGTTTTCTTTGGTGAGGTCCACTTGAGCTTTGGATATACCCCATTCTTTGGCTCATGTCTTAAAATGATCTATCCAAATGGACGGACAATGTGGATACAACACATACATCATGGTGAGGCCCACAGCAGTCGGTGATGCCACTTCAGTAGCAAGATAGCTACTCAACCTGTCAGTAGCTAATCCACTCGTCCGTGGCAAGCATGGGTGGGGTGCTTATTGTTGGCATCATGCATGTGCCACACGTGGTTGGCTGCATGTGCCCCACATGTGGCACAAATGTCTTATGGTGGCAACTCTTAGTGGGATCCACTTGCCTCGTGTCAAACATGGTGGGTAGCAGCCCACCACATCTCATGACACTGCTTCTCCCATCGCCTATATAAAGGGATGGAAGGTGGTATTCAAAATACAAACCGGAAGAAAGAAGAGAGAGGGAGAGAGAGAGAGAGAGAGAGAGAGAGAGAGAGAGAGAGAATTTCTTTTGGTACGTGGTCTGCTCCTAAGTCTTGCTCGAGGTTGTATGCATCGGCAAACCATCATAGCCATTGAATCAGCTAAGTGAATTGGTTCATCTTCTCTTTGTAGTTGATTTAAGCAGGTCGCTGATTTTCGTGTTTCAGCTCTCAATGCAGTCGTTTAATCGCGTCATTTGATCCATGCCTATATTAATAGGCCTAACCTGCCACGCTATCCATGTATGCCCAACAGTGGTATCAGAGCCACAATCGACACGGTTCCGACAAAGGAAATTATAATTCCGCACAAATCACTGCATAAGGAATACATAGTAAATAATAGTAAAATAAAAGTGTTTTGGCATTGTATTAAATAAAAAAAAATTGTGGACGTCACCTAACTATTGCCACAGAAGAATTCTTTTATTGTCCTTTTGACTTTGATTGTTTTTGCTACGCCCAATCGGATAAGTGGAACTTTTGGGCCAAATTAGCAATGACCGAATTGCCCTCGTGTCAAATTGTTTAGGTAATGATGTTGTTTTTGGACCACTAATAATGATTGCACATGAATATATTAAATAAAAAAAAATTCTTTCGAAAGTATTTTTCTAATTAATTGATATTAGACCCTCTTTCACGTTGGATCAGTGATAAATGACGTCTAAATCAATTGTGGCCGACCTTATGAAATGAGAAAAATTTGATGACAATAATTTTGATGACTGACGGAGGGCTATTAGAAATTTGTTAGACGAAGAAGATGTGTTGTTTACATTAACGACTGTTAAGAAAAATTCACAGATAGAAAATGAGGATCAACCCATAAAGAAGTTAAAATTTGAGCAGCATGAGTATAAGAAGTGGGCGAAAAATAACAGAACGGCTAGAAATATTCTTCTCGCTTCCATGCATAAAGAATTGATTCCCACATATGAGACTTATAAAACTGCAAAAGAAATGTGAGATGCCTTAATTAGTTCATATGCCAGAATATCAGACTATAAGATTAGGACAATGCAAATGGAATTCAATTCATATAGAATACCTTTAGGATGTTCCATTAAAGATCATATTAGGAAGATGAAACAAATGATGACTGATTTGCGAAATATAGGTTGTACAATGACCGAAAATTAGAAAACCATAGCCATGTAATGAGGCAATAAAAACGTGCAAGGATTTAGCCCATCACTTAGAGCATGAGATTGAATCTAGGGTCGTACAGTCTAGCAGCAGTATTGTTTTTACTACAGAAAGTGGAAAGAAATTTAATAAATCAAAGAAAAGGTTTAGGAAATCAGATAGACAATATGCTCTCACCAGACAATACAATCCATCTTATCGTCCACCCGTTCAACCTCATTTCTGTCCATGTCCTTCTCATTACCCAAACAAACCACTCCAACCACAGCTACGTCCACCTCAAAATTGTCCATACCAACCTGGGTACCCACAAATTAAACATGCATAACCATCGCAGCCTTGGGATACATACATTGATCCCAGGCCACTAGGAAGAGAGTATAAGAAGAGAGCTAAAGGACAGCGTATTGGCTCGTATTTTGTATGTGGAAAACAAGGACATTGGGCTAGGACTTGCCTTAAGCGAAAAAATGATAATCTCCCTTACACTCATTAGTTGTGTTTGCACAGAAGTATTGATAACCGATTTAAATGTTAATGAATGGATTAGTGGACTCAGGGGCAACAAAGTTCGTCTGGTAGCAAAAGGTTTCACGCAAGTAGAGGGAATCAATTATGAAGAAACTCTCTCCAGTGACTAGATTTACATCGATTCACATTATTTTAGCTATGGTAGCGTACCTAAATTTAGAATTATACCAGATGGATGTAAAGACGACATTTTTGAATGGGGACTTGTAAGAAGATATTTATATGCAACAACCTGCTGCATGTGTTGACAAGAGTTAGGAAAACAAGGTCTGTAAACTCATAAAATCAATCTATGGGCTGAAACAATTATCTAGGCAATGGTTTATGAAATTTCATGAGGCTATCATCTCTTTTGGGTTTTCTATGTGTGAAGAAAATCAATGTGTATATGTCTAGCGATCTGGAAGGCACTTCTTGATATTATCCTTATATGTTGATGATATTCTACTAGCTACCAATGATATGGGAATGCTTCTCTCGACCAAGAAATGGTTATCTTTGAATTTTGAAATGAAGGATCTTGGTAAAGTAAATTTTATATTAGGTGTGAAAATCACAAGGGACCGCTAGAAGAAATTTTTGGAGTTGTCATAGATATCTTATATTGAAAAGATCTTAGAACGATTCAGGATGCATAACTCTAAACCAGTTGAAACGCCGATGGATAAATATTCTAAATTAAGTCAAAACATGTGTCTCCAATTCGATATTGAAAAGCAAACTATATCATTTGTACCATATGCCAGTGCCATAAGTATTCTTATGTACGCCATGCTTTGTACCAGCTTAGACATATACTACATTGTAGGTCTTGTGAGCAGATACCAAAGTAATCCAGGACAAGCACATTGGCAAGCAATAAAGAGAATTTTTCACTATCTACAAGGAACAAGAAATTATATGTTGTGTTACTGTGGACCCTCGCCGTTCCGCGCTCCCGTACGTTCTCCCTTCCCTTCCGGAAAAGAAGAAGAGGTGCGTGCTCGCGAATCGCCGTTTGTGCCACTGGCTTGCCTCATTCTCGAGGGCTTTGTTTGGTTGTCGTGTTAAGCTGGATGTGTTTAGATGAGTTTGTATAAGACTAGAGTCGCCACTAGCCAGTTACTTCGAATCTACAGTCGGCTAGACCTCGTAGAAACGTTAGAGAAGGGAATCAAAAGATTCCTCCCTTTAAAATGACTCCTTTTAATCTGCGGCCAGAGATTTGAGGTAAGGGATCACGGTTACATGGTGGGAAGAGGTTAAGCACTCCACACACTGCCCGTACCGAAGTACGGTCTCTACTTCACAGAATCGAACTAATACTTGAAAGTCTGTTTTAATCCTCGTACATTCTCATGGATGACATGATGCATGAATGTAGGTCTGAACAGTAAGAGTTTCTGATAGGCAGGATTCCATTAACAGGCAAGCCCAGAGCATACGCTCGAACTAACAGGTGCTTTATACGGGATGCATGCTGTGTATTTGAATAATCAAAGTGCTTATAGTGATATGTACATGAATGCTGGTCTGAACAGTAAGAGTTTCTGATGGACAGGTTTCCATTAATAGTCAAGCCCAGAGCATACGCTCGAACTAACAGGTGCTTTATGCAGGATGCATACTTTGGGCTTGAATGATCAAAGTGCTTGTAGTGAAGCAGGGGGGTTGGAAGAAAAGTAAATGTTGCACTTATGCTAGATGCGAATGAGATAATGCTGATGATAGAGTAGCTGGATGGACGGAGGTATCGCAAGGGTTTACTTCGAGTGGCTGGATCAAGACTCGGATGGCTTGGGAGACTTAGACCAGGGTCAGGCTGGGCTGGACCAGGGCTAGGCTCTTCTCACTCGGGCTCTCCTTGGTGGAGGAATGGGCTAAAGGGATGGAGAGAAGCTCAGAACGAATGGGATCTCTCTAGGCATGATGGCCTTTCTGAATGACAAGGGGAGAGGGGTATTTATAGCAGCGGGGAGTGGCAGTTCCCGTAAATAAGTTTGGGCGGCACCCAGGGGGCCGCCCGTACGGTCACTTTGCTTCAGGTTGGAGTGTACGACCTCCGAACCTAAAGCAGCATTTTCTTCACTTTGGGATTCGAGCTTGCTCCGAGGCTGCGGTTTGGAACTCGGTGAGTTGACTGGGCTTAAGAGATGGGTTGACACGGTGAGTTGACTCGATGGGTTGACTCGATGGGTTGACACGGTGGGTTGACTCTGTGATTTGACTCAGCGGGTTGACTTGCCGAGTTTTGACTTTTTCTTGAATTTTTGACTGGTTTTTCTTATGCGAAGTTTTTCAGGCTGATGTTTAAGGGTGAGTTGACTGGGTTCAGGCTTGGGTTGGGCAATGGATTAGGGCTTACAAGGGTGAGTTTGACTGAGTTTGGACATGGGGTTTGGGGGTACGGTCCTCCATTCATTCAGCTACCTCTACCAACATTGTAGCCGTAGGTGGGGTGTCTACAGATGCCCCTCTTTGGCAGAGGTTGCGTGCAACCGAATGCCAAAGCGAGTGGACACCCCACTTCTAACCCGGTCATTCATGGATCATGGTTTGAAATCTTTGCTTGCCTTTGCATCTGCGTCAGTTGATTGTCTGGAAATTGATCACTCGCACATACCGTGGGACTTTGGAGAAAACGTTACGATTATCCCTGCATGTGTTGCAACCTGGGTACCCAATCGCAACCCTTCCATTCCCGATCCGTACTAACATCGGAAAGGTACAGCAGAGCCTCTGCGTCGTAGTCTTACGAGGTTACTGACCCTGTGATTGATTGTTTGATTTTTTCCCGGATCACTCCAGGAGTACTTGTTTCGCTTGACTGTCAAAGTGGCTAGCTGCCTATTGAACCTCCAATTTATACATTGCATTGCCCATTACATGACATGGTTTGCATGATTTTCATGATTTAAAGGCCCATCTAACACATGTTTTGTGATTATAGGAATGAGAGCGGACTTCACTCAATTAGAGACCAAAAAGGGGCCATTTGGAGCCTTTGATGAAGGCCCAAGGTGGACCAAAGAAAGAAGGAAGCAAAGAAAGAAGAAAATAGAAGAAAGAAAGGAAGGAAACAAGAAGAAAAAGAGACCGACCGGTCTTGACCGGTCGGCCAAGGAAGCCCGACCGGTCTTGACCGGTCGGCCATGCTTGCTGGAGTAATGCCAAAGAGGGCCTGACCGGTCATGACCGGTCGGCCAGCCCTGTCCGACCGGTCGTGACCGGTCGGCCCATGCAAGTTTCAGATTCCAGATTCTAAAACAGCAATGTACTCCCGCACCTGATTTTTCGGACCAGTTTTCTGAAGCCATCTTGATGATATTTGAAAATCCAACACATCCATGTCGAAGAGGAGCTCGACGCCGAACTAACCCAAGTGGTTTCGTGTCGATCGGAGCTACGGATTGACCGTGGTGGCCAAAACAATACGAACTGTCCAGAAAGTTCCAGATTTCGCTGTTCAACTCTGGGCCGGTCCATAGGACTCATCATTGATGATATGAAGAATCTACTTTGACCATCTTTTAGAACACATCCATATATGAATAACCACAAAAGTTTCAGATCAAAAGGATGTGTGGTTTGATCGTACCGGTTGAAGAAAGATGAACCATCCAGAAAGATCCAACTGCGCAGAGTTTATAAAAGCCCTAAGTGTTCTAATTTTCGGACCACATTTTGGGATTTTTTTGGACAATCTAATCCGTCTATCATGTAGAGGATGAAGTTTTCTACCAATGTTTAAAATTTGAGATCAATCCGACCTCTGTACACTCTAGGGCGTTGAAAGCAAGATGACTGGTTCTGAAGGTACCCAAAGTGCGCGGTTTTGAGAGGCGGTCGGTGATGTGATTGGTGGGCCCATTCAGAGGATAATCTTGGAAATCTAAATCATCTATTTGGAAGATCACATTACAAGGAAGCTACAAACCAAATTTGAAGGCAATCCGACCATTGGTTAAGCCGTACCAAGCGAAACAAATTCTGCTATGTTGCTGTACTATTGCTGCACTATAAAAGGAGGTGCTATCTTCTATTCCAAATCAACCAAGGACGTGGGAAGCAAGGAGTTCAAGTCCCAGGAGGCTACCTAGCCTCCTCCAGCTAGTTTTTCTTCCTTTTCTTAGTTCTAGTTCTAGTTTTAATATGCTTTTCCTTAGCTAACCTCTTAGCTAGAGCTAGAGGTGAAATTTGTAGTTGGTTCCAATGCTTTAATTCTTTTATTTCAAGTACCCTTTTCTTAATTTTGGATTTTGAAGTTCTAGTTTGAATAAAGTTTGGTTTTTTAGAAGTTTTGTGAGAGTTTGTGTGCTCCAGACATGAGTTCCTTGCAATTCTCTAAGATTACCATGATTGGGTTGTTTGAATTAGAATTGTAGTAACCCTTGAGCATGCCATAGTCCATAGGCATGGCTGTTACTCCGAAGGCTACAAGTTCAAGTTCTATGTGCTTCATTAGAACTAGAAATCTAATTTTCAGATTTAAGTGGGATTGTTTGTGCTTGAATGTTATATCTTCCAATTAGATGAGAGATAGGACTTTGATTCTAATTGTGTTGTACTTGGATGAATGGATTGGCATTAGACCACTACAAGTGGATCCTTGATGCTCTAGTTCTTCTTATTTTCAGATTTTCCTATTTCATGTGAAAAGCTACTTTCTTAAACTTCTTAGATTCTAGTTATTAGAGTACTTGGAATTGTTTACTTCTTTCCCTGTGGATCGACCTCGGTCTTACCGAGATTTATTACTACATCGCAGCCTTACACTTGAGGCGTGCGAACAAGTTTTTGGCGCCGCTGCCGGGGAAAAAGTTAAACGGTTTTAATTGTTCTAGTAGCTATAGAGTAATCTTAGTTAGGTAGGATTTTCAGTTTTTATAGAAGTAGATTTTCTGATTTTTTTTAGATTACTAACAAATTTTTGGATTTTGTAGGACATTGTTGCTGACATAGATCTCACTCTATTGGGTAACATCTCCCCATTTCCCTTCTTTTTGTTCTTTTTTCTAGATTAGGGTAGTTCCCAATTCTTTAAAATTTCATCATGTATGATTGGACGAATGGTGCGTACAAGTACCTTTTGGAGGATGAGACGTCGGATTTTGAGACCCAAAATCATTATGATTGGAACCATTATAAGCATAAGTATTTTTCTGAGATTCAATCAACCTCCACTACCTCCCCACGTAAGACGATGCGTGATTACATTAATGAAAACAATACACATATTGAGGCACAACGTAAGATAATGGAAGAGTATCGGAAAGAGATGAATAATGTTCCACCGGTTAGGACAATGTATGATCACTTGTATGGCTACACATGTCAACAACCATCTAAAAGCCCAACATATGACATGCATAATCCAAATTGGTGGGAGCATCAAAATTTCAACTTGGAAGATGAGCCAACCATGGATGCCAACAACTATCCTCAAGAGTTTCTTTCTCATGAGCCGCAACCGACACAAACTCTTGAGGATGTGCTGCGAGAGTTTATGAAAACAACTGAGCAATACATACAAAACCTCTCGCCATCTCAAAATATTAAACCCAACATTGGGAACACCGAATCAATCCCCAACAATGAGGAGGATGAGGCTATCCAAGTCCCACCTTCTTCGGATTTAATGGATAGACTTTTAAAGGAGATTGATTTCGATGATCCCAATGTCATCATCAATTATGGTGAGTCCACTATCTCTTTTGGAGGCTTTGAACTTAATGATGAAGAGATTTCAATGACGGTTGACGAACCCGAGGAATCCATAAAATTTGAAAGTGGTAGTGGGGTTGCCTACAATGAGGGTTTGGTGAATGGTTATGAACCTATGGTTTCTTTTTCCCAAGGGCATAATGATTATGAGTCTCTAGAGGATATGCATGCTAGAGAGATGGCCGAAGTCGATCTTTTTGAGTCCTTCCACCAACAACACATGCCAAATTCTAGTGTGGTAGACCTCCCTTTGATTGAAAATTCTATTCCTTTGGATGATGAGGTGGCACAATCTGAAATTTTCAAAGATCAACCAATGTTAGATGATGTGCTTACCACTGAATCTGAAGAATTCTCTTTGGAAGACCTCCTCTCTATAGAGGAGGAATTCCTTACCATTGAAATAGAATTTCTTCAATCATTAAGGGAGGATGAGGACCCTTCATCCGACTATCTCGATTTCCTAGAGGAATGCTTGGCCCAATCTTCTGATCTTGATGATGAGATGATTAAGGAGTTGGACATTTTGTTAGACACGGTGCCGGTGCCTGAAGAACACCTTTCCACTGATTTACACTCTTTACCATTGTTTGTGGAAGCACCGTATAATTCTGAAATTGTGGAGGAGACAACTTTAACCAATGAAAACTTGATGAGTGTCTCTCCACCATCATGGGTCCTTCAGCCCATTGAAAATTCTGATTGGGAGGACCCATTTTTAATCAATCATAACCCAAATCAGAATTTGAGGAGATATCTTTTTGCTGCTCTTATCTCCTCCTTTTATGCATGTGGTGCACAATATGATTGGACTTCAATGATAAGAAGCACACATGTTTACTGTCGAGCAGGACTTTGGATGGTCCTCATGAGAAATTTATTGAAATTCATGAAGATCCTGCTCAACTTTGATCATGTAGTTGATTGGACTAATCAAAGGTAAGTAGGTAGGTTAGGATTTATTTTTCTGCAATTAGGATTGAATAAGTCTCATCGAGACAATGGAAGATGCTAGAATTGATCAACTTGCTATCTCAGGTACTATTGTTCTCACTCATATTTTACCATTGCTCTCATGTTCATGCTAATTGCATATCTTTTTACATTGAGGACAATGCAAGATTTGGTTGGGGGGTGAGATGAGATTCCTCACCTAGCATGTTGCAACATTTCGAGCCTCACATGCGCAAATTTTTTCGAATTTTCTAAAATTTCAAAATTCTTTTAGAAAACCGTATTTCCATGCATTCGAGATGATATGAGTATAAGAAGAGGAGATATGAAGTGTGTGATGTTGTAAGTCTTAAATTCTCCCAACATAATGGTTTTATATGTTAGTTCCCCTATTGTTGTGATTGATAGAAAATTTGAACACCTTCACACCAAGTTCACATTACACACGATTTTCATGAGTTGAAAGGTTTATGTGATTTGTGGATTAGCTAGACTTTGATATAAAGGTGTTGAGAAACCAAGCCGGGGTATTTTGTCCATCCTTGTCCATGGGAAAATAATGAAAGATATGGATTTTTAAAAATCCTATCTAATTTTAAAAGAAAAAGGAAAGAAAGGATGAAATCGGGAATGAAGGAAAAATGGTGGAAAATTTCGAAAAGGGCTACCTATTACCAACCGGGGGATGGTCGAACCGTAACCAAAGCCGGAAATGGGACGTAGTGTGAAAGCCGTCGGAAGGACGGTAAGGCAAATTCCTGTCATAGGCTTGTTGTTGCTCTGTGCACCTTAAAATCCTTGCTTTACTTAATCTATGAAGAAGATGATCCCAGAAACTCATGAGATGAACTTTCACTATGCACACTAGGTTGAATTTGTTCGAGTTCTTCTATTTATCAATCAATCAGCGGGAATTTCATGTAGACACTTATTATGTTTTGAGAGTCCAAGATTTCAGCTTCTATCACCTAATTTTTCCAAATTTTATACTTATACACCTTGGAATGGATAGAATCATGGGTTCTGAGGGAGAGTTGGGTTTGGAGGTTTGAAATTGTTTCACGCATGTTTTGCTCGGGACTAGCAAAAAGCTGGTTGGGGGGTGTGTTGAACCTCCAATTTATACATTGCATTGCCTATTACATGACATGGTTTGCATGATTTTCATGATTTAAAGGCCCATCTAACACATGTTTTGTGATTATAGGAATGAGAGCGGACTTCACTCAATTAGAGACCAAAAAGGGGCCATTTGGAGCCTTTGATGAAGGCCCAAGGTGGACCAAAGAAAGAAGGAAGCAAAGAAAGAAGAAAATAGAAGAAAGAAAGGAAGGAAACAAGAAGAAAAAGAGACCGACCGGTCTTGACCGGTCGGCCAAGGAAGCCCGACCGGTCTTGACCGGTCGGCCATGCTTGCTGGAGTAATGCCAAAGAGGGCCTGACCGGTCATGACCGGTCGGCCAGCCCTGTCCGACCGGTCGTGACCGGTCGGCCATGCAAGTTTCAGATTCCAGATTCTAAAACAGCAATGTACTCCCGCACCTGATTTTTCGGACCAGTTTTCTGAAGCCATCTTAATGATATTTGGAAATCCAACACATCCATGTCGAAGAGGAGCTCGACGCCGAACTAACCCAAGTGGTTTCGTGTCGATCAGAGCTACGGATTGACCGTGGTGGCCAAAACAATACGAACTGTCCAGAAAGTTCCAGATTTCGCTGTTCAACTCTGGGCCGGTCCAGAGGACTCATCATTGATGATATGAAGAATCTACTTTGACCATCTTTTAGAACACATCCATATATGAATAACCACAAAAGTTTCAGATCAAAAGGATGTGTGGTTTGATCGTACCGGTTGAAGAAAGATGAACCATCCAGAAAGATCCAACTGCGCAGAGTTTATAAAAGCCCTAAGTGTTCTAATTTTCGGACCACATTTTGGGATTGTTTTGGACAATCTAATCCGTCTATCATGTAGAGGATGAAGTTTTCTACCAATGTTTAAAATTTGAGATCAATCCGACCTCTGTACACTCTAGGGCGTTGAAAGCAAGATGACTGGTTCTGAAGGTACCCAAAGTGCGCGGTTTTGAGAGGCGGTCGGTGATGTGATTGGTGGGCCCATTCAGAGGATAATCTTGGAAATCTAAATCATCTATTTGGAAGATCACATTACAAGGAAGCTACAAACCAAATTTGAAGGCAATCCGACCATTGGTTAAGCCGTACCAAGCGAAACAAATTCTGCTATGTAGCTGTACTATTGCTGCACTATAAAAGGAGGTGCTATCTTCTATTCCAAATCAACCAAGGACGTGGGAAGCAAGGAGTTCAAGTCCCAGGAGGCTACCTAGCCTCCTCCAGCTAGTTTTTCTTCCTTTTCTTAGTTCTAGTTCTAGTTTTAATATGCTTTTCCTTAGCTAACCTCTTAGCTAAAGCTAGAGGTGAAATTTGTAGTTGGTTCCAATGCTTTAATTCTTTTATTTCAAGTACCCTTTTCTTAATTTTGGATTTTGAAGTTCTAGTTTGAATAAAGTTTGGTTTTTTAGAAGTTTTGTGAGAGTTTGTGTGCTCCGGACATGAGTTCCTTGCAATTCTCTAAGATTACCATGATTGGGTTGTTTGAATTAGAATTGTAGTAACCCTTGAGCATGCCATAGTCCATAGGCATGGCTGTTACTCCGAAGGCTACAAGTTCAAGTTCTATGTGCTTCATTAGAACTAGAAATCTAATTTCCAGATTTAAGTGGGATTGTTTGTGCTTGAATGTTATATCTTCCAATTAGATGAGAGATAGGACTTTGATTCTAATTGTGTTGTACTTGGATGAATGGATTGGCATTAGACCACTACAAGTGGATCCTTGATGCTCTAGTTCTTCTTATTTTCAGATTTTCCTATTTCATGTGAAAAGCTACTTTCTTAAACTTCTTAGATTCTAGTTATTAGAGTACTTGGAATTGTTTACTTCTTTCCCTGTGGATCAACCTCGGTCTTACCGAGATTTATTACTACATCGCAGCCTTACACTTGAGGCGTGCGAACACTGCCCTGCGTCATGTAGTCTTACGAGAGTCCACTATGCCGACTTGGAATCAGTCAAGGTACTTCAGGCATCCACGCCTAGGTATGTGCGGGTGAACTCTTTCCACCCGATCTGCTGGTTTTGATGCTTGGTTTGCAATTCATTCTTTCCTAGATTGTGGTCTGGAATCTTTGTTTTCCTTTGTATCTGAGTCAGTTGATTGTTTGGAGATTGATAATTCGCACATACCGCGGGAGTTTGGAGAAAATGTTGCGATTGTCCCTGCAATGTGCTGTAACCTGGGTACCCAATCGCAACCCTTCTATTCCCGATCGGTACTAACATCGAAAAGGTATAGCAGAGCCTCTGCGTCATAGTCTTACGAGGATATTGACCCTGTGATTGACCATTTGATGTTTTTCCGGATTACTCCAGGAATACTTGTTTCGCTTGACTGTCAAAGTGGTTAGCTGCCCTGCGTCATGAAGTCTTACGGGAGTCCACTACGCCGACTTGGAATTAGTCAAGGTACTTCAGGCATCCACGCCTAGGTATGTGCAGGTGAACTCTTTTCACCCAACCTGCTGATTTTAATACTTGGGTTACAATTCATCGTTTCCACCTGTTCAAATGGTTTCTTTGACCGAGCCTTTTGGCTTTCATCTTTTCGTATCTTGGCATGTAGTACGACCGCACTGACACTAGAGTTCAGTTCGACCGTACTTTGAGTGCATTGGATCTTATTTGATTTTTTGCGTCGGCTCCTACCCAGAGATATTGAAGATCTCTCGATGTTTTGGAGACCGAACGCTCTATTGGGAAAAGATTTTGGATTTTAAAAAGATACCCACTCTGGGGAGTGATACTCCGTGGGGTTTTTATTTACAAATAAGAATATTTTTTATCTTTTGAAAAGGAAATCTGGCCTGCACTTGCCTCCACTAGGGATGCCTGTGGGGTTTTTGGCTAACCGACTTTTATTTTAAAAGCAAGTAAACATGATGATTGATGTGATGCATGGGTGCTGATGCATGGAGATGCATATTTGATGATAGATGCATGGTTTGGCTCATTCTCTTTCCGTTCGATGATTTTGCTTTTGCTGAGGGTGTAGAGAATTTTAAGCTTATTGCTCGCAGGGTTGTGCTCCCCTGGGGATTTCTTTCTTTTTTATGCGGATGTTTGGTTAGTGGGTTGGTCAAGATCCCGACCCGTGGTCGATCAGGTCCATCGTCCCAAGATGCCGTTTCTTTGCTAATGGGAATGAGTGAAGGATGTTACCAGACTTAAGATGTTCTTTTGTGAATGGATGTGACTGAGACAGTGCTTGGTCGCTAGTTTTGGTCAAGATTCCAATTTGCGGGCGATCGGATCCGTCATCCCAAACTGTGAAGTGAGCGGAGTTCGAGACAAGTGCAGTGCTGGGGATAGTGACATTTTTATGATTTTTACAAATATTTGGTTCGAATCTTTCCTGAGTAGGGTGGAGATTGGTTATTGAAAACATAGAAAATATTTTTGTGATTTTGAAAATATTTTGTTTGAAAGCAAGGGAAATATTTTTTTTGATTTTGAAGATATTTGGTTTGAAAGCAAGGGAAATATTTTGTGATTTTTGAAAGATATTTTACAATGTTTTGGTATTTTTCTGATTTTTCTGAAATGTAAGGAGAGGTATGGAATTTTCATCCATTTCCAGCTTCTACTACTGGTAAGACACCCGATCCATTTTACATCAGCGAGCAAGACGAGTCTCACACAGTTAAGTGTCGTAGTTTTACATCTTCGGATGAAGGGATTTTGAGGGTTTTCAGTCAACACACCCACAAAGTTGCATGTTCCTCATGTGCAATGCACATAGACCACGTATCGTCTGATGGACTCCTTCAGCCACAAAATGAGCCACATCCTCACATTTTCTTTTGTCAATCCAGTTTGGGGCCTTACGTTGCTCACAATTACGTGAGGGTGCGCTTCACCTCCCAACTGCCTTAATCTCCTTCATGAGTTTTAGGAACAGGGAACATCCGTCAAATTCAACAGCGACTTCCAAATTAAGGTTGTCTATCACGGTGCGTTCAACACGAACAAGATCGCGGGGTTCTGCCCGCCTCAGCCTTTACCTGTTTAGAAGACTCTAGACACCCGTACGATTAAGTGTCAGCTATGTCTGGAACAGGTTGGGAAAGAAAGCCCCCGAGAAGTTAATCCCAGTGTAGTTTTAGGTCCTCGGACCGCTGGGTATAAATTTGTGCAGTTAAAATTGATGGTGAAACTATTTTTTTGTGTTTTGAAAAAGTTCCGGACTTCAACTCGAGTAGTCGAGATCGATACTGGTTTTTATGGAAAGCTTAAAATCTTTTGGTATTTTTGAAATGATTCGGGTTATCGAACCTTGATCCGAGCGGTCGAGGTGATGCCGGTTTTTGGTTGAAAGCAAGAAAGGTCCCCCGAGAAATTAATCCCAGTGTAGTTTAAGGTCTTCGGACCCAAATTGTACAAGCAATGCTAGATATACATTCTTTTTGTGGTTTTTTCAAAATATTCCAGACTGTTAAATCCCAATTTGAGCGATCAAGATTAACATTGGTTTTTATTGAAAATCTCTCGGGACTTTGATCCCAACGTAGTTTAAGGTCTTCGGACCCGAACTTAGGAGCGAGACTGGTAATACATTTTTTGTGATTTTTTAAAAATGTCCAGTGTCGTCGGATCTTGATTCGGACGATCAAGCCTGCTACCGGTTTTTATTGAAAATCTCTCGGGATGTCGATCTCGACGTAATTTAAGGTCTTCCGACCCAAAACTTTACAAGCGAGGGCTGAAAATGCATAAACATATATATATATATATATATATATATATATATATATATATATATATATATATAAGCAAGATGTCTGGAGTTATCGGATCTTGATTCGAATGATCAAGACCGATACCGATTTTTATTGAAAGTCTCTCGGGATGTCGATCCCGACGTAGTTTAAGGTCTTCGGACCAAAACTTATGTACAGTAGGCAGTAATCAAGGTTGGAAATTTTGAAGATTCTTCTTAGAATGGTTCAAATCATCAGGTCATGACTTTGGATGGTTGAGATCACTGTTTGACCAAGTCAATTCATTTTCTTGTTCTTGAAAATTTCATGGAGCTTTTTCCACATCATCAAGCCAAATTCTCCTCAATTTCTCACAAGATGGGATTTTGGTGAGATTACTTACTTTTCTTCATCCTTCTCTTCCATCACTTCATTCTTACATGGAGGTACAAGATTCACTTGCAACCACTCTTCCCAAGGAAGAGTTCTTCCCAAGGAGAGAGGGTGAAGGGTCGTTTCAACCAGGTGGGAGGACGGACGGCCCCTGGGTGCTGCCCAAGCCGTCTCTGCCCACTGGTCTTTCCAGTGGGTCGGGTAAAGGGGTGCCCTCCCATTTTCTATATAACATGGGGCACCCTTGGCCCCTCCAACATGCAATCTCTCTCTTCTCTTTCTTATACTCTCTCTTTCTTCAAGTTTTTCTCTTTCTTTTGGTGGTCCTTTTCTTCTTTCATGTGGTGGGCCTTAGTGAAGCTTTGGGACAGTAAGGTGGTCCCCCTTGGGTGAGTGGTAAAGGTATGGACCACTCCTTTTTCTCTCTTGTCCTTTTTCTTCTTCATTGTCTCTTCTCATGTTTCCTTTCTTTTTTCATGTACCTATTCCAAAGGAGTCAAGGTGGGCCCAAGTCTTTTTGGCCTTTTCTTCATCTCTAACCTCTTCTCAAGGTGGTGCATGGAGAAGGATATTGCAAGCTTCCATTTCATTCTTTCTTTTCTTCTTCCCGTACTCCCTTCATGTGTATGTAAAGGGTAATTTTGCCATGTCCATCAAGTGTACATGGCAAAATATCCTATCTTTTCTTATGGGAGTTGGGCCACTTTTCATATGTATCAAATGGGCTCAAAGTGAAGTCATGGCCCTTGGTGTATTTGATGGGCCAAACACTTCATTTTGGGCTCCCTCATGCTTTCTCTTTCTTGTCATTTCCTTTAGAGCTTTCTTTTCTTTTCCATCTTCTTTTCAAGGTTTGGGCCCGTGAGAATGGTTGGGCCCACCTCAAGTTTTGGGCTCATAGGGCTCACTTTGGGTGGCCCCATCTTTCTTCACATGTGTATGGACAAAGGTGATTAGCCCATTCTTCACTTGGATCTCAAGTGGCCTAGATTTCTTAGTTGGGCCTTTATGGTCAAGTGGCCCTAATCTCCCACCATCTCTTGATTACGATGTACATCCTTATGCACAAAGTGTGGTGGGCTCCTTGGAACCTTTCCATATGGATGGGCTTTTGGGCCCTCTTTGAAACTTGTGTCTTTCTTTGAGCCATGTGTGCACCACTACACTTTGTTCATGTGGGATTTTTTTTTTCTTCATGCCTTTTCTTTGGATGGATGGAGGACTTGGGTTACTTGATCACCTACAAGCCCCATGAGTGAGTTATTTCAACAATCTCACTAAGCTCAAATGGTTTTCTCATGTTGTGGGAAAGTGGACCTCAAGAGATTCCTTTAATGTTCCCAACCTCAAATGGATGACCCCTCTTCAAATGAGCTATCCATGTAACCATAGCTTCTCGAAATTCTCTTGGGGCGCTTGGTGGGTCATCCACCATCATTCTCAAGGATAAGTGATTTTTCTTTCAAGTTGTGGGAAAGAATGATACCCATAAGTTGCCCAATTTTGTCCCATGCTTTGGGGCATTTTAGATTTTGATCTTCAAGTGAGCTATGTATATCATTCTTAGCCATTTTCATGATGGTTGGGTGACTTAATAAGCCAAATCCTCTTATGCTCAAATGGTCCCCTTTTGTAACGCAATTGGTGCACATAGTTGCCCAAACTTGCCCTTGCATGGACATTTCCAACTTTGGTTCTTCATGTGGGCTATGTGCATCAAATTTTTTTACCATTGGCTTCTTTGATTCATATATTTGTGGGTAGACCACTATGTTGTACTCTCATGGTTAAAACATTCATCAAGATAATGCACATAGGGTTGCCCATGATTAACCCACGAATGGGTCCTCGTGTTCTTCAAATGGGTTATGTGCTCCCTTCAATCCATTGAGGTGGGGCATTTAGGTTGCTCTTGGGGGCCCATTTCCTTCCTATTCCCCACTTGTCCATGTACATGTGTAAAAAGATGGGAACATCTTAAATAAGAATCATGGCCTTGGCATGAAAAGTGAACCAATCCTTGGGCACATATGGACTTTAAAGAGGGACTTCTCATGTGAAGTTGGATTCTTATCCCTTGTTGATCTCATGGCATTTGAGTGCATTTGTTGTCCAAAATGTGTCCTTGGATGATGCACTTTCCTTACCTAGGTCATGGCATGCAACCTTATTTAAGGTGGGCTTTGTCTTCTTCAATGGGGCCAACACTTATCCTAGGCAACACATGGACTTGGACATAAGATTTTGCATTTGAATGTTAGTCCGAATCCAAGGGTTTCCTGGATAATGATTTGGATTTTAACGGGTAAAGATTAAAGACTTACCTTGCCAAGCTTGTAAGGTTCAATGGCGGATGGTACAAGAGGACGACGAGTGGTCGATGAGGATGACCCGACCTTCATTATTCGCCGAGGGGCTCATATGTGTTCCTTGGCTAAGGAGCACCAAACTCTTCCCTCCATCAAGGGTCGAGGTACCAGAGATCTTTGGGATGACTGGGTGAAACACCCACAGCCTTTGCTTGAACGAGTTCTGGCTGATACCCCTTTTGCCGGCCTCCTTACTTTGCGCTTCCATAACAACAACGCCAACTGCATGCTGCTGGCGGCTCTTTGTGAGAGGTGGTGGGATGAGACCCACACCTTTCAACTCCCTTGTGGGGAGTGGGGAATAACTCCCCTGTATATATATATGCAAATCGACTTTCCATTCCATGGGGCAGTTTTTCCCCATGTCGGCTCTCTTGCTCCCATCACTTCCACTGACTGGCTACGGCTTGTAGGTGACGTCCCACCTGAGGATGAATTCCAGGGCCATCAAGTAAAATTGCGATGGTTCTACAACACCTTTGCTACCGTCACCCCTACTACCTAGCTAGAGGCCCTCCACAAAGCACAGGCCATGATTGCTTGCGCTTTCGGGTCCTTCCTTTTCTGTCACGCGAACGAGAGGATCGATCCTAAATTTCTTCGTTTGGTTAAGGATCTTTACCATCCCTGCAATTGGAACAGGGCTATCTTGACTCACGTTTTCCTGGGTTTGGATAAGACCTCTCGGAATAGCCGGTCCTTCACAGGTTTCTAGCCTGTCGAAGAGGTATTCTTTTTAACCTTCTTTGGAGACATTTGCCTTCTTTCTTTCTCTGATCGTTATGTGTGCCCTTGCCCAGACTTGCTTTTATGACAATTTTGCCCATCTCGCGCCGAGGATACAAGATGACATTGAGCCACCTCTGTACCGCCATATGCACTTGCATCAGCAAAATCGTTAACGAAACTCTCGTGTATCTGGGGAAAATTGGCATGCTGACATAGACGGATTGACCATTGAGGATGTAAGTATCTTATTTTCCTTACCCCTCGTACTGCTCTGTGGCTGATTGTGATGACCTCATTTGCTGTAGTTTGCTCGGATGCTGTACGCCAACTTTCCTCTCTACTATACCCCTCAGCGCGTGGAGGCATATGATTCTTCATGCCTTCGGATCATGTTTTCTGATGCTGAATCATTTCAATGGTATCTGGGTGAGAGACTGCTTCGACAGATTATTAGGGTGGCTCGAGTCCCTTGTTCCGCACCTCCTCCGGCTGCTCAGAAACCAGCTGAGGAGATGGCCGATGCTCTTGTGGGCCAGCCTGGATTTCGCTTCACGATCCCGGTTCGTGACTATGATGAGTGGTACTTACTGTACGGACAGGGGCCTCTTCTTCCTCTGCTCTATGTTCCAGGGAGTCATCGTAGATATGCTGGCGGATCGGTGATAGCTCCTCTGATGGACCCTCATCGTCGGGAGCGGGATGAGAGGAGGGATGACGACGACTATGTTGGTGACTTGTAGCCTGCTTTTGTACTCAGCTTGCTTGATGTATGTCCTTTTTCTTTTTGCTTTTACCTTCTTCTGTATCAAAATCTTCTGAATGAATATACAACCTCTGACTTGTCTCAAATTACTTGATGATGCCTAGATGTTCTAAATGATTTATAGAAGATGAGACTTCTTGACTGCATGGATGATGACTTCAGTTTTGCTTTGGAGCACCTTTTCTTGATGTTTTGTGAGGCTAAGAAGGTTTTTCATGGTGCGGATGATGACTTGAACGGTTCAGATTGCTCTTTTCAGCCATGTGGGCCCACTCGATGATCAGATCTTGGATTCTGGCCCTCTTTCTTGATGATCAAACCTTTGATCTTGCTATTTTATGACTCATGTGAACTCTTCTATAGTTTAGATCATGATGATCTAGTCTTTGAATGGCTCAGGTTGCTTGTGGGTCCCTCTTAATCAGTCTTTCTTCTCTTCGACTAGATCAGGCCCATGTTGGCTGTAATACTTTGTGATTGGACAGGTGGGGTACCTTCCAGATGATTCTGATAATCCTCAAATGAAATCCGAAGTGGATTGGAGCATTGGGCGGCCCTCAGGGTGCCATCTGCTGACGTGAACTGTCAGCCTCACCTACCAACATCCGTGGGCCAATCCCGCGGAGAGAGAGGGAGCGCGTCCGTACTGGCGGCCCACAGCGGGCCGCCCAAGGCTCGCCTCTTGTGCGATCTGTGCTTGCTCTGGTTCAGACATTCCCTTCTGTCCACTGCTCTTGTCCCCACCTTCTTTGTACGTCCAGGTTCGATTTCGACCATGAATCTTCCCTTTGTCTCATCTTTCCTTCTCCTTTTGTCCTCTTCTTGGTTTGTCCTTTCCCAAGCAATGGATGGTGGAGATCTAGGGGCTGTGGGGGCTATCTATGATAGGTCCCACACTTCAGGAAGTGGTGAAGGCTTTAATGATGGTGGAATGCTTTTGATTGATGGTGTAGATGAAGCATTGAATGAGGGCATTGATGGGGATTTAGGGATGGTGGTTGGTGGAGTTTTGAATGGCCCCATTAATGGCAGCCATGCTGAAAATTCAGGTTTGAATGGGGCATTGATTATGGGAGAAATGGATGGTATGGATGGTATGATGAGATGGGACATAGGTGAGGCTATGCATCCCTTGAGTGTGGGCCACATGGATGATGTGATTGATGGTGGTGATGGGGCTATGATGGACATAGATGGGCTGATCTCATGTTTGAATGGTATGGATGATTCAAATGATACCTTTGATGGTTTGGATGCACTTGATATTGGCCGAGATGTGCGGCATACTTGCTTGGGTGGACTTGATGTGATCATTGATGATGTCCCCCTGATGATGGATGGTGTGGATGCCTCGATGATCCCTTTGATTGGACAAGATGATGATTGGATTCACGACTTCATGTTGGAGAGGGCCGTAGGTCCAGATCTGACCGTTGATTCTTCGATCGGGGTTGCCGGGACCTTTCTTGATGGCTCATATGCATTTTTCAGCGGTCAAATTGGTTAAGATGCCACGATGTGTGGTGTGATCTTTGCCGATAGCCCTTTTGATGGAGAGTATCGTCCTTCTCCTGATTGTCGATCCTTTGCGCACTCCGTTCACGAGGTGGGCGAGTCTTCCCATGCGGTTGAGGTCATGACAGTTTCAGATAGCAATGCGACTATATCAGACATAGCCACTACTGAGGATAGGTCAGGGGCTGTTGAGTCTATAGAGATTCCAGCTTTTCCTTCTCCTTCACCCGTTGATCTTCCTATCCTTGATGAACTGTCATCGATTCCTGGGCCTTTTGTTCTGGAGGGGATTCCTGTGAGGACTTGTCAGCTGCTTTCTCGTCCTTCTTGCTCGCCACGACTGCTTGCTTGGCTTAACAGCTTGTCAGCTTATGAGATTCGAGATTTGGAGTCTTATGGCTTCGGCGGTCTGATTCATATGGCTAGAGTTGACATTGACTAGAGGATGATCGGGGCTGCACTGATTGACTGGGTCCCCTCGTTGAACTTGTTTGCGTTCAACGATATGGAGATGGGACCCTCTCTGGAGGAGCTTGCGCGTTTGACCGGTCTTCCTTGGGATTATACTCAGTATTTTTCGACGAAGACTTTGCCGAAGACTGCCACACCACAGAACTGGTCCGGGATTCCTTATCTTGTTCAGCCTGCAGCTGCTGGTCAGGATGCTATGGTGTTCTCCTTGGATTTGTTGTATGATCTTTTTTTGAGTCCTCGGAGTGTGGCAGGGCCTTTACTTTCTCGGAATGCACTGATGTTCTGCTTGATAGCTGAGGTGCTATTCTCGGGATGGCGCAGATCTCAGACTCCTTTGCTTTTCGAGGTGATGAGCCGAGTTATTCAACGGCAGGGGATCACTTCTCTCGTCTTGGCTGAGCTGTTTAATGGGCTGACTGACTGTGCCCTGGGCCGCACTCGTGTCCTTCGCGGTTGTTGTGCCTTTCTTCAGGTATCTTTTCTGCACTTCCTTTTTATTTTTTGTCTTTTGGAAAAAATTTTGCTCGAGCTGAACTTCTTTTTGTGATCAGGTCTGGCTATGAGAGCGTCTTTCGCTGACTGTTCCTATACCATTTCCTGCCACCCGTCGCCCAGACCTTATGCGACACATCATGGAGTTTCTTCCTCATACGGATAGGATGAGTGAGCCCTTGTATCACAGGATCTTTGCTGAGCTGCATGACTGGAATGTTTGTTGGGATTCATCTTGGCTTTCACTTCCTCCAGTGCTTTGCGATGCGCACCGCCTTCCTCTAATGTTGGTAGGCTTTCGATCTTACTTTTCTTATCATCCTATCCGGTTCCTGCGGCAGTTCAGATATGAGCAGGATGCTCCTCTTTTTGCTTTTACGGGGATCGGGCGTCGAGCACTTCCATCTAGAACATCTGACTTTAGGACTCGGGTTGATGGATCCTGGGCGAGTTACCTGACTGTTGATTTGCTGGGTTTTGAGCTGTGGACTTTTCCGATGGCGACTGCCCCATACCAGTACTGGGTTGTTGAGCAGTCTCTGTATCGACGCATCCCTTATTGGCACCAGACTGCCGGTGAGGATGAGCAGGATATTCTTGGAGATGCCGGCTCTTCATCTGGTTCATATGAGCCCTTTGAAGAGCGCCCATTCATCAATCCTGGTTTCCTTTTGGCCACTCATGGCCATTTGCTGCCTGAGATTTCCGTACTTCGGTATCATTGTGAGATGATGTCGAGGAGATTGGCTGCCGATCAGAGGTTGTCTGATGAGGAGACAGCGATCCGTATCCTTGAGCGCAATGAGGTGCATTACCTGCGTATGGAGGTGGGCAGGTTGAGAGCGAGGCTATTTTATTATGAGTCAGAGGACTTACCTGATATGGCCGAGGAGGAGGGTAGAGATTGATTGCGTTAATTGTACATCCCCTTTTTACATAGCTGGTGATGATGCATTTTTTGTATTTTTTGAAAAAGATGACATGACATATGTAAAAGAAATATGCTGCATTTAATGAAAAAAGAGAAAACTGTTTGAAAATCTATTATGTCCATGAGTTGTCTTGTGAGTGTGTCTGGATTTTACGCCGGGACATAGGAATTAGTACTAAGGCTTGGCCACTGCTTTGACCGACGTCTCGAGATTGACTTGCGTGAGATCCCTTTGGTTCCCTAGAGGTGTAGGCAATGGAAACTGTTGCTTCCTAAGATTGTCAGAGTTTCTAGAGTTCTTTGTTCCTGACTGTACTTCTTTTTGTTCTTGAACTGTAACTGCTTGAACTTATCTGGATCGTCTGATTTCTTGATACCTGCACTTTTAATTTTTCTTTTTTAATCAAGCAATTTTTGCCTGCAGCGCTCTTTCGAGTTTTCACCACAGCTGGCATTTTTCTGTCATTTTTTCCTATAGCGCCCTTTCGGGTTTTCACCACATCCCGGGCATTTGATCTTGCCTGCCCATTGGCAGCTATGCTATTTTTACCCTCGGCGCCCTTTCGGGTTTTGACCAAGTCCGCTGTATGCCCACTGTTTTTACTCGGAGCGCCCTTTCGGGTTTTCACTCCGCCCTCTTTGTTTAGGCACACATTTTCTTTTTTTTTTTCTTTTTTTTCTTTCTTTTGGATTTTTAGATAACTGCGGCGGCTAAAGGTCGGGAATCCGTTGTTACCGGCCGATGGCAGTCTTCTAGCCCTTATCCTAAGTTATAATGATAGAGCTGTTGGTCTTAGCTAAAGACCCTTCTGAGATGGATGGATGAGTGATTATGCTTCTCCTTTTGGGTTGATTTTCTTGGGTGCCTTGCTTTGGCTTCCTATTTTTCTTTTCTTTACTTTCTTTTTTTTCCCTTTTTTTTTGTATTCTTTTTTCTCTTTTTTGTCGTTTTCTTCTCTCTTTTTTCTTTTGAACCCCCTTATTTGAAACACTTATTGGTGGATGGAAACGCTTTCTCAGAGGTTTTAGCTTTGACCTCTTGACTTCAGCTCTATTAAAGTAACTCTTGATAAAGTCAGAATGACTTACTCGTGAAAGATCTTCACTTTATCGGCATTGATTGGCTCAGGAAGATCCACCCCTCTCATGCTGGTGAGTTTGAGGGCACCTCCAGGAAATACTTCTCTGATGATCAGCGGTCCGTCCCACGAGGGTTTGAACTTTCCTCTGGGATCAGGAAGGTGCAATGGTAGGATTTTTTTCATGAGCATGTCGCCCACCTTGAAACTTCTTTTTCGGACTCTCTTGTTGTAAGCCCGTGCGATCCTTTTCTGATAACACTGAGAATGACTTAGCGCACGCATGCGCTTCTCATCTGCTAGCTGTAACTGATCAAATCTGGCCCGTTGCCATTCTCCTTCTTCAATTCCGCTTTCTAATAATACCCGTAGTGACAGTATTTCCACCTTGACTGGTAGAACTGCTTACATTCTGTAAGTAAGCTCGAAAGGAGTAACGCCCGTAGCAGACCGTACAGACGTTCGATAGGCCCAAAGTGCGTATAGGAGCATATCTGACCAATCTCGATAGGTCACAACCATCTTCTCGAGTATCCTGACGATTGTCTTGTTTGCGGCTTCCACCCCACCATTCATCTGAGGACGGTAGGGGCTTGATCGATGACGCTGTATCTTGAACTTGCTGAGGAAGTCATCCATCTTCTTATTGATGAACTGGGTCCCATTATCTGTGATGATAGCATTAGGGATTCCATACCGGCATATGATGTTGTTCTTCATGAATTTGATCACCTGGGATGCTGTAATTGTGGTGTAGGGTGTTGCTTCTACCCACTTGGTAAGTAGTCGACTGCCACAAGTATATACTCATGACCATTTGATGCTTTGGGACTAATCTTGCCAATGATGTCGAGTCCCCACATGGAGAAGGGCCAGGGAGTCGTCAGATTGTACAACTCTGATGAGGGAGCATGAATTTAATTCGCATGCTCCTGACATTTGAAGCATTTTCTGATGTACTAACAGCAGTCTGTCTCCATGGTGAGCCAATAGTAGCCGAGTCGTAGAATCTTCTTTGCCATCATGTGCCCGTTCATGTGTGGGCCACAGATTCCTTCGTGTATTTCTTTCATGATCTTTGCAGCTTCTGCTTCATCGACACATCGAAGGAGAATGTGATTATAGGATCGCTTGTAAAGAACTTCGTCACTGATGGTGAACTGGCTAGCCAAACGCTGGATGGTTCGGCGATCTGTTGCTGTTGCCGACTCCGGATACTCCTGGGTTTCGAGATATTTCTTGATGTCAGCATACCAGGGTTTGTCAGGGACAGCTTCGGCTTCTTCTATTTACAGGCAGAAAGCAGGTTCATCTTAAGTTTTGACTGTGAGCTCCCATTCTGAAGCTCCTTTCGGGATCTCGAGCATTGATGCAAGTGTAGCAAGAGCATCTGCAAACTGATTCTTGGCTCTGAGCATGTACGAGAAAGTGATTTCTTTGAATTCTTCGATCAGATTTTCAAGATATACATGATATGGTATCAACTTCTCAGTCCTTGGTTTTTCATTCGCCATTGGTCTGATTGATGATAAGCTGTGAGTCTCCAAATACTCGTAGCTTCTTGACGCCCAAGATTATGGCTTCCCTTAAGCCAGTGATGTATGCTTCGTATTCTGCCATGTTGTTGGTGCACTCGAATGCTATGCGCCTTAAGATAGGAATAGGGACATCATCTGGAGAGTAGAGGATTGCTCCGATACCACTCCCTTTAGCATTTGCTGCGCCATCGAAGAATAAGGTCCACTCATCTTTCTTCTTCTTTTCTTCACCTTCGATAAGTAAGAGATCTTCATTAGGGAAGAATGTCTTGAGCGGTTGATAATCCAGGAGAGATTGAGAGGCAAGATGATCGACGAGGTCCTGCCCCTTGATTGCCTTCTGAGTGACATAGGTAAAATGTCGAATTCAGACAGGAGTAACTGCCATTTAGCTATCCTTCCAGTGAGTGCCGGTTTCTCGAATAGGTACTTGAGCAGATCCATGTGAGCGAGTAGAAGAATAGGGAACGCAATCATGTATTGACGGAGTCGCTGAGTTGCTCAGACTAGGGCGAGGCAAGTCTTCTCGATCGGGGAATACCTGGTCTCGTAGTCGGTGAACTTTCGGCTCAAATAGTATATTGCTTGTTCCTTCTTCCCTGTCTCGTCGTGCTGACCGAGAACACTAGCCGATGACTTCTGCTGCTACCGAGATGTCTAACAATAATGGTCGTCCAGGGGTGGGCGGCACTAATACTGGAGGATTCATGAGATATTTCTTGATGCGGTCGAAGGCGACTTGGCAATTGTCATTCCATTCTTTTGGAACGTTCTTCCAAAGGAGCTTAAATATGGGCTCACAGATAGGTGTGAGTTGTGCGATGAAGCGACTGATGTATTGAATTCTGCCGAGGAAGCCACGAATTTCTTTCTCTATTCTAGGAGGGGGCATCTCGATGATTGCTTTGGTTTTGGTTTTGTCGACCCTAATGCCATCTTCACTCACCATAAAGCCAAGGAGTTTACCTCCCATTGCACCGAAGACACATTTATGAGGGTTGAGGCGAAGCTTGTACTTTTCTAATCTATTGAATAACTTCTTCAGATCTTCAAAGTGTCCTTCAATTGTGCGAGACTTGATGATCATATCGTCCACATATACTTCGAGCTCTTTCTTCATCATGTCATGGAATAATGCTGTCATTGCTCGCTGATATGTTGCTCCTGCGTTTTTCAGACCGAATGGCATTACCATGTAACAGAAGGTTCCCCAGGGAAGTGATAAACGATGTCTTCTCGCGATCTTCGACGACCATCTTGATCTGATTGTAGCCTGAGAACCCGTCCATGAATGAGAAGACCTTATACCCAGTAGTGTTGTCGACTAGAGTGTCGATGTGTGGCAAAGGGAAGGTCATCTTTAGGACTGGCTTTGTTGAGATCTCGGAAGTCGATGCACATTCGAACCTTGCCATCCTTCTTAGGTACTGGTACGATGTTAGCGATCCATTCAGGGTAGTTGGAGACTATCAAGAATCCTGCATTGTACTGCTGGATGACATCGTCTCGAACTTTTAGGGCCCATTCTGGCTTCATCCTTCGAAGTTTCTGCTTCACTAGCTTCATATCTGGCTTAGTTGGCAGATGGTGTACAACGAGCTCTTCATCAAGCCCCGGCATGTCTTCGTATGAGAACACGAAGTTGGACAATCTTGGAGCTAGGAACTCTATCATTCTCTGCTTCATCTCTGGTGGCAACGATTTTCCAAGGCGTACTTCCCTAGGGATCTCAGGTGTCCCCAAGTTTACTATTTCAAAATCATCGGCTATAATATTGGCCTTAGATTCAAATTTTTTGAGGAGATCCTCTAGTTCGGGAGCCTGGTCATCATCTTCCTCATTCCGAGCTTCGTCCAGACCCATGATCTCGAAGTCTAATTCGATGTCAAAATCATATGATTCGACTTCAAACTCATGCGACTTTTTAGACGAACTTGGCACATTAATGAATGCAGGAAAGACATGTTTTTTGGTTTTTGAGAAATTTCTAGAATTGAAATGCTAGATGTTTTTGGTTTTTGAAAGTTTTTTATTTTTTTGGATTTTTGAAATTCACGAGACTTTGAACAAGCGGGCATTGCAGACCATGATTGATCCCAGCTTGTCCCAAAGTTCCGCTCGCTGCTTAAATCGGCATTTTTTTGGAAGCCAGAGCCCTCAGATGACTCTCTAGCTGATTCAGAAGTTAGGAGAACCGATGACCATTCGGTACCCCACACTCCTTCCCCTGGAGAGGTGGGGGTTGATGATTTAGGCGAAGAATCACAGTCTGGCCCAATGACAATGATTTCTCGCTGGTCGAGATCTGAGTCATACTCAGTCCCTCTTGGATCACTTACCTCGCATTGCAGTTCGTCTGGTTCCACAGCGAGACACATGTTTGGAATCTGGACATCGGACCAATCCAGGGCTGGCAATTTCCCTTTATTGGTCCAATGGATGGGCTGCTTTTGCCCCTGGCTGCGGGTTGATGATGTTGATTCTGCAGAGATGGGCGAGTCGTGCCCCTTGCTGATTGGTGTTGAGATGGGCAAGTTATGCCCCTGGTTGATTGATGCTGAAGTGGGCAGGTTGTGCCCCTGGTTGGGAGCAGGTATCAGAGTACCCTGGTCCTGAAGCTGTTGTATTTGACTTTCCTCTTTGTCTTCATCTCTTCCTTCTTCTTCCAGAGGCTTCGATGGTTCGAGAATCTGGTCCCATCGAATGGGGGGCCACGTGGCCCAAGCTAAGCTCATCGGGAGGCCTTTGTGTAATGCAGTCGGTTGGTTCCCTCTTAGATCTTTGCAAGGTTTTCCTGGCTTGATGAAGAGAATGGGAGAGCAATGAAATTTCTTCTTTCTTTTATCCATGAAGATTGCCCTGTACCCGAGCCCCCATTTGCGTTGATTATATACTAGCGGCATCTTTCTAGACTTGAAATGATTCTTCATACGATACTTGAGGCTCAGACGTTCTGCTTGTGAAAAGACATGGTCCACCCTTATCGGCTCCAGATTGGTGATAGCGTTCACAGTCTCGAACTCGAAACTATGAAACGGGACGTCTTCTTTAGAGTGCTGGATGTCGATGACAGGGATATCTGGTTCAGTGGCAGCAGCATTGGAAGGAATGATGAGCTCCTTCTCTGCATGGATAGAAATTACTTGATTTCCACAGATATACTTCACCCGTTGATGCAGGGTTAATGGCACAGCTCCAACAGTTGTGCATCCAAGGCCGTCCGAGCAACATGTTGAAAGAGGCTGATATATCCAGGATTTGGAATATGATGGTGGAGAATTCTGGACCTATCTGTACCTCTATGTCGACTTCCCCTTCCACTGATCGTCGGGTGTTGTCGAATGCTCTGACGCAGATGGTGCTGGGTCGAAATGAAGAGGGACTGATTCCCAGACGTTTTGCAGTCTTGAGTGGGCAGATGTTTAAGCTTGAGCCATTATCAATAAGGACCAGCGGGACACAGAGGTCCTTGTATCGTAAGGCTATGTTGAGGGATCGCCCATGATCGCGTCCTTCTGGTGGCAACTCATTGTCGGTGAAGGTGATGGCGCGCGGAGCCAGGAGTTGTCTGGTCATCAATGCTATCATTTCAGGTGCTATGTCGGAGGAGACATGAGCATCGCTCAGGGTTTTGGCGAATATTTCTCTATGTATACGTGATGTGCAGAGTAATTCCCATACTGAGATTTGAACAGGGATTGACTTGAGCTGAGTTGCTACATCGTATGCAGCTTCATTTTTGTTGCCGAGGCCCGAGAGGGCACCCTTGGGATCTCCTCTGTTCTGATTATCTCTTCGGATGCAGCGCCCATTGGGATTCATGTTTCCTACTTCCGCACATTCTGAATAGTGCCATGGGACCTCTTTATAATTTTCCTCACCTTTGCCTTCTAGGACCACCGGTTCTTGCAACGGTGCTGGTGTGGATACCAGATCTTCCTCATATGGAGCTTTTGCCTTGAGGACTACATTGTTGCCTGTGCTGAAGGAATAATATCGAGGCTTGTCTTCATATATCACATAAGGTTGCGGTCCTGGTTTGACCGTTCCTGGAGTAAGAGGTTCCCATGGAATGAACACCGGCCCTCTTGATATGGCGTTTCTCTGTTCGTCCCAGATGTCGTAATGTGATTGACACACCTCCAGGATTTACTCCTTGCAATATGACTGGCTTGATTGGAGGAGCTCCTTTCAGGACAATGGGCTCTTGCCGCTGATGAGTATAATCCTTCCATTGCCGATTGAATTGTTCCTGAACTGGAGTCGCCCCTTGCAAAATGACAGGTTCGTATGTGGGCTCGATGTATCACTGTGCTCCTTCCAGGATGATCGGCTCCCAACATAGATGGCTGTAAGGTTCCCCTTGAATAGCTGGTGTATCATATGGAGGTGCTCCTTCGAGTACTAAAGGCTCGGAGATTGAAGGGGGAAAGGGGTTTGCCCCTTGCAAGATCAGGAGGAGGACTTGTTGGCTCATAAGTGTAAGCATGAATGGACTGGATAGGGGAGAAGAAGCGATCGAGTCTCTCTCCTTCTTCTATGCTGTTGACGGCAGGGCCACAAGATGAACTGGCACTACTGTGAAAAAGGCAAATTTGCGACGGATTTTGCGACGGACATTGACCGTCGCAAAAATTGCTTGGTTAAGGTCCGTCGTATTTGAAAATATACCGTCGCTTTTGCGAAATTAAGGCAGGATTTCGTCGCGGGATTTACCGACGAACATAGTCCAGTCGCAAAATTATAAGTTCCGACGAACTTAGCCCGTCGCTATTTAACGACGAATTTGGTCTGTCGCTAATTCCAGCGTGAAAAGATCCCCCAATTAAGGTCTGTCAGAAAATAAAATTTAAGAAAAATGAAATACTGAAAAAAACTGATATTTTTTAAAAATTAAAAATTTTGATATTTAAAATAACAGATTTAGTAATTTGAAAGAAAAAGTTAAGAGATTTTAAAAACAAAATTGAGAAATTTGAATAAAATTAATATGTTTGAAATTTCTTTTCAAATTTTCACAAAATTAAGCATTTTGAAAAAGAAAATTGTGAAGTTAAAAAAGAAATTTGTGATTTTCAAACAAAAAAAGTTGAGAGGTTTGAAAATAAATTAACAATTTTTTAGTAAAATTGAGATTTAGAAAAATAATAAGATTCTAAAAATTGAGATTTAAAAAAAAATGGCCATTTGAAAAAAGTTGAGAAGTTCGAATAAAATTGATAAGTTTGTAAAAAAATTGAAATTTTTATAAAGAAATTAAGATTTTGTATTTCGAAAAAATTAAGAAGTTCGATTAAAAAAATGATATTTTGAAAAAAAAAAGGTTGAGAAATTTGATAAAAAAAGGAAAAGAAGAAGAGACTATATCAGTTTTGAAAAAAAAAAAAGTTGGAAAAAATTTGTGATTTAAACAAAAGCGAGAAATTTGAAATGAGTGGGCCATATTTATTGGTGGACATTTATTGGATTGTTGAATATGAAAAATTACACTCATTCAGTTAGCTAGTTATCAGATTGGTTTATGCATACATACATGTTCATTGGTGCAAAAAATGAAGGTCCTAATATAATGATGTTAATTAATTGCAAGGAAAACTTATAATGATGAGATTAATCAAATTCTATGATCAAGTCATCCTAAACTTGCTCTGAATGGTCAGGTATGTTTAGAACGTGGTAATTATTATTGAAAACAAAATTAAGCCCGAATCATATCCGTATAAAAGACTCTTTAAATGTGCACAATCAGTTTGTCTAGAGCTAGACAAATTTTGGACAATCTGATTGGTCCAAATTGAAAAGTAAATGACTTTAGATGTTCAGATTAATTTTCACTCAAATCTAATGGTTAGGTTACAAGATATGGCCCATCATATTGTTGATCAATTTTATCTATTTAGTATCTTTCTCATCTTAAACTTGATCAGGGCAAGTGACTAGTCAAATCAAAGTTATTAATGAATATAATAGAGCGAATGGATTAGATTTCCAAATTAGGCCAAATTTTTAGGTCAAAATTGCGCTGTAACTTGCTGACCTTGTGAAAACCTAATAAATGTATAGTCATTGGACCCCAAACTCTAATCTAGCCATTGAGAATTTGATCTTTCTAATATTTGCTATTGCATCCTAAAATGATATAAAAGAACAGATGGATGGATTAGATATACATAAAATACATCAACTTGGGCTCATACCGCTAGGATAACGGATGCGGATTGGCTAGTGACCCTGCCACCGGTCAATGCCTAGTGATCGGTGCTCTGTGGGCCCCACCATGATGAATGTGTTTCATCCACTCTATCCATACATTTTCGTAGATCATTTTATGGTATGAGCCCAAATTTGAGGTAGATCCAAATCTCAAGTGGACCACATCATAAGAAACAATTTTAATTGAACACCCACTATTAAAAACTTATTGGGGGACATGGAAGTTTTGGAACAAGCCGATATTTGTTTTTTACCTACATCTAGGTCTGTATGACCTAATCAAGAGGTTGGATGTCAAATAATTAATATACATCTTGTTGTAGTTTTTATATATCAACACCGTCTATCTCTTTTTTCATATCATTTTAGGATGTGATCCAAAATCCTACGAAGATCCAAATCTTAGGTGGACCATATCACTAGAAACAGTGATGTATAACCATTAAAAACATTTTGTGGACCACATCACCGTGGACCCCACCTAGAATCCCGCGGCAGGAAGTTACTCCAAAACACGGTTTTATCCGTTTCGCAAACTCATTTATGATCCAAAAAATAAGTAGATCCAAATCTCAATTGGACCATAGTACATGAAATAGTGGTAACCGACCATTAGAAGGTTATCGAGGTCCATAAAATTCATGGAGCAAGCTGATATTTGTTTGGACTCTTCATCTTGGTCTTTGTGACCTTATCAACAGGTTGGATGACAAATAAGCATTCCAATGGCCTCACATTTTTAATGGTGGGGATTCAATCACCATTGTTTCCTGTGGTATGTTCCACTTAAGATTCGGATCTGCTTCATTTTTTGGATCATGCCTTAAAATGAGCTGTCAAAAGGGATGGACGATGTTGATGTAAATCACATACATCACAGTGGGCCCCACACAGCAGGGATCCACCGACCTCGACAGATCCGGCATACACCCAAACCGCGCCGGAAATGGGACGCGGATTTCCTGCAAAGCCTTGCGCAGTAAGTTCCAACGCTGGAACCTAGGTGGGGCCACAGTGATGTTTTTGATAAATCCACCCTGTCCATCCGTTTTGGGAGCTCATTTTAGACATGATACCAAAGAAGAATTGGATCCAAGACTCAAGTGGGCCGAAAACGTGAGGATTGAACGTCCACAGTTGAAATATTTGTGGGGCCAGAGGATTTTCGAATCAGGCTAATATTTGTGTTTTCATTTAATCCCAGTAGTAATGAAGTTATGAATGGTATGGATGTCATATAAACATCACTGTGAACCTCAGGGAGGTTTCAACGGTAGTAATTTCACTACCAACCTTTTCCTTTAGTGAGGCCCACTTGAGTCTTACATCCGGTTCGTTTTTGGTCTCACGTCCTAAAATGAGATCCCAAAACTGATGGACGTGGTGGATTTATCAAAAACATCACTGTGGGCCCACCGAAACCTTACAACGGGCTCTTTGGAAATTTTAATGGTGGGGCACTCAATCACAGTGTTTCTAGTGGTGTGGTCCACTTGAGACTTGGATCTACATCATTTTTGGAACCTCATTCTAAAATGGACTGTAGAAACGGATAGATGGAATGGATATACAAAATATCATTCATGTGGGCCATACTGTAGGGGTAACACCCACTAAATTGTTCTCGGGGTAACACGTAATTCACGCCCGTCCATGGCGGGCGCGGATTTCCTGCGAAAGCCTTGGCAGGAATTTCCTGCGCTGGGAACCAAGGTGGGCCCACAGTGATTTTATTGATAAATCCACACCGTCCATCCGTTTTGGGAGCTCATTTTAGGGTATGAAAACAAAAATGAACCGGATCCAAGACTCAAGTGGGCCGAAAACATGAGATTTGAACTTCCACAGTTGAAATACTTGTGGAGCCATAGGAGTTTCGAATCAGGATAATATTTGTTTTTACAGTTCATCCCAGTAGTAGCGACGTTATGAACAGTATGGATGTCATATAAACATCACCGTGGACCCAGGGAGTTTTCAACGGCAGTAATTTACCTACCCACCGTTTCCTTTAGTGAGGCCCACTTGAGTCTTGGATCCGGTTCATTTTTTATTTCATGTCCTCAAATGAGCTCCCAAAACGGATGGACGGGATGGATTTATAAAAACACATCACTGTGGGCCCTACCGTGGTTCCCAGTGCAGGAAATTCCTGCGCAAGGCTTTCGCAGGAAATCCGCGCCTGTCCATGGCCAAGCTACGTCCCCAAATTTAGAGAGGGAAGTGTAATCTCCTTTCCTAAAATCTAATTCGCGCCCGTCCACGACCAAGCCGCGTCCCCAAATTGAGAGAGGGAAATGAAATCCCCTTTCTCAAAACCTCTTTCGTTCACTCCCTCCCTCTTTCGTTACCTCTCTCTCCACCTCCATGCCTCCCTCCCTCTCTCTTTCTCTCTAAAAATCCACGCTGTCCACCGTCAACCTCCCTCCCTCCCTCCCTAGGCCATCTCTGCTTCAACTGGACGTGGCCATTGCAGCAAGTCTCTCTCTCTCTCTCTCTCTCTCTCTCTCTCTCCAACATTGAATGCTGAAACCCTAATCAGAGTTTTGCAATCCCTAATTAGGATTTTTTTATTTGCAATCCCTAATTAAGGTTTTGCAATTGTGAATCTAATTCGGGAGGAAGAAAGTACTCTTGTTCTTGTTCCTGTTCTTGTTTTTCTCTCTTTAAGAATTTTCACACCCCCGTACCTAACACTTGTCCATCTCTCCTCTGCAGAGTGAAATCATGTTTGCTGAAAACTGAGGTATGTATGGTTGATCTTGATTACCTGCTTGAATGCATACATGGGCTTGATCTTATGCTGAATTTCTACTACTGATGCATGGGGGAAATACATATTATCTGATTGAGTTTTTATTTATTTGAAAGGTTATTGTCTGATTGAGTTGTAAGTCCTACCTTGTATATGTTTTCCAAAAATAAAATATGTTACAATCAGTAATGTCAGTCAAATATTAGAAATAGTTGGCTGGGTTAGAAAACTATAGCCAAGTTTTTCACGTTTGTTTTTGTAAATTGTACGGCATCGGACCAGTGGATCAATCTTATTCTTGGGATAGGGTATTAACATGTGCAGTGTATGCATGAGCTTTATTCTATGAACCTAATAACATCTTTGAATCTCAGCCATAGAATATTGTAAGTATGAACATTTTATTGATCATTTCTTTGACCCATTCACCATTCTCTAACAGATAGACATGACAATGAAAAATGTATATTTACTTAGTAGATTAGACACCGTATTTATGGAATGTTTGTAATAACAGAGTGCCAACTATGCTAACCAGCTGGCAATCACGTTTCCTAATTTATAGGTCAAAGTGGAATGAAGATGGGACACATGGCACTCCTACTACACCACACCTGTACATGTGTCCCTCATCCAAGCAGTGGGAACTGTCATACTTGCTTTGGGCCCAAAATTCAGAAATTCTACTTATCTAGTGTCACGCATGTGACTCTAATGAACTGGTGAAAGGTCTACATTTAGCATACACATGCCACCACTTACATAATGGGCCATCCTTATTTTCGGTCTATGATAAGTTCAGGATTGCTTTCTTGTGATGAATGGTTCAGATCTCATATATGTTGGCAAATCTCTCCTTCTATCGGTTTTTAAGAAATTCCTAAGTGACTGAGCATCGTCAATGACAGTATCAAAGATTTTCTCTGTTTGCAATGACGGCAAATCTCTTTTCTTTTGTAGGTCGAATACCTTGGGAGCTTATCTTTCACGGTTATTGTTTTCACATTGGAATCTTTCACAATTCTTGTTTTCCTATGAGCTCTCAAATTTTATATGATGCCTTGTTATTTGATAAGGTGTGATTATTGCTATTGGTACTCATGTTGGTGATGATACACGAAAATATGTACCCTTAGATGCTCCGACTATTGGGTCACCATGATTAGGGACCAATATGGGTCTCAATTGAATTTTCAGATGGCCTTGATGCATCATGACATCATTGATATTGTTAAGCAGATGAAGGAGATCACTCTTGTTATGCAAACTCCAGAACAAGTCTTGGAGGCTGGGTGTCACTTAGCAAATCTTGAAGGTAATTTCAGTTGGAACTAGAGTGTTGCACTGCTCTCTGCTTTTCTTTTTTCATATCTTTATGGTGTTCAATCATTTACTTATTTTATTATATTTTTTGATAGATAGCGTTCAATCTCTTGCTGACACATGGATCTATTATTTTGTAGATATATTGGATGAGCTACAAGAGCATGTCAGAATCCATTAATATGGAAAATGGCAAGTTCGCAAGTTCTTTTTCTTTCTTTCCTCCTCTGTTTTGTGTCTTCTGTTTCATTTAGATATGTTTCTTTCTATCTCTCTTTATGTAGAATTGGGAATGGAAATGTGCAATCTATATTGTAGTCTCTCTGCCCCTTTTTCTGGCAAGTGTCATGTACTTTGTGCCTGCACCAAGAAAACTATTCTGTCCAGATTCTGCAAGATCGCAGCACTTACCTCATTGCAGCATGGCTATGAAGAATGTCAATTTTCAGATGCTGAATGCTGTTATTCACAAACCAAGGTATTTCTCACGAGTGTTATCCACAAACCTAATTAATCACCAATGATGAAAAATAAATGCACCCTAATTTCTCAAAAAACAATGTTCAAAACCTTTCAGGAAAAAAAAAAAGAAAAAAAGAACCCAGTGCCTGTTTGACTCAGCATTATCAGTCTGATTGCAGCTATGTGCTCACAACTCCATAAAACAACGTTCAAAACCTTTCAATGAAAAACAAAGAACCTAGTGTCTATTTGACACACAAAAAAAAAGATGCTGCTTTATTTCAAGAGAAGGGCAAAATCACGAATCCCAGTATAACTCTACATGTAAAAATAAAATGTCCTATCTTCTAATTACATAATTTAGGTAAAACCTTCCATCATTAGAAATATACAAATACTTTCATGTTCACTTGATTTAATAAATGGTATAAATTTGGCGTAGAAATAAATTAATTTTTGTTATTTTATAGGTACCAAAATTCTGCCTACGTGGATGAGCATCATCGGCATAGATATGGGTTAGTCTTGAAACTATATTGAGTGGCATAGCACACTGTAAGTTTTAGGTACTATTGGACAAAGCAGCACCTGGCAATTTAAAAGTTTCGAGTGATCTAGTTCTATTTTTATATATTGACACATGTTTATATATATATATATATATATATATATATATATATATATATATATATATATATATATATATATATATATATATATATTTATAAAAGAATAAAATTCATTAGAAATTGTGAGCTTCCTGAAGTTTGATTATGAGACAAAGGAAAATTTGGATCTAAAGGTTCATATCCCAATGATTAAAAGAAAGCTCAACAGAAATGGATTTTATTCTCCCTCAAAACCATGATCGCTATAGATGTCAACCTTGAGGCATCAGAAAATTGCCAGCTTTTCATTTTTAGCATATTTGTATAGATTTCATGAGGCCTTTTTAATGAGCTCTGCATGATTCCAGTTCTGAGTGCTTTTACAAGCATATGTTATATTAGAACCCCAGTCATCCATTTTTATGAGTTACTATTCCTGCTCTAATAATTAATTTCTTGCATTTATAGGTCTTATATTGGCAGCAATATGAGAGGTGGAGGCATATCTTCGCAAACTTCTTAATGGAAGTTAGTATGAATTTTCAGTGCCATAAATAATTCATGAGGTAAATCAATTCAATGTTGAAAGAACGGCATTTACTTTTTTGTTAATCTGAGTATACTTCAAAGAAATCAATGTATCGACCGATATTTTCAGTATCCCAGGTCAGCGATATAATTTGTTACAATTATAGATCTTATATTGGCAGCACAATTGGAGGCATATCTCAGCAAACTTCCCAATGGAAGTTAGTATGAATTCTCAGTGCCGTAAATCATTCATGAGGTAAATCGATTCGATGTTGAAAGAACGAAATTGAATTTTCTTTTAATCTAAGTATACTTTAAAGAAATCAATGTATCGGCCGATACTTTCAGCATTGTAGGTCAGCGATATAAAATCATTTGAGAATATGAAAATTCCCATGTATTGACGTTGATAGATGCTGATATTTTGTGTTATTTGTTATCCTCAGTAGATACATTATGAAAATTCCCATGTATTGACGTTGATTTGCTATCCTCAGTAGATACATTGACAGGATTAACCAACCCTGGTTTTTCGAGTGTTGGTGGATAAAGCGGAGGGCTTCCTACCGCGAAAATGATTAAATAGTGATGCTTTGTGTTATTTTTGGAACCTATGCAATGAGTGTGTCATAGCTTGATGTAATAGGGTGCGTTTGTAGTTTGTTTTGAAAACTTTCAATAGACAGTTAACTTTTTTGTTGATATAGTGCTTTTATCAATGGATTAAAATTGAATGATTGGATTGTGAAACAGGCACAGGTTTATTTTAACAAATATTTAAAAAAAATTAAACATTTTTAGCCACGGTTTGTTGAGAACTGAGGCAAAAAACTAGATGTAGCCTCTGTTGTTGAAAACCAAGGTTAAAAATTGAATTTAGCCTCGGTTGATGCCAACGGAAGCGAAATCTATCTTTAGCCTCAGTTTTGCCTAAGTTACCTAAATTGAGGTTGCAACTCTTGTGGCCAAGTAAATTAAATTGCAAACATCCCATGGAACTATAGTTACGTTTGCTCTTTTGGCCTTTTATGTAATTTATTCTTTGATGGTCTTAACTATCTAACCTTTATTGATGAAATCAAGGCTACCATAGGAAAGCCAAATGATTTGAGTTGTGAATTTTTTTTATCTAATTAAGGAGGAAATGATGGAAGTTAACTATGTTACCTTGAACTTGAAGCTAAGTAACATGAATACAAATGCTAACAGGGGAATCGAAATTTAATAATTGAAATTCAATGTGATAGTGCAGCCAAACGCACTCAACAGTGCCATTTTGGATTTGGACCGAGATGTGAAGGTATATACATGCATCTCTAAGGGTGCATTTGGAGCACTTATTAATGTACTGCAGTTATTACTGTAATGAAGTGGAAATAGCCAGATTGAAAACTCGTTAGCATTCATATTCGGGATTTCTCGGTTCTGAGCTGTAATTCTATCAATTTCAATTTGGACTTGAAAAAACAAGCCAAAGCCAATAACTTGGTATAAGGCTTCAATGACGATGATGACGACTAGAAAAAACAAAAAAAGAGTTGTTGAGATATGAGGCCATCTCCTAGGGAAGCATTTTTAACCTTTGTAATTATTCGCTCTATCTGTTTGATGCTTAGCACAAGATGTTGTAATTATTCCTCTTCGGCATGTTGCGTTTGAGGAAATTTATTTATTTTTCTAATGAAATATACGTGGTGCTTCATTGTCTTTTGTTGTTGTTTTTCCTTTTTTGTTCTTACATTATAATACTGATACTCTTTATGTTTTATATTCTGGATTTTGCAGGTGGGCTTGTTGATGGATATGCTAACGTATGAGGTGGAAGTAGCTATAAAGGAAAGATTAGAAATGAAGGCTAACTTCACGTATGGTCAAGAGATTGGTTTCAATATTGGGAACAAAATAAAGCCTAGTTGCTCATTCTATGGAGAATGGTTCACTTCAATGTGTAGATTTGTAACAAATATTAATATTATTTTTCACTAGAAATGTAAGGACTTTAAGTTTCATATATGATATAATTATGATTTGTTAGGTTTTAATTTTTTTTTGTTTTAAATAATTTGGATGACTATCAGGTGCAATAGATTCAAAAATAAATTCAAACGTAGTATGTGTGCGTTCAGAAAATTTAGCGACGAACCAAACCCGTCGCTAAAATTCCTAAACAAATGAGTCGCCCACAAATTTAACGACGGACCAATATCCGTCGCTTTACATAATTTAGCGACGAACTTAATCCGTCGTTTAAAATTTGCCACATAGTAAACTGCGACGAACCAAGTTCGTCGCTAATATAGATTTGCGACGGACTTGGTTCGTCGCAAAAATGCGATTTTGGCATAGTGTGGGGTCCGTCGGATGCTGAGGCAAAGTATTCTAAAGGATGTTGGTGGAGGCTGCTGGAGGAGCTCCAAGGACCGAGATGACGATCTTTCGGTCGTCAATCAGATCTTGTATGTCGTTCTTCAGAGTCATGCGTCAATTAGTGGTGTGGCCACACCCTTGATGGTAGGCACAATACTCATTTTCTCGGTAGGTTGGAAGCAGAGGATTTGGAGGAGGCTTGGGTGTCATCAGAATGAGCAACTGCTTCTGTACCAGCATAGCCATAACTTGACTAAGTGGTTAAGTGAGTGGAGTGAATTTCCTGAGCTCCCTATAATTCTGCCTATTCTGGTATGAGTATGGGTCGTTCCCCCTGAATTGTTGCTACTGTCGAGGTGGTTGTGGTTGTGGTTGAGAACTTGGTTGTGGCTGATACCGCTGAGGTTAATGCTGAACCTGATTCTGCTGATACTGTTGACGTCCCTGTGGGGGAGCATATTGATTACCCTGAGCAGTGGAGATGATGTTGTTTACCTCTGTCGGGCGAGGAGGAGAAACACTGCGATTTCCATTCCCATACCCGATAGGTCTTCCTTCCACTCTATTCCTTTTGACTGGAGTGGCTTAATGAGGCCATGGGGAGATTGTTCCGGCGCGGATTCCTGCTTCGACTTGCTCTTCAGCACGGATCAACTGTGAGAAGTTCACATATGGATGTGAGATGAGATATCCAGATATGCCAGGATATGTTGAATGAACAATCATGGAGATTTATTCTTCATCGTCGATAGGTGTCCGCATTCTGGCTGCCATAGCTCACCAACGTCCCACATAAGCTGATAGCGTTTCATCACTCCTTTGCCTGAGAGCTTCGAGGTCGGCTCCTCTAGGTGCCATGTTGAGATTGTACGCGAATCTGTCGACAAAAGCCTGGGAAAATTGTTCCCAAGTTCTGATACGATGACAGTCCAATGATGTGTACCAATCTAGGGCATCGCCTTTAAGAGATTTTTGAAATAATCGAATGAGGGCCCCTTCATTTCCTGAGATTGCACTCAGCTCTCCACAGAAGGCTTTGAGATGTGATGTGGGACAACCGCTGCCGTCGTATCTTTTGAACTTTGGCACCTCAAAGTTTTGAGGTATCTGAGCATCTGGGAAAGGACACAAGTCTCTGAACTTGGTCGAAGGTAGATCGATTCCTTGTTGTCGTTGAAGCTGATTTTGCAAGATCTGGAACTGCTCCTGCAACTCGTCCAGTCCTGCATGGTCTGTTCGAGCGACTGGTGCCTCTTAGAGTAAGGCACGTTTTTCTTCGGCATAGTGGTCGATGTCTTCGACCCTATGGGTTTGATGGAAAGCAACTGCGGGTTGCTAAAATTGATTTGATGATTGAACTGGATTCTGATGAACTTGTGCTTGAAATGACTGTAACTGAACTGGAGATTGTACTGAAAGTTGAACTGGGACTTGCTGGAAATTAACTGGAGATTGCTGAATTGAAGATTGCTAAAAATTAACTGGAGTTTGCTGAATTGAAGATTGCTGGAAATTAACTGGAATCCCATCGGTGGGGATGTGATGGAATTGAAAAGTGCTCCTGTTTGTAGGAGGCTGAGATGCTGGGAAGTGACCCCCTTGTTGGGTATTCGCCACTGTCCGCTGATTAATGTGGGCTTGACGCTGACCCCCATTGTGGGCATTCACCAGTGCTGTCCCTGTTGTTGGAAATTGAATTGAAATCCCATCGACGGGGATGTGCTGAAATTGAAAAGGGGTACCATCGGTGGGGACATGCTGAGAAAGAAAAGGAGCCCCATTGGCAGGGACATGTTGAAACCTACTGAGATTGTTACTTGCAAGATTGACTGGAAATTCCTGCGACACAAATGCTCTGAGATGGTCTTGTTGTCGTAGGAAGATACTGAGGAGGATGCCCCATAGCGACGGGCTGAGATGGCTGTTGTCGTTAGTCTTGGGCAGACTCCAAAGGTTGTGCTTGATTCGAACTGGAGGCTGGAAGGACCTGACATGGCTGTTGAGATTGCTAAACTGGGCCAACTTAGTTGTTGACTGCTGCGGTAGCTTGCGCTTGCATGAATTGTAAGAGCATTTCTTGCATTGCTCTCATTCCTTGTGCTAATTCTTGCATGATTGGCGTATTCTCAATTGGCTGTTGCGTTGGAGGTTGTGCTTCGGTCATCTCAAGAGCGAGGAATAGGTGAGTTTCCTCTTCGTGGTCGGACATGACTTGCTGAGCCCAAGTAGGAATTATGCTGCGAAAGGGAAGTTGTTTCTGAACACGTTGAGCCCGATGAGGCATCATGGTGAGGACTATACTCTACTCTTTTTTGGGTTTTGGGATTTCTTTTTTTGGGTAGAATGCTATGCAGATGAGATTGTATGAGGACTAATGACTTTCAAGTGTAAGAGGGATTCTGTTTTTCAAGTCGGATCACGACTAATGGGACTAGCATATCCCCAGTGGAGTCGTCATTCTGTGGACCATTGCCGTTTCGCGCTCCTGTACGTTCTCCTTTCCCTTCCGAAAAAGAAGAAGAGGTGCGTGCGCGCGAATCGCCGTTTGTGCCACTGGCTTGCCTCGTTCTCGAGGGCTTTGTTTGGTTGTCGTGTTAAGCTAGATGTGTTTAGATGAGTTTGTATAAGACTAGAGTCGCCACTAGCCAGTTACTTCGAGTCTACAGTCGGCTAGACCCCGTAGAAACGTTAGAGAAGGGAATCTGAAGATTCCTCCCTCTAAAATGACTCCTTTTGATCTGTGGCCAGAGATTCAAGGTAAGAGATCACGGTTACAGGGTGGGAAGAGGTTAAGCACCCCACACACTGCCCGTACTGAAGTACGGTCTCTACTTCACAGAATCGAACTAATACTTGAAAGTCTGTTTTAATCCTCGTACATTCTCATGGATGACATGATGCATGAATGCAGGTCTGAACAGTAAGAGTTTCTGATGAGCAGGTTTCCATTAACAGGCAAGCCCAGAGCATACGCTCGAACTGGCAGGTGCTTTATGCGGGATGCATGCTATGTGTTTAAATAATCAAAGTGCTTGTAGTAATATGTACATGAATGCAGGTCTGAACAGTAAGAGTTTCTGATGGGCAGGTTTCCATTAACAGGCAAGCCCAGAGCATACGCTCGAACTGACAGGTGCTTTATGCAGGATGCATGCTGTGGGCTTGAATGATCAAAGTGCTTGTAGTGAAGCAGGGGGGTTGGAAGAAAAGTAAATGTTGCACTTATGCTATATGCGAATGAGATGATGCTGATGATAGAGTAGCTGGATGGACGGAGGTGTCGCAAGGGTTTGCTTCGAGTGGTTGGATCAAGACTCGGATGGCTTGGGAGACTTAGACCAGGGTCAGGCTGGGCTGGACCAGGGCTAGGCTCTTCTCACTCGGGCTCTCCTTGGTGGAGGAATGGGCTAAAGGGATAGAGAGAAGCTCAGAATGAATGGGATCTCCCTGGGCTTGATGGCCTTTCTGAATGAGAAGGGGAGGGAGGTATTTATAGCAGCGGGGAGTGGCAGTTCCCGTAAATAAGTCTAGGCGGCACCCAGGGGGCCGCCCGTACGGTCACTTTGCTTCGGGTTCGGAGTGTACGACCTCCGAACCTGAAGCAGCGTTTTCTTCGCTTTAGGATTCGAGCTTGCTCAGAGGCTGCGATTTGGAACTCGGTGAGTTGACTAGGCTTAAGAGATGGGTTGACACGGTGAGTTGACTCGATGGGTTGACACGGTGGGTTGACTCGGTGATTTGACTCAGCGGGTTGACTTGCCGAGTTTTGACTTTTTCTTGGATTTTTTACTGGTTTTTCTTATGGGGGTTTTTCAGGATGATGTTTAGGGGTGAGTTGACTGGGTTCAGGCTTGGGTTGGGCAATGGATTGGGGCTTACAAGGGTGAGTTTGGCTGAGTTTGGACATGGGATTTGGGGGTACGGTCCTCCATTCATTCAGCTACCTCTACCAACATTGTAGCCGAAGGTGGGGTGTCTACAGTTACCAAGGTGCTGAGTTAAATATGCAAGCCTATTTTGATGCATCTTGGAAAGATGATCAAGACGAAAGCAAGTCCACTTCTAGATATATGTTTATGCTGAATGGAGGAGTTATTTCATGGAGTAGCAAGAAACAATCTTCGACTGCACTCTCGACAATGGAAGCCGAATATATCGTATGTTGCGCAACAATACAAGAAGGCGTGTGGATTATGAGACTTTTGAGAACTTCAGGTGTTCCTACTACTAAAAGTCCCTTACTAGTTAAAATGGATAAACATCGGTCGTTGATCTCGCGAAGGATCCAAAACACTACAAGAAATCTAAGCACATCGAAATTAAATATCACTACGTCAGATATCAGGTGAGAAATGGACAAGTTATACTTGAGTACATTCCCACCAGAGAAATGTTAGCAGATCCCATGACAAAACCAATTTTCAGAGATATATTTAAAATACATGCAAGGCAAATGAGACTGAGGAGATTTGATGTATCTTGTGAAAGTGGGAGTTGTAATTATATATATATATATATATATATATATATATATATATATTTGTTGTATTCCCTAGTTGATTGTAATGGTCAAAATTACATTATGCACTATTTGAGACTTGCAATTGAGAAATGGAATAGAGTCCATGTACTCCTGAGAGTGAGTGATGTAAATTATTAATATCATGTATTTTGAATGAATTTTCTATATTTCTCACATCAATATTCATGCGCAATCAATTCTTCTAGGCCTTAAAATCATCAGTGACAGATCATGTGTTAGACTTTTGTTTATTTTTTGTCGGCAGGCCGGTCTTCCCCACTCGCATGAGAATTGACTAACCCCTAGCATGCGCTTAAGAGGCATGTTCAAGATGAGGAAGCGCAAGTCAAGGCGCGACCGCCTCCAGTCACAGCTATATATATATATATGTATATATATACATATATATATATACATATATGTATATATATACATATATGTTTGGATCTTTGATATGTTAGATATGTTCATATATATTTCGCATATATTAGTACTCATTAGTCTGTGCCTCCACACAGAAGATAGCTTTAAGTGATCGAGGATGAGACCATGGGAGTCGAATGACATTCACAATGGTAGCAAGGTTAGGAGTTGCTAGACCATAACTCACGTGCTTTAGGCGGGACCTCTATCTCCTGATGATGTCATGGCCTGTATGAAGCCAAGTTAAGAATTAATGAGCCAAAACTCACGCGCTTTAGGTGGGACCTCTATTTGAGGTTAGGAGTTGCTGGGTGAGAATCACATGCTTTAAGTAGGACCTGCACATTGGAGACCCGACGTATGCCTAGTAATATCTACTCGCGCCGTGGATAAGTAACCACATGCTCGGAGCGTTGAGTTGGACTCCGCTTCTGGACCGATTTACCTACTCGTGCCTGATCTAATCTGGTCAGTGCATTGTGCGAACAGGCTAGTCTTGTAGGTAACCCTTGTGCCCTCAGCTACCTACCTTTGCTTATAGGAGGATGATATTGAGTGTTGCTACTTTAGCGTACAAAACGATGGTCATGATTAATTTAGCCTGGGATGTACTGTTAGGAAAGCGGCTTGGTCGATTCTGAATTATGTAGTTGCGTGAGAAAGACCCATTGACAGCGACACTAGGTTTCTAGGACCATGATTACGCACTTTGAGACTTATCTACCACGGCATTATCGAGTTTTATAGAATGATGATTTGCAAACTGTTTTCATAAATTATATATATGTAAATAACTTATTTTGATAACTTTGAATAATGTTTGCAAAATGATTAGTTATTTGAACTCGATAAGAGGATAAGTGTGTATGTTGGTAGAGCGATCCTAGATCGAGGATTGTCTCTATTCGGTGTGGTCATGCTGGTCTAGGGCAGGCTTTGGGGAGTTTGGGAGACTATGCGCTAGTATGGTGGTCACTTAATGTATAGTTACCTGTGTATAGAAACACTGGAATCCCGGTTGGTCCCACTTTCCTAGCTAATTCTTACTCCTTGCACGCAATCTCGATCAGTCTTGTTGGAGCATAACTTATAGTACTGTGTTCCCCACTTCAGGGTTGAGTGGGAGAATGTTGGCATCATGCATGTGCCACACATGGCTGGCTGCATGTGCCCCACATGTGGCACAGATGTCTTACCTGTCAGTAACATGCCTGTGCTACATTTGGTACGCTGCATGTTCCCCACATGTAGCACAAATGTCTTATGGTGGCAACCCTTAGTGGGGTCCACTTGCCTCGTGTCAAGCATGGTGGGCTAGCAGCCCACCACATCTAATGACATTGCTTCTCCCATCGCCTATATAAAGGGATGGGAAGTGGTATTCAAAATACAGACCGGAAGAAAGAAAAGAGAGAGAGAGAGAGAGAGAGAGAGAGAGAGAGAATTTTTTTTGGTACGTGGTCTGCTCCTAAGTCTTGCTTGAGGTTGTATGCATCGGTAAACTATCATAGCCATTTAATCATGTAAGTGAATTGGTTCATCTTCTCTTTGTAGTTGATTTGAGCGAGTCGCCGATTTTCGTGTTTCGGCTCTCAATTCAGTCGTGTAATCGTGTCATTTGATCCATACTTATATCAATGGGCCTAACCTGTCACGCTATCCGTGTGTGCTCAACACTTATGTGGCGTGCACATGTGGTGAGTGTACATATAAGTGGAGTGTACACAGAGAGAGGAGAGTATACATGGGAAATGTGGGTAGTGCATGCGTGTGTGTGGTGCACATGTGTGACGTGGATTTATGCACACACGTGTGGAAGAAATCATGTGTGATGGAATGGTGCATCTATATGGCAATTGTTTGTATGTTAACATAGGTGTAAGTGTTCACGTATACATGGATAGATAGGTTAGTATATCATTATCTAGGCAAAAGAATGGTCAGTTGGTCATTGGCATGGTTACATGTCTAAATAAATGGAATGAATGGTTGGATTGATGATCCAACGAATGGATCATGGATGGATAGGTGCAACAGAATCAACAGTTAGATGATTAAATTAATGATGATCTAATAAGAGATGGATGAATGAGATAATTAAATGCAATGGTTAACTATGTGAAATAATGAATGGATCTGTGGATGGATGGATGGATTGTCATCTAAGTGATTGAATTGTGGATGGATTGCTAATTGGTTGGGTGGACACATGGATGCTTGGTTATTATTTAAGGAAAAAAAATTATCCCAAAATTCATCGAGGTCATTACATTTTGTTCGTTGTATGACTATGCTTCATTATGTGAGATTATCATGGTTCGTGGGAGGGATGGTTGTTTATCCATCTCTCAGTTGGATTCATAACAAAGTTGTTAGAGATGACTGCTCGTTTGTTACACAAGTTTGGATTCCATGGCAAGATGATTGATGGTGGGTGGATCTTTGACAATTAGTTTGTTGCACGACCAAGCTTCATGGCGAGATGGTCATTAGAAATGACAATCCGTTCATCACCCCTCACAGCTGAGCTTCATGATGAGTCAATCATGGTTAGACGATCAACCATTCGTTACTCAATCATATACTTCGTGGAAGGAAGGTCGGTGGGGTGATGGCCTATTTGTCGCTTCAAGTTCTCACTTCGTGGTGAGATGCTCATTCCCACGACTATCTATTCATTGCTTTGAACCTTGCCCCATGTGCAAGTTGTCATGGAACAACCACCAATTTGTCGCATGATTGGGTTTTGTGGTGAGGCAACCATAGTTAAATGGCAGCCTATTCATTACCTTGATCAAACTTCATGGTGAGGTGGTCGAGTAAAATCTCTAAGCACATGAAAATATGGTCCCATTAGCCATCTATTTGAGACCTGGAGATCTTTCTAGGTTCGATGACATAAACATAAACATAAACATAGGGTGGCAAAACTAGCAAATTCTAATCTTAATGATTCGGGTTGGTTTGCACCGCGCTGGCTAGCAGTAGAGGAGTTAGATTGAATAACAATAATGATAAGTGTCAATGATGGACAAAGGATAGATAATGTTGCTAAGAGAGTAGTTTTCTATTATATTAGAGTGGCATGGGCCTCGAGCTCTTTTTTTCTTTTCACACATACCAACACACCCACGCACTCACACCACAGTAAGATTTCACCACAATGGGTACTTGAACTCGTGGTTCAAACTTGCAGACACACTTAATGCACATTGCCGATCAGGATGTGAAAGGACTTCAATTTTATTCCTTATAAAGTTGCAAAAAGTGTATGAACAAATTACAATATTTTCCTTAACCCTCGTGAGTCGCTGTGTTACTCTATTACCAGATGAACTTTTTGACATTGACATCCCGATTAGAATAGACAAAACCACGTCTATGGCTACCCTAGAGGGTGGGGTGTCTACTCGCTTTGGCATTTAATTGCCTGGAACCTCTCTTAAAGAGGGTTATCTATAGACACCTTATCCCAAAACGAGATCGAACTACTCTTTAAGTTTCAGCTAAGCTTTGATAAAACTATCTCTAGACAACTCGGGAACCATTGAAAATGTAAATCAATCAAATCGGAGGGACTCTCCACACTTTCTGTATATAATTAATGAACCTAGTTGGCAGATCTAGAACCCAACAAATAAAATCTTGGTTGATCAAGACACACTCCAGAAACCCTATTTATACCTTATTTTGATAAAGTTGTCTCTGGCCGACCCACAAAGCATCGAAAATCTAAACGTGTCAAATAAAAAGGGTTCCCAACATATCAAGGAAACCACCAATAGACTTGATCGACAAAATAAAATCCCAAGCTTGCCACGAGCCGACGATGATGTCATTACCCCTACTTTCATTTTTCATTCCAACAGGTATCAAGGAACAATTTTTCGAAGAAAAATGTGCCAAGTGGACGGTTAGCCTGTCATAAGCCGATATACATCTTGCATGCTTTATACTAACAGAGATCCTTCCCAACTCTCCAAATGCCGAAATTTCAAAGTAGGGACGTGTGGCAACATCGTCGGCTCATAATGAGACGATAGTTTTAATTTGTAAATTCAATGCAACAACTATCATTCCGAGTGGCCCAAAGTCGAGGTAAATTAGAGAGGCTAAGAGAAGCATTGGGGAGGGTTTTATACTCTGAAAAGTTTAGAGATTCCCAACTGACACTGAGACCTTGCTCGACTTAAGAAGCCAGCCTTGAGAAAAGGAGTCCATTAAAGAAGTCAGTAAAGTCAAGGGTAGGGTTGGAATTTGAAATATTCGACCATCCCTTTTTGCAGAAAAATGGTACCAGGTCTCCCCTCTATCATCGCATCTCAATCAATCATATCGCATCCACCAGACACATCCTAGTTACATCAGCAATAACCATCTTCATTTTATTTTTGTTATTATTTTTTCATGCTTTCTTACTTTATTTTCCTATTTAAAGCCTTCATCTTTATGAAATAAGGCTAAAATTGTATTATGTATTTATTTCCTTATATTTTTCTTTATTTTGCCTACCTAAGATATCTGATCCTATAAAGTAAGGCTAGCCAGTCTTTTCTTTTTATTTTATTTTTACTTGTCCGGCCTTCACGGACTATGTGAAGCACGGCTAAATGTAGAAATATGATACTACTAAATCCCCGTAAAGTAAAAACCGGATAGTGTGCTGGCAGAAAATGGTGCCTAACATCTTCCTTTTCCATCATCGAGGCCCTTAGAATCTAGGGTTGTAGACCAACTGCATGAGTTACTTGAGTTGGTTCCCCACCCATAAGCAATTCTACAATTTTCTAGCTAGCCATAAATTCTAAGCTTTATTTCGCCAATGATGACTCTAAATTACATGTTTATCATATATGAGTCAATTTCACATGTCAATCACTTTAACTGCATAAACTGAAAGGAAGCAGAGGAAGTGGGTGCATGCTCTACAACATTCACACCATCCCTTTTACACAGCCCTCACATGAGTGGATTGTGTACTCTTTAGGCATTTCCATTGTGGACCTCACCTAATGAATGTCTTAGATCTCAGACGTGTGACGAGAAATGCACTTGTGGACTTAACACAAGTGGTCAACGGATGTTCAAGGTTAGTACCACCTTATGAATGACCTCAATCTTTGTATGAGAAGTTCCTATCCGGTGATCTGGCAATCCCAGCTATTTGTAGACACCCCACGTTTGGAAGGGAATCACCAGCGTTGGTTTCACCGAACTGCTATGATAACTGCTGACACCTCCCCTTGGTTGCAAGCGAATAATTAATGAGATGCACTATGCCAACTTCCCTCTCTATAGCCTCAATCCTATATGCTATCTCTGCCTCACTCACTGGCACCCTATCCTACCATGATAGCCTTATTAAACAACACTCAACCACACCACTATGCACACAGTGCCAAGAACCAACGTTGCATCGCCATTCTCACCTATACATTGCATATTCACGAGGACAAAGAAGAGGAGGCGATTGAGTTGCGGTGAAGGGTAGAGAGTGAGAGTGTGACGGAGAGGAGGGTGGTGAGAATTCTCAGATTTTCACCCAGAGGCCAATTTAATCCCTGGTCTTAATCCAAGACAATCAAATCTGGTCTTCATAATGGCCACCACATGAGAGATAATATGAGCTTATCTTGGAATTTTCATTAAAGTCCAGCAGCAGCTTAATCTCTAATAAATTACCATGACAGGCGATTACCATTCTAGCTCGAGTGAGGAGTAGGGGTTATGGTTGGGGAAATCCAATTATCTCTTCTGTACAAGAAGGGTATTTGATTTTCCATTTTCTCCCCGCCTCTTCAGAATCACTACATTCAAGTTCCACACATTCCATACTTGCAGTTAACCGCCTTAATGGTTGGTCGTTGAATTTATCATTCTCTTCTTATTTTTTTCTTTTTCATTTAATTTATAATTTTGCTTACTTTTCTTTTATTTTGCAAGTCATTATAAAATTTTCCAAATAAATCATTAAAACCTCGTAAAGTAGAGACAGCTCACTACACAGGTCGAAAATGGGTGCCTAACCCCTTCCCTTTTCCATAATCAGGGACCCTTACCCTGAATCAATGGTGTAGGTCAACACAGGAGTCATCGTAGGCGAGGGATTCCTCGTCATATTTATCTTCTGTCATTTCTATGGCCACTAGCCAACCATAGAGATTAAAGCCATTTTCCTGGATAGTGGCGCCTCCATACGGCCCATTGACCATTTTTACCACCCTAAAAAGGCATTGCACGACTAAGGCAGCAAGAATCTGCCTTAATCAAATCATATACACCTTTGTGTGCTAAATGAAAAATTGTGACAGTCACCCATGGACATCTTATTCCTTTCTCGTCTCGTGCCAGGACGTAAGAAAACTAGGGCATGCGCCATGTGTCGGGAGGGCATTCATAGAATGACGACTCCATTGGAGAGGTACTAGCCACTAGCCAAGGCCCAACTTGAAACATGGAGCTTTTTTTATTTCTTTGGGGATTTTGACTTAACTCATTCCACTGCATATTGGTTCTCTTTGACTTACTAACCTTACTTACTAACTTACTAGCACTTCCAGTACCAACTGGTCTTACCCGGCCACTCCAGTACTCACTGGTCCTAGGCCTGTGACTTTCTGCATTCCAGTACTAACCAGTCCTACCCAGCCACTCCGGTACTCACTGATCCTAGGCCTGAGGCTTTCTGCATTCCAGTACTAATTGGTCCTACCCGGCCATTTCAGTACTCACTGGTCCAAGGCCCGCGGCTTTCTGCATTTTAGTGCACTGGTCCCTTTCTTACTTTCCTATCATTTATATTCTATATTGTAAAAAAAAAAAAAAAAAAAAAACAGAGAGACGAACAAGAAAAACCACAAAAAGAACGAAAAAAAAAGTGAGGCAGAGAGACAAGGATGAACTATGAACAAATGAACTGAGAAAAAAAAACAGAGAAGAACAAGGTATTCTGTAACCATTGCGCCCAGAAATCAGTTGTCAGTTCGTCGTCCTGCGCATTCTGTAACCATTGCACCCAAAAATCAATTGCAGGTCAGCTGCCTTGCACGATCAACAAATACTTATCGAAATATCATTTGAACCTGTGCACAGGCAGCAATGTCGGATCAGGGTGACAACCCTCAAAATCCGCCAGATTCACTAAGACTACAAGATGCCCAGCCGACTGTCCACTCCTTCGACGACCGAACTCGCTTGCGGCTTAAACATCTAAGGTGGGCTTTGCATGATGGATGGTCCACATTAAGGTGAGCTCCACATAATGGACAATCCACATTAAAGGGTGGCTCTAACAATGAATGGGCCCGTGCGATGGACGACCACTTCAAAATCGACCTCGCATGACAAACAATCCATATTAAAGGTGCTTCCTACATGATGGATGATCCACATCCAAGGTGGGCCCTGCATGATGGATGACTCACATTAAAGTTGGCCCCACATAATGGATGGTCCACATAAAAGTTTGGGCCTAATAATGAATAGCCCATATCCAAGGTGGGCCTTGCATTATGGACAACCTACTTTGAAGTTGGGCCTTGCATGATGGATGGTCCACATTAAAAGTGTGCCCCATGTGATGGACTACCCTTTAAAAAGCTTTTTTTTTTAATGTGTTAAATGTGTTTAATTATTTTAAATAAGATTTTTATTTATTTTGAAAAAGTAATTTTACCAAATGAGCTTAGTGAGCATTTTTTTTTTAATTCACAATGGTAAATATTTGTAAATGTGTAATAATTATTTGCCAATGTAATTTCAACACTATTCTCAATGCAAATGCTGGCGTTTTACTTTTTGAACGCTAAAATGGAGGGGCGTGAATTTCATGTGGGGCCCACTGTGATGTATATGGCTTATCCACGTCGTCTGTCTATTCTGCTAGATGATTTTAGGGTATAAGCTAAAAAATGGGGCAGATCCAAAGCTTAAGTGAACCACACCACAAGAAATAGTGGGAATTGAACGCCCACTATTGAAAACTACTTAGGGCCCCTATAAGTTTTGGATAAGTTGATATTTATCTTTTCCCCTTATCCATGTCTGCGTGACTTATGAATGGGTTAGATGACAAATAAACAATCTTGTGAGCCTTAAGAAGAAAAAAACTTTCAATGGTGGAAGTTTTACAACTGCTATTTCTTGTGATGTGGTTCACTCGAGCTTTGGATCTACCTCATTTTTAGGCTCATTTCCTAAAATATTACAGTAAAACATAGGGATGGCATGGACATGTCACATACATCATGGTGGGGCCCACAAATTTAAGTCAACTCTTTTTGAACTTATTTTTGAATGGTTACAATAAGTAATAATGACCCATTTTCTAGGTATTTTTCGTGGAAATGAAAAATCAAACAAACCCTTATCATAAAACAAGAGTTGGGAAAAAAAATCTTAAGTTTCTAGCTCTCATTAGATTAGATTAGAGTTTTCAAACGAGGCTTTGTAGCGGCCCATTGTACCATTATTAATATATGTACACATTTATTGACTAGATTAAGTCGAGATTTATTTTTTATTTAGTTTATGTGTGGTTTCAATTGATTTATGATAATGTATACGTATAGATATTGTAATCGGCTATCACAATGATGTATGACAAAGATTCGTCGATTAAAGGCTTAGTTTGCTATTCGCACAAGGTGGACCATATACGTAATTGGAGCAATGTATATTAAAATGTGTGTACATATAAGATGTACCTCCACCCTAATTCATGAGGTGGTAGGATGAGATCTCACGACACGATCGGCTCCTTACCCAATTAGATAGTGTAAGCTTATGTATTATGGTGGGGATGAATTATTAGATGATTAGATAGATAAAAAGTGTATATTACAATAGGAACATTAGAGATTTGTACATGTGCATAGATAGAATCATATATGCCCAATTAAGTGTAATCAAATCAGCAATTTAAGACAAGAGATTGAAGATTGGGATGAGTTGTTTTTTTAGTGCAATGTCATCCTTTCAAGAGGATTATAGTGTCAAAGGTCTAAGTCAACTTCAATAGAGGGTATAAATTGGGTATACTAATTAAGAATGAGCATGGTAATTTAGTACATCTCATTACAACATAAAATAAAAGATATTAAAATTTATCTTTTATTTGGATTTCTCAAAGATGAATTTTTTTTTTTTTTTTTTTTTTTTTTTGTGGGGGGGGGGGGGGGTTAGTCATGCAATCGCACACACCCACCCACCCGGTCAGTCACACATTGTTCTCATCCACTGGTGGGGTTAGTGGGTTTCGAACTCGAGACCAGCACTTGAAACGCACAGGCGTCTACCAGCTGAGCTAGGGGGGCGATGACTATGAATATAGGTGGGGCTTTTTCATTGGAGATACTCCTCTCTCTCAAGTCTTAACCCTATATATAAATCCTCTCTCTTTTAGAAATCATAATTTACTAAATTTAAAGATCCTACACTATTGTTCTCTTCCCTATTTCATTTAAAAAAATCTTAATTAACGTGCTTTACAGTGCTTTCTTGTTCACACAATAAGGCCTTCTACTTGGATTATTTAAATCAGAGGAAGCTGAACATGTTCTATGAGCTTTACACGTATCCTCTTGGCATTACACAATGCTTTGTGGTTTTCTTAACCAGTCAAATCATTCCAACTTATTATTGGATTTGTGTCGATTGGCGACATGGTAAATGATAAATAAGGAAGAGAGTTATTGTACGAACTTATATCAATCTAGACCAAATTCCACAACAGTGTGCCTCAAATCAATTTGGCAATCCATTCAACGCTCTAGCCTGAAGTTTTGTGTCGTCTATTTGAATTTTCAATTCGTAAAAGTGAGCCCATTGGATAGTCATGGCCACTTCTTGAATTAAGAATTTCTGGAGAGTTTTTAAGATTTGGAGGTTTTTCTAAGGAAATTCACATCGAGAAAACCTCAACCAAGTTTTAAAATATTTATTATACATTAACAAATCATTTTTAAATACACGTGCACCAGGATAAGTTGAATTATTTATCACATCTGTCAATCCACTAGGCCTTAATAAAAATCAAACCTATTAGATGACCTATCTATCATTTTTCCTTGGACCATTAATTATTTTGTTTACCATTGACTCAGTAGCTACAGATTAGACATATAAAAAAAATTTAATGAGTGTAAGCTTTTATACTTATGCTGTTCATCTCAGGGCCCAATATGTAGATGAACCCATTTTATAGAAAAAAATATGCCGCTTGCAACTACTTTTTTTTTTTTTTTTCTGTTTTCTTCTTAAGTTAGTCATGCAACACACCCACTTGGCTAGTCACACTATGTACCCACCCCCAGTGGGGTTAGTGTGTCTCCCCTAGCACTCCAACCTGAGACTTGCTGTTGAAACGCAAAGGTGTCTTCTAGCTATGCTAACAGGTGAGACACATCTTTGCTAACGATTCCTTCACCCATTCTTTGCTTCCATTCGTATTTTATCAACAGATTTTGTGGCTAACTACCAAAAACATTATAAATATATTAAAATCCCTTACAACATACTAGCTAATTCCCATGGGGGCCGCCTATTTGAATATGCGGCATCCACTCCATCCATTAGGTTTAGCCGTGGGCCACATTATGGGGGGATAATAGTGTGAGAATACACCATGAAACTTCCGTGTACTCATGTGAGGTATGCCTTAGATTTTATAGGTCGTGGTTTGGCTAGGGACGCTGCCACTAGCTAGGTGGCTAGTGACTGGTGTTCTGTGGGCCCACCATGATGTGTGTGTTCTATCCATGTTGTCCATCCATTTTCTTAGTCATTTTAGGGCTTGATAAAAAAATGAGGCAGATCTAAAGCTCAGGTGGACCACATCACATGAAAATATTAGTGATTGAATGCCCACCATTAAAAACCTCCTAAAGCCCACTATAACGTTTATTTGACATCCAACTTCTTGATTCGGTCATACAGACATGGATGAAGGGGAAAAACAAATATCAGCTTGATCCAAAACTTTTGAGGCCCCCAAGAAGTTTTTAATGATAGGCGTTGAATCAACAATGTTTCCTATGATGTGGTCCACTTGATATTTGAATCTACCTCAGTTTTGGGCTCATACCATAAAATGATATTAAAAAATAAATGAACAGCTGGGATAAAACACATACATCATGGTGAACCCACGGAGCGCCGATTACTAGCCATTGGCCGGTTAGCCTTGGATTTTATATGCCATGCAACCTTCCATCAGGTGTATCTTACGTGGATAAATAGGCACTCTAGAAAATCAGACCCTCCCCGTGTGGAGTGGTCTATTTTACTTTTGTAAAGGTCTGCTTCTACGATGTCATGTGAAAATGAAATAATGAGACTCATCAATGGAGTGGATGTTGCAATAAAATACCTTGGGCCTACTAAGCTCGGGTGCGACGTACAGAAGGTTCCAGTGCATTGCAGGCATTTCTCTTTCATTGAAAGAAAAAAGGAATTTAATTAAAATTAGAAAACTGAAAAGAGTGACATTTCTCTTCTATTGAAAAAAGGAATTTTATAAAAATTAGAGAACCGAAAAGAGTGAAGGAGATTACATACAGGGCGCGGATTGGGTAATCTGAGGACCACCGTGATGTATGGATTTTATCCAAACCGTACATGCATTTTTCCATGTCATTTTAGGTTATGTTCCAAAAAATGAGGGAAGTCCAAGGTTCAATTGGACCACAAAATGGGGATTAAATGCTTACCGTTGAAAACTTCTTGGGTGCCAAAGAAGTTTTGAATCAAGCTGGTATTTGTATTTTCCCTTCGTCCACATCTATGTGATCTTATGAATAGGTTGGATGGCAAATAAACATTACGGTGGGCCTAATAGGCTTCATTAGCACTGCTTCCTATGGTGTGGCATACTTGAGCCTTGGATTAAAATGACACGACAAAATGCATGGACAGATAAAATTCATATATCAAGGTGGCAGTGATGTATGGATTGAATGGAAGACACCAAGGCATTTCAATAGCAGGTCTCAAGTTCATCTGTGACTACACTAACCGATGGGTGGGTGCATTTGTAACTGTGTGGGTGCATTGTGTGACTAAAAAAAGAAAATATATTGGCCCTGAGTAGAGGTGAGCATGAGCCGAGTTGAGCTCTGTTTGAGCTAAGCTCACTCAATGACCACCCTAGCTCATGTTTAGCTGGCTCGGCCTTCGAGCTGGACTGAAATGTTCGAGCTATAGCTTGATTGAGCTTTCGAGCGAGTTCGAGCCTGGTAGGCCCAGCTCATAAGTCGGGCTTAAAGCGGTTTAAAATTTGGCCCAAAGGTAGCCCAAAACCCATTGACACCCCCACTTGCTTTCATAGGAGAGTTTCATCTCTTATTTCTTTGTTCACTTCCGATGTGGGACTAAAAAATACATTTTTTTAGTTTTTTTATAAGTGAGTTAGTCAAGTCGAGCTGAGCCGAGCCGATCCGATCCAAATTGAGCTTCAATCAAGCCGAACTTCGAGCTGAGTCAAATCGAGCTTGACTTAACTCAAGCTCAGCTTGAAAACCATTTCAAGCTTGGAAAAATGGCTCGGCTTGGTTCGAATCTAGCCTTCGAATCGAGCCGAATCAAGCTGGTTCGAGCCAAGTCGAGTGAGCTAACCGAGCTAGCTTGGCTCGTGCTCAGCTTTAACCCTGAGAGCCCTAGCCTGTCCTAAGTATTTTCACCCTACATCCCTATTATACGGTGGTGGATTGGATGGCATTGTGGTGGCTGTGATGTATGCATTTTATATCCATGCCGGCCATCCATTTTGCCAACTTATTTTAAGGCATGAGATTAAAAATGAAGTGGATCTAAGTTCAAGTGGACTATACCATAGGAAACAATGGGGATGATGACACTCATCATTGAACCCTCTCAGGGCCCATAGTAATGTTTATTTGCCATCCAACCTACTGATAAGGTCACAAATACCTGGATGAAGGGAATATGCTAATATTAGCTTGATCCAAAAGGCCCTTAAAATGTTTTTTTTTTTTTATGGTGGGAATTCAATCACCACTGTTTCCTATGGTGTGGTCCATTGACCTTTTGATTTTCTTGAATTTTTAGTTGATTTCCTGAAATAAACCAGCAAAACATATTTAAGATGTGGATAAAACACACACATGACAGTGAGCCCGTAGCACCCCACACCATCTAGCTGGGTGGTGGTTCACTACTGGATCTGCTTGTGACATGGATTGCTAGGTTTTCGGTAAAAAAAGCATTGACGTTTTGTAAAATAACAAAAATAACCCATGCCGTCAATCTCAATAATTGTAGCCTCCACAACTTTTTAGATTTTCTACGAGTCATTTTACTGCTGACCATGTATGCCAATGAGTTTCTCAAAATTTAAAGGGCCATGTGTCTCATCGGCGAGCCATGACTTCCAGGTGGGAACCTTGTGTTCTAGGCTGGAACAATGTGTCTCATTGACGAGCCATAAAGGCCATTAGCGAGCCATGTGTTTTTTCGGTGAGCCATGTGTTCTATTGAAATTTATGTCTCATTGGCGAGCCACAAAGTTTGTTGAAAAAAATTGTTTTAAAACAATTTTAAAAGTTGAAAAAATGGTTTTGGTTTTTGTCCCATATCTGATGGAGAGAAAGTATTTTTACCACTTTATAAGTAGGGTGTTGTGCACCTTACGTTCTTCTTTATAAGAGAGGGTGTTGTGCACCGAAGCACTGGAACACCGCGCACGTGCATGGGCACGGGCTGGTCTCGGTCTCGGTCTCGGGCACGGGCTTGGGCGTAGGCACGTAAGGCAGTGTGGCTGTAGAGGCGCTAGTGGCTCACTTGACACTTCGTACGTGCGCATCGTATTGCAGATGAGTCGCGACCTTGCGGACCGGAGAGAGACTGGTGCGAGTCGCGATGCGACAGAGGCTAGGTAGTAGATCAGGTAGCTAGGTTCGGAACAAATGAGGTGCTGTGGGTGGGAGGTCTGACAAAGAGACCTCTCTGCTTTTTATAGAGAGTCGCAGGGCTAATTAGAGGGACCTGTGTAACTGCTCATGCAGTAATGATCCAAACCATGCAGTGACAGCTGCATGTGACTAGCTCAACAGTAAAAAATGGTTAGCCATTGAGTCTAAACAGCCAGCATGCAAGTGTGTAACTCCCACATGCACAACAGTCAGAAACTGCAAAAAACGGTTAGTTTCTCACAACAGCCAGAAAACGACTAGTGCCATTATGGCTCTGGACCAAAACTGCCAGCCATCCTTGCCTATATAAACCGGACGGATCTGGTTCATTCCAACAGAACAACAACTGCAATCAGAACTACCTCTACTGAACTAGCACCCATTTGAGTCTATCAGCCTCTTAGTTTGGTTGATGCAAACCATGCTACTAAAACCAGCGTAGTGGTCTACTGCTGCAAAAAGAAGACTGCCATTCCTTTTCTCTCTTTCTTTTCTTCATCTGCCAGATAGTGTTACTGAGTTCCATAGTGGTTCCTTCGTTTCTTGCTGAACGCAGAACCACATAAGGCTCGTCGTATCTTGGAAGCAATCCGCTTACAACCTATCAGCAGATTCAAAATTATTTGAGTAGGGGCGAATTACGCTTTAAGGACAGTGTGTTTTTCACGTGTTTCAGCCTGTCATTATTTCTCGATTTTTCCAAATTAATCTATTTTATGAGATCAACGATTCTCAACAAAGTTCATCGGCAAGTCATGTGTCTCATGGGTGAGCCATGACTTCCAGGTGGAAATGATGAGTCACAGAGGCCATCGGCAAGCCATGTGTTTTTTTAGCGAACCATGTCCTGTTGGAATTTATGTGTCTCATTAGGCGAGCCACAAAGGCCATTGGCAAGCCATGTGCAAGCTATGACTTTCAGGTGGGAACCTTATGTTCCAAGTTGGAACAATGTCTCATCGGCAAGCCATAGAGGCCATCAGCCAGCCATGTGTCCCATCGGCGAGCCATAGAAACTCGTTGGCCATATGTGGTTAGGAGTAAAAAGGTCTAAAAAAAATTAAAAAAGTTTTCAGGGCTACAATTATTGACACAAGGGCAAGGGTTATTTTTATCATTTTACAAAAGACCAGTGCTCTTTTGACCAAAACCCCCATAACAGTCCATTTTACCAGCTCATTTATAAGGCATGATAAAAAAAAAAATGAGGTAGATCTAAATCCTAGGCTAATCACACAAAATCAAAATGTGGTGATTGAACACTCTTCATTAAAAATTTCTCAAAGCCCCAAAAGATTTGGATCAAGTTGGTATTTGTGCTTTCCCTTTAACCAAGTTGTGTCATGTAATTAAGAAGCTGTATGGCAAATAAACATTCGATGAGCCCTAACAAGCTTTTAATGGTCAGCGTTCAATGACCACTACTTTCATGTGGCATGGTCCATATGAGATTTGGAACTGTCACATTTTTGGGCTCATGTCCTGAAATGAAGTGGAAAATTGGATGGACAGCCTGTATAAAACACATACATCACGGTGAGCTGTGGGAAGTTTTTAAGGGTGGATGATTCAATCAACACTGTTTTCTTGTGTAGTCCACCTGAGATTTGGATTTGCTTCATTTTTGGGCCCGTGCCCTAAAATGATGTGGAAAAATGAATGGACGGTGTGGATAAAACACATACATCATGGTGGGGCCTACACAACTTTGACACCAGCCTCAGGATGGTGTTGGGGTCAGTAGCCAATCCGCAAGTGGGATTCAGATTGTGTCCTTCCCCAATATGGACGCAAAACGTCTCATGTGGTTGGCCCACCATGATGTATCTGTTTATCCACTCCGTACATTCAGTTTCTAAGATCTGACTGTTTTACCTGTCTCATTCTTGGTCTCATGTGGTTGGCTTGATCTTAGAAACTGAATCAACAGGTGGATAAACGGATACATCACGATGGGCCCCTCCACAGTTCTGTACGAACACTCTGAGGAAGGACGCAATCCGACTCCCACGAGGGTGTATCCTACGTGGATATAAAACAGACAATCAGGGTAGGCCTCACAGTGTCCAACATACCACACACCACTGATGGGGTGGTGTTGGCAGCACCACGTAATCCGCGTCCTTAATGGAGAAAAAGAAAACACATGTCATGTTAGGACACTTTTCTTAACGGTCTAAAGCCACAAATGGAGAGTTTAAAACGTCAAGATGGGATAGTCTATACACGGAAACAGTGGGGCGGGTATCGGTAGATCCCTGATTATGGAGCCACCTGATATCTGTGCCTTACATCCACGCCGTCCATCCATTTTGATAGATCATTTTACAGCGTGGTACAAAAATGAAGCGTATAAAAAATTTCATGTGGACCACACCAAAAGAAAGAGTGATGATTGAACACACACCGTTAAAAACTTCTCTGAGGCCACAAAAGTTTTGGATCAAGATGATACCTGTGTGTTTCCTTCATCCAGGTCCGTGTGACTTTATCAACTGCTTAGATGGCATAAGAACGTTCTGATGGCCTCCAACATGTTTTTAACGGTTGGCATTTAATCCCCACCTTTTCGCGTAGCGTGTTACATGAGATTTGGATCTGCTTCAATTTGAGCGCGGGTTGGGTGAGGCAGCGGTAACAGCTTTGTGGGTTAGTCCTTGAATGTGGGGCCACCTCAATACATATGTTGTAAATCTATGCCGTCCATCTATTTTTCCAGCTCATTTTAGGGAAGATTCTTAGAATTGAGTCAGATCCAAGTACAAAGTAGACCACGCCACATGAAAACAGTGGTGATTGAATGCCTACCATTAAAAACTTTGTAAAGCCCACTATAATGTTTATCAACCATCCAAACCGTTGATAAGGTCACACAGACCTGGATGAATAATAAAAAAAAAGTATCTTGATCCAAAACTTTTGTGGCCCCCGATGAGTTTTAATGCTGGGAATTCAATCTCAACTGTGTGGTCCACTTGAGATTTGAATCTGCCTCATTTTTGGGACCATGCTCTAAAATCATCTGGAAAAAGGGATGAACGGCTTAGATATACAACACATGCATTGGGGTAGGCACACTGTCAGGGCCACCCTCACCCACTAACCCGTTACCCTGCCTCACTTAAACCTAGTCCCTTCATTGTTGGGATCATCTCTAAGATGAGTGGTAAAAAACGGATGTACGGCGTGGATGTAAGGAACATACATACCAGTGCCCGACAGGATCCATCGAAGCCGCGTCCGGAAAACAGAAAACCAACGGTCTGGATCGCCATGGGCCCACACGTCAAATTCCAAACCGGGTGTCTAGCATTAAAATAATGCGGCGGAGCACTCACGTACAGCTCCTGAAACAAGAGCGATAGTCTCCCATGTAAGTTCAGAACCATTTTCAAAATGGTGGTGACTCATCCTTCTCAGCTTGGCAACGAGGTACAGCTATCCCTACCATTGAAATTTCAGGTCACATCCCGGCTGGCTTGAATGTCTAAAATAACACTGATCAAATGATCTTAACCGTCCAAATGATGACCATCTATTAAAAGATTAAAATTAAAAAAAAGTGAGTGGTCCAAATTAAGATGGATGATATTAACTTCCCATTGCAATGTTTCGGTTATACCCCGTCCGCGAATCTCCGTTTGTCCATACAAGATCTACCGTTGAAGAGTCACCACCATTTATTAAATGGTGCAAAACTAACATAGAAGGCCTCCCGAAAAAGAGAGAGAGTCCATCACAGATCTGCTCGTTTGGGTACCTCTCCTCTCTCCCTCCACAACCTTTCCTTTTCTGTCCTTTTTATCTTCTTCCCTTTGTATTCTCTCTCTCTGAAATCTAGGGTTTCCATTTCTGTCATTCTACAAAGATTGTGTTCCGATCCAGATCTAGATGCAGTAAGTTATTCTTCAATGGTCGTATTTATATCGAATTCAACTGAAATCTACTGCTTTTGGAACGGAATTCTATGGTTTTTTCCCGCTATCGGAATCGAATTCATCTGAAACCACTCAGTCGATCGTGGTTTACTTAGATCCGGTGTTCGGTGTAGCGAAATCCAGCGTTAAAATAGGGCTTTTCTCGTTTGAGTTTCGAAAATTCCGTATTTGATTTCGAGATCTTGATGATTACAGAGAAATGTGATTTTTATTTTTATTTTTTTGAAAAATTGCATATTTTAATATTTCCTAGGGTTTTGTTTTGGATAGTTTGATTTCTTCAAGAATTTTTTTACTTTTTTTTTTTGGAGTTTTCGCCGACATTAGATTTTTATAGTGGTCAGTCTCTTTCATTGCTTTGTTGGGTGGACTTTAATGCCTTGCGGTTGTCGGTGGGTAATGTTAGATTTCCTCCTCCGTCGTCTTGCTAACGTGCACTTGCGGTGGGAGCTTCGACGGGTCCACCCCCAGTTTCAAAACCATGGCCTGATGTACTGATTTCTACCTCTGACCTTTTTTTTTTCCTGCTGCTTCAATGAAGTCCTTTCTCGCATGATAATCTTATATTGATTTATAAGATTTCAGTTTTGGTGGTGGTTTTATATCCGTATTGGGGTGGTTTTCTCATCATCTCCTCGCGCTTTGAGGTGCAGTTGCATCTATTTTTGGTAGATTTATAATGTTTTGATTGCCGTCTGCTGTTTTCTCAGATATGCACAGCTGATCCATTCCTGCTGGGGTGGTTAGGGCAAGGGGAGGATTGAAGAGGCACTCACGGCTTAGTTGTCAATGTGGCACATGGGTGCAAGATCCGGGTCATTCATCAGGCGGGTCCACTGTCAACATATACTGGCCCCAAAAGTAACTGATCCACTAATTAATATGTTGAATATAGACAGTGGCCTTTTTTTTTTTTACCACCGGGATTAGATGAGCGGGCCAGTGTGATTTTGGGCCAGGTGGCCAGATCTCGTGTGCACGTGCCACCAATTGCCTCTTCTATCTATCCCCATGTGAATTGCTTCATCCATATCTCGTTGCTTGAATTTCCTGGGCATCTGTGTATTTATTTGATTTAATTGGAACCGGACTTTTTTTATTTCTATTTCTTTCTGAGTGTTCTAGTCTTGGTTGGTTAGCTGACAGAATGTTGGTTGGATTTTACAGGGTGGTGCTTCATTCTGGGTGTTTGTCACATGAGTAGTGCAAGCCTTTCTGGGATTCCCTTTTGAATTGTGCCTGGGAGGCAGAGCGTAAATTGTCAAATAAGCACTTTTGTAAACAGTTTTGTAGTTTCTTAGTGGCCACCTGCCACTGGTTAAGTTTTGGAAATGTTTCCTCTTGTATTCTTTTGAATGGTATAACAAAACTCGAACAGGAGCTTGGTTTGAATTTTTGTGCGAAAATCATGAGGGGAAGATCAGATGGAGTTCAAAAGAAGCGATTGGTTGCTTCCTTGTGCCTTGTTGGGATTTTTCTTGCTTTCCTATTTGTATATTATGGGTCCTTTTTTGGCTCTCAACATGGTGGATCAGCCATGGATTATAGTAGAACTTTGAGAAAACTTGGGTCATCCTATTTGGGTGGTGATGAAGATGCCGAGCTTGGTGGAAAGCAAGATGACTCGTCCGCCAAGTTTGGGCTGGCAGATGGAGATGATGATTTTGTGCCAAAGAGCTTTCCGGTTTGTCTTTTGGCTTATCTGTTTCTGATTGAAATGATCTACGATTTTTTCATATCCTCATTGGTTCTTTCTGTGTCTGCCTCCAAAGGTTTGTGATGATCGGCATTCTGAGTTAATTCCCTGCCTAGACAGAAATCTTATATACCAATTGAGGTTGAAGCTGGATTTGTCTTTGATGGAGCACTATGAGAGGCACTGCCCTCCACCTGAAAGGCGCTACAATTGCCTGATCCCTCCACCACCAGGCTACAAGGTCATATTACCTTTATTTTTCTACCAGATGCAAAATTGAAGATTTTTTTTTAATTACTTTTTTTCTTCTTTTGCTGGTTTATTTCTTCATTTTCTGGTCCCCAGTACCCATCATGTGTTTTGTTTCTGGTGCTCTTCTTGCAGGTTCCGATTAAGTGGCCAAGGAGCAGAGATGAAGTATGGAAAGCAAATATACCTCACACTCACCTTGCGCATGAGAAGTCTGACCAGAATTGGATGGTTGTCAAAGGTGAACGGATTGTATTTCCTGGGGGAGGCACACATTTTCACTATGGAGCTGATAAATATATCAAGTCGCTTGCAAATGTAAGACCATGTTGCTCTTGAATGGTTTGGAAGAGAAAAGAAGGAAAACCCAGTACTATTCTCTGTCTGTTGTTTGCTAGACTTGAAAGTGCTTTCTTTTTCTTTGTGCATGGAGTAGTTTGAAATTTGAATGAAAACTATGTATAGGATTGTGAGCATGCTTCGTTGAACAACATCGCATCATTTTTGTCCCACTTGGATAATTCTGTATAGTCTATAAGTTGTGAATTTGTCATCTACACGCTCCAGGGTTCCCTTCTTTTGCAAGGAAGGGGTCTTGAGGCCTATGCTGTGTAGTGGCATTTGCTATCCATTCACTAAAAGGATAGTTGGTCTTTCCTTCTTTCTTTTCTTTAAGAAACTTTTTGTTGTTTTATAAAAATTGGTTAGTTTCTCTTGCAGCATGGTTTGTTCTTGTCTTATTTATACATTTCTTGAATTGGATGAGTTAAATGATTAATATTGTTCCTGATTTGAATGTGCAGATGCTCAATTTCACAAACAATAATTTAAACAATGAGGGGAGGATCCGCACGGTTCTTGATGTAGGCTGTGGAGTTGCAAGCTTTGGAGCTTATCTCCTGTCATCTGACATAATCACTATGTCTTTAGCACCGAATGATGTGCATCAAAACCAGATCCAGTTTGCCCTAGAAAGGGGCATTCCTGCATTTCTTGGGGTGTTGGGGACAAAGAGACTTCCTTACCCTAGCAGATCTTTTGAGCTTGCTCATTGTTCTCGTTGTAGGATTGATTGGCTTCAAAGGGATGGGATTCTTTTGCTTGAGTTAGATAGAGTGCTTAGACCAGGAGGCTATTTTGCCTACTCGTCTCCTGAAGCATATGCACAGGATGAAGAATATCTTCGTATATGGAGAGAGATGAGTGCCCTTGTTGAACGCATGTGCTGGAAAATTGCTGTCAAAAGAAATCAAACGGTGATTTGGGTCAAACCTCTGACAAATGACTGTTACATGGAGAGAGAGCCTGGGACTCAACCTCCTCTGTGCAGATCTGATGATGATCCAGATGCTGTGTGGGGTGTTCCAATGGAAGCTTGCATCACTCCTTACTCTCAACGTGAGCTTGTACTTTGTAGTCCTTTATACCCATTGTTTGTGATCTCTGTTCTTTTTTCTTTATTTTTTTTCCAACTGTTCAAAAGATGCTTGTTTATAATGCCAATGGTTTCTCTTAAGTTAATTCGACATTCACCTTATTGTATCTCAAATCTAGGTACTGCTTGACACCCAAGTCTATTTTCCTATCCTTTGCAGGATAGTTTTATATATCCAAACAAGTTTAACTGAATGATTTATGGTCAAGGTTTTTGTGTTAGGAGGAAAGGCTCCTTGATTCTTCATTGTTATGGTTTCTCTACATGTTTGATTGAATTTATCCTTATATTCAGAGTGCCTCTCTCATAACATGCTGTAAATCAAGATCATCATTGACACCAAAGTTTGTATGACAGAGAACAAGAAGTAAAAAATCGTATGTGGTTTGAGATTATTCTTTGTGATGCCTAATGTATCAAATGTCCATACACTCTAAAACTAAGATATCTATGAGTGATTTAGAAGGTTCAAGTGTTGGCTTTGTGCCCTAGAAAACCAATGTTTAAGTGGCTCTTGGACCTAGGTATGCTTGCTTAGTTATGCAAGGATCTCCATTCATACGTATGGCATGCTTATTATGTGTGGACATGTTTGTTATTCATCTAGGTTTCTGAGGTATAGCCTTTGAGTCCTTAGGCATCTTAGAGATTGGACACATTGACCAGGTGCCAAGGGAGAGATGTGGTCCATGGATCTCAATGTCTAGGCCATCACCATAAAGGTCCCAGGTCTTACCTTTTTTCTTCTTTGATAGTAATCTTGTGTGAGGGGACTGACTTGGTGTCAGGATGGATTGTCTCCACCATTGGACCCGACTTGGTGTTGGTGTGCCTTCGCCTTAACCAACACAAGCGTGTATGTGTGAGCCATGGATGATCGACTTGGTTGGATCTTTTGTCATTTGCATTGGCAGGATCGCTTGTAAATTTCTAAACTAAAAGCCCATCATGTCCAGACTAGAATGATACTTGCGGATTTGCACTAGCTCTTTGTCCATGTCCTTAGACCTAAGGATATGTGGGCCGAGATGGCTTGATGGTAGGTGCTTTGGTTCACTTTATGAGGTCATATTGCATGACCACCAGAAGTGGGTGATACGGGGTATCTTCATCAAGTTCATTAAAGACCACATGATCCAACATGGGATCCACTTGGTTTACTCGAGAACTCATGTTAGTGGGCTGATCTTAATGTTTGAACCATCCATTGGATGTTTTAAACGTTGGCCAACAACCCTAATGATTTTTGTTTAATCTAGTTTTTTCAGCCTTTAAACTATGAGTTTTAACTGTTGATGTGTTTTAACTTAAGCCACATTCAATGGCTAAGATCTGATTGTCCACACCTTGGGGTTGCATAGTATTTGCCTAAAAATGGACACCATGGTTGGTAGAATGAAATAGATGGGGTCCATGAATCATGAAAGTAAACAAGCCTCCTTCACAGTAGGGTATACAAAGGTCCTGTGGGGTGGTGAAATAGCATAATGTAGTGCTCTCCTAAAATCCTAAATATTCTCCTATTTAAGATCCTATTGCAGTTGAGATGGAGTGAGAAGCTTTGGACATCCACTCCCCAGAACGTCTTCCATTTGGAGAGAGGTTAGAGAAGGAGAGAAGAGTGGATGTCCTCAATTCATCTACTCCACATGTGCACACATCTTGGCGTGTGTGGCCCACTCCTGGACGGCTCTAGTTGATCCTTGGCCCCCTACCAAAGGAATCAAGGTGGTTTCTCCTCATCCTAAACCCATAATAGATTTGGGAGTGACTCTCTATGTTGAGAGGTAGAAACAGGCAGACCGATCCGCTCTCAGGTATAATTGTGTGATTATTTTATGTTTTTTAAACATGTCTTGATTCATGGATGGTGATCTTTAATATCAAAATCGGCAAAAGGGTTTTTAAAATTTTATTTCTGTAGCATTTATCACCATTCAAAACCAACACAAAGAACATCAGATTCTTTTTTAACATGATTTGCTTAAGGATTTGAAAAATTTGGAACTAGTGATACCAAGTGTAGGGTAATGATGACACCAATAAATAACTACATCCATATACTCATCTCTTGAATCATCATAAGAAAGCTGATAATGGGTAGCATCCTTTTGGTATCTGTTCAGATTCTAAAACCACTTATCAGTGCCACATTTTCAGGCCATGAGGTTCATTTGGTTCAATGGACATGCTCTTCTTTCAATTAGTAGATTGGTGGAATTCTTGTATGATAGGATGCTATTCAATAGAAGACCCTTCCATTCCATTTTAATTAGCTCCTTTATTTGTACTGCATCTTCTGTTTCATATTTATGATTTTATTGCTTGAAACAAAATTGAACAATGCAGTAACTAAATTTTTCGTGGGTCTATCAGAGAACCAGAGAGCCAGAGGGAGTGGATTGGTTCCTTGGCCAGCTCGATTGACTGCTGCTCCTCCTCGTCTTGCCGATTTTGATTATACTGGTGATATGTTTGAAAAGGACACGGTAATCCAAAAGCCTGTTGAGCTTCATGCCTGTTCACATTCACATGGTGCAAAACAGAAGAAGCAGCGTCTGATGCTTTTCACATGGTGCAGGATATTTGGCAACGGAGGGTAGAGAGTTACTGGAATCTGTTGAAGCCGAAGATTGAGCTGGACACTCTAAGGAACGTGATGGACATGAAGGCAAACTTAGGATCATTTGCAGCTGCTCTCAGAGATAAAAATGTTTGGGTGATGAATGTCGTTCCAGAAGATGGACCAAACACACTCAAGATAATATATGACAGAGGCCTGATAGGCACTGTCCATGACTGGTAAGCAGTCTATGGCAATGAAGGTTACTCTCAAGTTTGAAAACCCTTATGGCCAACTTAAATTTACCACAAAAGGCGGTCGTGTCTTGGCTGCCAAATTTGTGGTTGGATAATGATTGATCCTATCCATTTTTATCTCAAGCATGGATTGGGGCCAAAATTGTTAAAGGGACAACTTTGCTCATCCTGCAGACTGCATTTGGAGACTGGAACAAATGGTCCTGTATCTCCACAATACGGATGGGTGGGAACCAGGATCCTGCCATTCACCTTTGGGGTACATTAAAAAAGGCCCTTACTGCACCAATAAGTATTCTTTGGAAATGGAACTGTTGAATTGGGAAGTTGGAAAACTGTGGAAAAGAAATCAATTGCTTACTTTCCTCTGAGAGAAAAAAGTAGGCCGAAAAAAGTAGGCATGGAAATTGATTTCTGTTTCCAAGGTTTTCCTGAAAAATGTGGACATCTGTTTCTTGCAAGAAGCGTGTTAAATGTCTATTTCCATGGTTACAACAGACAGCTGTAGCTGTTTGACTATTGACCTTTTAACATTTGCATAGAATACAACATTCTAAACTAGACAATGGACTTATTGTTGGATCTGCAGTTTTTCATTTCCTGAGAATTCCATAGGGTTTCTCCATGTCTATGTTTTGGATTCTCTCATTCACAGGCCCAGTCAGATGCTCTTTAGACCATTTCAGCATACTCTGAGAGGAGGTGGGATGGCCTGTTTGCCACCAAATAGAAGGATTGGTTGCATAGGCCAATCCACTTTTACTTCATCTGCATTTTGGGGGCCAAAACTATGGATAGGACTTCTATGCTTGTCCAGCAAACGGCATTGATTTGGAGATCGGGTCAAATGGTCCTGTTTGCCCAAAATGCAGATGGGTGGAAATCAGCTTCTAATGACCCACCTTTTGCCATACATTAGTTCTTCTATTTGTGAAATTCAAATAACAGATGTTTAGTCATTTTTCTTTTTGATGGATAATTGGTGAAAAATTCTTTGAAAACAAGAAAAATAACATAATGAATTCCCAATATATACAAAGAGAGACTGTGTTGGCGCCTCTTTGGCAAGAGTAATGACTGTCAACATTACCACCCAGAAGATGAAGGAGAACAAGGTGTGTTTAGCTTCAAGAAGAGCATATGCAGTTTATTGAAAATAAAACCAAGTATCTTAGGCAATGTTTTCCATATCGTTATTGTGTAATGCATCACACCTTTGGGATACGGATATTAACGCATCACACCTTTGGGATACGGATACATATCGGTTATCTCATGGGATATATCGGTTATATTGCGTAATATATAGCTGTTGTTGGGAAACATGGGGAAATTGGTCGAAATTTTCAATGAAACTTCAGGGATTATTAAAAAAGACATCAATATACACTTAGAAATCAAAATATCACAAAAAACAAGTGCACATAATAGGTTTCCTTGTTGGGGTCTTAATTTATGTGTTGTCTGATTGAATTGATGCAAGTATTTTCAAAGTCTATTCATATAATTTTTAAATGTTAGAAGACATTTATGGACACACAAACAATACATACGAAATCATCATTTCCTTGTTGGGGTCTTAATTTATGCGTTGTCTGATTGAATTGATGCAAGTATTTTCAAAATCTATTAATATAATTTTTAAATGTTAGAAGACATGTATGGAAACACAAACGATACATTCAAAAGCAAAAGAACAAGTAGAAAACTAGAAATATACTCATGAATAATGTGTGTGGCTGTGGTCAGATCCACATAGAGCTGCACGGTGGCCCAAAATCATCATCTCCATTTTGATGGGGCTGGGCATAGTACCGTTGCTCCACAAATCAACAATACTATGCTCAAGTCATAGTAGAATAATACCAGTGAAGATACTCTCTAACATAACGCTAGTACTCATTCTCTCCAATTTGAGAAAATTTAGAAAAATTTTGAATTTCCCCAATTTTCTATAAATTGGCCCATCTTCCCCCATTTCCCAAAATTAGAGTGTATATGATGATGATTTCATCAAATACTCCTGAATACTCTAAAATAGGGGCCATTTGATTGCTGATTGAAGTGGAATTTCGAAAAAAAGAAAAGAAAAGAATTTAACATTTTTAATTTATATATATATATATATATATATATAGATATATATATATATATATATATTATATATTTATATATTGAAAAAAATTCTCAAATTCCCAAGAATCACTAGGTTAGATTACATACATGTTTGATTTTGTATTTGGACACAAATTGCAATTGATTTGTGAGAAATTAGAAAATTTTGATTTTTCTCAATGTTCCGCAACTCAGCCCATCTCCTCCAAATCTCAAATTTGAAACTCCAAATCCCTGATTTTTCATGCAAAACATAAAAAACCATGGATTTGTAATCATTTGACACTAATTTAACATGATTTACAACAAAAAAAGGATCGAAAATCGAAAATGCTCACCGGATTGAACAAGTGGGATACATCGGCACTACCTGTGTCCGTATCGCATAGGTTGGATACAAGATATATAGTGGGATATATTGGCTGAATTCGTCGATGCTGAAAACATTGATCCTTGGTACATTGCATTCATTCTTCGAGCAATGACAAATGGTTTCTCATCTCCCTTCACAGTGTAGGGCCAATTGGATTGCTTAGGATCAAAATTAATCCATCGCAGATAGCTTTTTTCTTTTGTTTCAAGAACATCGCCCACCTCTATAGGTTTAGAGAAGGATATAATGTCATCCAATTCCCAAAGATGCCAATTATTCTGGAGAGCATCACCCTTAGGACACAACAACTTGTATCGATATCATCAACAATATTGCAGATATCGGGGAATGTATCGCTTTCCGTGGGAAGACATTAGGAAAATTGTGGAATTTTTTTCAGTGAAACTTCATGAGATGTTAAAAGACACATGATTGCACTCTTGGGACAACATCACAAAAACGAAAATAATAGATTTCCATCATATAAGGGTCCAAACCTTGCGCTGTTAGACAAAAATGTTTAATTAACAAATACAATTTTAATGCACTGATTTTTTAGAAATAATGCAATACTTAAGCACATATAATGGACTAATTTTAAACGCCCCCAAAAGATTTTTAAAAATTGGTGTTCTTTGTTTTTTGATTTTGTTAATTTTCTGGAATTTCACAGTTATCAACACAGGTATCGTAAATACATGCAATAAATATTGCATGTATCAATGATACAGTGTTTATATTTCTAAGTGTTCCAATATCTCATGCTGTTGTCGATACATTCGATAGAGATATTATCGAGGATATCTTATGATATCGCTGACATTATCGATGATATCTTGTGAATTTTATTTTCCTCCAGAATATATATATATCAGCAATATTTTGAACACTGTTTGCAATGCTAAAGACTTGGAGGTTAAGCTTCCAAATGCCATATGGTGGCGTACTTGCCTACTCCATGATGATGACTCTGGTGAAGCAATACCCCCCTCCATCTCAAGCCTCCAATTCCCAATATCTGAAGCCAAAGTGTCTTCAAACTCTTTGCAAGAGAGGGCGCAACTTACTAGAAGCTCTTTGCTCTTTTCAAAGGGAGAAAAATTTACCTTGTTTTGATAGATCTGATTGTCTCTCTTTCTGAATTCCCCACCAACAGCAACCTTCCTCTTTTACTTGTGCTCTGGGGATTGCCAAGGGAAAAGCTTAGCATGCCAACAAAATCCCAATAGTCTACATGTTCAAATGTTAACCATCAACCATCGAACCTTGTGAAGCCCAAAGGAAGTTCATGAAACAAGAGGGGAAGTTTGATTTATGATTCAAAGGATACAATTAAGTGTATTGACTAAAATCATCAATGAAAGTGAGAAATGAAAAGTATTAGTGGAGGAAACAAGTGCAGGGCCCCATTGGTCATAATGCACAATCTGAAGAAAAGAATACGCACTTCTATTATTAATCAAGAATGATTTACAACTTCGTCCATGCAAGGTGGTATAGATGGGAATATTGGGACTTGGGACTGACGCTAATATCATTTGTAGACTAAAGAAAAGGAAGAGTGAGTGATGTAGGATGCCCTAATTATGATGCATGCTCATGAACACAATTAAATCAGCGGAATTAAAAGACAATAACAATATAAAATCTAGCAGTAATCATCATGAACTAAGGAGATCACAAGGAACATGCAATGGAATGGGCCACTCATCACAACCATGAAGTATGAGATTCAAATATCACTATGGTTGGATCCGGCGAGGGATGGAACCTCCCGATCTTGCATGGCTATAACCCAATCAATTAAGAGGAATCTCTAATCCAGGAAATCAGGAGATTTTGGATTAGGTATTTGAAATTCTGGAAACTTAGGGTTTTAGGATCAAAATCAGAATTTGGGGATTGAGGTTATCGAAACAAATAAATTAGGAAAGATAGAATTACTTGGAAGAAGGGTTAGAGGGGCACAAGAAGCAAACAAAAGAAAGAGGGATCAAGGAAGAAGAAACATCACCATGGGAGAGAGAGAGGAAGGAAGAAGCTCAAAGAGGCTTTTCATTAATCAATATCAAAAGTTAAAATTCGAGTTTAGGGCTTAGCCCTCTTAAATAAACACTAAAAACAAATAAAAAGACTAAACTACCCTCAAGGTTTAAGTAAAAACACGCAAATAACATAAGTGCGGGAAAGTTCGGACGCTCAGTCGGGCGCCTGAGCTCCCACCCGAAGTCGTCCGAAAACCTCTAGAGAGGTTCGGGCGACCGGTAGGCAAAGTTCGGGCGCTCGATCGGGCGACCGGTAGGCAAAGTTCGGGCGCTCGATCGGGCGCCCGAAGGCTATGGTCGGGCGCCTCATAGGGCGCCCGAAGACAGTGGTTGGGCGCCCGATGGGCGCTCGAAATCTTCAATTCTTCGGTCTTCTCCCTCCTTTCTTCCTTCACATGTGCCTTCCTTGAGTGGGGTCTTCTATGTGTCTGATCACATGTGGAGGGTCTTCAGCTCCTCAATAGTTGCCTATCCACAAGGATGGTGCTTGTGGTTGGACGCATTCTTCGTTAGTATACCTTGAATGCTTTTGTGTCCGCATCAATTCCCCTCGGGTGAGAAAAACTCGACTCCGACGAGTTGTGACTTTCGTAGCACTCGAGTAGATCTGGATTAATACTCTGCAACGCTTTGCTCGACAGCCATGTAGATTCAGACGATGGCTTATTCTTCCATTTGACAAGGTACCTCTGAAAACCCTCATCTCTCGTAGATACTATCTCATCATCCAAGATTTCCTCAATTTCTTCTTTATGGGTAATGGGTGGAGGAAGGGTGGAAGGGGTTGGGTAACAAAATCAGAAAAAGGCGATGAAAGCGATGATGGATCGACAATGGGTGCATGGGAACGGGCTAGATCTTCCACATTAGAAGTTGGATTAATGCTCATTTCAGGTGGAAGGTCAATCCGATACGCGTTGGACCCAAACTTTTGTAATATCTTGAATGGTCTAGTACTGCGCGCTTGTAACTTCTCAGCGACTCCTTGAGAGAATCGCTCTGGCCTTATTCGCACCATTACGTAGTCTCCTTCCTGAAATTCTTGCGCTCTACGATGAGAATCAGCTGAAATTTTATAGTCATCATTGCTCTTATTTATCAGCTGTCTAACATGTGTATGGAAATCATGAATGCGGCGTGCAAATGCATCGGCTGATTCAGAAGACCTTTGGGTAACAGACATAGGTAAGAGATCTATGGGCATTCTAGGTTTGTAACCACTTACAATTTTAAAAGGACTCAACCCTGTAGATCTATTAACTGACCCATTATAAGCAAGTTCAGCAGTTGGTAAAATTAGGTCCCAAGTCTTGACATGTTCACTCACTAGACAACGTAAAAGATTTCCAAGACTACGGTTTACCACTTCAGTTTGACCATCTGTTTGTGGGTGGTAAGCAGTAGAGAATTGCAAACGAGTTCCCATAATGTGCCTTAGTGTCTTCCAAAAATAGCTAGTAAATCGAACATCACGATCAGATACTATGGTTTTAGGTAACCCATAGAGACGCACCACACCATCAAAAAAGATACGAGCAACATGGGACGCATCCGACGTTTTCGAACATGGGAGGAAATGCACCATTTTAGAAAAACAGTCCACAACGACAAAAACGGAATCGTGCTTCTTGCTTGTCTTGGGAAGTCCATACTAATGTCCTGCCATGGCGCACGTAGCACTGGCAATGGCGTATACAGCCCGGTATTTTGCTTTCTTTGCTTTGCCAGCTGACATGTACGACACTGCCCTAAAACTTTGGCTACGTCTCGCTTGAGACTTGGCCAACAGAAGCGATCTTCCACGAGGGCAATGGTCTTATCACAACCAAAATGGCCAGCTATCTCTCCTGAATGAAGCTCCCAGATTAGGAATTCACGAAGGGACATACGGAGACAGACTCCCAGATTAGGAATTCACGAAGGGACATACAGGGAATGCAAAGTCTGTCTCCCTTGAAAAGGAAGCCATCTTTAAGAACATATTCACCCATAATACGCTGGTCATTAGAGTGATGCGTAAGTACCCCCAAAATCAGGACATGTGGGGTATTCATCTTTGAGTTGCTCAAATCCGACTACCTCTACACTCAAGGAGTTGAACAACGCCACTCTTCTACTAAGGGCATCTGCTGGTTTGTTTTCAACCCCGGCCTTGTGTTTCAGAACAAACGAATATTCTTGAAGAAACGCTACCCACTTAGCATGCCTTGGGTTGAGTTTCTTCTGAGAATGCAAATACCTCAAAGCCTCATGGTCAGAAAACAAAACGAATTCTTGCGGTAGGAGATGATGTCGCCAATGTCTCAGGGATTGCACTACCGCATAAAATTCCTTGTCGTAAGTGGAGTACTTTTGTCTTGCCTCATTCAGTTTCTCACTGAAATAGGCCACTGGGTGTCCTTCTTGACTCAACACTCCACCTATACCGACACCAGACGCATCACACGCTACTTCAAAGACTTTAGAAAAGTCAGGTAGACGCATGACAGGAGCTTCTACCATCTTGCCCTTAATTTCTTTGAAAGCCTTGACTGTGGCTTTAGACCACAAGAACTCTCCCTTTTTCATGCACTTGGTAATGGGAGCCATGATCGTGCTAAAACCCCTAATGAACCGACGATAAAACGTTGCTAGGCCGTGAAAGCTTTGCACCTCATGAATGTTCCTCGGTTCAGGCCACTCAACTATGGCCCTGATCTTTTTAGGGTCTGCGCGCATCCCTTCAGATGACACTATAAATCCTAAGAATACAACTTGGCTAGACATGAATGCACATTTCTTAAGATTAGCATACAACTTTTCTTTCCTAAGGACGCTACAGACCTGCTTCAAATGTCCAAGGTGCGATTCCTTAGTGGTACTATAAATAAGAATATCATCAAAGTACACCACCTAGGAATTTTTCCATGAACGGTCTCAAAACTTGTGTCATCACCCTGCATGAAAGTACTGGGTGCGTTAGTCAAGCCGAATCGCATGACCAACCACTCATACAGCCCATCTTTTGTTTTAAACGCAGTCTTCCACTCATCTCCTGGGCATATACGGATCTGGTGATATCTACTCTTGAGATCTATCTTAGAGAATATAGTGGATCTGGCCATTATGTCAAGCATATCATCAAGTCTAGGTATAGGGAATTGATACTTGACAGTGATTTTGTTTATGACACGGCTGTCCACACACATGCGCCACGTGTCGTCTTTCTTTGGCGTCAACAGTGCAGGCATGGCACAGGGGCTCATACTCTCTTGGATGAAACCCTTTTGCAGAAGCTCATCAACTTGCTTCTTCAATTCTGCATGTTCTGCAGGGTTCATCCTGTAGTGAGGAAGGTTCGGTAGAGTAGACCCTGGGACAAGATCAATGACATGCTGTATGTCCCTCATAGGTGGCAATTCATTCGGTAAGTCTTCAGGAAATACATCACTGTATTCTTTCAGGACTGAGGTCACCTCATGGGGCAATTCTGATGGAACCTCAGGTGTAATCTCTCTGGCCACAAGGGCATACACTATAGAATCATCCTTAGTCTCTTTTTCAAACTCTCTTGTGCTGATTATATGTAGAGACTTAGGCTTGGATTTCCCACTCCTCTAGGCTCACTTGCCTTCTCATCCTTCTTCTTCCCTAGTGTGTTCTCAGGTGGCATGGGGTTAAGTTTGATCTTTTTACCGTTATGCATGAAGGTACACGCATTCGAACGGCCCAAGATCGTGACATTATTATCGAATAGCCACGGTCTACCTAGGATAACATGTCCCACATCCATAGGTAAAACATCACACCACAGGGACTCTTTGTATGACCCAAACTCCATGGGGACTAGACATTGATGGGTGACAGGCAGGGATGTCTTGTCAACCCAAGAAACTTTATATGGGTCTGGATGAGGTGTGGGTTTCAGTTTCAAGCGATCTAAGGTGTTAGTGGAAATCACATTCTGACAACTTCCACTGTCCACTATCACCTTACAATTCTTTTCACCACACTTGGCAATAGTGTAGAAGATAGTAGCTTCGACGCCAGTCAGCACTGCTTCTAGACTGAGCTAGCACACGCCTGACTACTGGCAAGCGTTGCTTCTCCATCTAATTCTTCTTCATCAGTAAGTCCTCCTTCAGGGTGATACTCTTCAACTTCATAATCACCCTGGTTATCTCCACCCTCGTGAGACTCGCTTATAACTAAGGCTTTCCCACGGCTCTTCGTAGGACACTGATTAGACATGTGACCAAGATTGCCACATTCATAGCACCTCACTTGGCTCATGTTACCAGGACCGGCACTAAGAACCCCTTTGCCCTTGTCCTCCTAGGCCTAGGCGGAATGGTCACCTGTGCCCTAGGTTGGCTACCAACATTAGGTTTGGTCCCCTGGGAACTAGATCTAGCGCTGGAGTCTAGGGACTCAAAACGACTGAATGACAGGAGCCTTCAGGTATTGCTCTAACTCCTGCACGACTTGATATGCTTTGTCCAAGTCCGTTAAGGGCCGAGTCATAAGCTCGCAGCTGAAAATCTGCACGAAGGCTCGTCTTGAAACGCGAGAGCGTCACTAGAGGGTCTTCTTGGATATCAAATCGCATCATATATTCTTCAAATTTAGTGATGTAGTCAGCGGCAGACATTGACCCTTAGCGCAAGGAATGCCATTGGTCAAGGAGCTTCTGACAGGTATGAGAGATGAAGGTACTTTTCTTTCAACTTCTCTTTCATCTCATGCCAATGTGTGATAGGGGATTCTACCAACTTGTTCTATCTTACGCTCGGTGTTGGTCCAAAAGAGCTTGGCTTGGCCTATAAGCTTCATCTTAGCAAATCGCATTTGACGGTTTTCCGACATGCTGTACCACTCAAAGTAGTGGTCCATGTCAGCAACCCAGTCAAGGAATGTCTTGGGATCCAAGCACCCATCAAAACTTGGGGCCTCAACTCTCACACTCTTCATCGCACGCTCATCTGGATCATAGCGGTCTTGATGATCACATGTGGTTCGTGCCTCTCGCACAAAACCACGACCGTTACCACGATCTCTATCTTCACTACCTCCACGTGTGGCAGCGCGCTCGTCAATGATTCCTCCCACTTGGGAGTGCGCATCATCCCCTACAGCGGGGTTTTCCCCTTGGGACGCCTCTAGTTGCTCGACCTTAGTCATGGTAGTGGTGATTTGGTTCTCAAGGCGGGTAAACTCACGCTTTTGACCTGCTTCTAGGGCGGTTATCTTTTGTATCAATTGAGCAAGTTGCTCAGATAACTGCTCGTTATTCATGGTAGGTTGAAGTCCGAAACCTCTACCTCTTCTCGTGGGCATACACTTAAGACTTGAACCAAAACTCTACCCAACTAAACTACTAGGTGTTTTGACTCACAAGATGAATGCGATGAATGTAAAACTAATATGAACTGACTCCATCAAATTAAAACAGAAAACGACTCAAATCTGAAAATTTTCCAAATTAGGAAACTTCCTAAAATTAGGCAAGTTTCTAAAATTGAAAACTTTCTAAATCTGGAACTTTCCTAAATTAAATCTAAAAATCAAAACCCTAATTTGATAACTCGATCTAGACAAAACCATGCAAGCCTAATCTCTGATACCAACTTTGATTTAGGATGCCCTAATTATGATGCATGCTCATGAACACAATTAAATCAGCGGAATTAAAAGACGATAACAATATAAAATCTAGCAGTAATCATCATGAACTAAGGAGATCACAAGGAACATGCAATGGAACGGGCCACTCATCACAACCATGAAGTATGAGATTCAAATATCACTATGGTTGGATCCGGCGAGGGATGGAACCTCCCGATCTTGCATGGCTATAACCCAATCAATTAAGAGGAATCTCTAATCCAGGAAATCAGGAGATTTTGGATTAGGGATTTGAAATTCTGAAAACATAAGGGTTTTAGGATCAAAATCAGAATTTGGGGATTGAGGTTATCGAAACAAATAAATTAGGAAAGATATAATTACCTGGAAGAAGGGTTAGAGGGGCACAAGAAGCAAACAGAAGAAAAAGGGATCAAGGAAGAAGAAACATCACCATGGGAGAGAGAGAGGAAGAAGAAGCTCAAAGAGGCTTTTCATTAATCAATATCAAAAGTTAAAATTCGAGTTTAGGGCTTAGCCCTCTTAAATAAACACTAAAAACAAGTATAAAGACTAAACTACCCTCAAAGTTTAAGTAAAAACGCGCAAATAACATAAGTGCGGGAAAGCTCGGGCGCCTCGAGCTCTCGCTCGAAGTCATCTGAAAACCTCCAGAGAGGTTCGGGCGACCGGTAGGCAAAGTTCGGGCGCTCGATCGGGCGCCCGAAGGCTATGGTCGGGCGCCTGAAATCTTCAGTTCTTCGGTCTTCTTCCTCCTTTCTTCCTTCACATGTGCCTTCCCTGAGTGGGGTCTTCTATGTGTCTGATCGCATGTGGAGGGTCTTCAGCTCCTCAATAGTCGCCTATCCACAAGGATGGTGCTTGTGGTTGGCGCATTCTTCGTTGGTACACCTTGAATGCTTTTGTGTCCGCATCAGTGAGTAGCATCACTAGATGAAGAAAGAAGCAGCTGATGTGGAGGACAAAGCGTAAAAAATAGTAGAATCAGACTAGTGAAACATATAGAGGCCACCAAATATAATTTTATGAGGAAGGTGTTGACCGGTTTTCAGATCCTTCACAAAAAAATGCATCAGTAGGGTGTTTATGACAACTGAAATAATTGGTGAGTGGATAGGAAATGGATAGAAGTGGATCCAATATGACACACAGGAATACGAATACCATTACCAACCATAATAGAGTATGAACTAGTTTATGACTGAGAAAGCACACCGAGATTACTAGTCATGTGAGAAGTATCATAAGTGCACATGGTAATTGATTGGACTAAGAAGGTGAATCATAAAAGGTGGCATGAGCCTGTTGGGGCTGATAGGGAGAAGTAGAAGGAGAAGGTAAATGACAAAACTGTAACGTTGAGTGATCAGGAAACTGTCAAATCTGAGAAATGGGTGCACCAAGAATGATGTTGGGCTGGAAATAAGTTTGATACCCACCACCTCAACTACAATGATCTCTAGACCAATTGCCACACTATTTAATGAGAGTTGTGAGCTAACTAGCCTCCTATATAGAGCACTGGTGAGAATGAGCTTCTTGTTGGAGAAGAATGGCAGGTAACTCGATGGAGGTAGGTCTTGGTGATATTTGGGGCCTAAGAACATTATATACCCAATGTAATTTGTTTGCATTAGAGATAGGGATAATCAATAGCGATGAGTTGTGAGGCAGAAATGGAAGAAGAGACTGTGAATAAGAGGCTGAAGTTGGGGCTTTAGATAAAGTATTGGGCTTGAGAATGATGGTCAAGGTGGTCTCAAGATGACACCAGACAAGATTTGGTTAGGCCAACTATTTGTGTGAGTACCTCAGTAGAAGTGGCATTGATAGTGGAATACGAACTGATCCACACAATTACAGTTTTGAGGTTTTAGGTTTGGAGAGGATTTGGGTTAAAGACGAGGAGGTAGAAGCCTGGTTGAAATCATTGTTTAATAGGATTCTATTTCCACCGAGTTGTATTGATTTTGGTTGGAATTGTTTAGTCCGTACCCTTGCGACAAAATATACTCCCTTGCTCTGTCCGTCTCGGTGTCAAATTGGTGTGAATTGGTCTGGCTCGGTGTTGACTTGGATGAGTCGCATGAGTTATAGTGAGTTGCAACAAAAGGGAGAGAGGAAGTTTCTACCTATGGGAAGACCTGGTTATACCCTTAGGTTAGTGCCGACTTAGAGTTGGGGCAAGTTGGGAGGAGGGAAGGAATCACTACCTAGGGGAAGACTTTGTTATACCCCTTGGTCAATGTTAACTAGGAGTTAGGGTGATTCACGAGGGAGGAAGAGAGGAAGGGAAGGAGTTGCTACCTAGAGGAAGACCTTGTATATGGTTATACCCCTTGGGTTAGTTTCAACTTGGAGTTAGGGGTAGTCGCGAGGGACGGAGGGAAGGAGCTATTATATAGGGGAAGACCTTGTTATATCGCTTGGGATAGTGTCAACTTTGAGTTAGGGTGAGTCACGAGGGAGGGAGGGAGTTGCTACCCAGGGGACGACCTTTTTATACTCCCTGGGTCAGTGTCGACTTGGAGCTAGGGTGAGTTACTCTGACTCAGGTGTCAAATTGGTGTTTGGGTGAGTTGCTCCAAGTTGAGAGAGGGGCTGAGGGAGGGTTCTAGGAGGCATAAAATATCTGAACTTCTAGAATTATAGATTACGAGAAGAGGGTCAGATCTAGAATTATTGATTACAAGAAGAGGGTCCTAGGAGGAATAAAAGATTTGAACTTTTAGAATTATAGATTATAAGAAGACCTTTATAGTACATAGAAGTTATAGGAATACTCTTGTAGTAATAGAAGTGTGACGCCTCGGATGCCAGGGTCCGTGATTGCCCTCGGCCCTCGATATCCTGGGTTCCACATAATGTGGTGCATGCATGAGGTATGGTTAGATGCACATATATAGAGATAAATCACCCAAGCAAGAAACAACATAAACATGGAAGAACTTTTCCAAAAGAAGAGACTTATATAATTCTAAAAGAATACATGAATATCATTCCTCACATTAGGGCCCATTGGGTCCCACTACAAGTTAAGAAGTACTGCCCCAAAAGCTGAACTAGAGACGCCGCGTAGGCTCCAACCCAAAAAGAAATACATCCAGTCCAACTCTCTAGTAGGTCTGGTCGCCCGCATACTGAAGATACCCGTCGGCATCCTCTCCTAGTTCCTTGAACTCGGTCGCCTCCTGTAAACCTGAGTCACATGGGCCATCTGGTTGGTGTTTTAAAACACCGTCCTAGAAAAAGAGTGTGTGGCCAACTTAGTGGTTTTATTTCCCTAGGTTACTCATTTACCAATACAAGCAATATAGATAATATTTTCATTTTCCCACATACAGAAATCAAAAGCACATCATCACAGACGGGGTTGTTAAATGGAATGAGTGTATGAAATGCATATGCGTGCCCGAACACCGGTTTTTTGTCACAGCCGCCGGTGAGTGGCACCACCACCTCACTCGCATAGACAATGCATGCCATGCCGAATCATAAATGATTAATCAAGTAGTTAATTAGAGCCTTTTCATCACACAACCGATTGACGAAGCCACTGTACCAATATTATATTGTTTGGCCAAATGGGACCACCTGGTTCCCTACGGGGCGAGTGTAGGTCGTAGCCAGTAACCCCTCGATCCTAGCTTGGGTCTATAGCCCTGAGGGCCTGGTTTGGCCATGACTCGTCAGTCGCGCCCAACATAGGCGGAATAGGGCTTGTCGCCCTATCCCATAGTCAAGTGGTAGTCTCGTCACCTCCACGGTGCTTAATGGACACTACGGGGAGGCACCACCCCAACGTAGGCCGACAGCGCGGGCATAGGGCCCATACCACCATCCCCGACTCATGAGTCTTGGGGGATCGGTACGCCATACGACTTCAAGTGGGCCTATCAGATGGTATGCCGATACACGGATTCTACATAGGTGGCAAATCAAATTCATTATACATAGATATATATTCACATCTGGCTCGGTGGTAGGCCGAGGTCCTTGGTTGGGGGAAACAAGGGGATGACTGACCTTGAGCACATATGGCCCGCGTGGTCCTCGACCACAGCTGGTCGCCCCAACTTCTGCCTCAGCCGACCACCCCGTTCTCGAGGCTGCTGACCTTGTGTGGCCGCCTCTACTACGATGCTTGCCGGGTCGGGCGCTACTACCCGTCACCTCAAATACTCACAATTCCAAAGCTTGTACATTATTTGATTTACAAGACATGCAATATTATAATCTCAACAATCAACATAATTACATGAAATCTAGATATCTCAGCATAATAGTTATACATGGTTAGAACACATGCAAGATGGCATGAGCATGCAAATGACCCTAGCATACATCTAGTGTCTAAATCCCTAGGCAGAGCAACTCTATTACACTTGTATGACTTGCTTATTCAATCATCAACTAACAAGCATGACCTCCCTAATCTGGAAATTAAAGGCATTAGCCATAATTACAGGTATCGGTTGCATGGCAACACTTGGGTAAATGATACACACCTCAATTTCAGGGAGAGTTGGTGTAGACCTTCAAGAGGGAGCTTGCATGTCAGGGAAATTGAGGAGAAATTGAAGGTAGAGCTAAAATTATGGAGGGACAATGGCTTTTGGCTTACCTCTATCGGCACACGGAGGAATTCTTGCGCACATCGTATCGGCTACGATGTCGTGGAGGTGGCTAGACGCAAGTAGAGAAAATTCAAAGAAATTCTCTTTGGTGTGGTGCCGATAATGTTAGGAAAGATCATTTGGTAAATTGGAAGGAGGGATGTTTCACTCTGAAGCGGTCTGGTGGTTTGGGTGTTAGATCTTTAAGGAGGGTGAACGATGCTTTACTTGGAAAGTGGTGGTGGAAGTTCCTCGCCACTCTTCCTCACTTTCGTGAGCGCCACCATTTAAAAAAAAGTATTAAAGAAAAATGAAATGATTGAAATTCTAAGTCCATTAATCTGAAAGGAGGGATGTTTCACTCTAAAGCGGTCTGGTGGTTTGGGTGTTAGATCTTTAAGGAGGGTGAACGATGCTTTACTTGGAAAGTGGTGGTGGAAGTTCCTCGCCATTCTTCCTCACTTCCGCGAGCGCCACCATTTAAAAAAAAAAGTATTAAAGAAAAATGAAATGATTGAAATTCTAAGTCCATCAATCTGAAAGAGGGAAGAGAGATCAAACAGCGTCCCCTGTTCCGACAGCAAATGGCAGCACACGGAGGAATTCTTGCGCACATGGTACCGGCTACGGGTAGGGTAGCATGCAAGGGCCTCTTACTAATTCCCCTCTCCTAGCACCCCTTCCTCTCTCTCACCCCTCTTTATCAGAAAATGGCTGAAGAAATGAGTTAATGGGCTGAGAATAGAGTTTATATAAGAGGGGCAATTAGAAGATATAACCTTGGGGGTTTAAGTCATGTGCAAATGCCCCTTTGGACCCTCTTTTTTATCATGTGGGGCCCAGCTGGCCCATCTGGACCGATCTAGCCCATGCGGTGGCCCCACCATGGTGAGATCCTTGCTCGGGTGCGATTTGGGACTGATCGGGCATGATGATTGCTTGATCAGAGGCGATGTCCGTTTAACGGTTACCGATTATCGATCAGGGCCCCATGTTAAGGGATCATGTGCTGGTTTATGTTTAGAGTCTATGGTCCACTCTTCATGGCCATGCAAGGGTCCATGAGGCCCACACAAGAAAAGTGGGTTTGGTAATGATTGCCCATATAAGCCCTAGTGCAAGTATACTTGCACATTCATGTGTACTTGCAAGTCGTCGTGGTTCTACGGTTTCAAGTGCCGATCTTGTCATAACGCCCATCCAAGAGTGTCAAGCCCAATACGAGGGTGGTCCTCGTTGATTTTCGGGTCTGTCGGTCTTGGAATGGGCGGTAGAATGAACTTCTACGTGCGTATCTAAATTTCTGATTTCATGAGATTATGGTTTCATAAGTTAGATATGATCAATTATTCGCCCGAGGGTGATATGTGTCTAGCGGGTTCGAGCATGTGCTTGAGTCTTAGGAAGGGCGATTTTGTGGGGTGTTACAAGAAGTTATAGACTTATAGGAGCATTCTCATAGTAGACATTAGCTTAGAATTGAAGGATAAATTACACCACTATTTCTTAATGGTCCTGGTCCCTTTGAAATCATAACAATCTCTAGCTAAACTATGTAACTTGGTCTTTTTTCAGGTAAATCTCATTGCTTGAATGATCACAACATCTGGGTTCACCTCATGTGCTTGTGTAAGCCACCCTTGGTACCCTTGCTTCTTTTTTTGGGTGGAGTTGATCAAGAGTTTCAACATGACTTTTACCAACCAGGGGCCCACCAAGTGTCGAATCACGGGTTCTCAGCCCCTCCCTGATCGACGAATGGTGGGATCTCTTTGACTGCTTCACCGTACTGGTTGATTAGTCGATTCCCCGGGGTCGGAAGATAGGAGCATTTGATTCTCAGTAGGCTTGGATGATATGTTGGGGCAGGGGAAATGAAGACTTTGACTGCTAGGGAGACCAACCCACTAATAGATCAAATTTGGAGGGTGTGAACGCCATCTAATTCGAATGGGCGAATGGATAGTCTCAGGCCCTATCTTTTGGGATTTCTTGGATGAGGGGCTGGGAACTCGAAGCCGTCACTTGATAAAGATCATCCTTGAATATCTCCCTTGGAATTTTGATGTAGTGGAAGAACCCCCTGATCGTCGACGTTGATCAAGCACCTTCCTGTTAGAGGAGGACCGCAAAAGGATCGAAAGGAGGAGTCCAAGAGAAGTCAACTTTCAGCAATTCCAGAGCCAGATCGATCGATCACCCGCCCTGGCTAATCGATTGCCCGTGATGGAAATAACAGAGTTCATTGGACTAAAATTACATTTGTCGATCGATCGCATGTCCCTGGCCGATCGATCGCCCAAATTCCATAAAATCAAAAATCACCTCTGGACCTCTCTGGACCGTTTGAGGTTGGCGATTGAAGCAACCGATTGATCACCCATTCGGATCGATCAATCGCCTGCGCGAAAACTCACACTATTTTTTCTGTTTATTTCCTTTTTCGTTTAGACTTCTTTCTAATCACGTAATTAGGGTTTCTTATGGAGTGTTTAGGCTATATAAACTCTTTTAATTTCGTTGTTATGGATGGATCTTGCTTATTATCAATAAAACTTGGGTTTTTACTCCTTTTTGCTCGTGGATTCGAGTGTTTCCTTCGTGGATTTGAAGAAGACTGGTTGAGGATTTCCGGTAGCTCCGTGGATTCAGAGTAGTTATCTTGTGAGAAAGATGGTGCTCGATCTCACCACGTCTACGCCTGTGTCAATTGGTATCAGAGACAAGAAGCCCCTTTGATCCGATGGCAACTAATGACGGTCGCGACAACAACCTCTCTGACGTTGATCATGGGTTTCAATATCTTGCGGAGAAGATAAATGCTCTCCAACAGGCGAATTAGTTGTCCATGCAAGGGCTGCAGACTACTCTCGACTTGATTGCAGGGGCGTTAGCCCCGCCCTAACTTCAAGGTGACGTCCAGCCTCCCGTAGTTGTTGTGTAGCACAATGCTGTTGCTCGTAGAGCGCTACCCTGCGGCCAGTGTTTTAAATATCGACGATATCGGCCGATATATCCCACGATATATCTTGTATCCCACCTATGCGATACGAAACGCACAAGTAGTGCGATATATCCCACATGCTCGATCCAGTGAGCATTTTCGATCCCTTTTTTTTTGTAAATCATGTTAAATCAGTGTCAATTTCTTACAAATCTATGACTTTTCATGTTTTGCATGAAAAATAATGAATTGGGAGCTTCAGTTCCAACATTTGGAGGAGATGGTCCAAATTGCAAAAAATTGAAAAAAAAAAATTCATTTTCTTGTAAATCGGTTTCAATCTGTGTCCAAACATAAAAATCAAACATGTATGTAACCTGATCTAGTGATTCTTCTTTTGCTTTTGAATATATCACTTGTGTTTCCACATGTCTTCTTACATTTATAAATTATATGAATAGACTTTGATTATACTTGCAATTATTTAGTTAGGAAACGCATAGATTAGGACCCCATATAAAGAAAACCTATTATGTGCACTTGTTTTTTGTAATGTTTTGACTTCGTAGCGTGCATTAATGTCTTTTTTAACAACCACTAAACTTTCATTAAAAATTTTGACCAATTTCCCAATGTTTGCCCATGTTTCCACCAACAATGATACATTACGCGATACAACCGATATATCCCATGCGATAGTCGATATGTATCCGTATCCTAAGAGTGCGATATGTAACGCGATACCGATATTTTGAACACTGCCCGCAGCGAATTACTGCGCTATCCCAGAAGATCCGGATTCTACCGACGACGACGTTAGGGGCATCGTTGCCTAACAACCCGCACACGGAGACGTGTGTGCGGATCGCGCTGAAAGAGACTAGCAAGGTAAGGTTGAGCTTCCCAGTTTTAATGATTTATAATGTATAGATGAGTTTCTTGATTGGTTAGCCGAGGTAGAGCGGTTCTTTGATTAGATGGATGCGTCGGAAGAAAAGCAAGTGAAGTTGGTCACTTACAAGTTGAAATTTGGTGCGTCGGCATGGTGGAGACAACTTCAGATTTTTCACGCTCGACGGAACAAGGCACCCATCCGATCATGGCCTTGGATGAAACATCTTTTGCAGAACCAATTTCTCCCTAACGACTACGAGCAAATCCTATTCCAGCAATACCAAAATTGTCAGTAAGGAAATCGATCTGTAGCTGAGTATCTGGAGGAGTTCCAACGTTTAGGAACGCGGAACAACTTGGAGGAATCTGAATCACAGCAAGTAGCGCGGTTCATCAGCGATTGTGGCTCGCAATTCAGGATCGGGTTCAGATGATTATGGTATGGACCATGGAGGAGGCCGTCCAATTAGCTACTAGGGCAGAGATGCATCTTACAAGGGCCCCTACGCGATCTCACTCTACAATGCAAGCACCCACGATGGATCCTTTGCAGGGCACATCACAGGCCAACGGGAAATCACCTGTTGAAGCACATCATTCCCCTTGTACTCCTGTGAACCGAGGTTCGGGATACGACCAATCTTGGCCCCAACATACCGTAACGACTGCTCCAACCCCAAGCAGGATTCCAAATCCCTATGCTCGGCCGAGACTGAACAATTGTTTTCTATGTGGACAACCTGGCCATTTACCAAACACGCGTCCTCAACGACCAGTGGCTAATGTAGCCATCGCTGCAGAGGAAGCACGAGATGACACAAAGAACAACGGGGTTGAACATACCAAGTATGAAGAAGAAGAAGCCGAATGGGTTCCTGGAGATTAGGGTGTCTCTGGTTGTATAGAGGCAGATGTGCGCACCAGAGATGGGAGCTGAGTCCCAACGCAACAACCGCACCAAATGCACAATGAACGAAAGGGTTTGCGATGTTATCATTGACGACGGAAGTTTTGAAAACATTGTGTCACGAACGATGATGGAGAAGCTGAAATTGGAGACTACGTTGCATCCTTTGCCTTATATGATTGGTTGGATCGAGAAGGACCACACAACGACGGTAACAAACCAATGCCTCGTATCTTTTTCTATCAACAGATCTTACAGTGACCAAGTAATATGTGACGTCATGGACATGAACACCTGTCACATGACCATGGCAATTTGATCAGGATGCCGTACATCGAGGTCGGGATAATATCATCACGTTTATTAAGGACGGGAAGAAGATTGTTCTCGCCCCTATGATTTCGAAAGAAGTCTCCAAAACTGCTAAAGTGGAAGAGCCATTTCTCCTTGTAGTGCGCGGTATTGAAAAGGGACCCAGGCTGAAAGAAGAAGAGATCACACTCCACACGTCACAAGAGAAGTCTGCTGCAACACATCCGGTGCTGACATTCGTGGTTCGTGACCCCAACCTGAAGCTAAACTCGAGGATGAGTTTTTTTCAAGTGGTGGAGTCTAATGTAGTGGGAGAACCCCCTGATCGTGGACGTCGATCAAGCACCTTCCTGTTAGAGGAGGATCGCAAAAGGATTGGAAGGAGAAGCCCAAGAGAAGACTACTTTCAGCAATTCCAAAGCCAGATCGATCGATCGATTGCCCGTGTTGGAAATAGCCTAGAGAATTCACTGGACTAAAATTGCATTTCTCGATCGATTGCCCGTCCCTGGCCGATTGATCACCCAAATGCCATAAAATTGAAAATCACCTCTGGACCTCTCCAGACTGTTGAGGTCGGCGATTGAAGCAGACGATCCATCGTCTGATCAATCGATCGCCCACTCGGATCGATCATTCGCCCACGCGAAAACTCACACCGTTTTTTTGTTTATTTCCTTTTTCGTTTAGACTTGTTTCTAATCTCGCAATTAGGGTTTCTTATGGAGTCTTTAGGCTACATAAACTCTTTTAATTTTGTTGTTATTCATTCATTAACCTATTCTCAATAAAAATTTTGAGTTTTTTACTCTCTCGTTCGTGAATTTGAGTGTTTTCTTTCATGGATTCAAAGAAGTTCGGTTGAGGATTCCTGGAAGCTCTGTGGATTCAGAGTAGTTATCCCGTGAGAGAGATGGTGTTCGATCTCACCACGTCTACGCCTATGTCAAATTTGCAACAATGGCCTCTTTGAGCTCTTGTCGAGTAGGGACGAGATGTGCCTGGTTCATTTTGCATGATAGATGTAGATCATGTCGACTATCTGTGTGGAGGCTATGTTCCCACCACCTGTCACTCTCAGTTGTCAAGGTATGTATTAGAGGTTTGGAGCAGATGATTCCTGCTTTTCAAAATTCAAAATTGACCCATCTAGGGCCACATCATCATTGTTCATGTAGTTCTCCGGTGATTATTATGATGTTCGGAACTCCAGGACAGTTGCTTGCATGATTCTATCCAAAATGACCACCACATTCATTTTTTAGGAGAAAATAAAATAGAATTGTAGTTGTTTTGCCAAAATCCCAGAAAATTGTTGGCTTTGTAAAAAGTGCTCCTCTTGTGAAAAGTCATTTTGGAATCTTATTGTTAGTTTTAGTTATGTAGGATGTGAAGGTCAATTATTTAATTGTATGGCCTGCAAATAAATCAAGCATAGGATAGCCGTAACATGAGAAAGTTTCATCATATTTGGATGACACAGTGACACGAGGAGCTTTGAGATCGAGGCAAGACAAATGACACAAGTCAAGACAAGGAGGTTCGAGATGTGACACGAAATTGAGGCGTCATTTCTCCAGTAGGAGGCCCGAGACACAGGGAGAGAGCTCGAGGCGTGGAAGCTCGCGACAAAGAGGTAGTTGTCAATCGAGGGGGAGGTCCATGGGAGGGATTGGCTGTTATGCTACAGACCCTTCTCGGTTAAGGTCGGCCTCAACACGAATAGGAACAAGCTTCAGGAAGAAATTTGGGAGCAGGGAGATTCGAGAGAAGATATACATCAGTCCCGACAAGAAAAGCTACAGTAGGGTAAGGGTGATGGGGATTTTTAGTGGATGTTATCTTGGAGAGGCATCAGGCATTAGGGCTCAGGCTGAAGGAGGGAAACTCGACAATAAGGAGGGAGGGGATAGGAAAGGAAAGAAGCCAATGATGATTGATCAGGAAGAGGGGTGGACCTAAGTCCAAGGAAAAGGCAAGCAGAAAGGGAGCTCCTCTTACCTTCGTTGGTCTTACCTATGCTTTTTGTCATAGGGTACCTAGAGGGATGGATAGATACAAACTTCAGAAGTGTTCGAGAAAGAGGCTTTGGTCAAGGAGGGGTGGTAATGCTGAAACTCAAAGGGAAAAAGCAAAGGATTCGTCTTTATCTAATTTGAGAGGGAAGATGAGCTCAAAGCAGCAGTCAAGATCTTCAATGGGAGAAGCTACGATGTTGCGAGCTTTCTTTTAGAGAGCTTAGTACGGCCTTGATTCAGTGAACTAGCAAGTGGTAAAGAAACAAGAGAGGATGAGTAGTGGGGTTGAGTTGGGGAAGGGGAACTATAGGGTAGGGAGCCTTTGGGGCCTGCTTGTGCAAGGAGGGGGAGTGAGGAAGGGGGTATCGTGTAGGGATGCGACATCGGGGAATGAGGCGAGGGGGACTCTTGATTCTCAGGCCAATTGGAAGAATATAAAGAGGGAAGAGGGCAAAGGGGGAGAGGAACAATGGTCATGGAGGGATGTTGACGAAGCTGGTCCGATGATGAGAATCCAAAGGTTATTGAGCACGTTTGGGATTCCCTTTGTTGGAGTGTGGTGACTCAGGTGGTGGATGGTTCTCCTTTGGTGAGTGTGCATTGATGGCTCAAGAACGATGGAGGGGTTCCGGCAGATCAATGTATTCTTAAGGTCTTGTTGCCGTTGGTTGTTTGGATTGCCCTCAACCCGGAGGTGGAGGTGGAGAAATTGCTTATGGCCAGTCATCTGTACAATGATGGCCCAGTCAAAGTGTGCTTGTAGATGGGCTGATTGGACACTGTTTAGATGGGAGGAAGTCCGGTTCTTTGTCCATGGAATTCCGATGGAAACTTGGCTCATGGAGGCCTTTTCCATGGTGGGTTCGTTTGCGGGAGAAGTTGTAGCAATGGATCTGGAGTCGCTTGTGCTTGTTGACGAGGAGGTTTGTTTGGCAATGATTGTGTCTGGAGGATGAAGGGCATTCTTGCCCCTAAGACAATGGCCATGGTTGTTGGGGAAGTCAAAGTCTATCTTTTTAAGGAGGCTAGAGATGGCAATAGATGGAAGATGGAAGACTCTAATTATGGCGACAAGGTAGTTTCCGTTGGTGGTGACCCCTCGAAGGAAAATGGTGTACGATTTGCGTGCTCTCGCAGAATATCGGAGGATATTAGAGGCGCATGGCGAGAGGAGACGATGCAAAGGACGACAGGTGATGGATTATCGCCTCTCCATTTGACGCATGTTGAGGCAATTCAATACCTCCTGTACATTGATGCCGTCTTCTGGTGGTTCGGGAGACATGAGCTTGAGGCTATGTTTGATGGATTGTTAAGAGATCTCGCTCGAAGACAATGTGGCGCAAAATTTTGAGGCTTGGGAACCTGAAGCTAGTTTCAGAGCTACCATAAGACCAACACATATTCTGAACTAAGGTTCTTTCAAAATGCCTCTGGAAGAGGCCCATTTCAACAGTGAGAGACTTGCTGAAGTAGAGGCGAAGGAGGTGTCATGTGGCCCCAACATCTGAGAGAAATGTCCCCTGTGCGGAATTATGCTTCTTCAAGGCACGTGTGGCGTCCGCTAATATCAATTGCACGTGTGAGGAACCTTTTCTCATTTAAGCCAAGAGTTCAACTCTCTTTCCAGAAACAATCGAAGACACCCACTCCTTTTCGCATCGTCCGATGGAGATTTATCTAAAGCCGATGGAGGACACATTACTAGAGGTTGGTTCGGAGATGAACTGTTTACACCCTCCATCTATTTTCTCAGATCCAGGAGTCGAGGAGCAAGGGTTGATTATCTTGCACGTAGACAGAGGCTATCAGTCAGACGAGGCAGTGCAGGAGCTAAATTTATGGTGTCCTGGAGATGTTGGCTCAGCTTTTAGGGAGGTCCTGGAGGTGGCCTCTCTTTGAACGACAATTGCTTCATACAAGATTCTTGATGGTATCCAGGCCCACACTCAAAAGCCTGGAACCTCTATGAGCTAAGGCATTTACAAGAAGGTGGAGATATTGAAAGGTGATGGATCAAAGAGGCATTATATCATGTGGGCAGGCGGATCGGCATGACATTTGGGGATAGAGACGAGGGCCACTCCTTTTTTCCGATTTATGGAGTAGGGTAGGCAACAACTACAACAATCAACCTCGCCAAGGAAGAATTAGCGAACATCAAAGGGCATAAGAGAGTTGGTCAGTTTGGATCATAATAATATGGCAAAAGTAGGGGCAACTGATGGATGTTAGTGGAAGGGTCATGGGGGTGGGTTGGTTCCTAAATGAAGATTTTATCTTGGAATGTCAGGGGTCTGGGGTGTAGTCTCAAGAGGACTCATGTGAGGGACATTTGTAACAGATTGAAAGCTTAGATTATTACTCTCTAGGAGACCAAAATGCAGCCAGTTGATCATAAATTTTTGGATTCCATTTTGGGTGTGAAATTCAAGGATTGGGTGTGCTTGAATGCTTCCAACAATTCTGGAGGGATTTTAGTAGCTTGGGATTCGGCTCAATGGATGAAAGAGGCGATGAAATTGAAGTGTTTAGTGTTACTGTGGTGCTAGCTAGTGTGGCTGATGGTTTTCGCTGGACGTTGTTTGCGGTTTATAGTCCAAATGTGTTGACCAACAGAGCTACTTTGTGGGAGGAATTGTCGAAGATGGATGGGTAATAAATTTGGAGGGCCATGGTGCGTTGGAGGTGATTTTAATGTCACCAGGTTTGTTGGGGAAAAATCTATGACTAGCAGCATGAGGGCATTTTCTACTTGGGTAGGCAAGCATCATTTGGTGGACCTCCCCATGGGTGGGGGAAACTTCACATGGTCAAACAGCCTATGCAACATTGTTTTCTCAAGACTGGACCGTTTTCTCCTTTCTCCAGAGTGGGTGGTTAGGATGCCTTTGGTGTCTCAGTTCACCTTGCCAAGACCCGTTTCAAACCATTGCCCTATTGTTCTTGAAGTGAATGAAGATAATTGGGGTCCTAAATCTTTTAGGTTAGAGTTATCATGGCTTGAGGTTGAAGGCTTTCCCTCCTTGGTGAGATCTTGGTGGGATCCTTTTAGGTCCAAGGTTTTACGGGGTTCATTCTTAGCCACAAGTTGAAACTTGTTAAAAAGGAAATTTTGGAGTGGAAAAAGGTCGTGGGGCAACGTAGTGCGGATAAGGATTCCATGTTACGTTCTATGCACGATCTTGACTTGAAAGTGGAAGGGGGAGAACTCTCCGAGGAGGAGAAGTCTTTGCAGTCTAAGTTAGCTACGAACTATGCTAATTGGCTAAAAGAGGAGGAAATAAAATGGCGTTAGCGATACTGCACTATGTGGCTTAAAGAGGGGGACAAAAACAATAGTTTCTGCACAAAATTGCTAGTGTGCAGGCCAAAAATAACAAGTTTAGTAGCATAGTGGTGAATGGCAAAAGGATAGAGGAGAAAAGAAAAGGTATGTAGGGAAGTGGTTAACTTCCACCAAGCCCTTTTGAAAAAGGAAGATTAGAAGAGGCCAACTCTAGACAACCTTTAATTTAGTTGTCTCTTGAATGAGGATTTGTCTTCGCTTGAGTGTCCCTTCTCGGAGGAAGAAGTGAAAGCTGTTGTTTTCTCTTTGGGTAGAGACAAAGCTCTGGGCCCCCACGGTTTCCTGCTTGCCTTCATTAAGTTTTTTGGGACACAGTCAAAGAAGACTTAATGAACTTTATGTGTGAGTTTTTCGCTTGGGGGTGCCTCTCCTTGGAAATGGGTGCTTCCTTTACAACAATTATCCCTAAGATCCTAGGGTCGGAAAGACTCAAGGATTTTTGTCCGATTAGTCTTATCGGTGGTCTTTATAAAATTCTTGCTAAAGTTCTTGCTTCCAGATTTCACCAAGTCCTCAGTAATGTCGCAAGATGCCAGTATCGCTTACGAGTGCATATATTCAAGACATAAGGAAGGCTTAAAGGGGTGGTGTGGAAAGTGGACATCGAGAAAGTCTATGATCATATGGATTGGGGCTTTTTGGACTATATGCTTGGCAGGATTGGATGCAGGATTGTGTGGAGAAGATGGATGAAGGAATGTATTGGTTCTGCTAGATTCTCGATTCTAGTGAATGGCTCCCCCAAAAGCTACTTTAAAAGCTCAAGAGGTATTAGACAAGGACTTATTTATCTTTGTTGTTATAGCAGAAGCTTTGGGTTTTATGCTATCCAAAGGGTAGGAGGTGCGTTTATTCAAAGGTTTTCGAGTGGATCAAGTGAATCCCTCGATCTCCCACATTCAATTTGTGGGCGATACTTTTTTTTTTTTTGCGAGGTTGAAGAGACAGAGATCGACAATCTGAGTATGATCCTTCGTTGTTTTGAGGCAGCTTTGGGGCGAAAGGTTAATATGGCCAAATGTGAAATACTAGGCGTTCACTTGGATAGGGATGAAATCAGGAGCCTTGCCGAGTCTTTTGGGTGCAAGGCGGGAGCTTTCCCATCGTCTTATTTGGGCCTCCCTCTTTGCATTGGAAAGCCGGCCAAGTACCTTTGAAGCACGATGTTTGAAAGATTTGAGAGGAAATTAGTGAGATGGAAAGGGAAGTATTTGTTGCTTGGAGGGTGGATCACACTCATAAAAGTGGCTCTATCCAATCTGTCCCATTATTTCATGTTGCTATTCAAATACCCACAAGCAGTTCTTGCTCATCTAGAGAAGCTTAGATGGGGTTTTCTTTGGGGCGACTCTCCTGAAAAGAAAAAGTTTCCACTTTTTGGAGCAGAGTGAGGTTTGCGAACCTTACGAGGAGGGACTAGGGAGGGGCTAATATTCGCAATCTGGATATGATGAATGAGGTCCTTTTGGTTAAGTGGTGGTGGTGGTGGTTTGGGAGTTAGGACGGAAAGGGGGAGCTCTTTGGAGAGACATTATTGCTAGTAAATATGGATGGTCAGAAGGAGGACGGCGGACAAAGGAATTATCTAACTATAGAGAGTCAGTGATATGGACAAGGAAGGTTTGGCTTTCTCTTTGGGCAATGGGGAGAGGATACAATTTTGGGAAGACGTGTGGAGGGGCGATTTGCCCCCTTAACATAAAATTCTTGGCTATAGCTGGTCTGACTTCGGACCATTATATTATGGTTGATAGATGGTATGAGCTCCGTGGTGAGGCAGTTGTGTGGGCTCCCACTGTGCTGCCCCTTCCTCCGGGATGAGGAGGTGGATGAGTATGCCACTCTTAGAGTTGTTGCAGTCTTGTAGCCCTTCAGCTGGTGGAAGCAATAGAATGGTATGGATAAGAGACAAATCAAGCTGCTTTTCGGTTAGATCCTTCTTGTTGCTTTGGAAAGGAGGGGGAATAGTGGGAAAACGTCTCACGTGTGGCACTACAATGCCCCACCTAAGGTTGGGGCTTTTGGATGGCTAGTGGGCAGAAATATAGTTCTAACGATTGGCAATCTCCAAAAGCGTTCCATGATCCTAAATATTTTCCTTATGTGCATGTCCAACGCCGAGTTGGTTAACCATCTTTTTATCCACTGCCTCTTTGCTAGTCGAGCGTGGGCTTCTCTTCTTGGGAGAGTCAATTTGACCTGGTCTATGCCCTTTTATATCTGGTGACCTCTTCTTGGCATGGCATGGGGTTTCTCTTCGGAAACAAAGCTCAAGCAGTCTGGAGGCTCTGCTTCTCTGCAGGTTTATGGTCGATTTGGGGAGAGGAATTGTAGATGCTTCCGCAGCGTTAGCTGAAGCATCGAGTGGGTTGATGTTTGGGAAATTGTTATAGAATGGGCGCTGAGTAAGGGAAAAGTCGTAATTTTCCTTTTCCTTTTTCAGCCTTTTTTGCTTTCTTGTGTTGTTTTTGCCTTTTGGTACTACCTCAGTGCCTTTTGAGCTATGAATGGGGTGTTGCTTTCTTGTGTTGTTTTTGCCTTTTTATCTTTCAAAAGCCGAAAAAAGGAAAAAGAAAAAAGGAAAAAATGAAGAAGAGGAATTTCAAGGGAATTTCTGTCAATTTCAATTCTAGGAGACATTATTTGCCTCTCCACTGTGATAGCCCGAGTGAAGTCTTCTGAGTTAGAGAAGATGAAGTCCAACCTTAGTTTATCTTGATCAAATTTATGGTCCGTTTGGATTCCACCAAATAAGTTACTTTTTCTACTTACAGCAGTAGATAAGTAAGTTTGGTTTATGATCACTTTTTTATTTAAAGTTAATCACTTCAGTTTAATAAGTAGAAATCAAGATAAGCTACTTTAGGCATAAGTAGCTTAAGTAACTTACAATCCAAACACCCCCTTATGAACTAGTTGCCATCATCATCACCATCATAGCCTTGTCCTAGCCACAGCCGCCGCCGCTGCCACCACTGTTATCATAGCCTTGTCATTGCTATTTGGGAAAGGCATATTACTCTCTATTTTTTTTAATAATGTTAATTTCTGTTAATTATTTAATGTAGTTTATAATACATGCACTGTTATTGATTTTGCAGTATGTAAATGCAGATGTTCATTAAAATCCATACTACATAAGAAATTTGCATCTATAATAATACAATGGTCTGAGTGTAATTTCAAAACTAAATGGATAGCCCATGGCAAGGTTTGGAAATTTTGATGTCAACTCAGTCTGATTCGACAAGTGGGACATGACTGAAACCTGAGAAGAGCTCCTTGTCATGGCCTGAACGCTTCCCCAAACACAGACCATGCACTTGTGCACACAAAATGGAAAGTCCATGGAATGGTCCCTCCGAAATTTCCAGGCGGTCCATGGCACCCTGAAGATTTGTTTTTAACTTAAAACACAGGCTAAGAACTTGGTCAGACTCAGTTGCCCTTCTCTGAGTTAACCCGGTCCAATTCAAGGTAAAGGTAAATTTTTACTCATTATGCAGCCTTGCACAGAAATCCTTCTAGGGTTTGCCAGTGAGATCAAACAGCTTAAACATTCTTTCTTCTCCAGTTCTCTTACTCTGATGGTGAAACTTTAGGTTATTATGTCCTCAAATATATAGTTTTTCAAATGTGAGACCCAACCAAATGCTTTGGTTTCTTCCATCTACAGGTGTGAAGCCTTCTCGACATACCCCCGGACGTACGATCTCCTTCATGCTTGGACAGTCTTCTCGGACATCGAGAAGAAAGGCTGCAGTGGTGAGGACCTGCTAATCGAGATGGACCGCATACTCAGGCCGACTGGTTTTGTAATCATCCGAGACAAGCGACCAGCTGTGGAGTTTGTCAAGAAGTATTTGACGGGGTTGCACTGGGAACTGGTGGCGTTGGCAGATGCTGATGGATCGGAAGTGGATGAGGATGAGAAGGTGTTTGTGATCCAAAAGAAGATGTGGATCCCAAGCGGAGACCTCAAGGATTCAATCTAAAAAGTCATGCTGTTTTCTTTCATTGTTTCCTTCTTAGCAAAAAGGCCTAAGAAGGGTGAGCCCAGGTGCTGGAGTTTTATTTATTTTTCTTCTTTTTCCACTCTCTATTTATCTAGGTGCTAGCAATTGTCTGTGGCATTTTAGATATTATATCTCTATTATATATTCTCCACTAATTTTGGCATTTTTAGATTTTTTTTTTTTTTCTCTTCTTCTTCTTATTTTTTTCCATGGATGCTGATCGAGGTGAGATGATATATTTAAGCATGATGGATGCTCGACAGCTGGAGTAAATAAGAAAGTGGGCTTTATTTAATTTTAAGATTTAAAGAAGTATTTCTTGTGTTTACAGGTTTATAGTCCAGCTAGTCCGCAAGTACTAAATGCATAGAACTGTGTAAAAGTCCGACAAGTGCAAGAGGTTGGCCCCACCACCAAGAACCTGGTTAAAAAATCTATCTGATCCACTCATCATGCGGTCTTACTGTAAAGAGCGATTGACAACGATTGATCTGATTCCAAAGTACATGTTTGGGCCACTTAATGAGTGGATTGGCTTGGCTTGGATCACAGCTTTACCCAAAAAAGAAAAGACAAGAAAAGATTTGTTCTGATGATTGTATCACGCAGACACTCAAGAATTGTGCACCCTCCATACCTCCTGCATTAAACTGTGGGGCCCATTGGGACAATCTCTAAAATCAGATTCTTTCAAGTTGTAACCTCTAATACGTAGGGAGTAGGGACACTTGTTGGATAAGATACCGACGGTGGATATTTTGACCTCCATTTTGATGGAACCAATAAAAAGTCCATTCAATCGGGTGATAAATGTGACTTTTGGTTAATGATACAACTGGAGGGAGTCAGATCAACGGCGATCCATTGATTTTAATGTCATGGCCCACCTGGCAAGCGGACCAGGCTGATTTCTGCCCTAGGTGGTCTTTAAGATGCGGCCCACCTTTTGCACTGCTTGGATGTCCCTAGGGCTGTAAATGGGTCAGCAGACCCGATGGGGTACCCGGACCCAACCCATTTAGACCCGACCTAGACTTGACCCATTTGTTAAATGGTACGGTCTGGGTCCAAGAACAGACCCAGTTGCTAAACAGGTCTGGGTCTGGTTTCCTTTATATCAGGCCTGGCCCGACCCGACCTGAACCCGAACCCATTTAGTAAGTGGGCGGGTTTGGTCTATGTTTCAAGGGACCCGTCCAAACTCGGTTTTAAGCCTTGTAAAATGCTTGCATACTTAATTCAGACTCGGACCCATTAGACCCGACCCATTTATAAATGGGTCTGGGTGGATCTCCTTCTACCAGACCCAGACCCATTTATAAATGGGTCTGATGGGTTGACTCGGACCTGACCCGGACCCGCCCATTTAGTAAAAGGGTCTGGGTCTAAAGTTTGGACCCAGACCCGTTTAGTAAATGGGTGGGTCTGGTTTTGGCTAAACCCGCCCCGAACCCGACCATTTACAGCCCTAGATGTCCCCATACAAATGACACACTTATAAGAAAGGAATTGTATTTGTATGTGATCGTATCTTGCAAACAAAATATATGGCAATTTCGTCCCTTGGATTCTTCATTCATTAGATCTCTGCAAGCAATTTGACCATTCCGACCTCTTGCAGGTTCAGATCCTAGACTACCCGTATGTGGGCTGATCGGGTTCGGGCCTTTCAGGAAATTTGATCCAGGTATCGTTTTTTAAGGACCTGGACCTGATCACATAGGGTTTCGGTACTTTGGTTTCTAGTTGAATCCCGGTCAAATAAGGGCGTTTACATGGTTGGGTCCACCCAATGGATGGACAATATAGCACACACATGCCTCTTCAATCCATTCATGTTGTGTAGTGGGCTATCTCATATACACATGGCTTAGCAAACCTGATTCCATTGCTAGATGATTAATAGAGAAATTTCCAACTGTAAACCTCTCTCTTTTGACCATTATTCCCAGCTAATCAGTTTTCTTCCCCAAACTAAACTTCACTTGTATGGATGGGGTATTTTCGGACCGAAATACACCTGTTGTTATGATTTATTCACTCTTAAAAAAATCTATTTTCTCCTCGTTTTTCTCTTTTATATCCAAAACTCATTATTTTTCTCTTATCTATAGTAAAAAAAGCATCACCTCTTTAGTTTTGAGATTGGTTTTCACTTCAAAGCACTATTTTTTTTTATTTCTTTAACTCATGTTTCATTGGAAACGAGGCTGTGGTGTGGACCAGGTAAGAATGAAGAATTTGAAAAAAAAGAAACTCAATGAATGTGTTTTTTTTTCTTTTTTATAATAATCAAGTAGGATCTTTGTTTTTTCGTAATGTGTTTTTGTAATAATCAAAATCTCGTTGAATTTCAATGAGCATAGTGATAATTCAATGAGCACAGTGTAAATTTTAGGACATTTGAAGATTCTGATAGGTGTACTCTTTGAATTTTACACTGTGCTCTTTAAATTATACACTATGCACTTTGAATTGCTGTGTACTCTTTAAATTTTAAAGGTGTGCTCTTTGAAAGATGTTCTTTTAATTTTACACTGAGCACTTTGAATTTTGAAAGGTGTGCTATTTGAATTTTGAAAGATGTGCTCTTTGAATTGTTGTACTCTTTGAATTTTACATCATGCTCTTTGAATTATACACTGTGCACTTTGAATTGCTATGCTCTTTGAAAGATGCTCTTTGAATTTTATATTGAGCTTTTTGAATTTTGAAAGGTGTGTTCTTTCAATTTTACATTGTGCTATTTGAATTTTGAAAGGTGTGCTATTTGAATTTTGAAAGGTGTGCTATTTGAATATTATAATATGCTATTTGAATTATACACTGTGTTCTTTGAATTGCTGTGCTCTTTAAATTTTAAAGGTGTACTTTTTAAAAGATGCTCTTTGAATTTACACTGAGCTCTTTGAATTTGAAAGGTGTGCTCTTTGAATTTTATACTGTGCTCTTTGAAAGATGCTCTTTGAATTTTACACTGAGCTCTTTGAATTTTACATTATGTTTTTTGAATTTATCTGTGCTCTTTTAATTTCAATGCGATCTCGTTGAATTGACACTGTGCACGTTGAAATTCAACGAAATGATCTCATTGAATTTCAATGATATCGCATTGAATTTCAATGATATCTCGTTGAATTATATCCGTGCTCTTTGAATTTCAACGAGATGATCTCCTTCAATTTTAAAGTAATCTCGTTTCATTTCAACGAGATCACGCTGGAATTCAACAAGATCTCGTTCAGATTTATTTGTGCTCGTTGAAATTAAACTAGATCGCGTTGAATTTCAATGTGATCTTGTTGAAATGGCATTGTGCATGTTGAAATTCAATGAAATGATTTTGTTCAATTTCAACGAGATCGCGTTCGATTTCAACGAGATCTCGTTAAATTATATCTGTGCACGTTGAAATTGAACGAGATCTCGTTTAATTTTATTTGTGTTCGTTTAAATTCAATGATGTGATTGTATTCCATTATCATTCAAAGAACACCTTGAGATTTCAACATTTTGAGGTTACATTGATATTTCTATAAATACCTTATATGCTCAATTAAACCTTAATATTCTCATTTCAATATTTCAAGGTTATATTGACATTTCAACAAACACCTTATATCCAAAATCAAACTTTAATATTCTCATTTCAACATTTCAAGGTTACATTGACATTTCAACAAACACCTTGTATAAAAATTAAAGCATAATATTCTCATTTCAAAATTTCAAAGTTAACGAATACCTTATAACCAAAATCAAACCTTTATATTAAAAAAAAAAACATTCCTGAAACATTCTAACAGAAAAACTTAAAATTAAAAGAGAGAAAAAAAAAAAAAAAAACACCTACCTTTTCGAAGCTTCTTGGACGGAAGAGCCATAATCATCGTGTAAAATCAGAAATATATTATGAACAAAGATGAGATGAAATGATATGTCTCGTTGAATTTCAACGAGATCACGGTGAATTTCGATAGGAAGAAGGGCAATTTCGTTTGAAAAATAATAAAAGTTTAGTTTAAAGAAGAAAACTTTCAGAAGTTTAGCTGGGAATAATGATCAAAAGAGAGGTTTACAACCGAAAATTTATCTAATTAATATATATTTATCATCTTACTATTGAAATTAATCAGACTCAAATTCGAACCTAGACCCATTATGATCAGGGTCGGGCCCTTTGGGTACCCGATGTTGGGGTTAGGAGCCCAGCAACGGAAGCAATCAAAGCAGGCGAGGAACACACCACAATGGCAATCAACAAGCAAATCATCACACACAAGAAAGCAATCCGATTTTTACGTGGAAAAACCCCTCAAGGGTAAAAAAACCACGGCACAAAGCGACACCAATCCACTATGAATCAGAAGTTACAAGAGATTACAGAAGAAATACCCTGGATCACAGCCCACAAGAGAAATCCCAAGCTACCCGAAGCTCATTCTCACATGAGAAGGACAAACACAGCCCTTTCCCTCATCCCAGAGAACTCCAAGCTTCCTCCCTAGCGCTTTCCCTCACCCTAGAACCCTCTCAATCCCTTGGCCCATTGGCGGCCACTGGCGGCAACCCTAATCTCGGATTACATCTCCTTATATAGGAGAAAAACCGGAATTAGAAACTCCTTGCGCAAAACCGCGAAGAAACCAAGTCCAAAAAGGAAACTGCCCGACCGGTCAGCCGGCCGGTCGGCTGACCGGTCGGATGGCCCAAAAAGGCTCCAGCTTTCTTGCTGTCTTTATCCAAAATGTGACCGGCCTGCCTGTCGGTGGTCTTCATGCTTGAATATTTAAGGCGTCCAATCCCAACAAACTCCACCACGACTCAAATCTTCATGCAACACCTCGCCACGCACCATCTTCATCTCTACTTCGTCGTCATCATAGCTCCACCACTTCTCATGCCTCATCGACTTCAAACTTGCACCTTCATCACCCGCTCGCTCATTTGGCCCTTGCGCATGCCACACACAAGCAATCGTGGATCCCGCTGTCAATCCCACAGCTCCACCATGAATAGTGCTCCCGATCAAGCCCGATCGCAGTCGACAAATCTGATTGAGATATTGGCGTACCGATCCACCTTCTTCAACTCTACTTCTTTCATAGATACCGATCGCTTTCCATGTTTCTCTTTCACGGAATCCTCCTCCACAACGAATCTCATGCCAGAAGATGCCATTGATGTCTCGCCTCAGATTCTCTCTGCCTTCTTCCCAACTTTTAGCTCTGATACCACTTGTTGGGGTTAGGAGCCTGGCAATCAACAAGCAAATCATCACACACAAGAAGGCAATCCGATTTTTACGTGGAAAAACCCCTCAAGGGTAAAAAAACCACGGCACAAAGCGACACCAATCCACTATGAATCAGAAGTTACAAGAGATTACAGAAGAAATACCCTGGATCACAGCCCACAAGAGAAATCCCAAGCTACCCGAAGCTAATTCTCACATGAGAAGGACAAACACAGCCCTTTCCCTCATCCCAGAGAATTCCAAGCTTCCTCCCTAGCTCTTTCCCTCACCCTAAAACCCTCTCAATCCCTTAGCCTATTAGCGGCCACTGGCGGCAACCCTAATCTTGGATTACATCTCCTTAAATAGGAGAAAAACTGGAATTAGAAACTCCTTGCGCAAAACCGCGCAAGAAACCAAGTCCAAAAAGGAAACTGCTCGGCCGGTCAACAGGCCGGTCGGACCCCCCCACTGGCCGGTCGGCCGACCGGTCAGATGGCCCAAAAAGGCTCTAGCGTTCTTGCTGTCTTCATCCAAAACGTGACCGATCGGCCGGCCGACCGGCCGGTGGTCTTCATGCTTGAATATTTGAGGCGTCCAATCCGAACACTCAAGGATCCGTTACTTGTCGACAGCCGTACATGCTTACATGCTTGTAGTGTCCCGCAAGTGATATGATTGTCTTGATGCCTTAAACTATCTGAAAATGCACAGCATTCGAGTGTGCGTGGCAGTGGGCCGGGTAGTCTGCCTGACCCAACTTTGGGCTGTGCTTAGACTTTAGGCCCAATTCATTTTAGACTGAGCAGGCCCAGATTGGATTTTATGGACACATCACTGTGGGCCCACACATGATGGCATAGCTTAGTCTTAAGCTACAAAGATTGAAGTGACGTTTATTAATGATTATTCAAGATTCCAGGATGTTTGCTTTTATAAAAAGAAGATATTAATTAATGAACTTTTATGAAATAGTTTCACTAGATTAGACTAATTATCTCTATCAAGGGATTTCATTGAGAATTAGAAATAGAAATCAGTGCTATCAAGATTTTCTACCATTATTTCTAGTATGGATTGTGCCCCAGCCTGTCTGGGGATCTGAGGGGCCCATTGTGATGTATGGGTTGATCTACACTGTCCATTCATTTTTCCACATCATTTTAAATTATGAGACAAAAAATGAACATGTCGAAGGCCCAAGTGGACCACACAGTGAGGATTAAATGTTCACAGTTAAAAACTACTTGGGAGCTGCAAAAGTTTTGAATCAAGTGGACCACACTATAGGAAACAGTGGTGATTAACCATTAAACACTTTTTGTGGTTACAAAACTTATATATATATATATATATAATCCAGGCATGTGTTACATTGTGAACAGGTTGGATGGAAAATAAACATTACGGAAACATTAAAGTGGGCTCTAGGAAGTTTTTAATGGTGTGGCGTTCAATCACCACTGTTTATGGTCCACCATATATCTGGATCTGCTTCATTTTTAGGCTCATGCCCTAAAACGATACGGAAAAAAGGATGAACGGCGTGGATATAGAATTCATACATTAAGATGGGCCCCACGGTAAGGGCCGCACCGCACTAATCCACTCTCATAGAACCATCGAATATTACACTAGTGTAAGGTTTCTTCTTGGGTAAGGCTTCTATGATAGTTCACCACCATTCAAAGTGGTGGTGGTGATTCATCCTCCTTCAATATGTATAAGATTATCCAAACCATCCAAATTCCGGGCCACATCATGGACTGAGCATTTCTCAATAATCCCATCAATCAAGCAATCCTAACCATCCAATGCTATCAAATGAATAGTTAACAGTAAATTAATGAGTGGTCCAAATTCCAAGTGGACCATCATTTTCTCAATGCGATTGATCTCATGCTTCATATATAATTAGGCCAGTGATATGGACGGTTTTGATTGCCGTACAGTGTACAAGTAAAGAGTCAAACACTATTTTTAAAGAGTTTAGACCATGTAATTTGATGTTATATCCTTGGCAATGTCTATCTGCCCAATCCAACGCTTGCACACAACCGTTTACTTCCACCTTAAGTCATCAGCACGATCTTATAAGATATAGAAGCTACCAAGCTTTGCTAAGCCCACACGCGTGTGCAACAAAGTTCACTTACACGCCACACATGTGCCAGCATGGTATGGTAGTTCCAATATCCAATCCATCATCCCTTAGAATGACATGGCTATATCAATGCCATGGCCCAAACAATCAAGTTGATCCACTAATTAGGTGGGCCACAGTTTTCATAACTAATGTACGGTTGTGAAGTTTTTCTAACCTATCCACTTGTTTCCAATATTGGGGCCCACGGTTCAGTCATCTACACCGTTGACATGATGGGTCTCACCATCTATGGCCCATGTGACAAAAATTAACCAGATTGGAGAAGTAGTCCTAACCCTTGAATGGGTGGCTAAGAAATGGACAATCAAGAAAGAAAAATAGAGCTAGAGTTCACATTCGATAAAGAGAAAGGGCTAAACATGGAGGCTTTCAGGTAGATGGGCTATCCTCAATGAGAGCTATTGTATAGATAGTTTGGATCATAGAGGCATGGGCCCCACTTGTGCAGAATGAAATCAGAGACGTACACTACACCTTCGCAGAAGATCTCAATTTTAGTATGGTATCCCATCATTATTAGAGAATGATATCATGACGTAAGGGAGCATTATATGAAAAGGAGATGCGTATTCGCCGCAGCCGCCGTTACAAAAATCTATTTCCTTTCACACAAGAAAGTGATTGCTTTTTTACTAGGCTTCTGCCTGACAAGTGCCCCCCTTAGGCCCACCTAAGGGCTTGTCTAGAAATAGGTGGTATATTTTATCTGACGTTTGGATTCAATAGAATAAATTGAATTAATTTATTTATTTGTCCTTTCAATCCCAACAAGAAATACAACATAATTTTTTGTGTATTTTGAAATTCATGATGTTTATTGCCCCTATGTTGATTCATGTGTTTTATCCACCTTATCTATAGATATGCACCATTTATCCATGATACTTGAGTTGCATATGAATATAGGTGAGTGGCATCAAATGTGAAATATAATCCGTTGATTACAACTCCAACATCCTCTAGATGAATATTGGTTTTAAATAAAACAATATTTTTTTCCTAAGAAAGAAGCCAATTTCAAACAGGAGACATAGTGTTATGATATAATAATGGTATTAATTCCATCTAATGCAATTCAATACCACCTAATCCCACGTTACAAACATGCCCTAAAAGAATTGGTTACAAGCCATCTGCAAAATGATAGTCTTTAGCGGAAGCAAATTGCATGTAACTAGGGAATCTCATAAGCCTAATGTGGGCCAATGAAAACACACCATGTTTGATATTACAACCTACACTAAAAGTGGCAAATTATCAGTTCACCTAAAGAATTTTTTACCTTTTATTACAAGACCCACATCTAACACTAGCATATAGTGCTTTTTCATTGGGCTTAAGTTTGAGTTTACGTAAATCTAATCTCTTGTTAGTAATGGACAACTCCCATGAATAAATGGTGACCATCCATGTTTGCCCTTTGATTTGGGACCATTCAGTATTTTACTTTTAACCATCCATTTGATAGTTGTACTTAGATGGGTCACCTCCTTGAAGAGGCCCACCTAGTAAATTTGGTTAGTCATGCAACTCATACACCCTGTTGGTGCCACAATACACCCACCCGGTTAATCACACAAAGCATCCACTGATGTTGTTAGCATGCCTCGAACCTGAGACCTGGCTGAAGAGGCCGTGTCATGTCAACGAGCCTGGATAACCAGTAGGAGACGGAAATAAATTTAAAAAGAAAAGAAAAAAAAAAGATAGATATGGAAATAGAGAGGATAGGGCACAAAGCCATGGATTTATCTACAAGGGCCAACCTCAAGCTATCACGTGATAAAAAGAAGCTTGCATACAAGCCATGAATCCAATAATTGCCATCTTTTTGTTTCATATCTTATGGATACTCTGACTTACTCACATAATATTTCCTAAGTTCATACCACTGCTTTTTCTACTTTTGCTTTGAGTCTTGTCATAGACTCATATACCACTGTCTCTTTTGCTATATGCCTGAAAAACCTTTTTTTTTTTTGGTAAAATAAACTATCTTTAATGGTAATAAAGAGCATGTGGATTTGAGTGTATTCAGAATCTAAAAGTTATAAAAGTTATTTAATAGGTGGTTTTGAAGGTATTTGAAATCGGAATTATTTGAAATACATGGCTTTGATGTGTTTTAAATTCTCTCCCTCTTACTCTATTTGAGAGTGAAATGCCTTTATTATTATTATACTCCTTTTTAAAGGTAGGAGAGTTTTGCTAGGGTCTCATTGTAAGCATGTTATACTAATGATACTCAAAGCAATCAAATTATCGAATTGTATCATTAAAATCATATTAATAGAATGAATCAAACAATCTAAACATTGGCCATATAAATCAGGTACAACTAAATAATGTTGGCAAGGTGCCTGTTTGTGATCCTATGCTTGTGGCCCACTTAAGCTTTGGGATTATGTCACTTTTGTCAAAGTATATATATTTCAATAAACGTATTATAATAATCCTTTCAAATATCAAAGTTGATTTAGTAATCAAATTTGAACTCTTATAAATAGAGGAATGCTCACCTGAGCACTTCTCTCCTGAGAGACTCATGAGCACTTTTTCATGGCTCATCGCACGTGATGTGAGCCCAAAATCTGAGCCGTCCATATGATGCAGCACTTCAAAAAACCCTTAAGGCCCATCTTTCAACCTAATCCAAAACTCTGGCGGGCCGCAGCAGAAAGTAAGAGGCAAATCAAGGGAGGAAACTGTTTCCTTCTTTCATGGCCCACCAAAGTTCTGGAACAAGTTGAAAGATAGGCCTTAGGGGTTTTTTGGGGTGCTGCATCACATGGATGGCTCAGATTTTGGGCTCACATCATGTGCGATGAGCCAAGAAAAAGTACTCACGAGTTCCCTCTCGAGGTGAGTATTCCTCCTTATAAATATATTATAAAATTTCAACCCAATTCTATTTATGAACTCTAGTGCATTTTGATTATAAGCTATCAAATACAACTTACAATTCAAAATCACATTGGCTTGTGAATTAGGTTCGAATGCATTCTAAATAAAGCTCATAAACGAACTCTTCGCCTCTTCTACAAAAATAGCATTGGTATTTTAGACATTTCGCAGGAGAGTGAAGAGTAAGCTTGTGTCACTTCAATGTGAAATGGTTAGCGTACACGCACCCACGGTGGGACATAGATGGCCTGCAGTACTAGCATCCCTTCAGCATGAAGCTCCACAGAGTCTAAATTGTTCATATGTTTCGGGCGCCGATTTCCTGCGAAAGCCTTCAGTAGAAAGTTCCTGCGCTGGGAACCAAGGTGGGGCCTAAAGTGATGTTTTTTGATAAATCAACCCCGTCCATCCGTTTTGGGAGTTCCTTTTAGGCAATGGCAGCAAAAATAAACCGGATCCAAGGCTCAAGTGGGCCTCACTAAAGGAAAAGGTGGGTAGGTAAATTATTACAGTTGAAACCTCCCTGGGGTCTACAGTGATGTTTATATGACATCCATACCGTTCATAACGTCACTACTACTGGGATGAACTGGAAACACAAATATTATCCTGATTCGAAACTCCGGTAGGCTCCACAAATATTTCAACTGTGAACGTTCAATCCTCACGTTTTCGGCCCACTTGACTCTTGGATCCGGTTCATTTTTGTTATCATGTCCTAAAATGAGCTCCCAAAACAGATAGACGGAGTGGATTTATCAAAAAAAATCACTGTGGCCCTACCTTGGTTCCTAGCGCAGGAACTTTCTGCGCGAGGCTTTCGCAGGAAATCCGCGCCCATATGTTTCCCAGCTCATCTCACGGCAGGAATAAAAAAATGAGGCAGATTCAAATCCCAATAAATCTCAAGTGACCACACTATAGAAACATTGGGAAAATCAAAACCTTCATAGGGCCCACCGTGATGTTTGTTTTCCATCCAACCTGTTCATAAGGTGACTCGAACTTGGATGAAGGGTAAATACAAAATTCAGATCGAAAACTCATCGAGCCATTGAAAAGATTTTAATGGTGAGAATCCATCCATTATTGTTATTGTTTCTTGTGGTGTGGTACCCTTGATGAAGAGAGTGGATATAACATATACATCACATTAGGCTAGAGTTTGCAGGTAACCGGGTGGCCGACATAGAATCTGTTGGGTGATGCTGCTGGTAGAGGTAGGGCCCATGCAAAGGACCCTTTTTAAGTAGTTTGTTTGAGACTCAACCAGGCTATCTAGCTGGGGCTCGTAGCCCAATCGAATGGCACCACATAGGGACATAGATTGCGTGCGAAGTAAATGATGTTGGGCCGTTGTGATGTATGTGTCTTATCCACGTCATCTGTCCGTCTATTTTTTCAAATCACTTTAAGTGCATGGGACCAAAATTGAAACATATCCAAAGTTTAAGTGGACCACACCACAAACAGTGGGAATTGAATGCCTACCGTTGAAAACTTTTGTGGGGTTATAGAAGTTTTTGATTAAGCTGATATTTGTGTTTTGCCTTCCATTTATGTTTGTGTGATCTTATGGACGGGTTGGATTACAAATAAGAATCACTGTGGGCCCTAGGAAGGTTTCAACGGTGGAAGTCATTATCCCCACCGTTTTCCTGAGGTGTGGCCCACTTGAGCTTTGGATATGCTTTAGTTTTGGGCTCATGCACATAAATGAGCTGGAAAGATTGTTTGATGGCGTGGATAAGATATAAACATCACGGTGGGCCCCACAGAGAAATGGTGATTCCTTTGTCAACCTGCAACGCGGAAACTAGGTAGGGACACCTTGAGGATTTTGAAAAACATCCCCCACGTTTTCCAAGCGCGAGTGGGTGTTACCCTACCGTGGGGCCCACCTTGATGATGTATTGTATATCCACGCCGTCCATACGTTTCTACATATCATTTTAGGACGGGGTTTCAAAAATTAAGCAGATCCAAATCTCAGGTGGACCATAACACAGTAAACAGTAGGGATTGAGTGTCTCACCATTAAAAATTCCAAAGGCCCAATAGTAAGGTTTTAGTAATGTTTATTTTCCATCTAACCCGTTGATAATGTCCAAAAGATTTGGATGAAGGGAAAATACAAATATCGACTTGATCTAAAACTTTTATGCCCATAAAATATTTTTAATGTTCATTCATCACTGTTTCTAGTGGTATGGCTTCTGAGATTTGGATCTTCTTGACGTTTGGAATCATATCCAAAAATGATAGAGGAAAACAGATGGACGGAGTGGATACCTAAAACGACTCTGATTGACGAATCCTAACCATCCATTTGGTAACCAAATGGATGGTTAAAAGTAAACGGTGAGTGGTCCCAGATAAAGGGAAAAATGATCGTTATTAGTCTTTTCTTATGCTCCATTCGACAGCTGGGTTAGAGATTTGGACGATATTGACTCCCATACCATTATGCCACGTAGGCATCTGATAATTCAGCCACACACTATTCAATGGTTCAGATCTATCATTAGAGTCCAATACATGTCACGTCTGCGTGGCGAGTGGATTGGGTTGTGTGTCACACACCACGGACCTCAGTGGTGTGTTTACTTCAACAAGTTATGTGGGCCACAATATGTGATGTATATGTTATATCCACACCGTTTATTCATTTGGCGAGATTATTTTCGGTCCTTGAATAAGAAAATGAAGCAGATCCAAAGCTCAAGTAGACCACACCACAGGAAGCGGTGGGGACATTAATTTCTGTCGTTGAAACTTTACGAGGGCCCACCATGATGTTTGTTTGTCATCCAACCTATTCACGAGGTCACATGAAGGAAAAACTCAAATATCAGATTGATCCAAAGCTTCTGTGGCTCCTTAGAAGTTTTCAATGGTTAACTTTCATTTCGCACTGTTTTTTGTGATATGGTCCAATTGAGCTTTGGATCTTCATATTTTTTGACCATGTTCTAAAATGAACTCGTAAATTGGAAGGACGGTGTGGATATAACACATACATCAACATCATGGTAGGACCCACAGAACCTGGTGTCGTCAGCACACCAGCCGCCGTCTCTCTCCTGGTTGTGAATTCTGCCTCTATTTTATTCCGTGACTCGGCAATCATCGTTATTCTGTGATCATTATTTTAATATTTTCGACCCTGACGCGGATTGCCTACTAACGCTGCCCGTGGCGAGGTGGCTACTGGTCAGTGTGGGCCCCACAAAGATGTGTGTTCTACCTAACCTGTCAGTTTTTTTTTTTTTTTTTTTTTTTTTTTTTTTTTTTTCCAATTAGGGTATGAGCCAATTATTTGGGCAAATACAGTTCTCAGATGGCTACTGGTATGTTTTTGCCATCTCACCTGTTGATTATGTCACGCCTATCTGAATGAAGGGAAAACATAGGGAAGTTTTCAATGAGGGCGTTCATACCATAAAATCATCTGGAATCATACCATAAAATCATTTGGGAAAATAATGAACAGTGTGGAAACACATACATTATGGTGGGGCGCACAGAGCACCAACTGTCACTACTACAGCTAGAGGTGGCAATGGGTTGGGTCAGGTCGGGTTCACGTCAGGTCAGGTCCACCTCAATCCTAACCCGACCCAAATTGAATTCGGGTTAGATTTTCCCAACCCTTACCCAACCCAAATTAAATCTGGTTAGGTTGACCCGCATTTTAATGATCACTAACTAATTTGTAGTTTAAACTAGATGTACATAAGTTATAACACTAGCTAGCATTCAATTGAAAACCAAACCATCTATGCTTAATAGGTATATATATATATATATATATATATATATATATATATATATATATATATATATATATATATATAAACCAAGACTTTTTTATAGAGTATTTTTATTAGGCAAATACTGAAAGAGAAATTAACATTTAATATTTCATCCAAACCATCCAATTAATGTCCAACAATTCCATTTTTATTTTTTGACCATTGGATCAAATCAACAAGACCATTTGATATTTAATTTTTTAAATAGTTAAATTTTGGACACAATTATTGAAATGGAGCCATTTGATCCTTTCATTTTAACCATCCAATAAATTCCTATTGATGATTAAATAAATATAATCATTAAGATAATTTTATTAATTTATTTTATGGACCATTAGCTACCAGTTCGGTTCTCCAATAAATGAGCACTAGCCATAAAATAAAAATCTCATGATATTTTAGTTCTACATGTCATAAAATGTGATCATTGGTGTGCACATGTTTATTAAATTGATAGACATGTAGACTGTTCCAGCAGGGGTGTGTGAGAAAAAAAAACTATGTATTATTTAACTAATAAGAAAATCAATATATAATAGTCTACTTAACCCCTATATGATTCGGGTTGGGTCACCTTTAATCCTAACCCGACCCATAAAAATTCGGGTCGGGTTAGGTCAACCTAAAAATTGAATTCGGGTCAAATTTTCCAACCTTAAACTAGAAAAAACGGGGTCGGGTCGGGTTAGCGGGTCGGGTTGAATTTTGCCAAGTCTAACTAAAGTGTCAATAGGCAATCCATGTCCACAAAGGCTTGCCCCTTCTGTCGGGAGCAGATTAGGTGCAACTCCTACCATGGGACCCAAATTGGTGTGTGTATTTTATATCTCTAGTCCATCCTTTTTCTTAGATCACTTTAGGGCATGAACCCAAAAGTGAGTCATATCCAATTCTCATAGGTACCATGCAATAGGAAACAATGTTTGACTATTAATAGGCTACATAAGTTTTGAATCAAGTTGATATTTTTTTCTCTCTTTATCCATGTTTATGTGATCTTATTAATAGGTTAGATAGCAAATAAACATTATGGGTGGTTGGGCATTTAATCACCACTGTTTCCTATGATATGGTCCACCATAGAAGAATTGGATATGATTCATTTTTGGGCTCATGTCCTAAAATGATCCTGCAAAACGGAAAGAGGGCATGGATATAGATTGTTGGTTATTAAATATAGAGATACAACAGAAAAACGAAAAAAAAAAAATAAAAGAAGCAATAGAAAGAGTGTTCTAAAGAACTAAGGCATATTACAATTGTTGCCTTAAAGATAGATTTGCCTCTACATGAAAGATTCCTGATGCATTGGGTCCCAACAAAGTCCGCCACCGGAATACTAGTTCTCCTTCAAGATCAACAGCTTCGATCATGTGTATATGTAATCTCAGCCAAATGAACTCAAGTTGCCCATACTAATTTGCCCAAAGAGAACACCCAGATCCATAGCTCAAGTGGGAGATTGAGTGAAGATAGCTTCGTTTCAATGCTAGAGGTCTTGGTATCGATTCCCAAGGGGGGTGGCTATCATTGTGGTGTGACTAACGAGAGGTCAGGTGTACTAAGAATGGGGTGTGTGTGTGTGTTGGGGTTAGGAGCCCCACAACGGAAGCAATCAAAGCAACGAGGAACACACTACAATAACAATCACACAAGCAAATCGACACACACAAGAAGGCAATTCAAATTTAACTTAGAAAAACCCCTCACAGGTAAAAAACTTATGGCACAAAGCGACACCAACCCACTATGATCTCAAAAGTTACAAGAGATAGAAGAAGCAAAACCCGAATCACAGCCCACAAGAGAAATCCCAAGCTAACAAAGCTAATTCTCACATGAGAAGGACAAATACAGCCATTTCCCACAACCCAGAGAACTCCAACCTTCCTCCTAGCTCTTTCACTTGCCCTAGAACTTTCTCAATCCCTCTAGGAAATCTTGGCCCATTGGCGGCAACCCTAACCCGCATTACATCCCCTCAAATAGGAGAAAGCCGAGATTAGAAATTCTTTACGCAAAACCACGCAAGAAACCAACTCCAAAAGGAAACCTGTTGACCAGTCGGAGCTCACCGTCGACCGGTCGAGGGCCCCTGCAGACCGGTCGACAATGCACAGAAATAGTCCCGAAACTCGCGATCTTGTTCTCCACCATGATCGACCAGTCGGACGACCGATTGATGGCCTCTCTATACATGGAGATTCCAATCATCCAATCCCAACAAACTCCACCACGACTCTAATCTTCATGTAACACCTTGTCATGCATCATCTTTAATTTCTACTCCGTCATCATCATAGCTCCACCGTTTTTCATGCCTTATCGACTTTATCCTTGCACCTTCACCACCCGTTCACTCATGCGGCCCTTGCGTGCATGCCACGTGGATCCCGCTGTCGATCTCGCAGCTCCACCATGAATAGTGCTCCCGATCAAACCCGATCGCAGTCGATGAACCTGATTGAGATATTAGCGTACCGATTCACCTTCTTCAACTCTTTTTCTTTCATAGATATCGATCGCTTTCTATATTTTTTTCACGGAATCCTTCTCCTCATCGAATCTCATGTTAAAAGACGTCATTGATGCTTTACCTCAAATTCTCTCTGCCTCCTTCTCAACTTTATCTCTGATACAACTTGTTGGGGTTAGGAGCCCCACAGTGGAAGCAATCAAAGCAGCGAGGAATACACCACAATAACAATTACACAAGTAAATCGACACACATAAGAAGTCAATTCGAATTTAACGTGGAAAAACCCCTTACGGATAAAAAACCACGGCACAAAGCGACACCAATCCACTATGATCTCAGAAGTTATAAGAGATAGAAGAAACAAAACCCGGATCACAGCTCATAAGAGAAATCTCAAGCTAATAAAGCTAATTCTCACATGAGAAAGACAAACATAACCCTTTCCCACAACCCAGAGAACTTCAAGCTTCCTTCTAGCTCTTTCTCTTGCCCTAAAACTCTCTCTATCCCTCTAGGAAACCTTGGCCCATTGGTGGCAACCATAATTCTCCATTATATCCCCTTAAATAGGAGAAAGTAGAAATTAGAAACTCCTTGTGTAAAACCGCGCAAGAAACCAACTCTAATAAGGAAACCTGTCGATCGGTCAGAGCTCATTGTCAACCGGTCGAGGCCCCCTGCCGACCGATCAGCCGACCGGTCGACAATGTATAGAAATAGTCCCAAAACTCGTTGTCTTGTTCTCCACCGCGACCTACCAGTCGGACGACCGATCGGTGGCCTCTATACATGGAGATTTGAGGCGTCCAATCCCAACAATGTGTACTAACTCAATAAAAACAATTGCCCAAAGAGAAGTTACAGAGAGAAAGCCTAGAGAAAAAAAAATCAGAGAGAAGAGAGGAGATAGAATTTTCGAATGATTTTATAATAAAGAGGATAAATCTTTATAAAGAAAATACAAGTAGCCATTAGAGCTTGAGGTGCATGCGAGTGGAGTATTGAATGCATGTTAGCACATGCTGGCTCATAATTAGGTAGGTGCATGATGGCTCTTTGTCTTCATGTGCATGACCAGGATAAAATCTTGTCTGAGAAAAAAAAGGTGCCCGATCAAAGACACACCACACCACACTTACTGCGCCGTGCCTCACCCTGTCATGACCGCGGTTGTCGTTGCAACCCACGCGCATGCATGCGAGGTTGCTCCTAAGGTATACCCTTATTTTCCAATACAAAGAATTAATAAATGGTTTCAATATAAAAGCTTAATTTTCCTAACTTCTTTCCGGTGTGGGATAAAGCTAAACACAAGTAAGGCAAGTGGGTTAGCAAAATATCAAATTAATTTTTTCTTTATTTTAAAACACTTTTTTTCCCTTTTTAATTTAACAATCCTCCACCATTTGAAAAATCTGAAAAATCGATGAAGATAGTAAAAAGAAAATAAAATGCGCAAACCAGTTAAACGAAGTGCATAAGTAAATATATCTTAAATGTTTGAACTTTGCCTATTGTAAACATGTCCTGGTTTGTTGGAAGGTAGTAACACAGAATTTTGAACTAACCCTCCACAATAACATCATAAATACATCACATGCACAACATTTCATAGCAACTTAAATTTCGTAAGCTAGCAAATTACGACCATGTGCTTTTATCCCAATTTCTTTAATGCTCAAGAAAATGTCCAAATTCCCATAGTAAGTTACCCCACTTACACACTCATATAGGTGAGTCCATCAAGAATGTACCTGTAACTAAACATCCTAATGTATCATATCTATAGAACTCATTAAGAATATAGTCCCCAACATTCCTAGCTACAGGTCATGGTACTACTACACCATAGGAATTGGGTTCTCATTTAATAAATCACTCAAGGTAACTTGTTGTTACCTATTGAACCTAATTCTTAGAATCTCTAGTCATATAGGTTGGGTTTTTATTTTCAATGATTTATCTAAGTGAGACTCAACCTTATTCCCCTCGATTTATACATCATGAACACTCTAGTTGTCACTTTAGTTAGTGGATCAGTTAGATTTCTTTAAACCTTATAAAGTCAATTGCAATTATCCCATTCCGGATAAATTACTTAACTAAGTTATATCTCTAACGTAGATGTATAATTTTTTTTTATTATAGGTAGCCTTACCTATAACAGCTTAACTATTGCAGTATAGCGCAATTACTATCACTGGTTTACCTACATGAGTATATCTGAAAGTAGATTTCTCAACCATTCTTCCTCTTCACATACAGTTGCAAGAGCAATGAACTCAGACTCTATCGTTGACTAAGATATACAAGTCCATTTCTTAAACTTTTAAAATATGACGACTCTGTTTCTTAAACTTCTAGGATATAGTAGCTCCTTTAAGAGTATATATATATAGTAGCTCCTTTAAGAGTATATATATATATATATATATATATATATATATATATATATATATATATATATATATATATAAACTCATGAACTTGGATTCCACCGATCTAATATCAATTTCGCATCACTGTACTCCTCTAGTACAGTTGGATATCTGGTATACCTAAGACCACAATTATAAGTATTTTTCAAGTATCTTAGTAATCCATTTACGGCATTTCAGTGATCTTTTTTAAAATTTTAGTGTATTTACGTAACTTACCAATTGTATATGGAATATCAGGTCAAGTATAGTTCATTAGATATATTAAATACTCAATAACATTAGAGTACTTAAGTTGTGATATACTATCACCTTCATTTTTACACGATTTTATGTGAAGATCAAACATAGTACTTGCAGGTGAACAATCTAAAATATTATATTTTCACATAGTGCGATTGAGATAAAGTGATTCAGTTAGAATCTTTCACAATCTTGATTCCAAGAATTACATCTACCTTCTCCCAAGTCCTTTATATCGAATTATAAACTTAAAGAATGACTTAGTTTCATTCACCATATCAATGTTAGCATAAAAAATCAACATTTCATTCATATATAAACATATAATAATGTATGCATTTTTAAATAGCTGTTGTCCACACATTTAGCAAACTTATTAATTTAAAAATCGTAATACTTTATTAAATTTCTCATGCCATTGCTTTAAAGTTTACTTAAGACCATAAAGAGATTTAACTAATTTGCACACTTATTTTCTAACAATTTATCATAAATCTATCAGGTTGGTCCACATAAATCTCTTCCTCTGATTCTCTATTCAGGAAGGCGATTTTAACATCCATTTGGTGGATAATTAGATTGTAGACATAAACAATAACTATTAATACTTATATGGTTGTGATTTTTATACCAAGTGAATTATATCAAAGATATCAGTACCTTCTTTTTGTGTCTACCTCTTAGCCTCAAGCGAACTTTGAATTTCTTAATAGACCCATTTGGTCTAAGCTTAGTCTTAAAGATCCATTTGTAACTAATGAGTTTGTTACCCAAAGATAAGTCTATCAATTCCTAAGTGTTATTGTGCAATATATATAGTTTATTTTATTATTAATGGCTTCCTTGCAAAAGGTTGCATTAGGAGAGCTCATAGCATTGGTATATGAGAATGGATCGTCATTTACAAGAAAGTTGTAAAAGTCAAGCTGGTCTCAACTTTGACTCTTTTATTTCTTCTAGGTTCAAGGGCTTTTTTGTTATACCATTATCTACATCAATCCTTACAACTGAGTCTATTACTTTCATGGAAGAGGTAGTCTTAGATTTAGTTGAAAATATATTTTCAAAGAAATCAACTATTTAAGGATTTAATGATGGAATTGACATCAATATGATTATAAGACCTCAAAACAAAAAATCTATAAGCTTTATTATTTTATGCATAACATATAAATGCACAATCAAGTATTTTACCTCATAATTTTGTTTTATTGGGTAAAGGTAGCCCTACTTTAGCTAAGTACTCCCCACTACTTTGAAATACCAAAAATTTGGAGCCTTATTCTTCTATAATTAATAAGGAGTTTTATTAGAATGCTTATGAGGTATACGACTTAGAATATGATATGGAGTAAGGAGTGTTTTTTTCTCATAGATTAAAGGGTAGATCAAAACTAGAAAACATATATCGTATTTACCATAGTTTATCATAATTCTATTTGTCTTTTCAATTATTCCATTTTGTTAAGGTGAATACGTTGTAGTTACTTATGTATGATCCTTTTTTATTCGCACAGTATAATGTGAAGTCATGAAAAGATATTATCTACCTCAATCAAATTTAAGAACCTTCATCTTTTTTCTAATTGAATTTATATTTCATTTACAAAAGCTATGAATATATCTTTTGTTTCATCTTTACTCCTAATCAGATATACATCTACATATCTGGAATAATCATTTATGAAGGTTATAAAATATTTCTTTCCTTTATTAATTACAATATTTTTCAGGTCGCATATATCATTATGAATCAAATTTAGGACTTGATTGTTCATTTCAACTCGTTTAAACAGTTTTCTGGAATGATTAGATTGTATACAGGGTTCACATTTATTTTGGTTTTTCCTTTCTATTTTAGGAATAAGCCACATAAAAATCATGCTTTCAATATATATATATATATATATATATATATATATATATATATATATATATATATATATATATATATATATATATAAGCATACCACATATTAAAAATTTATCAAGTAAAAGAATTAACATCATTATTATTCATAATACTAAGTTAGAACAAGTCATTAGATACATAACTTTTTTAAAATAATGTATCATTTTTTAAGATTACACATTTTTTATATTCAAACACTAACAACCCATTCTATTAAGAGTAGAATTGAATACAAGATTCTTTTGAATGTCTGATACATGCAACATGTCCAAAAGAGTTGCAGTTTTTTCAAAAGTAAGCCTCAGGCCATATTTCCCTTGCCAATGACCTTTGTCTTAGACAAATTCTCCGTGACTATGTTCCTAGCATCCTCTACCTTCTCGTAGGAGAAAAATGCACTTCAGTCGTAGCAAATGTGCTTGGTGGCTCCTTGAGTCGATCCACCACCCATGTGTATTACAAACGATGAGTGCTTTATGATGATTCCACAAACTTCTCGGCAACGTGAGTATGATCTTTCTCTTTCTTGTCACCTTTTAAGAATTTACATTCCTTTACAAAATGACAATTTCTTCTACATGCATAACATCCTTCATTCTTCTTATTATTTTTATCAATATTCTTATTTCTTTTGTTATGTGGGTGCTTTTTCTTTGTTGGACCAGACCTTCGGCTGTCTATCCATTTTTTATTACTTTCAACAAGGTGAACTTTAGTTACAAATTCCATGGAATCTTTATCATCGTTCCTTGCTTTTTCTTCAATCTGTATATGAAGGATGTGGTCATCTAAGCTAATATCATTTTTTTTATTCCTTCTAAGATAGTGGAAGCTTTTCAATTATTACAGTAGCTTGGAAAGCCACATTAATCAACATACCCTCTGAAGAGACTTCGTGAGCTATCTTCTATAAATCATGTACCTGATCTACTACACGCTTATTATCAGATATCTTAAAATCAATATAGCGACTGACTACATATAACGACTAATTATATATTTCTTCATTCCAGCATTTTCTGTTTTGAATTTCTTTTCGAGATGTTCTCACAGATTCTTCGCCGTAGAGAGATGACAATACATAAAACCTTATTTGCGAAAACAAAAGTGCCAAATCAAAGAGACATCGGCACCTTGTCGGGGCCGAACTTGGGGCTACAGCCTCCGTGCGTGGACATACAAGATTACTCACATGACATATCCTTATTTTTCAATACAAAGTATTAGTAAGAAATTTTTAATATAAAGATTTAATTTTCCTAACTACTTTCAATTTAAGATAAAGCTAAACACAATTAAGTCAAAGTTAAGTCAATTCAGATAACAAAAAGCAAAATCAATTTTTCTTAGATTTTCCAAATCTTCCTTTTCCCTTTTTAATCCAACATATAGAATAGATGTATCAAAGTGCACCCCAACTAAGGGCCGGACCTAATTTACTCTCCCTTCTGCCCCACCACATGGATGACTCCGATCGTCTAGTCACGTGGAACAATCTCACTCGTTGGAGATCCTTACCATGCATAGCCATGCAAGCTAGAAATCGCTTTTATGGACGTCTCTTTTTTACTTCCTTTGTATAGGGACGGTTAGGCTTCTACGTAGTCAGATTTTTGTCATGTAGCTAATCGGTGGTAGGAACATTACAGATGAACGTTTTAAATCAGCACTTGGTGGGCCAGAATGAAAAGAATGGGTGAGCCTTTAATTAGCATTTCTAGGGACAAAAAATCCAAGTTCCTAATTTATTCTTCATGATTGCTTGCCTAATTGATGATTTGATGTCTAGCTATCATCTATTCCCACCCGATGACGTGTCAATGTCTGGAAAATCTGATCATGTATGAGCTGGGCCTCGCCTGGTGAAAAGTCATGTCAGTGTCACATTTACAGGACATCTGAGCCGTTGAAAAAGGTAGGCCCACCATGAAGATCATCATCCTGGTTGATTATAAGGCCTATCTAATTATCAGGTAGGCCCCTCCACGAAAATCAACGGACCTGAGCCATCATCTCAGTGTGGCCCACCTGCTGTGTATGTCGGCCTGATTTTCACTTTATCACCTCTTTCACGGTTCGGATTTCCTAATGAACTACAACATTACAAAGAGACACGTCGCTGCGATGTCATCCGTCAGATGATGTGTGGATGATTAGGCGTATGACTCCTGTGATAGTTTACCACCATTTTGAGAATAGGTGGTGGACACGATTTACAACCATCCAGACCATCCAAATTGCATGCCACATGATGTGCGAATGGTGCACATCTCTTAAAAATTACATCGATTTCTACCATCCAATCAAGTGGTCAATTAAAAAGTAAAATACTGATCGGTCCAAATTCAGTGGAAAAACCAGATGTTTCCCATTATCTTATTAATGTAACTTTTGGGTTATGCCCATCCATAGTTGAGTCAGCTACTGGACGGTCTGGATTTCTGTTTAACTACAGAATTTATACGCTCAAATGATCACCACCACTTTCCAAAATCGTGCTAGACTAACATGAGAGTCTGCCTGGATGATTTCTTGTGACCGTGGTTTTCCTTGAGCCTTTGGATTAGATGACCACTAGCTCCTAGCATCTTGCCGAGGATTCTGATCTGTACTCCATAAATGCAGGCTTGAAATTATAAATGGCATCTGCAACAACCTAATTAGCTACTCTTCCATAGAATAATCCAAATTCCAAGCTCTTAAAAATAACAAAAAAGGAAAAAACCGTTCTTGTTTAGTTATAATTACAACTCAGTCCTACAACCTCTCTCTCTCTCTCTCTCTCTCTCTCTCTCTCTTTCCAAAACACAGATGGGGTTGAGGGATATAGAGGCCACACTCCCACCAGGGTTCAGGTTCTATCCAAGTGATGAGGAGTTGGTTTGCCACTATCTACGTCAAAAGGTTGCTCATGAGAGAAGCTCACACGGGACTATGGTGGTGGTGGACTTGCACAAGTGTGAGCCTTGGCAGCTACCAGGTGAGTGGCCCTTAGATCACCCACTTTCTATTTTTTTTTTTTTTATATATATTTATGTTATTTTTTTTCTATTTCAATTTTTTCCTTCGGAATTCAGATATTTAGCAGGTTTTATAAGCGTCACTGAATTGCAAGATCTGGGCCATCCATCAAGTGGTCTGGAAATCGGCCTCATGGGCAGTTTGTAGATGTTGACGAATATAGACCGTTGGTCTTTTTCCCCCCTCCTACGCTCATATTCTCATCCATCTGTGACCTGCCGATCGAATTATTTCCCTTGTCTTCTCAAATCTTTCATGCAAATAGTCTCCTACTACTCTCTCTCTCTCTCTCTCTCTCTCTCTCTCTCATACTGACAACTATTTTGCTACTGTTGAGAATTACTTGGAAGCTTATAAGGCAAATAGGCCGGAGAATAAAAGAAATAAGGAAAAGTAGTTATTTGATAGTTTGGAACAGAAATGGTGAAAAGGGCCTGTTGTACTTGTGGGCCATGGTTAAAAGAATCAAACCGTTGCTTTAATGGGCTTCATAGTAGATGGCAGTGAATATAATTTTTTTATTTTTTAAGTTTGAAAATTTCCCATGTAGAAGATTTTTTTGTGCATGGACCACATACATTGGGTCCCATTATACCAGTAAATGGGCCACACTTATATAAACTAAGATCTCCAATTATGGCACTGTATGTCTGTCTGGCTTGGAGTGTACAAGAAACTACATGATATGTGGTGAAATCTTTGCACAACTAACAAGTGGGCCATTGGTTCATTGATGTAGGCTGGTGGCTTATCATGTCGTTTGGTAAGCTCACACATGTGTAAGGTGAGTAATGTGATCCACACAATAGTATTACTAACATTAATGTTAGGAATAGGAAACATTACGGGTTTGTGGGAACACTACTTAACGAATTTTCAAAAGAATCAAAACCGATTACAAACAAGGTTTGATAGAATGGGGCCCATGTGACAATGACACACATGTGAGAGATTTAAGCCGTTCATTAGGTAGGATATACTGTGAACATGCCTTAAATAAAAAATAATATTTTATTCACGATCATACATATCAGAATTCTACGTAGAAACTGACAGCGAGTGGGCGCCCCACATAATAGCTAGCAGGGCCCCATATGGCAGTTAGCATAGATTGTGTCATCAGCACCATCAGACAACACACATGTTTGAGATTTAGGCCATTCATCAGGTATATGGTCCCTACTCATGGCTTAGTGGTAGACTCACAAGAGTTTCAATACTAAGGTCATGTGTACTAACAGTGGGGGGTGTGCACTAATCCTAAAAATTAAATATAAAAAAAAATTAAAAAGAAAAAGGAAATATTGTGAACATGTCCTGAACCAGAAGTAATTTTTTGCAGGGTCCATGGGAGCGGATTAGGTGTTACCCTTACCATGGGCCCACCTTGATGATTTATTATAGATCCATGCCGTCCATTCTCTAGCCAATTTTAGGAGGGTTTACAAAATACTAAGCAGCTCCACATCTCAAGTGGACCACACCATGGGACACAGTGTTGATTAAGTGCCTCACCATTAAAAATTCCAAAGGGCCCATAGTAAAGTTTTCGTAATGTTTATTTTCCATCCAACCTGTTGATAATGTCAAGAAAATCTGGATGAAGGGAAAACACAAAGATCAGATTAACACTTTTGTGGCCCACAAAAAGTTATTAATGTTTATTCATCACTGTTTCTAGAGGTGTGGTCCACCTTAGATTTGTATCTCCTTAAGCTGTTCATGCGTTCATGGTCCATATGCAACGTACTTGTGTGGTCTTTACTCAAATAACTATTGTCTCCCATGCAATCAGCTGTGATTTCCATATTTTGAACAATTCTTATATCTCAATGCAATCTCAACCATGCATTCATGCAACTTACATCATTTTGATGAAATAAATGCACGAGAAAATGAGTGTCCCATTTTCGTGATTTGGCGTGAATCCAGATGTAGCTAAACTGGGTGCGAACGAATGGTACTTCTTCAGCTTTAGGGACCGGAAATATGCCACCGGCCTGCGTGCGAATCGAGCCACGACGTCTGGATACTGGAAAGCCACTGGAAAAGATCGGCCGGTGATCGATCCGACCAAACGGGAGCTTGCTGGCATGAGAAAGACTCTAGTTTTCTACCGTGAAAGAGCTCCGAACGGCATAAAGACGGATTGGGTCATGCACGAGTTCCGGCTAGAAAGCCCCCACACACCTCCTAAGGTCTCATCAGTCATCACCATGCATGGTGCATCATCTGCATGTGGTAATTACCATATGTTGGAGCTGTGTGGAGCCCACCTGTTATGTTCATGTTGAATCCGAACGGTTCATTAGGTGAAACTCCTCGTGGGAACCGTACATCCCAAGAATTATTCATACCAAAATTCAGGTGGGCCACACTGTAGGGAGCAATGTATGATTATGATATTCACTTCTGTGGCCCACCTAAGTTTTGGAATGTAGTAAGTGTCCCTTAATTCAACTGGGGTGAAGTTGATTACTAGGTTGGATGACATATGTACAACACGGTGGACCCCACGTTCCATCTTGAGACTTATGTTTCCTCCCATGTGTCCCCCATTGTTCCTTTGGTGTGGACCACCTAATTTACTGATCTGGCTAGATTTTGAGGCATAGGCTTACGGTTGGGGGGCACATCTAATGGACGGTTTCGATGGCTCTCACATATCACAGTGGGCTCTGTACAGCCTAGACAATCTGGTAATTCCAAGTGCACGCACATACACTTTTTTTTTTTGGGCGTGTGGCATGTTAAAAGTGGGCACGACCTGATGAATGGTCCGGATCTCAGATATCCCTTCCATCCAATGGTGAATGGGCCCGTGCATGGTAACTGATCTGATGCCGGGCTGGCATTCTATTGAAACCCCTGAGGTGGGACCATTCCACGGGCGCTAGCTGGATCAGCTTGGCCCTTCTGCACAATCATGTGTTGATCCAGACCGTTCATCTAGAAGGACCTATAGTGCGTGGTCAATATGGAAAGAACTGTATTTCTTGGCCCTTCATGCAATGGTTAATTAAACTTCTGGGCCGTTGTTTCCAAGTCACTTTGTATGGATGATAACATCTCAGTGATATTCTTTCTTCTTCTTCTTTTCGTTTAGACCATCTGAGTGGGAAGTCCTAGATGAACGGTCTCGATTATTGCATGGATGGATGGAAGGGGCATGCAAGCCGTCCTATCAAACGTCTACTTGGACTGAACTTTGCTAGTGTTGCCTCCCATTTGTTATTTTCCCCTTTTTGTGCCCAAGGAGGGGGCCATCCTCATCAATCATCTAAGTGGGACTTGCTGTGTCTGGTCCACCTCGATCAGAAACGATGATGTTGAAATCTCGACCATTCTTTCTAAACATCCTTTATATGGACGCTGGAGATCTCTGATCAGCCATATGGCCCATGATAGTAGGACCGAGAAGATGAACGGTCTGATTCATGCCACGTGGCCACACACAAGAGGCGAGCAATGCTAGCAAACTATTCGTCTTCATTAATTACTAATATGCATGATTGCATGCTTAGGGCCGGTCGCCAGCGTGTCTTCCCTTGGGGCCCACACTCAGAGATTGATCGAAACCGTCCATCTTCTTGGTGCTACCATGATCAGCTGTTGTGCAATGATCACCCTTCAAAACGATCCTGACCTTTGATCTTTAGAGTTGAATGTTAGCCATTGAAAATATTTTTTCAGTGATCTACACTCACATGTACGCTGTGATGATCATAACCATCATATATACACAGTGATGGTTGCGACTTTTCTGTGGGCCGTACAGTGTCATTCATGATGTGAACAGTTTCAATCATCAGACCATCTCAACATGTGGACCCCAATGCAGCGACATATGCTGGCCATGCAAAACGAAGTACTCTTTCTATCAATGGTCCAGTAGTGTTTATGCTCGATCTCTGTGCTGTCCACTGTGAAATTTGTCAGACATTCACTCCATCCATCGTGTGCATGGTCTCAATTTCTCCCTCGATTCCAAAAATCAGGCTCATTAAAAGATCAGGTGGGCCACATCAGATGGAACAATGTAAAATCATGCCTAAAACCTCTAAATCCACTTGATGTTGTCCACTGGATTCATGGAATGGCCTGTTTTTTTGTTTAACACCTTTGTTCTATTAGAACATGTCTGATGAATGGATTGGATAAAATATACACATCACGGTAGGCCCCGCATGGTTGGGCATCCCCTGCCAACCGGTCCCTGTCAAATGGCTGATTTTTTATCCCATGGGGCCCTAAATATAAAATCCATGTGGTGTATCTTTCATCAAACTCATTAATTAAGGCGCGACTTGGCTGATGTGAGTGGTACTCAGGCCGTGGGATGCACCTTGATGTATGCATTGTATATCCACACCGTCCATCCATTTTTCCAACTCATTTTATATCATGAGACTCCAAAAAAATGAAGCAGATACAAATCTCGGGTGGACCATATTAACAGTGGTGAATGCCTATTAAAAACTTTTTATGGGCCACAAAAGTTATGAACCAGGCTGGTTTTTTTTGTATTCCTACATTTAGGTACAAATAAACATTATAGTGGTCCTGGGATGTTTTTAATGGTGGCATTCAATGACAACTATTTGGTGTCGTGTGGTTCACCTTAGATTTGTATCTACTTCAATTTTGGGCCTGTGCCATTAAAATGACTTGGCAAAATGAATGAACAAACATAGATATACTCAACTCATATGTCAAGGTGGGCCCCACAGTAAGGTACCACCCACATGGCTGGTTCCAGGTAGGAGTTGTCGTAGCTCCATTAATTAGGTCTAACCATATCTGCCTGGGGCCACCGTGATGTATCTCTTTATCCACGCCGTTCATCTCTTTTCGAAGATCATGCTAGGGTATGGCCCTAAAATTGAGGCAGGTCCAACGCTCCAGTGAACCACACCAAATAGTAAGCTTGGTTGCATTAAATGCACATTAAATGCAAGAGTCATCTATGGTGTGGCCCACTAGAGCGTTGGACTACCTCATTTTTGGGCCCATATGATCTTGGAAAAGGGATGGACGGTGTGGATAAAGAGATACATCACGGTGGGCCCCACATAGATCTGGTCGGACGCAATCCGCTTCCATGTTGTAGACGATTTCGGTGCTCACATGATGCACGGAGTGGATGCCTGACACACATCACGGTGGGGCCCATCAATCTTTACCTCTAATGACTGTCATCCAGCGTCCATTTAGCCGCTCTCTTCATATTGTTGCTAATCTGTCTTACAATGGTGGACAGGAGGATTGGGTGTTATGTAGAGTATTCCACAAAAGCAAAGGAGAGCCGTCCAAATTCAGCCTTGAAAATGAGCATGACAACATTGGGTGCTCCTCTCCATACGTCGAGTCATCTCCTCCGTCCATTGGCCAAAGCATATTACACGGGTATGATCCAGATCAAAACGGGCTATTCATCAATGGCCCACATTATGATCAAGATCAAAGTACACTACTAAATTCAAGTGTTCTTCCCTTCAATTTCCTTGACTTTCCTCATGGAGTGGATGATACACCATCAATCATGGGAATGAGTGAAAGAGGTGCAGATGATTATGGATTTCTATTGGATATGGGTCCAGTCTATCAAAACTTGGAGGTTGGTGGGTCCCAAAATTCAGAAGAGGTGGGGTTTCAGAATGTTAAAAATAAGGGCCTCCTTTAGAAAGTGCATTTGCTTCACACACTAAAACAGGGCACACATGTGCGAGATCTGAAACGTGCATGAGGCAGTCCACACAGTGTTATGTATGTGATCATCAGGTGGCCTGAACGTGCACCAAAATGAGCAGTTCAAAGATATTGGTCGACTGGGAAAATTATATGTGACAGTGTGGCCCACCTGATGAACAAGTATACCTGATATTTGAGAAACCACATGTCCGCTGCAAGGATCGCCTGACCAAAGGCTCAGATCTCGCACATGTGTGCTTGTGTCCGCATGTGAGATCATGAAATTCTTTTGTAGATTTGGATTGTAGAGGTGAAGTAACTGTGGTGTACAAAATCTCTTAGGTTGGTTAAAATAATTCAAGATTTTAACTGTAGAACTTTCAATTTGGAGGACCTTTATAATAGTCCGTAGTACTACCTTCAGTAATACTGTGCAGAATGTACTTGATTCAATGGATTTTTATTTACATTGTGACTGCCACGGATATTAATACCTGTCATAGAATGTCCACTTATAGTAGTAGAAAAATAAATCGGCCGCTATAACGCATATTTCTTATAGTGATCTTAAGCTCCAGGGGTGTCTCATCACGGGTCGGGTTCAGGCCAAGACTCTTGGACCCTTGGGTCAGGTGGGTCAGGTCTAAAATTTAGATCCGCAGCATTAGTCTCTGGGAATGACAGGTACATGTGAATCTATTTCTGGAAAACATATTTCTAGTCTAAGAAATTTTCGTATATGGTTTCCTTGTAACAAGAAAGCTTTCAGGGAGGAGAAGAGAAGAGAGGAAAGACCTTTTTAATCTTTTTGAAAATATCTTCAACGGTTAGAAATTTCTTTTTCAAAATTTTGTAGAGCATTTCTTAGGGATGTAAATTTTAAAGGATAAATTTTGATAGTTAGGACCTGTTTGGATGGATTGCAAATTAAGGGAATGGAATGGCTTTGTTTCAATGGGACATATATACCTATTTGGAAAGCAGTAAATACAGCTGCAAAGGGCATGGTTGGATCATAAGTTACTTTACATAAGTTGAACATAAGTTGCTTATACTTCAGGTAGATCATAAGTTGCTCATAAGTTGCTTTACATAAGTTGCTTATTTATTTATCAAATAAGTATGTTTGGTAAACAACATACTTATCATCAAGTAAGTAGAGGAGCATATTTGGTTTTCAACATCAAGTAAGTACTTATCCATCAAGTTTGTTTGGTCCACTAATATCCTCCCTCTATCATGTGGGGTCAGCCTTTGACGTGGACTGTTCACTATGTTCAGCCCACTTTAGTCCTATCTTCCATGTGAGAACTCATCCATCATGTGGGGCCTACCTTTAATGTGGACCATCCAGCTTGTGAGCCCACCGTCAATGCAGGTTATCCATCAAGTGGGGCCCACATTGGATTTGGACCGTCCATTTAATTTGGGTCATCCATCATGCGGGGCCCACCTTTAATGTGGATTGTCCATCATGCAGAGCTCAACTTTGAAGTGGGTTGTCCATCATTGGAGGCCTTAGTTAGATGTGGATCATTCATTCTTAGAGGTCAACCTTCAATGTGGACCATCCATTATGCGGGGCCCACCTTTATATGGGTCATCCATCATGCGGGGCCAACCATCAATGTTATTGTCTATCATATGGATGCCAACTTCAATATCCACTATCCATTGTTTGTGCCCCATCTTTGATGTGTGTCATCCATCATGCGGGGCCCACCTTGGATGTGGCCATTCATCATTGGGGATGACCTTTGATGTGGACTATCCATTATGTGGGGCCCACCTTCAATATCCATCATCCATTGTGTGGGCCCCACCTTAGATGTAGGCCATCCATCAGTTAGAGGCCTACCTTTGATGTGGACCGTCCACTATGTAAGGTCCACCTTGTATGGGTCATCCATCACATGCGGCCCACCTTCAATATCCACCGTCCATCATGTGGTCCCTAACTTTGATGTAGGACATCCATCACACTAGCTCACCTTGGATGTGGACCATTCATTATGTGGGACCCACCTTGGAATGGCCATCTATCATGTGGGCCCACCTTTAATGTCCACTGTCAATCATGTGGAGCCGACCTTTGATGTGGATTGTCTGTCATGAAGGCCCCACCTTCAATATGGGTCATCCATCTTGTGTGGCTCCAATTGGATGTGGGCCATCCATCATTAGGGCTCGGCCATTGATTTGGACCGCCCATTATGTGATGCCCATCTAAATGTGGATTATCCTTCATACAGGCCCCTATTAATGTTAATTATCCATCATGTGGGACCCACCTTCAATGTCCATTGCCCATCATGCAGAACCCACCTTTGATGTGGACTGTCCAATGTATGGGCCCTACCTTTGAAGTGGGTTGTCCATCATACATCACCCACTTGGATGTGGGTCATTTATCATTATGAGACAACCTTTAATGTGGACCATCTATTATGTGGGCTCATGTAAATACGGTTCATCCATCATGTGGGGCTCACTTTTGATGCGATTCTATTGTGTGGGACCCACCTTTGATGTGGAAAGTCCATCATGTGAAGCCTCTTTCGACATGAACCATTCATCACATAGACAGATGAGAGAAAGAAAGCAAAGAAGAAAAAAGTTAAAAAGCAGAAGTAAAAGAGAGAAGTTACTTTCATCACATAAGTTACTTTTACAATGGCACGTAAGGGGCATTTGGATTGTAAGTTACTTTAGATAAACTACTTATGCCTTAAGTAGCTTATCTTCATATCTACTTACACGTTGATAAGCTTGTTTGGTAAACAATATGCTTGTTAGCCAAAATGTAGAAAAGTATGTGTTATGGGTAGATTCGGGTTGAGCTCAAAGCACAGAAGGCTTTCTACCAATGTTCATATTTCGCTTGGCCTGGGTCACTCGGCCTCAGTTTATTCAGCCTCGGTATACTCAGCCTGGGTCACTCGGCCTCAGTCTACTCGGCTTACTCAACCACTCTCCAGCACTCTACTCTCCAGCGCTCCACTCTCTAATGCTCGAACTGCCATAAATGCATGTGGGAATCAAGGAGAAAATTTAAGAGATAAGGAATTATCCAGCCTCATCATAATCCATAACAGGCAAAATCCAGATTTCCTACCACAAATTATGGAACCGCCACAAATCGTGACCCTCTCAATGCTTATGACGTGGCTCTCTAAATATCTATCAACAGCCCTCCAAGAAGCCTATAAATAGAGGTATTTTCTATAGTCTAAGGTATGCAATATCATATGCAACACCCATCACACAAATCTTCCTTTCAATATACGTACTAACTTAAGCATCGGAGGGTCATCAGCCGGTACCGCCGACGGTCATCCTAACCTTTTGTGGAGATTGCAGGTCCTTTGATCCAGTCCATTCAGTCCTTAATCACAGGTTTGACGACGAAGATTCGAAGTTGGTCCCTGATCAACATCTGTTACCCATTTTTGGCGTTAACAGATTGGCGTCATTTGTGGGAACAACTAGATCGTTCTCATCTGTTTTTGTCTTCATCGATCAATCATTGTTCACCTCATCAATGACGAGATCTAAGCATCCTTCCAATTTACATCAATCACCTTCATCACAAATATCAATTTCCACCCTTAATTCCTCTTCATTCTAGCACGTGCGGATAGCATGCTTAATTGACGGAGTACATCCGTCCATCCATTCCTTCAACGATCCAAATGTTCCAAATGATGCAGCCATATCTCTTTCATATCTCACGGATGATGTAGATGATGCAGATGATGTAAATGTTCCAGATGATGCAGCTATATCTCTTTCATATCTAACAGATGATGTAGATGATGTAGATGATGCAAATGTTCCAGATGATGCAGCCATATCTCTTTCATATCTGACAGATGATGTAGATGATGCAGATGATGCAAATGTTCCAGATGATGCAGCCATATCTCTTTCATATCTCACTGATGATGCAGATGATGCAAATGTTCCAAATGATGCAGCCATATCTCTTTCGTATCTCATAGATGACGTAGATGATGCAGATGATGCAAATGTTGCAGATGATGCACGCCATATCTCTTTCATATTGGATGGATGCAGACGATGATCCAAGCTCATATCTCTTTCAACAGTCCAGATTCAAAGAGCGGCTGAAGGATCAACCGTCCATTCGACCCTTCCATCTTCAATCTCCAACGTGCAGCCCTTCAAAGACCCAACATCAACTGACATCCAGTAAAGTGGATGTCCATCAATAAGTAGCGAACACTAACTCATCTATCATCTAACTCGAAGAATTTCACCACCAGCTTCAGATGTTTTCACCATATATCCAGCAAGGTAAATCTCATACATATTTCCATCAAGCAAGAAATAAGAAAGAAAGAGAAGGAAATCCGAAACAAGATATTTTCCATCTAAGAATTCCAACAAAAAATAGAAACAGAAAAGTCATTCCCATTTTTGAACCTTTGGGCCAGTTTGTGGGGGCCACTTTGATGATTTTTTAAATCCGTTCCGTCCATGTCGAGGAACAACTCGATGCCGAAAAAACTGAATAAATTTCACGTCAATCCAAGCTACGAATTGACTATGGCGGCCAAAACAATATGAACTGTCTAAAAAGTTTTATGACGGTTCACTTATATGGAGCAGCTTTATCAAAGTATTGGCCTAGGCACTCGGCTCGTCCAGTACTCGGCCTTTACTTAGCTCGTCCCAGTGTACTCTCCTCAGAGCACTCCTCAATAGAGTACTCCCCTCAGAGCACTACTCCTCAGCAGCGCACTCTCCTCAAAGTACTCGCCTTAGAGCACTCCTCAGCAGAGTACTCCCCTCAGAGCACCACTCCTCAGTAGCGCACTCTCCTCAGAGCACTCCTCAGCAGAGTACTCCCCTCAGAGCACCACTCCTCAGTAGCGCACTCTCCTCAGAGCACTCCTCAGCAGAGTACTTGTAATGACCCAAGTTTTTGAAATAATTAAAATAACAATTTAATTAATTATTTAGTAAATTATGTGAATTATTATATTGATAAATTAATAATAAATAATTCATAGGGAATTAGTATAAGATCCATTTATTAAAGTTGCTCAAAATGAACCCTAAAATAGTGTAGAAGTGTCAGATTTTACAAAACTCACAAATTCACAATAATTACGAAAATGTCATTAGTTAAACTTAAGTTAAACTGACAATTTTAAATATACCAGTTTTTTACGATCCGTTTCATACAAAACATCATATAATAGTTTATGGGCATATTTTAGCCGTACATGTTGAATTTCAACCCTCCGATTATCCTACAAATGCTCTAATCAGAAATCGGGCAATAAGTGGGCTATCGGACCTCAGATCTGCCTCATTTTTTGTGTCATGCCTTAAAATCATGTGGCCTAACTGATGAGTGGTGTGAATTTTACACATACATCACGGTGGGACCCACGTGTATTACGTGCACGTTAAACCACACGGTCAACGCGCGTTGACCGTGTGCATAAAGGAAGACGCAGCGTCTTCTTCGTCCGCTGTTGCGACAGCAACGTCCGCTGTCCGTCGGACAGTCCACACCATCCATCATGGTGGACCCCATCTGGAAATCCATTCCGTCCATTATGTAGCCCCCTCTTGGGACTACTAAGGGAAGAATTTAGTTATGTAAGTAGAAGCCAGAGTGGACCGCACAATACGTTTATACCCGGAACTTAACGAAATAGAATGCTCAAGATCGGGACCGATCCTATGCATGGGTCCCTGAAATTTTAAGGGATTGTTTTCGTGGACCCTATCTACGGTTTTAACGGTTCATATAGTACCAAGTGTGGATGTAGAGGGAGATCTGAAATCTTGATCTTTTCCTTCTCCCACTCAAACTCAAACACGTCAGTCCCGTTCTTCCGTCCGCAAAACGCTACCTCTGGCATATCAGTGTGCTATAAGAGGCCGTAGTCGTGTCTCCCCTCCCCAGTAAGACGTAGAGAGAGAGAGAGAGGGAGACGTTAGAGAGAGAGTGAAAGAGAGAGAAGAGAGAGAGTGATCGTAGGGGAGGTTTCCTGTGTTATTGTCGTTCGTGTTGCTAGGGCAACAACCCAGTAGCAAGGAGAGGAAGAAGAAGAAAGAGAAAGAAAAAGAAAAGAAAGAAAAAGAAGAAGGAAAGAAAGAAAGAAGGAGAGAAGAAGAAATTGTGAGTTTCTCTCTCATATATGTTTCACTGTGTATTTCGAAGTTTAAATTCTTTTTATTTATATTTTAAATTCCCAGTTTAGAGGTTTGAATTGTTTTATATGGGTTGATTTATGAGTCATATTGATGATATATAAAATTCTCTACAAATTGTGTTTTATATGAATTTAATACCAAGTTTGCGTTCTACATGTATAAGTCGATTTTGAATTATCCTGGAAGAATGTGTGGGAATGTTGATTTTGATTTGATTCATGCATAGCACGATTTGAGGACTCCAGTTATTACCGTAGGGTGAGCACCCTGGTGTGTGCAATAGGCCCATTGATGATTGTTTGGGTGAACGCCCAAGTGTGTGCAACAGTCCCTGGTTGAGTGCCCTGTGTGTGCAATATACTCTTCTGATAGTCCATCGATTGTGGACTGGGTTGGTTGAGCTCCCTAGTATGTGCAAGATACCATACTAGCGTACCCGGTGGATGTCAGATGATTTTGGCAGGTTGGGTGAGTTCCCTGGTGTGTACAAGAGACCAACTCTGTAATTGTGAAACAGTGTAAGCCTGACTATAAACTGGCCCTGGATGTTCTACTGATAACCGTACTGAGATTGTTGAGGCATACTTGCATACCATGCATCACGTGCATGTTTGAGAGATTTTGGTTTGATAAAATTGTCATTGGATTTGTAATGATTTGTAATTTAATGATCAAGTGAATTTTCTATATGGAATTACATATGTTAAACTATATGAGAATACCCACCAGCTTTTATAGCTGACGCAGTGTTATGCGATTAACCGTAGTGACAGGTGATGGTTTGGAAGACTTCGAGGAAGCGATTCCAGATGAGGGAATACTTGAGAAGATTTTTAAGAATTGGTTTATTTTGATTTCTAGTTTGAAAGTATTGATGTAATAAGGCCCATTAAATGGCCATTAGTTTAGACAGTTAGAGTAATTTCGTAGACCCATTGATTAATAGTTTAATTTTCAAAGTTTGGTTTATTTTTATTCGATATATTTGGTACCATGTGAATGGAAAAGAAAAATACCAGTTGTGATTGTGAAGGATTCATTCATTATTTACATAACACCCTTAATTTCGAGATTTGAGTTTATATACTCGAGTGTCGAATTTTGTGGGCGTTACAACACTCCCCTCAAAGCACTACTCCTCAACAACGCACTCTCTTCAGAGTACTCACCTCAGAGCACTACTCCTCAGCAGTGCACTCTCCTCAGAGCACTACTCCTAAGCAGCGCACTCTCCTCAGAGTACTCTCCTCAGAGCACTTCTCAGTAGAGTACTCCCCTCAGAGCACTACTCCTCAGCAGCGCACTCTCCTTAGAATACTCGCCTCAGAGCACTCCTCCTTAGCAAAGTACTCCCCTTAGATCACTCCTCAGCAGCGCACTCTCCTGAGAGTAATCTCCTCAGAGCACTCCTCAGTAGCATACTCTCCTCAGCAGCGCGCTCATACGTAGAATACTCATCACTCATCCCAGAGTACTCATCCATAGAGCACTCATCTACAGAGTGCTCATCCTAGAGTGTTCATCCTCAGAGTACCCATCCGCAGAGTACTCTCTGTGAGTGCTCATCCGTAAGTACTCTTCGAAGGGGCTCATCCATAAGTGTTCATCTGAATGTGCTCACCCATCGGCCCCGGCCTCATCCTTAATTGAAGAAATGAAGTCACGACACTTACCCATAAGGGGTCATCCCCACAACCATATAGTTTGACAAAACCACTCGTCCAAGAAACATGGAAAATCTCCAAGTCAGCAAGACTGACCACGACATGATTAATCGCCTTGACGGCCAGACCGACAGGTGCCCAAAGAAGCTGCCAAATGGCGAAAGACTACTTAGTGATTTCATCAGGCATGCGAAAGGATCCAATACTCGATCGACCCTTATTCCTTAAGAATACGAAGCTCTTATGAAGTGTCCGGCACTTCCCCTGATAAACTTCGTTATCCATACGAATGATCTTAAACCCGCCAGGGTTCATATGGATACTCCGGTATCGTATATTGACAAACTTTATTATCCATATGAAGGATCTTAAACTTGTCAGGGTTCATACGGATACTCTGGTATCGTATATTAACAAACTTCATTATCCATACGAAGGATTTTAAAGATTACATTACTAAGCAACAACTACGACTGGGGGCATCCCAGTCAAACACAAAGCATCCCAATCAAACGTAACTTCAAAAATTAAAGAAAAACATAAATTTTCTTTATTTCTGAAATATATTACAGGTAAACTTGGTTTGAAAGGAAGATCGAAATAGAGAAAAAGAAGCTACTCTGAAAGGAAGATTAAAAGAGGAAAAAAGAAGCCACTTGGAAGGGAAGATCAAAAGAGGGAAAAAGAAGCTGCTCTGAAAGGAAGATCAAAATAGGAAAAAAGAAGCCTCTCTGAATAAAATCCCCCTTTTGACATTGCCTCTCTTTGCAGTAGCATCTACCGCCACTTACACAGCCACGACCATAGCCTTTGGGCACATCGCCTCCGGGCCATATCTCCTCAGGGCCACATAACCTCCGGGCAACATTGCCTTTGGGCACCACCGCCTCTGGGTTATGCTAATTGAGCTCAGCCTACTCAGACGCTTTAGTAGTGACCTCTTTAAAGTTTCATGCTCAGACTTTCTGACCACAAAACTTGGGGGCCTTCTGTTACGGGTAGATTCTGGCCGAGCTCAAAGCACAAAAGGCTTTCTACCAGGGTTCATATTTCACTCGGCCTCAGTATACTCGGCCTGAGTCACTTAGCCTCCTCAGCCACTCTCCAGTGCTCCACTCTCTAGCGCTCAAACTGCCAATGTGCACAGGAATCAAAGAGAAAATGCAAGAGATAAGGATTATCTAGCCTCATCATAATCCATAACGGGCAAAACCCAGATTTCCTACCACAAATTATGGAACCGCCATAAATCGTGGCCCTCTCAATGCTTATGATGTGGCTCTCTAAATATCTATCAACAGCCCTCCAAGAAGCTTATAAATAGAGGTATTCTCTACAATCTAAGGTACGCAATATCATATGCAACACCCATCACACAAATCTTCCTTTTAGTATACGTACTGACTTAAGCATCGGAGGGCCATCAGCTGACACCGCCGGAGGCCGTCCTAACCTTTTGTGGAAATTGCAGGTCCTTTGATCCAGCCCATTCGTCCTTAATCACAGATCCGACGACGAAGATTTGAAGTTGGTCCCTGATTAACATCTATTACCCATTTTTTATGTTAACAGTATGTTTTATTTCTAACATCACGGATGTATTTATCCTTCAAGTTTGTTTGGTACATCACTATTTATGTGGGGCCAAACTTTTCAATGTGGACTGCTCATTGTGTGGGCCCCACTTTTGATGTGGTTGTCCATCATGCAAATTAGGAGCTAACCTTTAATGTCTGTTGTCCATTATGCAGGAACCACCTTTGGTATTGGTAATCCATCATATGTGGTGTTGAGCTCTTAAATGTGCATATTCTAACCCCATTTCATTCACCAACTATGCTTGAAATCCATGTTTAAATACCTACCTAATGCATGATTTTGTGGTTGTAAGAATGAGAGAGAGACTTCATCAATTGGAGGCTTAGGAGCCTTTTTTACAGGCCTTGAAGATCAAAGGAGCGAATGACCAAAGGTGGAGCAAAAGTGCATTGAAGATGAGGGGGGAGAAGCTGAAAAACCAACAACTTTCATATCCACCAGCCGGCCAGCTAAACCCTCCAAAAAAGCAGAAAACGATGGACGTTTTTAATGAAAGCCGGTCACTTGATCGGTCGGCCAGATGGACTGGCCGTCCGGCCAGTCGGCTAGTGGGTCGGACTGTGAAGAAAATAGTCCAGAGATATTTGCATTTGTGGGCACTTTCTCCGGCCGGCCGGTCAACATCCAGAAACACCTGGAGCTTCGAAAATCTCTGTGCAAAACATTAATTTTGTGGGATTTCTTGAAGGTTCTTCGCAGTGGGAGCCCTAAATCCATAAAAGGGCACCTAGGTTTCGTTTCTAAGGCATCCTAGAAGAGATCTACTACTGTGTGAGGTGGCGAAAGACGGATTTGGAGTTCTACAACTCCTCCTAGTTTGTTTCTTTTAGTTTTCATGCTTTCCTTAGTTGATTTCATGTTTCCTTGGATCATGATCGGCTAAACCTCTTAGCATAGTGAATCTAAGATGTTTTAATTCGTTTACATTGGTTTCAAGTTGAATTTTTATTAAAGAACAATGGTTTAAAGTTTGAATAAAATTCTTAAGTACTTTCTCTTAATCTCATGATGGCTCATGGATGTTTGGAAGAGTTACTTTAGTTCTTAATTGTTTTAAATGGATCTAGACCTGTAAGCTCTGAGGAATCGGATTCAAGACGCTCTAGACTTGGATTCTCATGTGGGAACTTCTAACCAAAGTTATACTTTTCTGAATTTCTGAATTATGGATGATTGTTTATGTGATTTGAATGAAGTTCAAATCATGATATATTTAAGCTTTGTGACAGGGTTTAATGATTATTATGATTGTGATCTTAACCTATTGGAATTAGGATTGACCTATGCAATTGAGTGTACTCAAGCCCTAACTTGAATTGAGGGAATCATCTATTTGAATCACACATATGATGGAATGTTTGTTATAACTGCTCTATCATCCGGCTATATAGGATTTGATTTCGATTCTAGTTGTGTAATTGTGAAACCACAGCGAATTAAGCATCAAGGATTGCTACAAGTGGATCCTTGAACCCCTAGTGCTTCTTTTATATTGATTGCATTCACCTTTAGTTTAAGAATTCTATCTACATTCAATTATAAAAATCTGTTTAGTTAGATCTCAATTAGAGACTATTGAAAGTGTTTTATGAATTCCTATACAAGTCCCTGTGGATCGACCTCGGTCTTACCGAGATTATTACTACATCGCAACCCTACACTTGGGGAAGCAAACATGTGGCCTACTATTAATGTTATTGTCCATTATGTGGGGCTCACCTTCAATATCCACTGCCCTTCTTGATGATTGTCCATCATGTGGCGCCCACCTTGGATGTGGGCCACTCATCATTAGTGTCAAACTTTGGTGTGGACCATGCATCATGTGGGGCCCACCTTGATGTGGGTTATCCATCATGTGGGGCCCAACTTCGTTATCAATTACCCTTCATATGAAGCTTATCTTTGATGTAAACCGTCCATCATGTCGGGCCCTCTTCAATGTGGGTCACCACCATGCATGGCTTGCCTTGGATATAAGTCATTCATCATTAAGGGTTGACCTTTGATGTAGAGTGTCCATCATGTGGGGCCCACCTCAATGTGAGCCATCCATCATGTGGGGCCCACTTCAATGTCCACTACCCATCATGTGAAGCCCACATTTGATGTGGACCGTCCATCATGCATTTTTGTAGGCCCCACCTTTGAAGTGGGTTGTCCATCATACCAGCCCGCTTTAAATGTGGACTATTTACCATTAGGGGTCGGCCTTCGATGTAGACCATCCATTATATGGGCCCACATTAATATGGGATCATCTATCATATGGGGCCCACTTTTAATATGAATTGTCCATCATGTGGGCCCCACCTTCAATGTGGACAGTCCATCAAGTGGGGCCTCCTTTGATACTTATAGTGAGAGAGCCTCATTTGACATGGACCATGTGAGAGAGAAAGAGAGGGGGAGAGAGGCAAGTAATAAATCAAAATGTTAAAAAAATAAATAATAAATAAAACTTCATCAAAATATGTATAGATTTTACTAAGTACTTCTACAATGATGCTTGCCAAACTAACTTAAGTGGGAAAAGTAACTTAATGACTTAAAATAAGTTAAAAAGTAACTTATTTAGGGTTCAATTCGATACCAACAAGTTATATTTTAACTTATGTTAAGTAATTAAGTTGCTTTTTTCACTTAAGTTAGTTTGGTAAATCATTGTCAAAGTAACTTACGTGTCAAAAGTTACTTATCTTAATAAATTTTACTTTTTAACTAATGACTTTTCTACTTTTCTCTCTCATGATCTATATCAAAGGAGGCCTCGTCCACATTGAAGTTGGGCTCACATGGTGGACGATCCACATAAAAGGTGGACCCACATGATGGATGGCCCCATATTAATATGGGCCCACATATAGATGGTCCACATCAAAGATGGCCCATAATGATTTTAAAAAAAAACTCACATCTAAAGCAGGCTAGTATGATGGACGACCCACTTCATAGGTGGGGCCTACATGATGGATGGTCCACATCAAAGGTGGGCTCCACATGATAGGCAGTGGACATTGAAGCTGACCCCACATGATGGTCAATAACATTGATGGTGGGCCTCACTTGATGGATGACCAACATCAAAGGTGGGCCCTACATAATGAATGGTACACATTAATGGTTGGGCTATAATGATGAATGGCCCTCATCCAAGGTGGGCCCCGTAAGATGGATAGCCCACATTAAAGTTGGGGCACACACTATAAATGACCCACCTCAAAAGTGGGCCCCACATGATGGATAGTGGTTGTGAGAGGGACCAAACAAACTCGATGGATAATTACTTATTCGAAGTAACTTATGATCCAAAACGCCCCCTTAGTGGTATCTAAACAAGCCCTTATTAGACTAAGGAGTCGTTGGGCATCTCTATAAATAAGAGTTTATTGGTTTATTTCTATTTTTAAAAAAAGGGCTTTTAGACCATTTGGTAAAAGTATAATCATGTCCTTATTTCTTTATAAAGTAGCAAAGAAGCTCTAATTTAATAAGCTGGGAATGTTACTTTTTGAAATGGAGCTTATTCGGCTTAAGCGGGTAGACACTTTGGACTAATTTTTGGATAAGTTTGCCCTTAAACTTTTCAAGTAATTCCCATCTTACCCTCTTCTCTTTACAATTTCTTCAAGAAAGGCCCACATAATGAACGACCCATAGTGAAGGTGAGCCCCACAAGATAAATGACCCATATCAAAGGTGGGCCTACATAATGCATGGTCACATCAAAGGCAAGCCCCACATGATGGATGGCCTGCTTCAAAGTGCGGCCTCGCATGATGAACGATCCACATCAAGCAGGCCCTACTTGATGATGGTCCACATCAAAGGTGGGACCCACACAATGGATGGTGGACATTGAATGTGAGACCACATGATGGAAGATTGACATTAAAGGTGGGCCCACATGATGAATGACCCATATTAAAAGTTAGGCCCCATATGATGGGAAATCCATAGCAAAGGTGGGACCTACATGATGGATGGTGGACATCAATGATGGGTCCCACATGATGGACTATCCACATCAAGTGGGTCCCACATGATAGATGTTCCACATCAAAGGTCGGACCCACGTAATGGGGAGCGGATTAGGTGAGAACACGGATCAACCAAGGAGGGTGGGACCCCTGACTGTGAGGCTCACAATGATGTATGTGTCTTAAATCCGCACTGTTCAACCATTTTGAAAGCTCATTTTAGCGTATGATCCCAAAAATTAAGTTGACTCAAATCTCAGGTGGACCACACCACAAAAATAGTCGTGATTAAATCTCTACCATTAAAAACTTCATGGATTCCACCAGAATGTTTATTTGCCATCCAACCTGTTGATAATGTCACAAACACCTAGATGAAGAGACCACATAAATATCATCTTGGTCCAAAGCTTTTGTGGCCTACAGGACGTCTTTAATGGTCAATCACCCCTGTTTCTTGTACTATGGCCCATCTAGGATTTGAAACTGCTTCATTTTTTGGATTATGACTTAAAATGAACTTTCAATGTGGATGGATAGCATGGATGTAGCCACATCCATCACAGTGGCCCCACAGTCAGGGATCCCACCTAATCCACTCCCCACATGATGGATGGTGGATATTGAATGTGAGACGACATGATGGAAGGCTGACATTAAAGGTGGGCCTACATGATGAATAACCCATATTAAAGGTTGGGCCCCACATGATAGACGGTCCACAGTTTCCTATGGTATGATCCACCTGATCATTGGATCTGCTTCATTTTTACAATAATTCCCTAAAATGATCTATAAAAATGGATGGATGGAGTGGATATAGAATACATACATCAAGTTGAGCCTACATTAAGGGTCGCACCCTCTTACATCCAATGAAAAGGAAACAAAAAAAACATCCAATAGGACCGGTTAACGACTAGGGATTTTGACTGTACGGACCCTCTTGTACAGTGAAATTCTCCGCTTATTCGTGTTGAAACTATTTTCCCTGACCGGCCCTCGATACTTTTTAAACTTTCCTTTGGATGAAAATACCCTTACGTATTGTATCTTGTGCCAGACAGTTATTAATGTGTGAAAAGTGAATTAAGCTTGATAGAAAAAAAGATAAAGTGGGGCCCATTGTGAGGCATGATGTTGATCCATACCTTCCTTTCATTTCAAGAGCTAATTATAATACATATTGGCAAAAAAAAGGTCAAGAAAGTGGATCACAATACAGGAAACATGGTAATTTATCTGAGACCGTTGAAAAGTTATTGGTGGCATCAAACCATTTGGATAAATATGATATCTGCTTTTTTTTTTTTTTTTGGCCTATTGTGAGGCATGATGTTGATCCATACCTTCCTTTCATTTCAAGAGCTAATTATAATACATATTGGCAAAAAAAAGGTCAAGAAAGTGGATCACAATACAGGAAACATGGTAATTTATCTGAGACCGTTGAAAAGTTATTGGTGGCATCAAACCATTTGGATAAATATGATATCTGCTTTTTTTTTTTTACCCATGTATCTTTGTTATTTATGAACGGGTTAGATGACATATAAACATCACTATTGGCCCCACAGAATGTAGCATGTACCGTTATTGTTCGTCTCTTATATGGACCAAAAAAAAAAAAACATTTTCATCAGAAGTTATGGCTGTTACCTTTCCCGATCCGATTTTTATATCCATTTAATTTAGTAGACCATCTAATGGTCGATCCAATCCGTTCATAATGTCGGTGGCCTAGGTTTATGTCGAATTAGTGTTGGATCAACGATTTTTCAAGTTATTGGGCGCCCACAATGATGGAAAAGAGTAAACGATTTCTAAAACAATACGTTCTTATTTATTGTATTGTGTATAACCTGATAAAAATCTTTCAATCATCATCTGGATAATTACATTCCTCCAAATTTCAGAGAAAATGAACGGATTAGATTTAACGAAAGGCTGAAGATAAGGATCAACCCCATTTCCTTCTCTTTCTTATCTGAGACGCACCACCACCTCTTTTGGCCTGGTTTTCTGTGGCTTAATCTTCTTCGACTCCAATCTTCTTATTGTACCATCAAAACAAAAGATATGGTACATCCATGTTAGTTGATGTTTTCTTCCCATATTTGTTTTGATGTGGGTCTAAGAATGGCTATAGTAGTGTTTTCTTCTAGATTTTGTTGATATGTGTCTGTGGATGATCGATATTGTGGTTTTGAAGAGGCCAAGATATGGTTCGGTGTTGAGACTGGCATGCGTCAATGATCATGATTGTCATACGATAAGGATCGGGATTGACATACATAAAGAGTCATGGTTGACATGCATAAAGGGTCGGGATAGACAATCCAAATATAATAACACCCGTATTTCTTTTACAGTTCAAGGTCGTGATAGTCATCCACAAAGGGTTGTGGTTGTCATGTAGTAATAGTCCAAACACAATACAGTTCAGGGTCATGATGGCCATCCACAAAGGGTCATGATTGTCATGTGGTAAGGGTCGGGATAGACGGTCTAAACAAAAAACAGTTCAGGGTCGTGATAATCATCCACAAAGAGTCGTGATTGTCATGTGGTAAGGGTCGGGATAAACAGTCCAAACACAATACAGTTCATGGTCGTGATAGACATCCACAAAGGGTCGTGATTGTCATGTAGTAATGGTCAGGATAGACAGTCCAAACACAATACAGTTTAGCGTCGTGATAGCCATCCACAAAGGGTCGTAATTGTCATGTCGTAAGGGTCGAGATAGACAATCCAAACACAACGGGTCATGACCGTTGTGAAAAGTTAGAGCGCCTGTTGTAAAAAGTGCCCTTTCTAAGGGCGTCGCACACCATTTGTGGGGCCCACCATCACTTTTTAGCGGAATCCAATCCAAGGTCGTGGTACCCATCCACAAAGGGGTAGCGGTTGTCATTTAGTAGGGATCGAGATAGACATTCCAAACACAATACACACAACGAAAAAATTGGTCTTTTACAACGGGCTATGACCATTGTGAAAAGTTTCTAACAACGATACCAACCCCATTTGTAAAATGAGGTTATTTACAACAGGCATAGTGTGTAAAGGGTGTGATAGTTATCCACAAAAGGTTGTGGTTGTTATGTGGTAAGGGTCGGGATAGACGGTCCAAACACAATACAATTCAAGGTCATAATAGCCATCCACAAAGGGTCGTGATTGTCATGTGGTAAGGGTCGGGATAGACAGTCCAAACACAATACAGTTCAGGGTCATGATAGTTATCCACAAAGGGTCATGATTATCATGTAGTAAGGGTCGGGATAGACAGTCCAAACACAATACAGTTTAGGGTCGTGATAGTCATCCACAAAGGGTCGTGATTGTTATGTAGTAAGGGTAGGGATAGACAGTCCAAACACAACGGGCAATGACCGCTGTGAAAAGTTAGAGCGCCTGTTGTAAAAAGTGCCCTTTCTAAGGGCGTCGCACACCATTTGTGGGGCCCACCATCACTTTTGAGTGGAATCCAATCCATCAATTATCCTTGGGATTTCATTTTAAGCCACGGTTAGAAGAATGGTCAACATCTGACACTCATATGGACCACAACACAAAAAAATATTTAATATGGAACGGCCACCGTTAATGTTTTTCAAGTATTGTGGGCCACACGTAGATCAAGTCAGCTTCATATTACCAACTTCTCATATAAATAAGGAGTTATAAAGAAAATGAACGGATTGGATCTATTTTGAAGTGGACTTAATGACAACTTACATCCACATCCTTGACTCGGGACTCTAGGTTATGTAGCTTCTTCTTCACTCAAATTCCGTACGGATGCAGGATTTAAAGCAAGGGTATTTTCGTTAATGAAAATGTTTAAAAGGTGTCAAGGGGCCTCTTTGGGAGATAAGTTTCCCGCATAAACAAGCGGTGGATTTCACCGTACTTGGGTGTCAGTACGGTCAAAATCCCTAACGACTAATATACCTCTTTTTGTTGACCGCATCAACAAAATGTTTGTACGATAGCCAAAAGTATCTTTATAGTCCTGGAGCATTACTAATCCATTATATTTCGATATTTTCTAGTCGAGCAGATTAGTTCAGTCAAACTTAGTCAATCTGGTCACCTTATATTGTAATGCAAGAGGGAGAGACAATTATCAATGAGGGAGGGAGAAGGAGATGGTTTAGTGAAATCCATGGATCGCAAGTGAGATCCATGGATCGCAGCTGGCAACTGTGGATCACAGTGTATAAAGTGGATTGCATATTACACATCTGCAATCCACAGATGTATAATCTGCGATCCACTTCACACATCCGTGATCCACAATTGCCAGTTGCGATTCACAGTACCCTGCTGTGATCCACATCACCCTGCTGCGATCTAATTCTCCCATCTATGATCCACAGCACCCTGTTGCGATCCAACTCTCACTCACATCTGTGATCCACAGTACTCATTTGCGATCTAACTCTCCCAACTACGATCCATGCATCTACGATCCATGGCTTCCATCTGCGATCCACAATACCAGTATTGTGATTCACATCACCCTGCTCGATCCAACTCTCCCATCTACGATCCACAGTATACATTTGTGATCTAACTCTCCCATCTGCAATCCAAAATACATTGTTGTGATCCAACTCTCGCTCACATCTACGATCCACAGTACACATTTGTGATCCAACTCTCCCGGTTGTGATTAGGGCTGTCAATGGCACGGATCTTTATCTGTATCCGATCCGATTTAATCGGATTCGGATCAACCTTGATCCGGCCCGTTAACGATCCGACCTAATAAAAAAAATAAATAAATAAAATAAAATACATATGAGAATCTCTCTCTCTCTCTCTCTCTCTCTCTCTCTCTCTCTCGGATATCCGGTCTGATATCGGGTCGGATCATAATCGGATCGAAAACAGATTTTGAAAATTTTAATCGGGTCGGGTTCGGATCATATACTTGTGATCCGAATTAGATTCAGGTCGGATATATTCTTAATCAGGTCGGATACGGATCATCACTGATCCGGCCCGTATCCGACCCGTTGATAGCCCTAGTTGTGATCCATGCTTCCATCTGCGATCCATGGCTTCTATCTGCGATCCACAATACCCTGTTGCGATCTACATCACCATGTTGTTATACACATCAGCCTGCTGCGATCCAACTCTCCCATTTGCAATCCACAGTAAACATTTGTGATCCAACTCTCCCATCTGCGATCCAAAACACCTTGTTGTGATCCAACTCTCACTCACATCTGTGATCCACAATGTACATTTACAATCCAACTCTCCCATCTGTGATTCAACTCTCCCAGCTGTGATCCATGGCTCCCATCTGTGATCCACAATACCTTGTTACGATCCAACTCTCTCATTTGTGATCCCACATCTAATGACTTGGAAGAAAACAGAAGGAAGAAAATGAAACATAAAACTCTTTTTTGGCTGATGTGGCAAGCCCCATGTCATGTAAGTGCCCTGGTTGGCTTTTATGTAGCCCATTTACTAGTCTGGAGGAAGATTCACTACATCCAAAGGATGGGGATTTTAATTTCATAGTATGGACAAAAAACTGAAGGCGAAACTCAACACAGATTGACCACAATAAAGGAAACAACACCAGAATTAATGTAAATTGTTTGGGAGTGAAGGAAACAACACTAGAATTAATGTAGATTGTTTGGGCCACTAAGGGGTTGGACGGTAATTAGATGAGGACCCACTTGAGATTTCAAAGGTGGCTGGTTCAAATGAATGGATCTGATTTTGCATTGGATACCCTTTCACTCTTTGTTGAGACCCACTTTCTTGATTGGGTCGAAACTGGCTTTAGCTTGGGGGTCACTCAACCATCATACCATCTGAAAATGAACAAATAGGCAAAATTGTTTGAAATATCTAGTGAATAGTGCTCTAAGGTTACAAAGATATTTTTGAAAGGTCTTTCACCGTGATGCTAAGTGGGGTCACCCATCAAAATTCAACTGGGCCCTTGTTTCCTTTCGTGCGGCTCACTTGAGTTTTTTATTAGCTTCAATTTTTTGTCACATATCTTAAAATGGTCTCAAAATATAGATGGACGGTGTGAATTTCTCACAAACATCAAGTTGGGCCCCACCTAAGCATCCCAGCGCAGGAACTTCTTGTGAAAGGCTTTTTCAGGAAATCTGCGTCCCATCCAATCAGTGGAGTGAGAGCTCATTCGATGCATGGCCCACCTCCTCTAGAGTCCAACCAATCGAAACCATAGTCCCTACATGGGAAGCGGATTAGCTGGTGTACACTAGAGACTTGGCTGGTGTATTGATGTCAGCAAGTTCTGTAGGCCCCATCAAGAGGTATGTGTTAGATCCAAACCGTCTGTTCATTTTTTAAGATCGCTGTAAGGCTTTATACAAAAAATGAACTGAATCCAAAGTTCAAGTGGACCACATTGCAAAAGGCATTGGAGAGTGAACGTCTACCATTAAAACCTTTTTGGGGGTGTGGACCCTCGCCGTTTCCGCGCTCCCACACGATGTTCTCGTCCCTTTCCCTTTCGGGAAAAGAAGGAGAGGATGCGTGAGTGTGAATCGCCGTTTGTGCCACTGGCTTGCCACGTTCTCGAGGGCTTTATCTGGTAGTCGTGTTTAAGCTGGATGTGTTTAAATGAGTTTATATAAGACCAGAGTCGCCACTAGCCAATTACTTCGAATCTACAGTCGGCTAGACCCTGTAGAAACGTTAGAGAAGGGGATCCGAAGATTCCTTCCTCTAAAATGACTCCTATTGATCTGCGGCCAGAGATTCGAGGTAAGGATCACGGTTACAGGGTGGGAAGAGGTTAAGCACCCCACACACTGCCCGTACCGAGGTACGGTCTCTACTTCACAGAATCAACCTAACACTTGAAAGTCTGTTTTAACCCTCGTACATTCTCATTGATGACATGATGCATGAATGCGGGTCTGAATAGTAAGAGTTTCTGACGGGCAGGTTCCAATAATAGGCAAGCCCGAAGCATACGCTCGAACTAACAGGTGCTTAATATAAGACGTATGCAGTGTGTTTGAATAATCAATGTGCTTTATAGTGAAGCATGAATGCAAGTCTGAACAGTAAGAGTTTCTGATGGGCAGGTTCCAATAACAGGCAAGCCCAGAGCATACGCTCGAACTGATAGGTGCTTAATATAAGACGTATGCAGTGTGTTTGAATAATCAAGGTGCTTGCAGTGAAGCAGGGGGGTTGGAAGAAAAGTAAATGTTGCACTTATGCTAGATGCAAATGAGATGATGCTGGAAAGGAACGGCTAGATGGACGGAGGTGTCGCAAGGGTTGGCTTCGAGTGGCTGGATCAAGACTTGGATGGCTTGGGAGGCTTGGGCCAGTGGTCAGGCTGGGCTGGACCAGGGCTAGGCTCTCCTCACTCGGGCTCTCCTTGGTGGAAAGATGGGCTAAAAGGGTGGAGAATGACTCAGACGGACGGGTCGCTGGACTGGATGGGTTGCTGTCCTGAAATGAGAAGGGGAGGGGGGTATTTATAGCAGCGGGCAGTGGCAGAACCCGTAAATATTTTTGGACGGCCCGCTGTGGGCCGCCCGTACGGTCATTCCTCAATTTCCAGCGCGCGGTACGGTCGTTCCTCGGGGCTGCTGTTTGGCTCGGTGGGTCGACTCAGTGAGTTGACTCAGCGGGTCGACTCGGTGATTTGACTCGACGGGTTGACTCGGTGTTTTGACTCGACGGGTTGACTCAGTGGGTTGACCCAGCGGGTTGACTCAGTGGGTTGACTCAGTGAGTTTGACTTTTTTAGGATTTTTTTACTCGCTTTTCTTATGGGGGGATTTTCAGGCTGATGTTTAGGGGTGGGTTGACTCGGTTCAGGCTTGAGTTGGGCTATGGATTGGGGCTTACAAGGGTGAGTTTGGCTGAGTTTGGACTTGGGATTTGGGGGTATGGTCCTCCATTCATCCAGCTATCTCTACCAACAGTGTAGCCGAAGGTGAGGTGTCTACAGATGCCCCTCTTTGGCAGAGGTTGCGTGCAACCGAATGCCAAAGCGAGTGGACACCCCACTTCTGACCCGGTCATCCATGGATCATGGTCTGAAATCTTTGCTTGCCTTTGCATCTGTGCCAGTTGATCATCTGAAAATCGATCACTCGCACATACCGCAGGAGTTTGGAGAAAACGTTGCGATTGTCCCTGCAGTTTGCTGCAACCTGGGTACCCAATCGCAACCCTTCCATTCCCGATCGGTACTAACATCGGAAAGGTACAGCAGAGCCTCTGCGTCGCTAGTCTTACGAGGATGCTGACCTTGAGACTGATTGTGTGATGTTTAATGTTTTCCCAGATCACTCCAGGAGTACTTGTTTCGCTTGACTGTCAAAGTGGTTAGACGCCCTACGTCAGATAGTCTTACGGGATTCTATTACGCCGACTTGGACTCAGTCAAGGTACTTCAGGCATCCACGCCTAGGTATGTGCGGGTGGACTCTTTCCACCCGATCTGCTGGTTTTGATGCTTAGTTTGCAATTCATTCTTTCCTTGATTGTGATCTGGAATCTTTGTTATCCTTTGTATCTGAGTCAGTTGATTGTCTAGAAATTGATAACTCGCACATACCGCGGGAGTTTGAAGAAAACGTTGTGATTGTCCCTGCATGCGCTGCAACCTGGGTACCCAATCGCAACCCTTCCATTCCCAATCGGTACTAACATCGGAAAGGTACAGCAGAGCCTCTGCGTCGCTAGTCTTACGAGGTTGCTGACCCTGAGATTGATTGTGTGATGTTTGATGTTTTTTCGGATCACTCTAGGAGTACTTGTTTCGCTTGACTGTCAAAGTGGTTAGACGCCCTGCGTCAGATAGTCTTACGGGATTCTACTACGCCGACTTGTACTCAGTCAAGGTACTTCAGGCATCCACGCCTAGGTATGTGCGGGTGAACTCTTTCCACCCAATCTGCTGATTTTGATACTTGGGTTACAATTCTTCGTTTCCACCTATTCAAATGGTTTCTTTGACCGAGCCTTTTGGCTTTCATCTTTTCGTATCTTGGCATGTGGTACGACCTCACTGACACTGGAGTTCAGTTCGACCATACTTTGAGTGCATTGGATCCGATGGTCTCCGGGGAAACCGTGAGACATCGGATCTTATTTGATTTTTTGCGTCTGCTCCTTCCCAGAGATATAGAAGATCTCCTGGTGTTTTGGAGGCAGAACTCTCTACTGGGAAAATATTTTTGAATTTTTGAAAAGATACTCACTCTGGGGAGTGATACTCCGTGGGGTTTTTATTTGCAGATAGGAATATTTTTTATCTTTTTGAAATGAAAATCTGGTTTGCACGCGCCTCCACTAGGGATGCCTGTGGGGTCTTTGGCTAACCGACTTTATTTTGAAAGTAGGTAAACATGATGATGGATGCGATGGATGTTGATGCATGGAGACACGTATGTGATGATGGATGCATGGCTTGGCTCATTCTCTTTCAGTTTGATGATTTTGCTTTTGCTGGAGATGCAGGGCATTTTGAGCTTATTGCTTCCAAGGTTGTGCTTCCCTGGGGTTTTTCTTTTTTATACGGGTGTTTGGTCAGCGGGTTGGTCAAGATCCCGACCCATGATCAATCAGGTCCATCGCCCCAAGATGCTGTTTCTTTGCTAATGAGAATGTACGAGGATGTTATCTGACTTCAAGATGTAATTGAAACGGTGTTTGGTCGCCAGTTTTGGTCAAGATTCCAATTTATGGGTGATTGGATCCGTCATCCCAAATTGTGAAGAGAGTGGAGTTTAAGACTCCTGAATTGTAGTGCAAGGGATAATGGCAATTTTTGTGATTTTTGTAAATATGTGGTCCGGATCTTTTACCTGAGTAGTCAAGGTAGAGATCGGTTATTGAAAACCAAGGAAATATTTTTTTGTGATTTTTGAAAATATTCGATTTGAAAGCAAGGGAAATATTTTTTTGTGATTTTTACAAATATTTGATTTGAAAGCAAGGGAAATATTTTTTTGTGATTTTTACAAATATTTGATTTGAAAGCAAGGAAAATATTTTTGTGATTTTTGTAAATATTTGATTTGAAAGCAAGGGAAATATTTTTTTGTGATTTTTGTAAATATCTTATTTGAAAGCAAGGGAAATATTTTTTTGTGATTTTTGAAAAGGTGATTTTGCAATGTTTTGGTATTTTGTGATTTTCCTGAAATGCAAGGAAAGATGTGGAATTTTCATCCACTTCCAGCTTCTACTGCTGGTGAGGCACCCGATCCATTTTACGTCAGCGAGCAAGACGAGTCTCACACAATTAAGTGCCGTAGTTTTACATCTTCGGATGAGGAGATTTTGAGGGTTTTCAGTCAACACACTCACAAAGTTACTTGTTCCTCATGTGCAATGCACATAGACCACGTATCGTCCGACGGACTCCTTCGGCCATAAAATGAGCCACATCCTCACATTTCCCTTTGTCATTCCAGTTTGGGGCCTTACATTGCTCACAATTCCGTGAGGGTGCGCTCTACCTCCCAACAGCCTTAATCCCCTTCATGAGTTTTGGGAACAGGAAACATCCGTCAGATTCAACAGTGACTTCCAAATCAAGGTTGTCTATCACGGTGCGTTCAACACGAACAGGATTGCGGGGCTCTGCCCGCCTCAGCCCTTACCTGTTTAAAAGATTCCGGACACCCGTACGATCAAGTGTCAGCCATGTCCGGAACAGGTTAGGAAAGGAAGCCCCCAAGAAGTTAATCCCAGTGTAGTTTTAGGTCTTCGGACAGCTGGGGATGAATTTGTGCAGTTGAAATTGATGGCAAAATATATATATATATATATATATATATATATATATATATATATATATATATATATATATATAATTTTTTTTGCAAAGGTTCCAGAGTTCAACTCAAGTGTTTGAGATTGATACTGGTTTTTATGAAAAACTCAAAAAATCTTTTTGGTATTTTGGAAATGATCCAGGTCATCAGATCCTGGCTTGGATGGCTGGGATCGATGCCGGTTTTTATTAAAAATCTCTCGGGATGTTGATCCCGACGTAGTTTAAGGTCTTCGGACCCAAAAAAAACTTTATGTACATGCTAAAAGTACATTCTTTTTTTGTGATTTTTTGAAAAATGTTCCAGGCTGTTAAATCTCAATTTTGAACGGTCAAGATTAACACTGGTTTTTATTGGAAATCTCTCGGAATTTTGTTCCCGACGTAGTTTAAGGTCTTCGGACCGTAAATATGTACAAGAGATATGTATATGCATATTTTTTTTGGTTTTCAGAAAATGTCCGGGGTCATCAGATCTTGATTCGATCCAGACTGATGCCGGTTTTTATTGAAAGTCCCTCGGGATCTTGATCCCGACGTAGTTTAAGGTCTTCGGACCCAACTATGTACATGTAAACAGTAATCAAGGGCGGAGATTCTTGGGATTCTTCTTGGAATGGTTTGGATCATCAGGTCGTGCCTTTGGATGGTTGTGATCACTGTTTGACGAAGTCAATTTTTTCTTTCTTTTCCTTGAAAATTCCATGAAACTTTTCCACATCATCAAGCCAATTTCCCACCAATTTCTCACAAGATGAGATTTTGGTGAGATTTCTTCCTTTTTCTCACCATTCTCTTCCATCACTTCACTCTTACAAGGAGGTACAAGACTCACTTGCAACCACCCTTCCCAAGGAGGAGTTCTTCCCAAGGAGAGAGGAAGAGAGGTCGTTTCACCTAGGTGGAGGGTAGGACGGCCCCCTGGGCGCCGCCCGGACAGCCCCTGACCCCTGGTTTCTTCAGTGGGTTGGGTAAAGGGGTGCACCCCCCTTTTCTATATAACATGTGGCACCCTTGCCCCCTCCAACGTGCAATCTCTCTCTTCTCTCTCTCATACTCTCTCTTTCTTAAAGTTTTCTCTCCCCTTTTGGTGGTTCTTTGCTTCTCTCAAGTGGTGGGCCTTAGAGAAGTTTTGGGACAGCAAGGTGGTCCCTCTTTGGTGAGTGGTAAAGGTATGGACCACTCCCTTTCTCTTTCTTGTCCTTTTTCTTCTTCATTGTCTCTTCTCATGACTCTTTTCTTTTTCCATGTAGCTATTCCAAAAGGAGTGAAGGTGGGCCCCAGCATTCTTGACCTTTTTTCTAGATCTCCAATCTATTTCAAAGGTGGTGCATGGAGAAGGATATTGCAAGCTTTCCATTTTTTCCTTTTCTTCTTTTCACACTCCCTTCATGTGTATGTAAAGGGTAATTTTGCCATGTCCATCAAGTGTGCATGGCAAAATATACTATCTTTTCCATGGGAGTTGGGCCTCTTTTCATATGTATCAAATGGGCTCAAAGTGAAGCCATGGCCCTTGGTGTATTTGATGGGCCCAATGCTTCATTTTGGGCTCCCTCTTACTTTCTCTTTCTTGTCATTTCCTTTGGAGCTTTCTTTTTCTTTTCCATCTTCTTTCCAAGATTTGGGCCCATGGGCATGGTAGGGCCCATCTCAAGTTTTGGGCTCATGGGGCTCACTTTAGGTGACCCCATCTTTCTTCACATATGTATGGACCAAGGTGACTAGCCCGTTCTTCACTTGGATCTCAAGTGGGCTAGATTTCTTAGTTGGGCCTTTATGGACAAGTAGCCCAAATCTTCCACCATCTCTTGATTATGATGTACATCCTTGTACAAAGTGTGGTGGGTTCCTTGGATTTTTTTTTATATATGGATGGACTTTTGGGCCTTCATTGGAGCTTGAATTTCTTTGGACCATGTGTGCACCACTACACTTTGTCCATGTAGGCTTTTTTCCTTTCATGCTTTTTCTTTTGATGGATGGAGGACTTGAGTTACTTGATCATCTACAAGTCCCATGAGTGAGTTGTTCCCACAATCTCACTAAGTTCAAATGATTTTTTCTTGTGGGAGGAAAGTGGTCCTCAAGAGTTTCCTTAGATGTTATCAATCTCAAATGGATTATCCTCCTTCAAGTGAACTATCCATGCAACCATAGCTCCTTGAACTTCCTTTGGGGGGCTTGGTGGGTCATCCACCATCATTCTCAAATATGAGTGATTTTTCTTTCAATTTGTGAGAAAGAATGATACCCATAAGTTGCCCAATTTTGTCCCATGCTTTGGGGCACTTTGGATTTTGATCTTCAAGTGGGCTATGTATACCATTCTTAGCCATTTTCATGATGGTTGGGTGACTCATCAAGCCATGCCCTCTTGTGCTCAAATGTCTCCCTTTCTTGTAAAGAAATTGGTGCACATAAGTTGCCCAAATTTGTCCTTGCTTGGACATTTCCACCTTTAGTTCTTTATGTGGGCTATGTGCATCAAATTCTTTACCCTTGGCTTCTTTAACTCATATATTTATGGGTGGACCACCATGTTGTGCTCTCATGGTCAAAACTTTCATCAAGATAAGGCACATAGGGTTGCCCATGGTTGACCCATGAATGGGTTCTCATGCTTTTAAGTGGGCTATGTGCTCCCTTCAATCCATTGAGATGAGGCATTTGGGTTGCTCTTGGGGGCCCATTTCCCTCCTATTCTCCACTTGTCCATGTACGTGTGTAAAAAGATGAAAAACCTCTTAAGTGAGAATCATGGCCTTGGCATAAAAAGTGGACCAATCCTTGGCCACATATGGACTTTGGAGAGGGATTTCTCATGTGAAGTAGGATTCTTATCCCTTGTTGATCTCATGACACTTGAGTGTATTTGTTGTCCAAAGTATGTCCTTGGATGATGGACTTTTCTTGCCTAAGGCATGCCATGCAACCTTCTTTAAGGTAGGCCTTGCTTTCTTCAATGGGCCCAACACGTAACCTAGGTAACACATGGAGTTGGATTTTAGATCTTGCATTTGAATGTGAGTCCAATCCCATGGGTTTCCTGGATGATAATTTGGATTTTAACGGGTAAGGGATAGGGACTTACCTTGCCAAGCTTGTAGGATTCAATGGCAGACGGTACCAGAGGTCGTCGAGTGATTGATGAGGATGATCCTGCCTTCATCATTCGCCGAGGGGACCACATGTGTTCCTTGGCTATGGAGCACCAATCTCTTCCCGCTATCAAGGGTCGAGGTACCAGGGATCACTAGGGACAACTGGGTGAAGGATCCACAGCCCTTGCTTGAACAAGTATTGGCTGGTACTCCTTTTGCTGGCATCCTCACCTTACGTTTTCATAACAACAGTGCCAACCGCATGATGCTCGCGGCCCTTTGCGAGAGATGGCGGGACGAGACCCACACCTTCCAGCTCCCTTGTGGGGAATGGGGAATAACTCCCCTGGATATTTATATGCAAATAGGCTTTCCGTTTCATGGGGCAGTTGTTCCCCAAGTCAGCTCTCTGGCTCCCATCACTTCCATTAACTGGCTACTGCTTGTCGGTGATGTCCCACCCGAGGATGAATTCCAAGGCCATCAAGTAAAGAAGTGATGGTTCTATAACACTTTTGCCTCCGTCATCCCCACTACTGAGCTAGAGGCCCTCCACAAAGCACGGGCCATGATCACTTATGCCTTCGGGTCCTTCCTTCTCTGCCACGCCAATGAGAGGGTCGACCCTAAATTTCTTCGCTTGGTTGAGGATCTACACCACCCCTACAATTGGAACGGGGCTATCCTGACTCATATTTTTCAGGGTCTGGATAAGACCAGTCGGAACAGCCTGTCCTACACCGGTTTCTGGCCTGTCGTCGAGGTATTTCTTCATTCACCTTTCTTGGAGACATTTGCCTTCTTTCTCTCTCTGATCATTAGGTGTGCTTTTGCCCAGACTTGCTTTTATGACCATTTTTCCCATCTCGCGCCAAGGATGTGGGACGATATTGAGCCCTCTTTGTATCGCCACATGTACTGGCACCAACAAAACCGTCAGCGGAACTCCCGAGTTTCTGAGGAAAATTGGCGCGCTGACATAGACGGGTTAACCATTGATGATGTAAGTATCTTGCTTTCCTTATCCCTCGCTCTGTACTGTAATTGACCGTGGTGACCTCATTTGCTGTAGCTCGCTCGGATGCCGTATGCCAGCTTCCCTCTCTATTACACCCCTCAGCGTATGGAGGCATATGATGCTTCATGTCTCTGTATCATGCTTTCTAACGCTGAATCTTTTCAGTGGTATCTGGGTGAGAGGCTCCTTCGGCAGGTCACTGGGGTGGCTCGGGTCCCTTATTTTGCACCTCCTCCAGCTGCTCAAATCTCAGTTGATGAGATGGCTGATGCTCTTGTGGGCCAACCCGGGTTTTGTTTCACGATCCCGGATCGTGACTATGATGAGTGGTATTTGCTGTACGGCCAGGGGCCTCTGCTTCCTTCGCTCTATGTTCCAGGGGACCGTCGCAGATACGCTAGAGGCTCGGTGACTACTCCTTTGATGGATCTTTACCGTTGAGAGCGGGACGAGAGGAGGGACGATGACGACTATGTCGGTGACTTATAGCCTGCTTTTGTGAAGGTATATTCAGCTTGCTTGATGTACAACTTTTTCCTCTTACTTTCTTCTGAATCGAAATCTTTTGGGTGAATATACAACCTCAATTCTTCTCAGATTACTTGATGACACCTGGATGCTTTGGTTTCTGACTCATTTTTTAATGATTTGTGGGAGATGAGACTTCTTAACTGTATGGATGATGACTTGAACGATTCAGATTGCCTGCTTTGGCCTTGTGGGCCTTGATGATCAGATCTTGGATTCTGGCCTTCTTTCTTGGTGATCAAGCCTTTGATCTTGCCGTTTCATGACTTATGTAAGCTTTTTCATGGTTTAGATCATGCTGATCTAGTCTTTGAATGGCTCAGATTGTTTGATTCGGCCCTGTGGGCCCTCTTGAGACCTCGGCTTTACTTTAGAGCACCTCTTTTTGATGATTTGTGAGGCTAAGAAGGCTTCTCATGGTGTGGATGATGACTTGAACGTCTCAGATCGCTTGACTTGGCCTTGTGGGCCTACTTGATGATCAGATCTTGGACTCTGACCCTTCCTTTGATGATCCATCCTTTGATCTTGCTGTTTGATGGCTCATGTAGGTTCTTCCATGGTTTAGATCATGGTGATCTAGTTTTCAAATGACTTGGATTGCTTGTGGCCCCCTCTTGATCATCTTTCCCTCTCTTTGACTTGATCAGACCCATTCTGGCCGCAGTGCTTCGTGATTGGACCGGTGGTGTACCTTCCAGATGATCTTGATCAACCTCAATCGAAATCTGGAGTGGATTGGAGCCTTGGGCGGCCCTCAGGGTGCCATCTGCTGATGTAGACTGTCAGCCTCACCTACCAAGAACCATGGAGCCAATCCCGCGGAGAGAGAGGGAGCGCGTCCGTACGGGCGGCCCAAAGCGGGCCGCCCAAGGCTCGCCTCTTGTGCGGCCTGGGCTGGCTCGTGCTCGGACATTCTTCACAGTCCTCTGCTCTTGTCCCATGTTCCCTGCACGTCTCGGTTTGACTACAGTCATGAATATTCTCTTTATCTCATCTTCCCTCCTTCTTTTGTCTTCTTCTTGTTTTGTCCTTTCTTGGGCAATGGATGGTGGAGATTTAGGGGCTGTGGGGGCTGTCCATGGTGGGTCCCACACTTCAGGAGGTGGTGCAGGCTTTAATGATGGTGGAATCTCTTTAATGGATGGTAGAGATGGTGCATTGAATGGGGGCATTGATGAGGGGTTAGGGATGGTGGTTGGTGGAGCTTTGAATGGCCCCATTAATGGCAACCATGCTGAAATTCCAGATTTGAATGGGGCTTTGATTGTGGGAGAAATGGATGGCATGGATGAGATGGGAGGATGGGACATAGGTGAGGCTATACATCCCTTGAATATGGGCCACATGGATGATGTGATTGATGGAGGTGATGGGACCATGATGGACATAGATGGGCTGATCTCCTATCTAGGATGGGATGGATGGTTCAGATGATACCTTTGACGGTTTGGATGCTCTTGATGAGGGCCAGGATGTGCGGCACACTTGTTTGGGTGGACTTGATGTGATCATTGATGATGTCCCCCTGATGATGGACGGTGTGGATGCCTCGATGATCCCTTTGATCGGCCAGGGTGATGACTGGATTCATGATCTCCTGCTGGAGAGGGCCGCAGGTCCAGATCTGACTGTTGATTCTTTGATCGGGGTTGCCGGGACCCTTCTTGATGGTTCAGATGCATTTTTCGACGGTCAGATTGGCCAGGATGCCACGATGTGTGGTGTGATCTTCGCTGGTAGCCCTTTTGATGGAGAGTATCGTCCTTCTCCTGATCGTCGGTCTTTTGCGCACTCTGTTCATGAGGTGGGCGAGTCCTCTCATGCGGCTGAGGTTGTGACAGTTTCAGACAGTGATGCGACTATATCAGACATAGCCGTTACTGAGGGTAGGTCAGGGGCTGTCGAGTCTGCAGAGGTTACAGCTTTTCCTTCTCCTTCGCCCGTTGATCTTCCGATCCTCGATGAGCTATCATTGATTTCTGGGCCTTTTGTTCTAGAGGGGGTACCAGTGAGGACTTGTCAGCTGCTTCCTCATCCTTCTTGCTCGCCAAGGCTGCTTGCTTGGCTTGATAGTTTGTCAGCTTATGAGATTCGGGATTTAGGAGTCCTATGGCTTCGGCAGTTTGATCCATATGGCTAGAGTTGACATTGATTGGAGGATGCTCGGAGCTGCCTTGATTAACTGGGTCCCTTCGTTGAACTTGTTCGCGTTCAGCGATATGGAGATGGGACCTTCTTTGGAGGAGCTTGCACGTTTGACAGGCCTACCTTGGGATTATACTCAGTATTTCTCGCTGAAGACATCGCCGAAGACTGCCACACCGCAGAACTGGTTCGGGATCCCCTATCTTGTTCAGCCTGCAGCTACCGGCCAGGATGCTGTAATGTTCTCCATGGACTTGCTGTATGATCTTTTTTAGGTCCTCGGAGTGTGGTCGATTCTACCTTTGCTCGGAATGCACTGATGTTCTGTTTGATAGCTGAGGTGCTGTTCTCGGGATGGCGCAGGTCCCAGACTCCTTTGCTTTTTGAGGTGATGAGCCGAGCTATCCGACGGCAGGGGATCATTTCTCTCATCTTAGCCGAGCTGTTTAATGGGCTGACCGACTGCACCCTGGGCCGCACTCATGTCCTTCGTGGCTGTTGTGCCTTTCTTCAGGTATCTTTTCTACACCTTTTTTCTTCGTACTTTGTTAGGAATTGCTTTGCTCTAGCTGAACTTCTTTTCTTTTTTGTGATCAGGTCTGGCTATGGGAGCGTCTTTCTTTGACCGTTCCTGTTCCCTTTCCTGGCATTCCTAGCTCTGACGTCATGCATTATATCATGGAGTTTCTTCCGCATACGGCTAGGATGAGCGAGCCCTTGTATCGCAGGATGTTCGTTGAACTTCGTGACTGGAATGTTCGTTGGGAGTCATCTTGGCTTTCACTTCCTCCAGTGCTTTGCGATGCACACCACCTTCCTCTGATGTTGGTAGGCTTTCGATCTTACTTTTCTTACAATCCCATTCGGTTCCTGCTGCAGTTTGGGTACGAGCAGGATGTTCCTCTTTTCACTTTCACGGGTATCGGGTGTCGAGCACTTCCATCTAGATCCTCTGACTTTAGAACCCAGGTTGATGGATCTTGGGCGAGTTACTTGACTGCTGATTTGCTGGGTTTTGAGCTGCGGACTTTTCGATAGCGACCGCCCCATATCAGTACTGGGTTGCTGAGCAGTCTTTGTATCGACGTATCCCTTGCTGGCACCAGACTGTTGATGAGGATGAGCAGGATATCCTTGGAGATGCTGGCTCTTCATCTGGTTCATATGAACCTTTTGAGGAGCGCCCATTCATTGATCCTTGCTTCCTTTTGGCCACTCATGGCCATCTGCTGTCTGAGATTTCTGCACTTCGGTATCATTGTGAGATGATGTCGAGGAGATTGGCTGCCGATCAGAGGTTGTCTGACAAGGAGACAGCGATCCATACCCTTGAGCGCGATGAGGCGCATTACCTGCGTATGGAGGTGAGTAGGTTGAGAGCGAGGCTATCTTTTTATGAGTCAGAGGACTTACCTGATGTGGCCGAAGAGGAGGGTAAAGATTGATTGTGTTGGCCACCTGCACATTCCTTTTTTGCATATATGATTGATGATGATGTATTTTTTTTAAAAAGATGACATGATATGTGTAAAAGAAATATGATGCATTTAATTGAAAAGAGAAAACTGTTTGAAATCTATTGTGCCATGAGTTGTCTTGTGAGTGTGTTTGGATTTTGTATCGGGATATAGGAATCAGAGCTGGGGCTCGGCCATTGCTTTGACCGATGTCTTGAGATTTGACTCGAGTGCTCCTTTGGATCCCTAGGGATGTAGGCAACGGGAACTATTGCCTCCCGAGATTGTCGGAATTTGCAGAGCTTTTTCGTTCTTGACTGCACTTCTTCTTGTTCTTGAACTGTAACTGCTTGAACCGATCTGGACCGTCTGATTTCTTGGTACCTGCACTTTTCATTTTTTTTCTTTTTTCATTTGAGCCATTTTTGCCTGTTGCGCTCTTTCGAGTTTTCACTACAGCCGGCCTTTTCCCATCGTTTTTGCCCGTGGCGCCCTTTCGGATTTTCACCACGTCCTGGGTATTTGATCTTGCCTGCCCCTTGACAGCTATGCTGTTTTTACCCTCAGTGCCCTTTTGGGTTTTGACCAAGTCCGCTGTATGCCCACTGTTTTTACTCGAAGCACCCTTTCGGGTTTTCACTTCGCCCTCTTTGTTTAGGCACACATTTTCTTTTTCTCTTTTCTTTTCTTTTTCTGAATCTTTGAATGACTGCGGCGGCTAGAGTTCAGGGAATCCATCATTGCCGGCCGATGGCAGTCTTCCAGCCCTTATCCTAGGTTACGATGATAGAGCTGTTAGTCTTAGCTAAAGACCCTTCTAAGGTGAATGGATGGATGACTGTGTTTTTCCTTGGGTTGATTTTTTCTTGGGTACCCTGCTTTGGTTTCCCTTTTCCTTTTTTGTTCTTTTTTTTTTGCATTCCCCCCCTCCCTTTTTTTGTATTTTTCTCTTTTTGAATCCCCTTATTTGAAACACTTGTTGGTGGACGAAAATGATTTCTCAGATGTCTTAGCTTTGACTTCTTGACTTCAGCTCTATTAAAGTAACTCTTGATAAGGTCGGAATGGCTTATCCGTGAAAGATCTTCACATTGTCGGCGTTGGTTGGCTCAGGAAGATCCACCCCTCTCATGCTGGTGAGTCTGAGGGCGCCTCCGGGAAGTACTTCTCTGATGATCAGTGGCCCGTCCCACGAGGGTTTGAACTTTCCTCTGGGATCCGGAAGGTGCGACGGTAGAATCTTCTTCATGACCATGTTGCCTACCTTGAAACTTCTTTTTCGGACTCTCTTGTTGTAAGCCCGAGCGATCGTTTTCTGATAGCACTGTGAATGACTTAGTGCACGCATGCGCTTTTCATCTGCTCGCTGCAACTGGTCGAATCTGGCCCATTGCCATCCTCCTTCTTCAACTCCAGCTTTCTAGTAACACTCGTAGTGATGGTATTTCCACCTCGACTGGCAGAACTGCCTCCATTCCATAAGTAAGCTCGAAAGGAGTAACGCCCGTAGCAGACCATACAGACGTTCGATAGGCCCAAAGTGCATATGGGAGCATATATGACCAATCTCGATAGGTCACGACCATCTTCTCGAGTATCCTGACGATTGTCTTGTTTGCGGCTTCTACCCCACCATTCATCTAAGGACAGTAGGGGCTTGATCGATGACGTTGGATCTTGAATTTGCTGAGGAAGTCATCCATCTTCTTGTTGACGAACGGGGTCCCATTATCTGTGATGATAATATTGGGGATTCCATACCGGCATATGATGTTGTTCTTCATGAATTTGATCATCCTGAGATGCTGTAATCGTGGTGTAGGAGGCTGCCTCTACCCACTTGGTGAAGTAGTCAACTGCCACAAGTATGTACTCATGACCGTTTGATGCTTTGGGATTGATCTTGCCGATGATGTCGAGTCCCCACATGGAGAACGGCTAGGGGGTGGTCAGGTAGTATAATTCTGATGAGGGGGCATGTATTTGATTCGCATGCTCCTGACACTTGAAGCATTTTCTGACGTGCTGGCAACAGTCTGTCTCCATGGTGAGCCAGTAGTAGCCAAGTCATAGAATCTTCTTTGCCATCATATGCCCGTTCATGTGTGGGCCACAGATTCCTTCGTGTATTTCTTCCATGATCTTTGCAGCTTCTGTTTCATCGACGCATCGAAGGAGAACGTGATTATAGGATCGCTTGTAAAGAACTTCGCCACTGATGGTGAACTGGCCGGCCAAACGCTAGATGGTTCGGTGATCTGTTGCTGTTGCTGACTCTGGATACTCCTGGGTTTCGAGATATTGCTTGATGTTGGCATACCAGGGTTTGTCAGGGACAGCTTCGGCTTCTTCTATTTGCAGGAAAAAAGCAGGTTCTTCTTGAATTTCGACTGTGAGCTCCCATTCTGAAGCTCCTTTTGGTATCTCGAGCATTGATGCAAGTGTGGCGAGAGCATCTGCAAACTGGTTCTTGGCTCTGGGCATGTATGAGAAGGTGACTTCTTTGAATTCTTCGATCAAATTTTCAAGATACACATGATATGGTATCAACTTCTCATCCTTGGTTTTTCATTCGCCATTGGTCTGATTGATGATAAGCTGTGAGTCTCCAAATACTCGTAGCTTCTTGACGCCCAAGATCATGGCTTCCCTTAAGCCAGCGATGCATGCTTCGTACTCTGCCATGTTGTTGGTGCACTCGAATGCTATGCGCCTTGAGATAGGAATAGGGACATCATCTGGAGAGTAGAGGATTGCTCCAATACCACTTCCTTTAGAATTTGCTGCGCCGTCGAAGAATAACGTCCACTCATCTTTCTTCTTCTTTTCTTCGCCTTCGATAAGTAAGAGATCTTCATCAGGGAAGAATGTCTTGAGCGGTTGATAATCCAGGAGGGAGTGGGCGGCAAGATGATCGGCGAGAGCCTTCCCCTTGATTGCCTTCTTAGTAACATAGGTGATGTCGAACTCAAACAGGAGTAGCTGCCATTTAGCTATCCTTCCAGTGAGTGCCGGTTTCTCGAACAGGTACTTGAGCGGATCCATGTGAGCGAGGAGGAGAATAGGGAATGCAATCATGTATTAATGGAGTCACTGAGTTGCCCAGACTAGGGCGAGGCAAGTCTTCTCGATCGGGGAATACCTGGTCTCGTAGTCGGTGAACTTTCGGTTTAAATAGTATATTGCTTGTTCCTTCTTCCCGGTCTCGTCGTGCTGGCCGAGGACACAGCCGATGGCTTCTGCTGCTACTGAGATGTATAACAACAGTGGACGTCCAAGAGTGGGCGGCACTAGGACTGGAAGATTCATGAGATATCTCTTGATGCGGTCGAAGGCGACTTGGCAATCATCATTCCATTCTTTTGGAACGTTCTTCCGAAGGAGCTTGAAAATGGGCTCACAAATAGGTGTGAGCTATGCGATGAAGCGACTGATGTATTGAATTCTGCCGAGGAAGCCACTGAATTTCTTTCTCTGTTCTAGGAGGGGGCATCTCAATGATTGCTCTGGCTTTGGTCTCGTCGACCCTGATGCCATCCTCGCTCACCATAAAGCCGAGGAGCTTACCTCCCATTACGCCGAAGACACATTTATGAGGGTTGAGGCGGAGCTTGTACTTTTCTAATCTGTTGAATAACTTCTTCAGATCTTCAAAGTGTCCTTCAATTGTGCGAGATTTGACGATCATATCGTCCACATATACTTCAAGCTCTTTGTTCATCATGTCGTGGAATAGTGTTGTCATTGCTCGCTGATATGTTGCTCCTGCGTTCTTCAGACCGAACGGCATTACCCTATAATAAAAGGTTCCCCACAGAGTGATGAACGATGTCTTCTCGCGATCTTCGACGGCCATCTTGATCTGATTGTAACCTAAGAACCCATCCATGAATGAGAAGACCTTGTATCCAGCAGTGTTGTCGACCAGAGTGTCATTATGTGGCAAAGGGAAGTCATCTTTTAGACTGACCTTGTTGAGATCCCGGAAGTCGATGCACATTCGAACCTTGCCATCCTTCTTTGGTACTGGTACGATGTTGGCGAGCCATTCAGGGTAGTTGGAGACTACCAAGAATCCTGCGTTGTACTGCTTGATGACTTCATCTCGGACTTTCAGAGCCCATTCTGGCTTCATTCTTCGAAGCTTCTGCTTCACTGGCTTCATATCTGCCTTGGTTGGCAGATGGTGTACAACGAGCTCTTCATCGAGCCCCGGCATATCTTCATATGAGAATGCGAAGTTGGACAATCTTGGAGCTGGGAACTCTATCATTTTCTGTTTCATCTCAGGTGGCAATGATTTTCCAATGCGTACTTCCCTAGAGATCTCAAGTGTCCCCAAGTTTACTATCTCGAAATCATCGGCTACAACATTGGCTTTGGATTCGAACTTTTTGAGGAGATCCTCGAGTTCGGGAGCAGGATCATCATCTTCCTCATCCCGAGCTTCGTCCAGACCCATGAGTTCGAAGTCTAATTCGATGTCAAAATCATATGATTCGACTTCAAACTCATGTGACTCTTTAGACGAACTTGGCACACTTTTGAATGCAGGAAAAGAAATGTTTTTTGGTTTTTGAGATTTTTTTGAAATGGAAATGTTAGATGTTTTTGGCTTTTGAAAGTTTTCAATTTTTTTGAATTTTCGAAATCCACGGGACTTTGAACAAGTGGGCATTGCAGACCATGATTGAGCCCAACTTGTTCCAAAGTTCCGGTCGCTACTTAAATAGGCATTTTTTTTAAGCTAGAGCCCTCAGATGGCTCTTTGACTAATTCAAAAGTTAGGGGAACGGATGACCAATCAGGACCCCACACTTCCTCCCTTGAAGAGGTGGGGGTTGATGATTCGGGCGAAGAATCACAGTCTGGCCCAATGACTATGATTTCTCGTTGGTCGGGGTCGAGATCTGAGTCGTACTCAGTCCCTCCCGGATCACTTACCTCGCATTGCAGTTCGTCTGGTTCTACAGCTAGACATGAGTTTGGAATCTGGACATCGGACCAATCCAGGGTTGGCCATTTCCCTTTCTTGGTCCAATGGACGGGCTGCTTCTGCCCCTGGCTGACGATTGATGATGTTGATTCTGCAGAGATGGGCAAGTCGTGCCCCTTGCTGATTGATGCTGAGATGGGCAAGTTGTGCCCTGGCTGGCTAGAATTGAAATGGGCAGGTTGTGCCCCTGGTTGGGAGCAGGTATCAGAGTAACCTGGTCCTGAAGCTGCTGTATTTGACTTTCTTCTTCACCTTCATAATTTCCTTCTTCCTCTAGAGGTTTAGATGGTTCGAGAATCTGGTTCCATCGAATGGGGGGCCACGTGGCCCAAACTAGGCTTATCGAGAGGCTTTTGTGTAGTGCAGTCGGTTGATTCCCTCCTGGATCTTTGCAAGGTTCTCCTGGCTTGACGAATTGGATGGGTGAGCACCGAAATTTCTTCCTTCTTTTGTCCATGAAGGTTGCCCTGTATCCGAGTCTCCATTTGCGTTGGTTATATATCAGCGGTACCTTTCTAGACTTGAAATGATTCTTCATTCGGTATTTGAGGCTCAGACGTTCTGCCGGTGACAAGACACGGTCCACCCTTATCGGTTCTGGATTGGCGATAGAGTTCACAGTCTCGAATTCGAAACTGTGAAACGGGATGTCTTCTTCAGAGTGCTGGATATCAATGACCGGGATGTCTGTTTCAGTGGCAACAGCATTGGAAGGAATGATGAGCTCCTTTCCTACGTGGATAGAGATCACTTGATTTCCACAGATGTACTTCACTCGTTGATGCAAGGTTGATGGCACAGCCCCTACCTTGTGCAGCCAAGGTCATCCGAGCAACATGTTGAAAGAGGCTGATATATCCAGGATTTGGAATGTGATAGTGGAGATTTCAGGACCTATCTGTACCTCTATGTTGACTTCCCCTTCCACTGATCGGCGGGTGTTGTCGAATGCTCTGACACATATGGTGCTGGGTCGGAATGAAGAAGGATTGATTCCCAGACGTTCCGCAGTCTTAAGTGGGCAGACGTTTAAGCTTGAGCCATTATCGATAAGGACCAATGGGACGCAGAGGTCTTTGTATCGTAAGGCTATGTTGAGGGATCGCCCATGATCGCGCCCTTCTGGTGGTAACTCATTATCGGTGAAGGTGATGGCGTGTGGAGCCAGGAGCTGTCCAATCATTAATGCTATCATCTCTGGTGCCGTATCGGAGGAGACGTGAGTATCGTTCAAGATTTTGGCAAACATTTCTCGGTGTATGCGAGATGTGCAGAGTAGCTCCCATACTGAGATTTGAGCAGGGATTGACTTGAGCTGAGTCGCCACATCGTATGCGGCTTCATTTTTGTTGCCGAGGCCTGAGAGAGCGCCTTTGGAATCTCCTCTGTTTTGATTATCTCTTCGGATGCAACGCCCATTGGGATTCATGTTCCCCACTTCCACACATTCTGGATAGTGCCATGGGACCTCTTTATAATTTTCCTCACCTTTGCCCTCTAGGACCACAGGTTCTTGCGACGGTACTAGTGTGGGTACCAGATCTTCCTCGTACGGAGCTTTTACCTTAAGAACTACATTGTTGCCTGTGCTGAAGGAGTAATATCAAGGCTTGTCTTCATAGATCACATAAGGTCGCGGTCCTAGCTTGACCGTTCCTGGGGTAGGAGGCTCTCATGGAATGAATACTGGTCCTCTTGATATGGCAGGAGGTTTCTTTGTTCGTCCCAGCTGCCGTAGTGTGATTGACAGGCTTCCGGGATTTGCCCCTTGCAATACGACTGGCTCAACTGGAGGAGCTCCTTCCAATACAATAGGTTGTTGCTGCTGATGAGTATGGTTCCTCCATTGCGAATTGTATTGTTCTTATGCTGGGATTGCCCCTTGCAAGACAACAGGTTCGTATGTGGGCTCGATGTATGATTGTGCTCCTTCCAGGACGACTGGTTCCCAACATGAGGGGCCGTAAGATGCCCCTTGAACAACTGGCACATCATATGGAAGTGTTCCTTCGAGTACTACTGGCTCGGAGACTGAAGGAAGAAAGGGACTTGCCCCTTGCAAGATTGGAGGAGGATTTGTCGGCCCATAAGTGTAGGCATGAATGGATTGGATGGGGGAGAAGAAGCGATCGAGGCGTTCTCCTTCTTCTATGCTGTTGACGGTGGGGCCACGAGACGAACTGGGGTCCGTCTGATGCTGAGGCAGAGGATTCTGAAGGATGTTGGTGGAAGCTGCTGCAGGAGTTCCAGGGACCGAGATGACGATCTTGCGGTCATCAATCAGATCTTGTATGGCATTCTTCAAAGTAAAGCATCGATCAGTAGTATGGCCACGCCCTTGATTGTAGGCACAATACTCATTTTCTCGATAGTTTGGAGGCAGAGGATGAGGAGGAGGTCTAGGTGCCATTAGAGTGAGTAACTGCTTCTGTACCAGCATAGTCATGACTTGACTAAGTGGTTGAGTGAGTGGAGTGAATTTCCTGAACTCCCTATAATTCTGCCTATTCTGGTATGAGTATTGACCGTTCCCTCTGAACTGCTGCTGTTGTCGAGGTTGTTGTGACTATGGTTGCAGATTTGGTCGTGATTGATAACTCTGAGGTTGGTGCTGAACCTGATTCTGCTGATGCTGTTGCTGTCCCTGTGGGGGAGCGTATTGATTACCCTGAGCAGTGGTGCTGATGTTGTTTACCTTTGTCGGGCGAGGAGGAGAACCGCTGCGGTTTCCGTTCCCATATCCGATGGGTCTTCCCTCTACTTTGTTCCTTTTGAATGGAGTGGCTTGATGAGGCCATGGGGAGATTGTCCAGGCACGGATTCCTACTTCGACTTGCTCTCCAGCATGGATCAACTGTGAGAAATTCGCGTATGGATGCGAGATGAGATATCCAGATATGCCCGGATATGTTGAATGAACAATCATGGAGATTTGTTCTTCGTCGTCGATAGGTGTTAGCATTCTGGCTACCATAGCTCGCCAACGTCCCACGTAAGCAGATAGTGTTTCATCACTCCTTTGTCTGAGAGCCACGAGGTCGGCTCTTCTGGGTGCCATGTTGAGATTGTATGCGAATTTGTCAACGAAAGCCTGGGAAAGCTGTTCCCATGTCCTGATGCGGTGGCAGTCCAATGAGGTGTACCAATCTAGGGCATTGCCCTTCAGAGATTTTTGGAATAAACGAATGAGGGCCCCTTCATTTCCTGAGATTGCACTCAGCTCTCAACAGAAGGCCTTGAGATGTGCTGTGGGACAACCGCTGCCATCGTATCTTTTGAATTTTGGTACCTCAAAGTTTTGAGGTACTTGAGCATCTGGGAAAGGACATAAGTCTCTGAACTTGGTCGAAGGTAGATCGATACCTTGTTGTTGCTGAAGTTGATTTTGCAAGATCTGGAACTGCTCTCGCAACTCGTCCAGTCCTGAATGATCCGTTCGAGCGACTGGTGCCTCTTGCAGTAAGGCACGTTCTTCTTCGGCATAGTGGTCGATGTCTTCGATCCTATGTACTTGCTGAAAAGCAACTGCGGGTTGCTGAAGCTGATTTGATGACTGAACTGGATTCTGATGAACTTGTGCTTAAAATGATTGTAACTGAATTGGAGACTGTACTGAAGGTTAAACTGGAACTTGCTGGAAATTAACTGGAGATTGCTGAATTGAAGATTGCTGGAAATTAACTAAATTTTGCTGAATTGAAGATTGCTGGAAATTAACTGGATTTTGCTGAATTGAAGATTGATGGAAATTAACTGGAATCCCATCGGCGAGGATGTGCTGGAATTGAAAAGTGCTCCTGTTTGCAGGAGGCTGAGATGCTGGGAAGTGACCCCCTTGTTGGGTATTCGCCACTGTCCGCTGATTGATGTGGGCTTGACACTGACCCCCATTGTGGGCATTCGCCAGTGCTGTCCCTGTTGCTGGAAATTAAATTGAAATCCCATCGGCGGGGATGTGCTGAAATTGAAAAGGTGTCCCATCGGCGAGGACATGCTGAGATCTACTGAGACTGTTGTTTGCAAGATTGCCTGGAAGCTGATTGGAAGTCCTTGCGACTGGAGCACTTTGAAATGGCCCTGTTGTCGCGCGAAGGTATTGAGGAGGATGCCCCATAGCGAATGGCTGAGACGGCTGCTGTCGGTAGTCTTGGGCAGACTCCGATGGTTGTGCTTGATTTGAACTGGAGGCCGGAAGGACCCGGCATGGCTGCTGAGATTGCTGAACTGGGCCAACCTGATTGTTGACTGCTGCGGTGGCTTGTGCTTACATGAATTGCAAGAGCATTTCTTGCATTGCTCTCATTCCTTGTGCCAATTCTTGTATGATTGGCGTATTCTCAATTGGCTGTTGCGCTGGAGGTTGCGCTTCGGTCATCTCAAGAGCAGGGAAGAGATGGGTTTCTTCTTCGTGGTCGGACATGGCTTGCTGTGCCCGGGTGCGGATTATGCTGCGGAAGGGAAGTTGTTTCCGAACACGTTGAGCCCGAGGAGGCGCAATGGTGAGGACTATATTTTTTTTTGGGTTTTGAGATTTTTTTTTTTTTGGGGTAGAATGCTATGCAGATGAGATTGTATGAGGACTAATGACTTTCAAGTATAGGAATGATTCTGTTTTTCAAGTCGGATCACGACTAGTGGAACTAGCTCATACCCAGCAGAGTTGCCATTCTGTAGACCCTCGCCGTTTCCGCGCTCCCACACAATGTTCTCGTCCCTTTCCCTTTTGGGAAAAGAAGGAGAGGATGCGTGAGTGCGAATCGCCGTTTGTGCCACTGGCTTGCCTTGTTCTCGAGGGCTTTATCTGGTAGTCGTGTTTAAGCTGGATGTGTTTAAATGAGTTTATATAAAACCAGAGTCGCCACTAGCCAATTACTTCGAATCTACAGTCGGCTAGACCCCGTAGAAACGTTAGAGAAGGGGATCCGAAGATTCCTTCCTCTAAAATGACTCCAATTGATCTGCGGCCAGATATTCGAGGTAAGGGATCACGGTTACAGGGTGGGAAGAGGTTAAGCACCCCACACACTGCCCGTACCGAGGTACGGTCTCTACTTCACAGAATCAACCTAACACTTGAAAGTCTGTTTTAACCCTCGTACATTCTCATTGATGACATGATGCATGAATGCGGGTCTGAACAGTAAGAGTTTCTGATGGGCAGGTTCCAATAATAGGCAAGCCCAGAGCATACGCTCGAACTGACAGGTGCTTAATATAAGACGTATGCAGTGTGTTTGAATAATCAAGGTGCTTTATAGTGAAGCATGAATGCAAGTCTGAACAATAAGAGTTTTTGATGGGCAGGTTCCAATAACAGGCAAGCCCAGAGCATACGCTCGAACTGACAGGTGCTTAATATAAGACGTATGCAGTGTGTTTGAATAATCAAGGTGCTTGCAGTGAAGCAGGGGGGTTGGAAGAAAAGTAAATGTTGCACTTATGCTAGATGCAAATGAGATGATGCTGGAAAGGAACAGCTAGATGGACGGAGGTGTCGCAAGGGTTGGCTTCGAGTGGCTGGATCAAGACTTGGATGGCTTGGGAGGCTTGGGCCAGTGGTCAGGCTGGGCTGGACCAGGGCTAGGCTCTCCTTGGTGGAAAGATGGGCTAAAAGGGTGGAGAATGACTCAGACGGACGGGTCGCTGGACTGGATGGGTTGCTGTCCTGAAATGAGAAGGGGAGGGGGGTATTTATAGCAGCGGGCAGTGGCAGAACTCGTAAATATTTTTGGACGGCCCGCTGTGGGCCACCCGTACGGTCATTCCTCGATTTCTAGCGCGCGGTACGGTCGTTCCTCGAGGGTGCTGTTTGGCTCGGTGGGTCGACTCAATGAGTTGACTCAGCCGGTCGACAAGGTGATTTGACTCGGCAGGTTGACTCGACGAGTTGACTCAGCGGGTTGACTCAGCGGGTTGACTCAGTGGGTTGACTCAGTGAGTTTGACTTTTTTAGGATTTTTTGACTGGCTTTTCTTATGGGGGGATTTTCAGGCTGATGTTTGGGGGTGGGTTAAATGGGTTCAGGCTTGAGTTGGGCTATGGATTGGGGCTTACAAAGGTGAGTTTGGCTGAGTTTGGACTTGGGATTTGGGAGTATGGTCCTCCATTCATCCAGCTATCTTTACCAACAGTGTAGCCGAATGTGGGGTGTTTACAAGGGGTCACAGAAGTTTTGTATCAATCTGATATTTGTTTCTACCCTTCATCGTTTGACCTTATGAACGGTTTGGATGGTAAATAAACATCATGGTGGGCCCTAGGGATGTTTTAACTGTGAGAATCATTGTCCCCACCACCTTTTGTGGTGTGGTCCACTTGAGCTTTGGATATGACTCATGTTGGGTGTCATGCCCTAAAATGATCTCGCCAAATAGATAGACTGTGGATATACTAAATACATCATTGTGCGGTCCACAGAACCTTAATCCTCTTCAAAGGAAGCAGATTGGCTGGTGTACCCTATACCAGCTACATTGCTAGTGTGGGTGCCGAGCTAAGAGGAGGGTGTCAGTCCTCGAGCACCATCATAGTACGAATGGTGTATTTAATATATCTGAACAGTTCATCCTTCTGAAGAGATCATTTTAGGGTATGATAAAAAAAAAAAAAGGAGTTATATCCAAATCTCAAGTGGACCGCATCACAAAAGGCAGTGGGGATAATGATTCTGGCCGTTAAAACATTCCTAGGGCCCACCATCATGTTTATTTGCCATCCAAACTGATCATAAGGTCACAAGGGCCTGTATTAAGGGTAAAATTAAGTATCAGATTGATCCAGAACTTTTGTGACCCCCAAGAAGGTTCCACTGGTAGACGTCCAATCTCCCACTGCTTTCTGCAATGTGGTCCACTTGATCTTTCGATTTATCTTATTTTTTGGGATCAAGCCTTATAATGATGTCGCCAAATGGATGAACAGGTTGGATATAACATGCACATCATGGTGGCCCCATAGAACTTGGTGACCTCAATACACCGGCGAGGACGTTGGTGTGCAGTCCACCAGCTAATCCGCTTCCCTCTTTAGATGGACGCGGATCGGCTAGTGACACCAACACCAGCCTCAGGGCTGGTGTCAAAGCTGTGTGGGCCCCACCATTATGTATGTGTTTTATCCACCTCCGTCCATCCATTTTTTCACCTCATTTTTGGGCCGGCATATCCAAATCTCAGGTAGACCACACCACAGGAAAAGTGTTGATTGAACTGAAAATACAAATGTTAGCCTCTTTCGAAACTCCAGTGGCCCCAAAAATATTTCATCTGTGCATGTTCAATTCTCACGTTTCCGGCCCACTTAAGTCTTGGATCCGGTTCATTTATGGACTGGGTGGATTTATAGAAAACATCACTATGGCCCCACCTAGGTTCCGAGTGCAACTTCCAGCGGACGCGGATTGCGTCCGACCCTGGACGGACCTTTAAGTGTCTGGCCAAAACTGTTTTGTGACCCACTGTGATGTTTCGGTTTATCCAAGCCGTCCATCCCTCTTACAAGATCATGTTAAGGTATGAGCCTAACAATACGCAAGATCCAACGCTGTAGTCCACCACACCAAATAGTAAGCTTGGGTTGCATTAAATGCTCATTAAATGCACGTAGCATAAATTCAAGTTGCATTAACTGCGAGTGTTATCTCTGCTTCAGGTTTGGGCTCGTCCCTTAGCATGATCTCAGAAAATGAGTGAACAGTGGGCCCTCGTACACAGATCTGGTCGGACGCTTAAAGGTCGACCCCTGGACTACGCCACTGGAAAACAGTGGGGATTGAACGTCCACTATTAAAATTTTACTACGGCCCACTCTAATGTTTATTTGCCATCCAACCTCTTGATAAGGTTTCATAGACATAGATGAAGGGAAAGAAAAAAAATCATATTGATAGCAAACTTCTGTAGCCCCAAAAAGGTTTCAACGGTGGACGTTCAATTCCCACTGTTTTCAAATGGTGTGGTGCACCTTACATTTGTATCTGTCTCGTTTCTTGGCTCGTGCCTTAAAATAAGACCGAAAAATGGATGGACGGCGTGGATAAAACACATATATCATGGTGGGCCCACAGATTTCAAACCACCCAAGTGGGACTAGCTGATCCACATCCGTACTCTGCACTCGGCACTTGACGTACCCACACTGGCAACGTCGCTGGGTAGGGTACACCAGCCAATCCGCTTCCATGGAGTGAGCTTGTCCGATTACTGACACGTGGGCACCGTCTGGTTTTGACGTATCTAAGACATTCTGGCAGGTTACCCGTCACTTTATCAGAGACCACGTTTTCTTATCCAAAGGAAAATTAGCTCATGGTCATTCTATACCATCCAACTTCAAGCGCCAAACATAACACATCACACGTGGAAAAATATCACATGTGTCAAAGATCCCTGCCATTCAAAAACCACAACCCACAGTGCATCCTTAAAATCAAATCAGTCCACTCAAATGAGGTAAGAAGAACACGTATATTAAATCTGGACCGTTGATTATCATTTTTAACCGCCCATTTTTTATACATGTGCAGCCCACCTGATAATCTGATATGAAAATATCATAGTATAAATAAATTTCACACTGCTATGAACGTTCTGGATCCTACAAGCATGTTGAAATTTGGCACGTGTGGTGCATCTGTCTTTGGCGCTTGAAGATGGCGTGTCTGCAACGAGGTTGGTTTATTATGAAACTATTGAATATGTTACGGTGCGATGCACGCGGAGAGAGAATGCGGTGGGGTAAAAGAGACGCGAATGAAGCTATGTGGGGGCCCACAGAGATGCCCGTGGCTAATCCACTCTGTCCATCAGTTTCTCAAGAGTACAATAGAACATGAAACATCAGGAAGATTCAATACTCAGGTGGGCCACACCACACGAAACAGCGAGGAATGAACGTCCACCATTGGACGGTTTGTGGGGGCCACAGAAGTTTTTTTTTTTAATCAAGATGACTTTTGTACTTGAAGTTTGTCTGAGAGGTAATAACCCTATAAACGGTTTGGATGGAATAAAAACATCATGGTCAGCTCCCAGCATTTTCAACGGTGGACGTTTCGTATGGTGTGGCCCACCCAAGTATTAGATCTTCATGGTTTTTGGATTCCTTTACTATCATAGCTTACGAAACTGATGTACGGAGTGGATTTGTCACGGGCATATCTTTGGGCCCACATAGCTTCCGACCACAGGAGTGGCACAAGGGCGTAAATTTCCAACGGTTCGGGGCATTCTCGGAATGTGCTATTTTTATTTAAAAAAATTACAACATGCTATGTCATTAATACATTATTTACATCCCGGTACCTCTCTGATAAAGATTTTCAGTAACCTACCTATTAATTTAAGTAATTATTATTGGAAGTTTGATTTTTTTTAACAAAGTTGGGTGGGGGCATGCTAGTAAGGGTCGCTAGCTTGGGCAGGCCCTACTATGAAGTTTATGCGAAATCTAACCTCAGGTGCGCCCGGACCCAAAAACAGCCTCATCCAAGAGATCTTGAGGTGGGCCAAAGGATTGGAAATAGTGCATAGGGCAACATTCACCCTCCTGACTATTTCCTTTGGTGTTGCCTATATGAATCATGAATAGGTTGGAATTTTGGGCAATAAGCCTAAATTTTAGTGTGGCATCTAATGACTTTAGTAGATTTCATATATAATTATTCTGATGGGCCATGTAGATGTATCTCTCTATTTCGTTCAGTGTGGCCCACTTGAATTACAAGTCTACCTGTTTTTTGAGCCCTATATCTAATGTGGGATTACACATCCAATTGTTGGAGTGGATTTCACATATCCACTATGGTTGACCCCTTAAAAAATTAATGACATGCGACCATCTTCCAGCCATTTGTAAAATATTCTAATAATATATTAAAAAATTTTAAAGACGCCACAGAGCTACCTTGATGTGCATACCAGATCCACTTTGACCATTAGATGTGTAATCCCACATTAAGGGAAGGAAAAAATAAGGCTAACATGTGATTCAAGGTGGGCCATACTAAAGGACATGGCAATGAGAGAAACAACTACCCTTGATTTTTTCAGAGCCTACCATGATAATTATATAACATCCACTTCAGCCATTAGATTTTACACAAAAAATTAAGCCTAAGGAAAAAAAAAAAATCAGACTTAACTATGATTCAAGTGGACCACAACAAGGAAAACAATTTAAAGGGTGAGTGTTGCCTTATACACTGTTTTCAATCGTGTGGTCCAATCGAAACATGGATGTGGCAAATTTATGGGCATGTGCTAACATGGGTGACGCATCGGTGGTTAGGGTGTATTTAATAAAAAACATCATGGTGAGGCCCACCCTAGCTGTGACCCCTTGCTTGCATGAGCAACCCAACTTTTGGCATGATTGAAAAGATTTTTGAGTAAGGACCCCAAAAAATTCCAAGGGTTTATATTTTACCAAATAATTCTTCTATGAGTAGAAACTTCCACTTTTTGAGAGATAAAATTAAAAGAATGCTCTCATTTAATTTAATTTTTTTCTCTAAAAAGTAGTAAAACTAAAGATTTGAAGGGTTGGATGGTATGTGTATGACATCCAACCATTAACTCTATGCACTACACCATGGCAATAATTCAATATTTTAGCTTATTTGTTTAGAAAAAGTGAAGTTTTTTATAATAAATAACTACATACATAATTAATAGAGTTATAGGTAAAAAAAAATAAGATGTGTATTGAAACATAATAGACCAATGTACTAACGAAAATATTAGCATGTATAAACCCGATCAACCGGACCAAGCCCGCTTGGGTTGGGTTTAGGTTGAGAATTCCCAACCCGAGGTTGGGTTGGGTTGAGGTATAGAAACCCCTTGGGTTGGGTTAAGGTTGAGCACCAACCCAACCCAACCCACCCGACTTTCACCCCTAATCAAAATCACCTCTTACCACGTCCCAGAACACTTGAAAGGCTAATGGGAATTCAGCTAGACCCAAGGCCTTGTCCCTTCACAACGACTCCACGGAGGCTTTGACTTACAAAGTCGGTAAATTCTTCTACCCTCCACCACCACACTTCCAATTTTGTTAGTTCTTGCTCTTGCATTCGCAACATTGTGAAAGAATCTTGTATTTTTATTCTCTTTTAAACATGTAACCGTAGAACGCTGCCTACATTTAATTTTCTCTTCCCTGAGTTGGCTAGAGTAATATTGGGATAACAACGACCTTTGAGCTTTTCCTTCTTCCGAAAGCTCCAAAAACTCGCCTTTAAGTCAAGGACCTGAATACCCTTTAAGAACTTATCCATCTTTCTTTCCCATTCTCCCAAAACATTCTTTTTCCAATCCAAAATTTTCCTTTTCAAGCTTGAATTTCCAGGTGAACCTTAATCCTGGCGAACCCCTCCACTTTGAGCGAGCTCCACCGGTCTTTAGCTACTCCTTAATTAAGGCTCAAGCATATTAAATTAAAGATATCAAATTTCAAACATTATAAGTTTACTTACTAAAGTAATATAAACTAATAATTTCACTTAACTAAAGTATAATAAAATTATAAGTAACTTGTATAGAGATCGGGTTCGGGTTCGGGTTCAGATTGGGTCAGGCAACCCGACACCTCAACCCAAGCCCAACTTAACCTTTATCGGTTGGCGTTTGCATAGCCAAGCTTGAGATCGAGTTCAATACTTTCTGCCCAAGCCCAACCCAATGTCGGATCGGTTATGGGTCGGTCACAGGCGCACCCAACTTTCAGCCCTAATTTTTTATGGACTTCATGGTAGAGTTCTTTTTTAGATTGCCATTTGTCTTTAAGGCTAAGGATCATCAGATATTGCGATTTTGATTTTAACACCTGTCCATGGTTGCCGCGTGAACAGTCGGATTAATGTTCAAATATGTCATGTTTACATTATAGAAGACACGTGGATTGCCTGTGCCCTGAAGTTCCTCCGTCCATCCATTTTATCGTATCATTTTACAGCGTTGGCCCAAAATTGATGCATGTCCAGAACTCAAGTGGGCCACACCACACCACCGGAAACAGGAGCTTGCAGAAGTTTTGGATTAAGCTGATATTTGTGTTTTCCCTTCATTACTGTGGGGCCTTGGAAATGTTTCAACTGTGGGTGTCATCATCCCCACCTGTTTCATGTGGTGTGGCTCACTCGAGCTTTGGATGAGCTTCCAACATGAGCCCTAAAATGAGGTGGTAAAACAGATGGATCGGATCCACCGAGGTGGGTGCCATCCCTGACCGTGGGACCCACCTTGGTGTATGCTCCTTATATCCACGCCATTCATCCGTTTTGAAAACTCGTTTTATGGTATGGTACCCAAAATGAAGCAGTGGTAATACAGAAAACACTGGTAATCGGCCATTAAAAACCACACCACGGGGAAAACAGTAATGATTGAATGTCCTCTATTAAAGGCCCACTGTAATGTTTATTTCACATCCAACCTGTTGATTAGGTCATACAGACCTGGATGAAGGGAAAAACAAATATCAGCTTGATCCAAAACTTTTGTGGCCCCTGGAAAGTTTTTAATGGTCGTAGTTCAATCCACAATGTGTGGCCCACCTGAGATTTGGATATATCTTATTTTTGGGCTCATACCATAAATTGATTTGGAAAAATGCGTGGACAGCATAGGTGAAATGAATACATCATGGTGGGGCCACAGGGCACCGACCACTAGCCATTCGTTTCCAGGTTTTATGGTGGGCTGCACCGGTTACGTGATGGCATATGTGCACTAAGTGCGTGAGCTTTTGTAGTTTTCATGGCTTTAAGACTCGGATGAGTCAGATGCGACTCATCTGAGCCGACTCAGACTTGGTTTGGTCGTTAGCAAAACTCCCATCTTAAACTCTATATTTTTGAAAAAAAAAAACATATAATTAGTTAAACATTAAAAACTCCCTATTTTTTAAAAAATAGGTAAAAAGACTTGAAATTTTTTAGCAAGTCAACTCAGCCGAACAAGCTGGGTCGGGCTGCCGAGTCGTTTTAACTAACTACTTCCTTGCTATTATGTGTATCCAGGTGAAGTTTCGGTGGCCTCACGCATCAATGTCACCGGCTGCACGCTGGATTTGTGCACGCCCCAGTTCTGCCAATCGAATTGTGAGGCAGCCCTGCCGGCCCGCCCGATCCAAGGGATATGCCTTAAAGAATATGGTATGCCAATGCCAGTTCCCTTGTGCCTAGATGAACGGTCCTCAGCAACGAATAAAATGTAATAAGCATGTGGGCCAGATGATGGCTTGCTTTGGCTTGTGGACGTTGGTTTTCTATGATATGTTTCATCTTTCAGCTTTTGTATGCGAACAGCAGTTCAGAAAGGGAGCTTTTATGCACTGGATGTGTGATGGTTCACATGCATTCGCTAAGAAAGTGTGCGTGCATGTGACATACATGTACCTCAACTTAAATAGACCAAATTGTGGGACCCACTTCAGTTAGGGTAGACAACCCCAACCTGCTATGTGCATGGGACATCGAAGCCATCCATCATGGGACCTCACCATTTACACCTTGTTGTTGGGATAGTAAGGCCAGTAGCGGAAGTAAAGCCGAACACAAGCAGCAAATTGAATCAAACAAGCAACACAATACAATCACAATACATGCAATCAACCACACATAGACAATTTAAATTTAATGTAGAAAAACCCTTCATGGGTAAAAAACAATGGCACAAAGCGACACCATAAGTTACAAGAGATAAACCCACAAGAGAAACCCAAGTTTTCCAAAAAAAAAACTCATTTCTCAAACTCTTTCTCTTACTTAAAACCTCTCTCAATTTCCTTTTCAATCTAGAATATATCTAATCTAATAATACGCTCCTTAAATTGGAAAAAACCGAAATTAGAAATCTTTTGCACAAAACCGCGCAAGAAACCCACTCCAATTAGGAGACTGCAGACCGGTCGGCCGGATGCCCAAAAATCTGTCTAGCACTTACTGCCTTGATTCCATTGTGACCAACCGATCGGTGGCCTCTGTGCGGTGATGATTTACATCGTCCGTTTTCAACACTCACAAGATCATCTCTGCTATGAAGAAAACAGCCATTGGTCTCCTTGGCGCCTCCTATGCTGTAAAGCTGCAGTAACAGCAGGCAATTGGGTGAAGAAGCATTTTCTCGGATCCAATGCGTTCAAGCTAGGACCCACCTTTCTGTGATAGATACCATTTCATATGACAAATACCGCCATGGATGGACCATACCACCAAAAACTCCATCAAGTGATCCTGACCGTCCAATCTTTAGCATGCAAGTTCCACATTCATCTAGGAAAATTCCATCGTGCGAATGGGCAATAATCATCTGAGGAGGTGAGATCTCAAATATGACCCGTACATGAATGGAAGGGTCCAGATATGTGTGCGGAGTGTGACATTATTCGTGATATAAATATCTTATAAAATATATGAAATTAGGAAAAAAAATCATAATATAATTACCTGATATCAAGCTACGAATCCTAAAACATTTAAACAAAACAAAACAAAAAAAAAACCTTTCAAACTCTAACGTATGAGAAAGTCAATTAATGGCAACGGTTAGAACTTAATGCATCATATATTAGTATTTAATATTTTAATTAAAAATATTATTACATGAGTAAATTATGAAAATGCCCTTAGGTAATAGGAAAAAATGGATGAAAATATGATAATTGGATAATCGGGCAAAAAATTTCATTTCCATATCTGGATTTCTATGGTCCGACATATCAACCCTAATTATATGATAAATACGTAGATTGTTTCATAAGTTTGTATAAGTGGCCCCATGGTTCAGTCATCCGGCCCCTTGGTAACTTAGGCCTCGCCATGGATGGCCCATTTACAAACAGAGGAATTATAGCTATCCTGGATCCAAGGTTGTTGTTTTGGCATAAGAAGCCAATAAGGGCCCGTTTGGATACAACCAAATAAGTTACTTTTTTTTTTTCTACTTACAACAGTAGATAAGTAACTTATTTGAGATGAGTTTGGTTTATGATAAATTATAAGTAGCTTTTTTTTTTTTTGAATTATTGTGAATGGCCTAGGTGATATCCACATGCCAATCATTTTTTGTTGTGCACCTTTTTTCTGGACCGTGGTCCACCTTTTGAGTGAAAGGACTGAGTTCGGGACATAACCAAGTATGATCAACATCATGAAAAGCTCAAATCTAGCACACCTGCCATGTTGGTATGTGTCTTGGTAAGTAGATGAGTGCGGGGATGGAGCATCTATTACGAGAGTTTTACTGGAACACATCCCAACGTATTGTTATAGGATACATACAAACTATAGCCGTTGATATGAGGTCATGTTCTGTGATTCAAACTGCTGATAGACGGAGATAAACAGATGAAGGTGGCTGCCTTCAAAATCTTCAAAATTGAAAGATCCTAAACATTCAATGGCACACAAAACATCAGGTAAGGCGATTGTCCATATTAAAAACGGAAATGAGTTAAACTATCAAAGTGTGAAGATGTCTGAGAGTTTAATTATTGGGTATAACCGATCCATGGTAACACCCATCTTATAAATAGTTTGGATAACGGAACATGATCTGCGATCCAACACCTATAGTATCATATTTCAATACATCAGGTCAATTAGATCATCAAATGGGCTACACTTGAATTGAAATATTTTGAATGGTGTACATTACATGGATTGACCCACTTTAGCATGTTTCTGCCATATTTTTTTGGTTCGTTTAATAAGAATGTTGGTGCACATAGGTTGGACAGGTTGGATATGAGATACATGCCATGCCATGAGGCCCACATTTTTTATATTTTTCACTTTGTCGTAAAGAAAAAGTTAACACCATGAGGCCCACATTTTTTATATTTTTCACTTTGTTGTAAAGAAAAAGCTAATGGCAACCTACCCGAGATTTGGGCGAATGGCCAGTGTTATGGGTTTGCTCTCCACAAACGCAAGTTTGATTCCCTTCTTCTCTTCTTAAGAAGCATGGTAGGAAATACTGGTTACTATCCAACCTGCACGAAAGGTTGACCCCAATTGAATATCACCTGGAGCAAAAATCAACCTAATCTACTAATTAGATGGGTGACAACAGTAGTTTGGATTAGATTGGTGGCTATCCATCATTTCCTCTGGTGCGACCCATCTGATGAGTTGATCGGGCTGATTTTTCAGCAAGTGATCTTCACTACGAGTGCACCTATTTGGGCGGGTGGTTTAAAAAATAATGTATTAATGAGATAATATTTTGTAAAAAAAATCTCTTTTTCATATTTTAAATCACACCCTTAACTAATGTTTAGAGATGAGGTAGATCCCAAAGTAGTACTGAAAGTCAGGCGGGTTCAACCCAACCAACCTATGACCGACCCGACATTGGGTGATCAGGTTTGGGCAAAAAGTATCAGATCCGATCTCGTGCTTGAGCTATGTAAACACCAAGCCAATAAAGCTTGGGTCGTGCTTGGGGTGAGGTCTTGGGTTGCCAACCCAACCCAAACCTGATCTCTCTCTCTCTCTCTCTCTCTCTCTATACTTATAATTTTATTATACTTAAGTAAACTTATTAGTTTATGTTATTTTAGTAAATAAACTTATAATATTTAAATTTTGATATGTTTGAGTATTAAAGAAGTAGTTATCCAATATTTTAACTTGATTTTTTAGAAAAAAAAATGAAGTTCTTTATAATAAATAACTACATATATAATTAATAAAGCTATAGGTGCAAAAAAAATTAAGGCTTGTATTGAAACATAATAGACTAATGTAATATAAACCCGGTTGAGCCCGCTTGGGTTGGGCTGGGTTGAGAATTCCCAATCTTGGGTTGGGTTGGATTGGCTTGGGTTAAGATATAGAAACCTTGAATTGGGTTAGAGTTAGGGTTGAGCACTAACCTAACCCAACCCACCCCACTTTCAGCCCCATCCCAAACACATGCATGTATGTGTTATATCCACATTGTCCATTAATTTCACCCTCTCACTTTTTGGGTTGATGTCCTCAAATGAGGTAAATCCAGAACTGAGGTGGGCCACACTATAGGGAACAATGGGAATAATGAACCCACCGTTGAAACCTTCTTAGGGCCCGCCATAATGTTGATATGTCATCCTACCTGTTGATAAGGTCACTCAATGTGGACCAAGGAAAAACAGAAATGTCAGCTTCATCCAAAGCTTCTGCAGCACCCAAGAAGAGAAAAGAAGAGTGTGTATTGAGATGATTTTTGGCGTCCCATCCTCATTGTTCCCTTTGTGGCCCACGTGAGTTGTGCATTAGGATGATTTTTTTGCCCTGGACGTAACATTGAGGAGCAGATCTTATGGGAGCTGTTATCTTAAAGATAACATGGTGGGCCCTTGGAGTGTTTCTTGGACGAAGATTACTTAGGACCCAAGCGGTAGTCAAAAGCTTGGTGGGCCCACTGTGATGTTTGTGAGAATGGTGGGCCCTGGGTGTTTATGAGACGACATCGGATTGCGTCCTGAGTACGCTCTTATCCTACTGAGTAAACTCAGTTGGGCCCACTGTAAATGTATGTGGTTTATCTATACCATCCATCCATTTTTCCATCTCATTTAAGTGGTTGAAACCAAAATTGAAGCATATCCAAAACTCAGGTGGACCATACCACAGGAAACAGTGGGTATAATGATTTCCACTGTTGAAACCTTTCTAGCACCCGCAGTGATGTTTATTTGTCATCCAACTTGTTCACAAGATCTGCATACATTGATGAAGGTAAAATAAATGAACGGAGCGGATAAAACACATAAATCAGATGAACCCTGCAGAGTAAGCTTACTGAGGCCAGGGTGTCACCTAATCCGCTCTCGTCTCATAAGGAAGCGGGATTTTTACTGTAATTGTCCTGCGGTGTGGCCCTTTTTATTAAAAGTACAATTTCTCATCTGGCTCATCTTTTTTAGCCTTTTAATGAGAAATTGAAACTTGTACTGTTGAGAATGCCCCTCTGACCACCATGTGCTCAGGGGAATCCACCATGCCTCAGGAGGAATCCATAGTGCTTAAGGGGAACCGGTTGTAGGGGCATTTTCAACCATAATTTTTTAATTTCCTGTCAAAGGCTAAGAAGGATGAACTAGATGAGAAATTGGACTTTTAGTAAATTTAACCACATATCAGGGTTATTTCAGTAAAGATCCCGCTTCCTTATGAGACGAGAGCGGATTAGGTGAGACCCAGCCTCACCTACCGTGGGATTACCGTGGGGCCCACTTTGATGTATGTATTATGTATCCAAGCCGTCCATAGGTTTTTCAAGATCATTTTAAGCTATTATATTAAAAATGAAGCAGATCCAATTATCAGGTGGACCATACAATACGAAACAGTGGAAATTGACCATCCTACCATTAAAAACTTCTTAGGGTGAACTTTAATGCTTCCGTAGTGTTTATTTACCATCCAATATGTTGATAAGGTCACATAATTCTGGATGAAGGGAAAAAACAAATATTATCTTGATACAAAACTTTTGTGGCCCATTAATGGTCAATCAACACTGTTTCTAATGGTATGGTCCACTTGATAATTGGATCTGTTAAATTTTTTGGATAAGGTCATAAATTGATCTAGAAAAATGGATGGGCAGAGTAGATACAATATAAAAATCAAAGTGGGCCCCACGGTAACCCATGGTAAGGGCCGCACCCTCGTAGGTGAGGCCGTGGTCTCACCTAATCCGCTCTCTTATGAGAGGCAGATTACTTGCTACCCAACTGGCAGTCAAAAACGCTAGGTGAGCCCACTGATGTTTGTGAGAAATCCATCTGATCTATCCATTTTCTCATATCATGTTCGGAAATGACTTTAAAAAAGAGGTAAATCCAAAACTTAAGTGTACCGCACCAAAGAAAAAGGTAGGGAGGGAAATGCCTACCATCGAAGCCTTCTCAGAGTCCATCCAAACCGCTCATTAAGGTCATTCCCACCCAGACAAACTGAAAACACAAAAATATTATCCTGATCTAAAACTTTGGTTGCCTACGAATGTATCAATGGTGGGTGTTCATTCTCCACTGTTTCCTACCGTGTGGCCCACTTGAGTTTTGGAATTGCATCATTTTTGGGCTTACATTCTAACATGAGCTGGAAAAACAGATGAAGAGGCTGGATTTCTCACAAACAATACAGAAGGCCCACTGGCTTTCAAGCGCAAGGTTGCAGATTATCAGCCAAAGGTTTAAATGGAAGTTCCTACCACGAAGGTAAGCGGGCCTCCATGATTTTTGTAAGAAATCCTCCTTATCCATCCGTTTTGCCCCTCATTTTAGTATATGAGGCCAAAAATGAGATGGATCCAAAAATCAAGTGGACCACATGAAAGGAAACAGTGGGGATTGAACGACCACCGTTGAAACATTCACATGGCCACATAAGTAATTAGTTCATCCTAGCCGGAACGGCTTAGATGGCATATAAACATCAAGGTGGACCTTAGGAAGTTTCAGTAGTAGTCATTTCTTTCTCCACCCTTCTCTCTGGTATGGCATCCTTGAGCTGCCTCAGAACTGGTTGCATGTTCTAAAATGAGCTGGAAAAATGGATGGAGCCCATGGACTTCTCACAAGCATCATGGTCGGCCCTACCTTAGCTTCCTAGCTCACGTACTTCCTACCAAAGCCTGTCGCAAGCAATTTGGCTCCCTATTAGGGTACCTCTTTGCTGTCATGCCCTAATTGAATTGTTAGCATGTCAGAGATCGAGATCGTTCATCAGATCACGTATGGAAGCGGATTGCCTGTGACTCGGGAAACAGATTGTTGGGATAGGAGGGCCGGCAGCGGAAGCAAAGCCGAACACAAGCAACAAATTCAGTCAAACAAGCCACACAATGCAATCACAATGCATGCAATCACCCACACATAGACAATCGGATTTTTATGTGGAAAAACCCCTCACGGGTAAAAAACCACGGCACAAAGCGACACAAATCCACTATAAACTCAGAAGTTACAAGAGATAGAACCCAAGACCCAAAACCCAAGCCCACAAGAGAAATCCCAAGCTTACCCAAGAAGAAAACCCTCTTCTCCAAGCTCTTTCTCTCACGTAGAAGCTCCCTCAATCCCCTTTGCAACCTTGGTACCCTCTAATTCCGAAAATACACCTTAAATAGGAAGAAAACCGGATTTAGAAATCTCTTGCGCGCAAACCGCGCAAGAAACAGAGTTGCAGTAGGAGACTGCCGACCGGTCGGACACCCCTACCGGCCGGTCGGCCTACCGGTCGGATAGGCCAAAAAAATGTCCAGCAGCCTGTTTTACTATGTGGCCGGCCGGTCGGACACCCCCACCGACCGGCCGGTGGTCTCTGTGTGAAACTGATTTGAGGCGTTAGTTCTCAACAAACTCCATCACGACTCAAATCACCATGCACCTCCTGGCCACGCACAATCTCCACCTATACTTCGTCATCATTATAGTCACGTCGCTTCTCATGCCCCATCAACTCTATCATTGCATCTTCACACGCCTTGTTGCTCTTCCCATATGATCATTTTTCTCTTGCCACACTCGAACAACCGTGGATCCCGCTGCCGATCCCGTAGCTCCACCATGAATTGTGCTCCCGATCACCTTGTAAAGATTATCGCACCTCCGTGCCTTGATCATCATGCGTGCTCCCTTTACCACTTTACAATACCGATCGCAGCCGATGAACCTGCACCCTTTTGCCTCAAGTGCACCAAGAGATATCACATTCCTCTTCATCTCAGGGACATGCTTCACACTTTCAAGGATCCGTTCGACTCCATCGAACATCCTAATGCGCACCGAACCAATCCCTACCACATTGCGAGCGTAGCCATCGCCCACAAACACCGATCCACCATCATACTCCTTGTATGACATGAATGAACTTCGGTCAGGACATACATGACATGATGCCCCTGAATCCAAGAGCCACTCTCCACCAAGAGGCTCTATGCCAGATACAGTCAAAACATCACAACTGTCACCACAGTCCTCTACGGTATTGGTTCCTTCCCTAGAAGAATTTTCAGATTTCTCCTGCCTTTTCTCAGGATTCGAACAATCCCTTTTCACATGTCCTTCTTCCCCACAATTTCAGCATCTCACCTTGTGCCTCCACTTACCTTTTGATTTAGATCTCGATGAAGGAAATCCCCACCCCGCTCAGAATTCCTCCCACTCATAACCAGTGCCTCGTCAGTGGAGGGACCCACGCCGCCGCTTTCCTCCTCATCGCCTTCGCCTGAAGGGCTGAGATAACGGTTTCTACGCCAATAGTCTCCCTACCTCTGCACAAAGAGTCCTTGAGTGACTCATATGAATCTGGAAGAGAATTCAACAGGATAAACGCTTGATCCTCGTCCTTCATCGGCTCATCTACATCCATCAACTTGCAAATAAGCCTATTGAAATTGCCGATGTGGTTCTCGACATCGGCCCCCTCCGTCATCCTCAGATTGTACAACTAAAGCTTCAAGTATATGTGATTTTCAAGAGATTTCTTCGAATAGATATTCTCTAACTTCACCCATGTTTTAGCCGCAGTTTTCTCTTTCATGACGTTATACAGGACCTCATCTGCCAGGCACAACTGGATTGAGACATTGGCCTTTTCATCGATCTTCTTCCACTCTTCTTCTTTTATAGCTTCTGGTCGCTCTTCAAGGAGCGCAACTTACAATCCTTGCTGAACTAGAAGGCCTTTCATCTTCACCTTCCAAAGCTCAAAGTTATTTTTCCCCGAATACTTCTCTATGTCGAACCTCATGCCTGATGCCATGCTCTTGTCTCAGATTCAAATTTCTGTTACACCCAACGATCTCTCTGATACCAGTTGTTGGGATAGGAGGGCCGGCAGCGGAAGCAAAGCCGAACACAAGCAACAAATTCAATCAAACAAGCCACACAATGCAATTACCCACACATAGACAATCGGATTTTTACGTGGAAAAACCCCTCACGGGTAAAAAACCACGGCACAAAGCGACACAAATCGACTATAAACTCATAAGTTACAAGAGATGGAACCCAAGACCCAAAACACAAGCCCACAAGAGAAATCCCAAGCTTACCCAAGAAGAAAACCTTCTTCTCCAAGCTCTCTCTCACCTAGAAGCTCCCTTAATCCCCTTTACAACCTTGTTACCCTCTAATTCCGAAAATACACCTTAAATAGGAAGAAAACCGGATTTAGAAACCTCTTGCGCGCAAACCGCGCAAGAAACAGAGTTGCAGTAGGAGACTGCCGACCGGTCGTTTGACCGGTCGGACACCCCTACCGACCGGTCGGCCGACCGGTCAGATAGGCCAAAAAAACATCCAGCAACCTGTTTTACTATGTGGCCGGGGGTGTCTACCGATCGGATAGGCGAAAAAAACGTCCAGCAACCTGTTTTACTATGTGGCCGGCCGGTCAGACACCCCCACCGACCGGCCGGTGGTCTCTGTGTGAAACTGATTTGAGGCGTCAGTTCTCAACACATATATCTTGTGCCGGGACTGTGTGGGGCCCACAGAAATGTCCATGACAAATCCACTCTGCCCATTTGTTTTGGAAGACCACAGTATGATAGGAATCTAAAAATCAAACAAATATAAAACTCATTGGACCATACCACACGAAACACAGGGGATTGAATGCCTGGAGCGACAAAAGTTTGTATCAGGATGATATTTGTTCCTGTAACAACCCTGTGAACGGTTTGGATGGCATATAAACATCATAGTCAGCTCTAAGAAGGTTTCAATGGTGAACATTTACATTCCCACTGTTTCGTTGATGTAGCCCACCAGAGTTTTAAATCATCCCATTTTTAGAATCATATCCTATTGTGGTCTTTCAAAACAGACGGATGGAGTGAATTTATCACAGACATCTCTGTGGGCCCCACACCGCCTCTCCCTGATAAAAAATAATATTAGTCCAGATGAGGCAAGAACAGTTATGCCAAAAAAAAATGGATGGTTGGGAAAAAAAATTAGAATCCATATTCAACGTGCATGTGTATCCCGATGAGTGTTAAACCGTACAAGGCATGATGGCAGCGCCACGCTGTGGACCACCTAACATTTTACAACAAAATGAGAAGTGAGCGGTGAATCCACACATCCTCAATTGCTCACTGCTGCAACAACCCTCCTCCAGATGTGATTTTAAAATTTCACGCAAGAAAGGCCCATTGCTTCTACGAGCTTGATCAGGAAGGATGTGTACGACAAGTGAGTGAGGAATCCTGACCGCCCATATAGGGAATTGTATCATTGGGTGGCCTATGGTTGATCCCAAGCATCCCAAAAAATTACTGAAAACCATAAATGGGCTTTGGTTGATCAGGTTTGCCAGAAAATGGGTCGACCTAAAAATGGATACATACATGTTATGATCACAAGTAAAATTGACAATAGTTGAGAGTTATGATGGACCCACTCTAAATTTGGTGCAATTTTTGCACAAAAAAATAGAGGATTATCATAATTCAATACACCTCATTATCATGGGAATAAAAAAGGAATTTTTACCCTAAAATTAACATTTTTGCATATAGTGCCTGGAAGATTAAAAATCAGGGGGAGGTACCTTTCGGGGAAGGTAATTACAAAAAATGACCTCTTTTAAAATTAGTGAACGTTTAGACTTGTGGGGTCAACATGGTATGTGTATAACATCTAAGCCATCCAACATATGCACCCCACTATAATGATCTCACGAACAAAAAAACAAGCCAATCAAATCATCAGATGAGCTATAATTCAATTTGGATGTATCGAGTGGGTGTATATTATTTTTTACTGATTGGCCCAACTTATAATTGGGTTCCCAATATTTTTGGTTCACTTAATAATCATTTGGTGTGCACTTGGTGGATAGGTTGGACGTCAGACATATATCACGTGGGCCTAACATTTTGGATTCTCCTCTTTATTAAGAAGATAAAAAGAGAGGATGGTAATGTATCTTCTCATTTGAAAAACATCTGCGAGGAGTATGTTATCTCAGAAGCACTATTTGGTAGAATCCAAGTCGTAAAGGCATTCTACGGTGAAATTCCCAATAAAAAAAAGTAGAATTATTGTCAAACTAGAAGTCTATGTAAGACTCCATTGGGTGGGCCACACATGATCATCAGTTTAGATCATGACCGTTGGATTATTCAGATTGAGCGATTCAGTGGGCCCCACTACAGTTGTGATCATTGCAAATAGGTTTGGGGCAGGACGCTTGAACCATGTTCCCTATACGTGGTTATTAAGCCTGATATGGAAACCTACGGTGTGGAGACCCTAGAGGAGAGAAGTGTGATGGGTAAGCTTCTCTGGCCCTCTTTCCTATAAATATATGTCTTGGTCCCCTCACCAACATACAAGAGAAAACCCTAGTCCCATTGAGAGGTTCTCCTAAAGGTGTTAGGTGCAGAAGACCAAGAGTTCTTCTCGGCAACACGGTGGCATCGGGAATGTCTTCCCAAGTGGTTGGTGATGATGATATAGGTCTGAGAGATTCATTTCACCCAAAGGTGATGGGCGTCTTAGATTTATTTCACCAACATTGGTCAGCTTCATGATTCAGTAGAGCCTCATGTATGTTATAATTTCGCCCAAAGGAGGAATTGTGATGATACGTTGGGCTCTTACCAGATCTTGATGATTATGGCCCATCATCATTCTGGGTCATTTGATTGAAGGCCCAAATCAATCGAATGTTCATACATGCATGATATTTATGGTTTATGTTCATGCATTATTATAAGGGACTTGTTTATTAATGTGAGTTTTATGCTTTAAATGTCCAGCTATGACTGTTTCCAATATTTCAACCCAATTCAATTCCATACCTTTGCTTACTGGGTCCAACTATTCCAAATGGAAGTCGTCCGTTGAAATAGTCCTAGGTTGCATGGACTTGGACTTGGCCCTGGAGGAAGTAGAGCCTTCTATTCCAACTGACTCTAGTACGGAATCAGCAAAGGCTCACTATAAGGCCTGGACCAAGTCAAATAAGATGTGTCTCAAGATCATAAAGAACTCGATTTCTGAGACCATGCAGGGTGTCATGCCCGACACTGAGAAAGCTAAAGATTTCTTGACTGAAATAGGAAAACGATTTCAGAAATCGGATAAAGCTGAGCTGAGTTCACTTTTACATAAATTGACTCAAGCCACCTATAACGGTCAAGGAAATATCAGGGAGTACATTGGTGGATTGTCTGATGTGGTGGCTAAAATCCACGCATTAGACCTTAAGATTGAGGATGAACTCCTGATTTTCTTGGAACTGAACTCCCTTCCTCCACAATTCAGTCAGTTCCAAATCAGCTATAATACTCAAAAGGAAAAGTGGACATTGAACGAACTGATATCTCAGTGCGTTCAGGAGGAAGAAAGACTCAGAAGGTCGAGTAAGACACAAAGTGCACACCTAGTGACATCTGGTCAAGGACGAAAAGGAAATAAGAAAAGAAAGCACACTTCAGGAAAAAGTTCTACGGGTCCTGCGGGTGGCAATCAGCCCAAGTCTGGAAAGACATTTAAGAAGAAAAGGAAGGGTCCTAATGATGGCTGCTTCTTCTGCAAGAAGCCTGGTCATCAAAAGAAGGATTGTGAAGATTTTAAAGCATGGCTCGTTTCTAAGGGACATGCTCCAAAGCCGGACGCCAACTGATGCAGAGAGATCAATCTATATGGGGAACGGCATTAGAGCAAACGTGGAAGCTATTGGAGTCTGTAGGCATAGGTTATCGTCAGGACACTTTCTTGATCTAATAGATACTGTTTGTGTGCCTTCTATAAGGCGCAATTTGGTTTCCATTTCTCGTTTGGACAAATTTGGTTATGAGTTTAAATTTGCAAATGAAAAATTAAGCATTTACTATGATTCAGTTGTGATTGGTTCTGGCACTTTAGTTAATAACCTTTATCAGCTAGATTTGGATGTTTCACATGTATACAGCGTTAACTCATCACATGGAAACACTAAAGGCATCAAACGAAGTTTAGATTGTGAGAATTCCTCCATGCTATGGCACAGGCAATTAGGCCATATCTCTCGTGAGAGATTGGAAAGGCTTGTACGTGAAGGAATTCTTCACTCCCTAGACTTCTCAGACTTTGGGGTTTGTATTGATTGCATTAAAGGTAAACAGACTAGAATAAGGAAAAAGGGTGCCACTAGGAGCGTAGGACTCTTAGAAGTGATTCATACAGACATCTGTGGACCGTTCCCTATAGCATCCTGGAATGGGCAGAAGTATTTTATCACTTTTATCGATGACTACTCTCGTTATGGGTACTTGTACCTTATTAACGAAAAATCAGACGCCCTGGATACATTTAAGATCTATAAGGCTGAAGTCGATAATCAACTCGATAGGAAGATCAAAGTCGTTAGATCCGACCGTGGTGGTGAGTACTACGGAAGGTATGACGAATCTGGGCGTAATTCAGGTCCATTCGCTAGATACCTACAAGATTGTGGCATCGTCGCCCAGTACACCATGCCTGGTACTCCAGAGCAGAATGGTGTAGCGGAAAGGCGTAATCGCACCCTAAAGGACATGGTGCGATCTATGATTAGTAATTCTACGTTGCCAGAATCTTTGTGGGGTGATGCGTTGAAAACAGCTGTGCATATCCTTAATAGGGTCCCAAGTAAGGCTGTAATGAAAACTCCATATGAATTGTGGACAGGGCGAAAGCCTAGTCTACGATATTTTCATGTATGGGGTTGTCCTGCAGAAGCCAAACCATATAACCCGCATGAAAGAAAACTTGACCCTAGAACTGTTAGTTGCTTCTTTATTGGATACCCAAAAAGATAAAAAGGATTCAGATTTTATTGTCCATCATATTCCATGAGAGTCATTGAGACTGGGAATGCTAGGTTTATTGAGAACACTGAAGATAGTGGGAGCACAAATATAAGAGATATTGTATTTGAGGAAGAGCGGATTGTGATTCCCACCACAATCATTCAGAGTAGCATGGTTGTCCGTCCAGTAGTGGACCCTGAGATCCCTATGGACGACCATGTACAACCTCAAATACAAACCACTGATGAGGAAATGAAAAATCCAATTCAGAATAATGAGCCATTAAGACGATCACACAGAGAGAGAAGATCTGCAATACCAGACGATTACGTCGTCTATTTGCAGGAACATGAGTTTGACATTGGGGTTGAAAAGGATCCTATATCCCTTTCACAGGTCGAACAAAGTGCGGATTCTTCTCATTGGTTCGATGCCATGAAGGATGAATTGAAATCCATAAAGGACAATAAAGTTTGGGACCTTGTTGAATTACCCCAAGAGATTAGGCCGATTGGTTGCAAATGGGTATTTAAAACCAAACGGGACTTTAAGGGCAATATCGAAAGGTATAAAGCCAGGCTAGTTGCAAAGGGTTTCACTCAGCGTGAGGGCATTGACTTTAAGGAGATTTTCTCACCTGTATCTAAGAAAGACTCCTTTAGGATCATTATGGCTCTTGTGGCTCATATGGATTTGGAGCTACATCAAATGGACGTGAAAACTGCGTTTCTCAATGGAGATCTAATGGAGAACGTATATATGTTGCAGCCAGAAGGTTTTAAAGCCAAAGGCTCAGAACATCTGGTCTGCAAACTTAAGAAGTCCATTTATGGGTTGAAACAGGCATCAAGACAATGGTACATAAAGTTTCATGAAGTTGTTTCCTCATATGGTTTCATTGAAAATACTGCGGATGAGTGCATATATGTGAAAATCAGTGGGAGTAAGTTTATCATTTTAGTCTTGTATGTTGACGACATTTTATTTGCCAGTAGTGATATTGGATTGTTGTGTGAGACTAAGAAATTTCTATCTCAAAATTTTGAGATGAAAAATCTTGGTGATGCTTCTATTGTCATCGGCATTCAGATTAGCCGAGACAGATCACGTGGATTACTTGGCTTGTCGCAGAGGGCCTATATTGATAGGGTTCTCGAAAGGTTTGGCATGCAAGGTTATGCTCCTGGCCAAGCACATATTGTAAAAGGTGACAAATTTGGTCAATTTCAGTGTCCTAAGAATGACCTAGAAAAGGACAAGATGAAAGCTATTCCGTATGCGTCAGCAGTAGGGAGCATCATGTATGCTCAGGTCTGTATGCGTCCAGATATAGCTTTTATGGTTGGAATGTTGGGCAGGTACCTTAGCAATCCAGGAATGAATCATTGGATAGCTGTAAAGAAAGTGTTGCGCTACCTGCAAAGGACAAAGGACTTCGAACTCACATACAGGAGATCCGACCATTTGGAGTTGGTAGGATATACAGATGCAGATTTTGCTGGTTGTCTCGACAGCAAGAAGTCCACCTCGGGCTATGTATTCATGATGGTTGGTGGAGCCATATCATGGAAAAGCGTGAAACAGTAAATTACGGCATCATCTACCATGGAAGCAGAATATGTAGCTTGTCATGAAGCCACGAATCAGGCGGTTTGGCTCTAGAGTTTTTTCTCTGGTTTACGGGTTGTGCAGATGATCCCGAAACCATTGAAAATCTATTGTGATAGTTCAGCTGCAGTTAACTTCTCCTCTCCAACAACAACAAGCATTCATCGAGGTCAAAGCACATTGACATCAAATATCTTGTTGTGAAGGAGAGAGTTCAGAATCGTCAAGTGTCTGTGGAACTCATCGGCACAAGGCTGATGATAGCGGATCCTCTCACTAAAGGCCTTCCTATCACGCTCTTTAAGGAGCATGTGACGTCTATGGGAGTTGTTGATCCCAAGGATGTATTTCAGTAGTGGGAGTTTTCATGTATGATCCGATTATGTCCAGACATTTTTAGAGATATCTTTTATGCATTGATGATTCTGTTTTTCAGTTTATATCTTTCTTCTCCTTCAGTGTGCACATTCAGTTTTGAGTAAGCAAGACTTTGGTTTGTGTCTTGGAGACACGTTCAGTAGGACCACTTGAAGATAAACACGTATGATCACATACGACGTGTAATCTTCATACCACACCCCATATCATTGATTTATGTCATTAAGGCTATTGGTATCTGTGATTTTGATTCGTCACACTTTGAAAATATGAAATGTTGTGTTGACTACCATGATTCAATATCAGTGGTCTTGATGGACCGGATCTGACAAGCGTTGCTCATAATTATCCAACGGTATTGTTTTGAAATCAGTAGGGCGCCTATTAGGAACTTTTGAAACAAACACGTTTTATGAAATGTTTTTCACAAAATAAAATAAATGTTTTGTTTTCTTTCAGAGATCAGTGTAGCCCAAGTGGGAGAATGTAAGACTCCATTGGGTGGGCCACACATGATCATCAGTTTAGATCATGACCGTTGGATTATTCAGATTGAGCGATTCAGTGGGCCCCACTACAGTTGTGATCATTGCAAATAGGTTTGGGTCGGGACGCTTGAACCATGTTCCCTATACGTGGTTATTAAGCCTGATATGGAAACCTACGGTGTGGAGACCCTAGAGGAGAGAAGTGTGATGGGTAAGCTTCTCTGGCCCTCTTTCCTATAAATATATGTATTGGTCCCCTCACCAACATACAAGAGAAAACCCTAGTCCCATTGAGAGGTTCTCCTAAAGGTGTTAGGTGCAGAAGACCAAGAGTTCTTCTCGGCAACACGGCGGCATCAGGAATGTCTTCCCAATCAGGTATGGCTTTAATATTACAGTATGGAATCTCCATTATTCGATGCATAGACGATCCGATTATTCCGCATTAAGATTGAGTATCACAGTCTATAGAGCCCAAGTGTCAATATGGTTACTAGGGTTACAATTGAGAGTAACTCGTCATTTTCTTTAAAAACTCTTAACCTTGATGGGTCTCTTTTTTTTGTTGGGATAACGATGCTGGGGACATTTTGTGCCCTTTGGAAGCTAATTATATGATTCTCTTCATTTGTAATCATCTCACAACACATCAATAATTCTCATTTTACTTATTCTCCATCATATGGGTAAATCGATTAAATTGGCTAAGTCCATTTATGATATTGTAATAAGCCAACTCCAATGATTCAACAGATGATAGTTGGAGATTTAGTTTTACAGTTCTTCGTCGTGGGAAAAAGATTTGCAACTGGTGATGTACTTAGTGCATTTGTAAGGTTGTGTGATTACTAATTTAATGATTCATTTTCAAGATATGTTGTGGGGCCTACATTAAGGCTTGGGCCAACTTGATGGTATTGTGATGATGTAGTGGAAGAATGGACTTGACGTGTAGTTACAATCGAAGAGGTTCATGTGCATGAATAGCCTTATTTTTTTTAATTATGATAACATTCTTATATTTGAATTAGGAATTAGGGCTTTTAGGTTTTTTAAGTAATTTATTTCTTTTGAAAAGTAATTTTTTTTAAAGCATTTTTTGTTTCGAAAGCCTACAAGAGCTTTTAAGTTTTAAGTAAAGAGGAACTTTATAAATATCCTATAAGGATCCTGTGTTTAAGATCACTATGAGACTCTCTTGTACCCTGTTGAGGTGTGGAGCCATCACCAGTAGTGCAATCTGAGGGTCATCAGGCGCCCGACCAGTCAGGGTCGAACGACCGAAATCCACCCGGAGGAAGCAGATTCTCTAAACAGTTTCAGAGATGATCGGGCACCCGACCATGCTAAGTCGAGCAGCCAAAATTCGACGGATTTTCTTTATATCTCTCTGGACAGTTTTTGCCCTTATCGGGCGCCTGACCATGCTGGGTTGAGCACCCGACGGCACACAGACTGCTCGTACGTAGTTTCCTATTTCGACTCTAATTTTTGTGAAGCTCTACTTATGTTCTTCTAAATCGTGATTAAGGTATGGGATTAAGGTCTCTATACATCCAAGGAGAGAGAGAGAGAGAGAGAGAGAGAGAGAGAGAGAGAGAGAGGAGGTTTACAAAAGGGTCATCTTTGTGCTTTGTGTATGGGAAGCATAGAAGAATGTGAGATTACATTGTAGACTTTATCTTATTGCATAGTGAAAGTTACATACGTGGTTTTTACCCTTATTGGAGTTTTTCCACGTAAAATCAGTCTTATGGTTTGTTGGCTTGATTGGATTTTCATTTTTCTTCATTATTTCTTCTTGTTTATCGTTTGTGGGTAATATCGAAGATTCAATTTCGGTTCACCGACATTATTGGCTTGCTGCACAACAACTAGTATCAGAACCATTAGTTTGGTTCAAGTGGGAGTGATGATGGAAGATGGGAAGACAGAGATTGAGAAGTTTGATGGATCAAACTTCACCTTCTAGAAGATGCAGATGGAAGACTACCTGTATCAGAAGGACCTCTATATCCTTTAAAAGGAAAAGAGAAGAAATCGGAGAAGATGTCCGATGATGAATGGACTCTAATGGATCAGAAGGCGTTGGAGACGATCCGACTCTCTTTATCAAAGAGCGTCGCCTTCAATATATCTAAGGAGAAGACCACGAAAGACTTGATGCGTGCACTAACAACGATGTATGAGAAACCCTCAGCATCCAACAAGGTTCATCTCATGAAGCGGCTATTCAACATGAAGATGCCGGATGGTGGGAGCGTGGTTGAGCATATAAACGAGTTCAATACAGTCACGAGCCAATTAGAATCCGTTAATATCACGTTTGATGATGAGGTCAAGGCATTGTTGATCTTGTCTAATTTGCTAGACAGTTGGGATGGTTTGGTTGTGGCCGTAAGCAATTTCACAGGATCTACAAAGTTGAAATTTGATGATGTGGTTGGTCTATTCTCAACGAAGAATTTAGAAGGAAAGCATCAGAAATTTCAGGAGAATCTGGGAATGCTCTAAACGTTGAAGAATGAGGAAGATCGTCAAATAGTAGAAGCAATAAACATGGACATTCTAAGTCAAGGAAGAAGTCCAAAGGGCCGAAAGGCAATGACGGGTGTTGGCATTACGGGAATAAGGGGCACATGAAGCATGATTGCATGGAGCTTAAGAAGCAAGAAGGAAGCTCTCAAGGTGAGAAGGATTCAGTGAATCTATCTGAGGAGAGTGATACGAAAGCATTGATATTGTCTCTTGATGCATGGAATGAGTCTTGGGTTATAGATTCAGGTGCTTCATTCCATGCCACTTCGTCGAAAGACGTTCTTCATGATTATGTGTTAGGTAACTTCGAGAGAGTTTATCAGGGTAATGATAAGCCATGCAGTATTATTGGTAAGGGAGATGTTCAGATAAGTTAGAAAGACGAGACAGTCATGAAGTTGAAGGATGTTCGACATGTTCCAAACCTGAGAAGAAACTTGATCTCAGTGGGGTAGCTCACCGATACTGGACATGTGACGACATTCACAAGAGATTTATGGAAGGTCACGAAGGGTGCCTTGGTGATGGCTCAAGGCAAGAAGGAAGGTACTTTGCATGTAACTTTCGGTTCATATAGTTCACTCGCAGTATCATCAACTGGAGTGAATGGGTAGTTATGGCATCAGAGTTTGGGCCATATGAGTGAGAAAGGGATGAAGGTGTTGTCATCAAAGGGGAAGCTGTCGAGTTTAAAGTCTATCGACTTAGACTTCTGCGAAGGCTGTGTGTATGGCAAGAAGAAGAGGGTGAGCTTCAAGAAGACAAGACATGCTCTAAAGATGCATCTATTAGAGCTTGTGCACACTGACGTGTGGGGATCGACACAAGTATCATCTCTTGGTAGATGACGTCATTTTGTCTCTTTTATTAAAGATGCTAGTAGGAAAATGTAGGTTTACTTCTTAAAGCATAAGTCTAAAGTATTTGATGTATTTAAGAAGTGGAAAGTTCTGGTAGAAAATGAGATAGGTAAAATAGTAAAGTGTCTCAAATCTGATAATGGGGGAGAATATTGTAATAAGAGATTTGAGGAGTATTGTGCATCATAGGGAATCAAACATTAGAAAATGATTTCAGGAACACCGCAGGAGAACAGTGTGGCTGAGCGCATTAACAGAACTATCATTGAGCTCGCTAAGAACATGAGGTTGCATGTAGGGTTGCCCAAAACGTTTTAGGCAGATGCTGTGAATAATATCGTTTATCTTATTAACAGAGGTCCTTCAACACCATTGGATGGAGGTTTACTAGAGGAGGCATGGACTGTAAAAGAAGTGAGCCTTACACATCTCGAGGTATTCAGTTGCACTTCATATATTCACATTGATGTAGAGCACAGGAACAAACTGGATGCAAAGTCCAGGAGGCGCGCGTTTATCGGGTACGGGCAGCATGATTTTAGTTGTCGATTTTTAGATGCAGATAACAAAAAATTCATCAAAAGCAAGGACGTAGTATTCAATGAGAAAGTGATGTATAAAGACAGTTTGCAACAGAAACAAAATAAGGCCGATGAGAATGAATATGTAAAATTTGAAGAGTTACCGGACACAGGTGTACAATGTCACAGGGTGAACATGCATAGGAGCATGCTGAGGCAAAACCACAGCCGTGGACACCAGTTTTGAGGAGGTCTACTCGGGAGAGAAGACTCAACGTCCGATACTCGCCCTCTTTATATTATCTACTGCTGACAAATAATGGTGAACTAGAATGTTTTGAAGAGACGTTATAGTTGGATCCCCGAGTTAAGTGGGAGCAAGCTATGGATGAGGAGATAGACTCCCTTAAGTCCAATCATACATGGGATCTCGTTACTCTACCCAACGGGAAGAAAGATCTTCATAACAAGTGGTTTACAGGCTGAAAGAGGAACACGACGGTACGAAGTGGTACAAGGCCAGATTGGTAGTAAAAGGGTTCCAACAAAAGGCATGTATCGACTTCACTGAGATATTTTCACCGATGGTGAAGATGTCTATGATTCACACGATCTTGAGTATAGTGGCTACAGAGGACTTACATCTAGAGCAGTTAGATGTTAAGACGTCCTTTTTTCATGGGGATCTTAAAGAAGATATATATGCATCTACCGACAGGAGACGTGTCACCAGAAAAGGAGAACAAGGTGTGTAGGCTGAGAAAAAGCGACAGTTTCATGTTGGGAAACAAATTTAGGAGATGTCATGTAAACCACTATTGCTATTTGAAGAAGTTTGATACATCGTACATCATCCTTCTTCTGCACGTTGATGATATGCTTGTAGCTAGTTCAAGCATGAAGAACACCTCAAATCTCAAAAAATGGTTGTCTAGAGAGTTTTTCATGAAGGATTTGAGAGTTGCAAAATAAATCCTAAGCATGAGGATAAAGTATGACAGGAAAAACAAGAGATCAATGCTGTCATAGGCGGAATACATTGCTAAAGTACTCGATCGATTCAACATGGGAGGTGCTAAGCCAATTAACACTCAATTAGCAAATCACTTCAAGCTTTCTAAGGAGCAAGGTGCGAAGACGCAGGAGTAACGGGACAATATGGCCAAATTCCCATACGTATCGACTATAGGGAGCCTCATGTATGTTATGATGAGTACGAGGCCAGACATTGCTCATGCAGTGAGAGTTGTTAGCAGATTCATGAACGACCCCGGGAAGGAACATTGTGAAGCTGTGAAGTGAATTCTCATGTACCTAACAGGCACTGTGGAGGTCACCCTGTGTTATGGAGGATTGGAAATCATGTTAAAATGCTATGTTAATTCAGATTTAGCATGAGATATTGATAGCAGAAGGAGCATTATATGGCATGTCTTTACTCTGGGAAGTATTGCAGTGAGTTGGGTCTCTTAATTGCAAAAGATAATGTCCATCAGTACAATGGAAGCGAAGTATGTTGCAGCTACAAAAGCGTGTAAGGAGATGTTATGGATACAAGGTTTTATGGAAGAGTTAGGTAATAAGCAAGCAAATCGCAAGTTGTACAGTGATAGTCAGAGTGCAATACACTCTGGGTCGGGCGGCCGGTCATCAGGCGCCCAACCATGCTAGGTCGGGCAGCCGAAATTAGACGAATTTTCTCTATATCTCTCTGAACAGTTTTTGCCCTTATCAGGTCGACCATGCTAGGTCAGGTGCTCGACGGCGCGCAAACTGCTCATACGCAGTTTCCTTTTTCAGCTCTAATTCTTGTGAAGCTCTACTTAAGTGCTTCCAAATCGTGATTAGGGTATGGGATTAGAGTCTTTATATGTCCAATGAGAGAGAGAGAGAGAGAGAGAGAGAGAGAGAGAGAAGAAGAAGAAGAAGAAGAAGAAGAAGAAGAAGAAGAGAGGTTTGCAAAAGGGCAATCTTTGTGTATGAGAAGCATAGAAGAAGGTGAGATTAGATTGTAAACTTTGTGTTATTGCATAATGGAAGTTGCATCCGTGGCTTTTTACCCTTGTTGGGGTTTTTCCATGTAAAATCTGTCTTGTGATTTGTTGGTTTGATTGAATTTTCGTTTCTCTTCATTATTTCTTCTTGTTTATCATTTGTGGGTGATATCAGAGATTCGATCTCACCGATGTTGTTGGCTTGCTACGCAACATACCTTTAGAAAGATAAGAAGAAAAGACCATCATCCTCTATAAGGGTTGGGCTACCTGACCATAAAGTACTAGGGCTTAGGCCACTAAACTTGGCCTGAGGGCTAGGCTAGGGCTTGAAATTTATGCCCATTGTTCGAGCTAGGGCTATTGAATAACTCAGCTCGATGTATTTCTATAACGACCTTGAATTTTGGCATACTTAACTGGAATTGATTGAAATAAAAACTTGATTTTATAATAAATAACAAAATAAAACACTTAGTTGAGTGACCAAGACTCTTTTGGTTGTGAGAAGAGATGAGGTATCGATTCTTGCCATTGTAAGAAATAATTTTTTACATAAATAAGGAAAGATATGCTCATCCTACCTTATTTAGAGAGCTCAAATTCAATAAGTTAATTTTCCTTTTAACTTATTTTTTGGTGCATTTAATCTCTTCTTACCATATCTATGCAATAAATGGTGTGGATTGGCCAAACGTTTATTACATTAACCTGGAAAAAGGCTTAGATCTAGGCAAGAACTTTTGTCGTACTAATTAATTTGGTGCCATCTAATGGTTCTAAATAATAGATATATATATATATATATATATATATATATATATATATATATATATATATATATAGATCATTTGATCCTAAGGGCCAAAATATATGAGGATCCTAAATTACATATTAATCTGATCATTGAATGGCCCAAAGCAAACAGATCTGATCTTAGGAGGCATTTGGCGTCTCTACACATAAGAGCGTATTGGCTTATTTCTAGGGCTGTAAATGGGTCAGTGGACTCGATGGGGTACCCAGACCCAACCCATTTAGACCCGACCCAGACCCGACCCATTTGTTAAATGGTACGGGTCTGGGTCCAAGAATAGACCCATTTGTTAAACGGGTTTGGGTCTGGTTTCCTTTATATTAGGCCCGACCCGACCCGACCCAAACCCATTTAGTAAGTGGGCGGGTTTGGTCTATGTTACAAGGGACCTGTCCAGCCCAGACCCGTCCAGACCCGGTTTTAAGCCTTGTAAAATGCTCGCATACTTGATCCAGACCCGGACCCATTAGACCTGGCCCATTTATAAATGGGTCTGGGTGGATCTCCCTCTACCAGACCCGGACCCATTTATAAATGGGTCTGATGGGCTGACTCAGACCCGACCCGGACCCGCCCATTTAGTAAAAGGGTCTGGGTCTAAAATTTGGACCTAGACCCGTTTAGTAAATGGGCGGGTCTGGTTTTGGCTAAACCCGCCCCGAACCCGACCATTTACAGCCCTACTTATTTCTAAAAAAATAAGCTTTTAGACCGTTTGGTAAAGTCTAATCAAGGTGCTTATTTATTTAGAAAGTAGTAAATAAGCTCTGATTTAATAAGTTGGGGAGGGGTTACTTTTTGAAACAAAACTTATTTAGCTTAAGCGGGTAGACATTTTAGACTAATTTTTGGATAAGTTTGTCTTCAAACTTTTCAAGTAATTCCCATCTTACTCTCTTCTCTTCTCTTTACAATTTCTTCATTGTAAACCTACATGATGAAGGACCCATAGTGAAGGTGGGCCCCACATAATGAATGACCCATATCAAACGAGGGCTTAGATAATGCACGGTCACATCAAAGGTGAGCCCCACATGATAGATGGCCTACTTCAAACTGTTGCCCAAGTGTGGCCCCGTGTGATGAATGCTCCACATCAAGCATGCCCTACCTGATGGATGGTCCACATCAAAGGTGGGACCCACATGATGGATGGTGGATATCGAATGTGAGACCACATGATGGAAGGTTGACATTAAAGGTGGACCTACATGATGAATGACCCATATTGAAGGTTGGGCCCCACATGATGGACAATCCATAACAAAGGTGAGACCTACATGATGGATGGTGGACATCAAGGTGGGTTCCACATGATGGATTATCCACATTAAGTGGGCCCCACATGATAGATGGTCCACAACAAAGGTGGGACCCACATGATGGATGGTCCACATTAAAGGTAGGACCCATGTGATGGATGGTGGATATTAAATGTGGGACCACATGATGGAAGGTTGACATTAAAGGTGGGCCTACATGATGAATGACCCATATTTAAGGTTAGGCCCCACATGATGGACGGTGCACAACTAAGGTGAGATCTACGTGATGGATGGTGGACATCAAGGGTGGGTCCCACATGATGGATTTTCCACATTAAGTGGGACCCGCATGATAAACAATCCACAACAAAGGTGGGACCCACATGATGGATGGTCCACATTAAAGGTAGGACCCACGTGATGGATGGCGGATATTGAATGTGGGACCACATGATGGAAGGTTGACATTAAAGGTGGGCCTACATGATGAATGACCCATATTGAAGGTTGGGCCCCACATAATGGACGATCCACAGCTAAGGTGGGACCTACATGATGGATGATGGACATCAAAGGTAGGTCCAACATGATGGACTATCCACATCAAGTACCACATGATAGCGGTCTATAACAAAAGTGGGACCCACATGATGGATGGTGGACATCAAAGATGGGTCCCTCATGACAAATGACTCATATTGAAGTACGGCCCCACATCAAGGTGGGCCCACGTAATGAAAGATTCACATCAAAGGTGGGCCCCACATGATAGATGGCACGCATCAAAGTATGGCCCAACATGACGAAACATGCACATTAAGTGGGTCCCATTTGATAGGCAGTCCACGTTAAAGGTGGGACCCACATGATGGATGATGGTCATTGAAGGTGGGGCCCCACACAATGAATGGTCCACATCAAGGTGAGCCCACATAATGGACGGAGTGAGCTTCACATGATGGATGGCCCACATAAAAGTGTGGCCCATTATAATTGACAATTCACATCAAGTGGGCCTCGCCTAATGGACTGTCCACATCCAAGGTCTCTCATGATGGATGATCCATATCCAAAGTGGGCCATATGATGGATGATCCACATAGAAGGTGCACCCCACACAATGAATGGTGGATGTCAAAAGTGGGCCCCACATTATGGACAACCCACTTCAACAGTAGGGCCCACACTTTGGACACATCAAATGTGGAGTCCACGTGATGGGTGATGGGTAGTGGACATTAAAGGACCCCACATGATGAACGGTCTACTAAAATAACCATTTGGATTGCTCTTATATTAAAGTTGTTGTAATCTTTAAAAATGACATCAACTACCCTTAAAAAAACCCTTATTTAAAAGTTCTACCAAACATGCTTATTTTAAATAAGAGCTTTTTTGGAGAGTTTACCAAATGAGCTTATTTAAAACAATGGCTAGAACAAAAAGGGCTTATTAGAGTAGCTCTTATTGAAAAAGCTCTTATTGAATTAGAGTTGAGATGCCAAACGAGTCTTTAGCCTTTTATTTGTATAAGTGATTTTAAGATGGATCATCAAATGTATCGAATTCGATTTGCACCATCTGCACGAATTCTGGGGTAGATTGAAATTATCACCCAATGTTTTGGATGGATCTGATCATTTGGGACCCCAACGACAATCATGTAACAAATGAGTATTAAAGACATAATGTAAAAAATAAATACAAAGATTGAATGACTTTAACTTGACCATCTATTAGTCGTCCCCTAATTTGATCGTGTGAGAGCCAATGGATGATTCAGATCTGACTCATTGAAATAATAACATCCTTGAAAGTAAGAAAGTATGGAAATCCCCAAATATGAATATATTTATGCAAAATTTAAAAATTCAAGACTAAAACAGAAATTCTAGTTAAGTTAAGGGATTCTAGCATAAATTTCAAAATGGTATAGAATACTGCCCGAATCTTTAGAAAAAATCTAAATTACGGACTGCTACTAAAAACAACCTGAATATGCATAAATTCAAAGGGCTAAATTCTAACAACACGTTAATTTCTGCAATATTGTCTCTTTATTTATGAATTCATTGTAATCTCATTTAAATGAGATGTCTTGTTGTAAAATTATACAATTATATAATTGTGATGCAATAAACAACCCTTAATCATCCTAAGAACAGTAGAATAATTAGAACACTTTAGTTTAATCAAGTGGGCCCCACATTGAAAGATAACCATCCATAAACCATATGTTAAGAATGAAATTTAAAGGAATTCAAATTAGATGGTTAGATCCTATATGTGGACCCTAAATTAGGACTTGATCAATCAAATGGTGGGCTAATTATACAAGTTTCTTACATAGAAATATAATTTATTTGTGTCATGTATTTAGGAGATTGTTAATTAATTAAATTTAGGGTAACATTTTGGAATTCACTTCACCAAGATACAAGTGAGTGGTCCCAACATGTTTCGTCTCCATTATCATTAAAGTAATTGTTTGATTGCTATGTTGAATGTATTTCCTTATATTGATTGCTTTACTGAAATTTGTCTAGTTTGAAATGTTACTACTGAAATATGATGATGTGTGTGATAAACTGCTAATATAATTAGGGGCACGTCCTGGAAGACCTATAGGTACTTTCAGTACCGAGTGACCTAGGGGACCATCCCCGGATGTTTATAATGTGTAGAAGTCTACCAAAATGGTGGAAGCCTGCCCAAAAGGGGTAGATGCGGGTTGATGGATATCCAACTTAAGCAAGTGGACAGATCAACCCACTTGATGCATTCACATAGCATTGCACAACATCCACACATTTATTATTTTAATTATAGTATGAATGAGCCTTGATGGGTTCGCTCACTAGACCTAGCCAACTGACACTTCATCAATAAACTGTACAGATATGAATGGGGTCAAATTATCGACACAAAAATAGAAAAAGGTAGCCAAATCAGTGGAAAATACATGAGGGACATGCTTATACATCACCGACGAAGAACTTGCTGCTATGGATTAGCTGGATTCACAAATGCTTTTACTTAGGAGATATCTCATTAATTGAACTTTTTGATAAATTAGTTAGGATGTGGTTTATGTTTTAAGTTGTTAAATAATAAATATTTATGGATATTTGTGGTTATGGATGTTATTGTTATTAAAGTTTCAAATGGGTGGACCTATCTTTGTTAATGAATCATGATGAATAAACATAATTGATTGGTTGTGAACTTGGGAAGGCATCTGATGTAAACAATGGTTGTGTGTATTTGGTGTGGTGAATGATGGTTTGAAACTTAGAAGTACATATAAGCTATGCCTCCAAATAACAGTATGACTTACTAGTGTACATTCAAGTGTACGAGTCATGTACCATAACTCGAGTATGAGGGTGCACACTCAGTACTCAAATTTTGGGTTGTGTCAATTTCTCCAGTGTATGTACTACATAGTACATAGGTATTAGTAACATAGAGTATAAAGTTCGTATATTAGTATGTATAGTAATACAAAGCACTTTGATACTCTATTAAAATATGGTGGATGATTCACATGCATTTATAATTTATTAAATTGTAAACCCCACTTTAGATGGTGAATAATATATCAATACACTTATATAGTCCATGAATATGATAGATAATTGGATGGTGTGTATGCTTGATTGATGGATAATCTTATTTGACACAAGCGTGTCATAATTTTTTTTTTTTTTTAAAGAGCATAACAATTCATAAACATGAAAGAGCATGACCGTTCATAGACACACACTTACAAATTCTATACTAATTGTATACATAGCATAAATGTAACTTATCTTTAAGTTATAGAGCCTTGAGCCTAGCCCAACTTATTAAAATATGTGCCATAGAAAAGTAATAGGATCATTAATCCACTAGTCATGTGGATGGGACAAGGTCTATGTTATTTGTAGATCATGATGACCATTAAACCCACGTGGAAATCTATATATATATGGGTTAGTTAAGGAGTGAGTCATCTGTAGTCCTTAGGAATTAGAAATTGGTTATGATGGTCATTGACTGGGAAGAACCATGGTCCATGGATTTCAGTACCCTGTGTGAACCATGACCATCACAGGTACGTAGGACACATGTGGATATTCTATCATAAGACGTATAGTCATCCTATATGAAGGAACTGATTTGGGTCGAGATGAACAACCTCCACCATCAAGGATTCGCTTTGGTGTTGGTGTGCCTTCTCTCTTTAACCAACATAAGAGTATGAGGAAACGATGGATAAGAATCTAGAGTTGGACCTTTGGGACACTTTCATTGGATGAATTTGGTTTAAGTCACTGATTTGAGGGCCCATTGGCATGGATTAGATGATTGTAATAATTATGACTTAATGTTGTATGAAATTGATTGATCCTTAAACATGAGGATGTGTAAGCGTCTGATTGGTAGATTTTAACTCTTCTTATAAGGCCACCTAAAAGTTATTAAAAGTGAACATGGTTGCGTACTTCTATTAGGATTTATTGATTCTTACGTGAGCTAACATGAGAGCCACTAGTTCTACCTAGGGACTGAAATATGCCATATATGTTAGATTATTCAATGAGTTTTTTTACTAAGTCCAATACTCTAAATATTTAATTTAATCAGCTTTTTTAAGGTTTTCTATTGTTGAAGTTTTGTTTTAACCGTTAAAAAATGCTTTAATTATGCTTGATAATGATCTAATGGATAGATTGAGTGGTTCACTACTTAATTAACATGTGTAACGCTTTGAAAATTTATTTTCTAGGTTTATTGTTTTTTGAGATTTGTAAATTAATTTTCAACGTCTAACTTAAATATTCGTGAGTTGACCAGTAGTTAGGACCCATTATGAAATTTTTGTCTTTTAGGGTATATATATTTTTTCAGATAACCTAAGTAACTCTATTTACGAATTCTAACTTGTAGAATTAATCTTTCATCAATTTAACTGTAGAAATGACTTGATAATCCTAGATCTCGAAGTACATCCAGTTACATTATGTAGTGGGTCACTCCATCTTGATAGTCTAATTAGCGAAGCATCATATCCGTTCATAGACATGACTACACGACTGTTGTCTCAGGGATTTGGACAACGAATCCAGATGGCCTTGATTAGCCACGTAGCCTTCAATCTGTACTAAGGGCTTCTCTGGTCTATTGAACATACAAAAAGAAGGTGAATATGCAGGGGGAGGAGTCGCTGGGCGATGAAGGACTCTCTGATGCTTAAGTCAGGTCCAGGGACAAGGAGAATGAGGGTTTGAGGGCTAAGATATTTCGTACCTTAAAGGTAGAGATCCTGGTCCTATTAATAAGACCTGGGGGAAGTTTCTAGAGAGTTGGATCCTCTTGGGATACGTTGGTGGAGTCCAAATAAGGGGAAAAATTTCTTTCCTGATAGTGTCAGAGAGATCTTTCAAACAAGGGAGATAGATCCTGTAATATTCAGATAATGCAGGTATCTCAAACCGACTCTAAGTGGTCGGCAGATCTCGGACCGACTCCGGGTGGTCGGCCGATCTCATTTAGGGAGCTCGGACTGACTCTAGGTGGTCATTTGATCTCATTCAGAAAGCTCGGACCAACTCTAGGTGGGTTAATTAATCTTATACTCGGGGTCCGTTTCGGACAGCAGACCTTCCTCAGGCGGGTAGAGGTCTTTGGTAGTGTATTCCTCCTGGGCGAAGTGTCATTGACAGGTCCTTATTCCCCAGTCCTCCTAGGCAAAGTTATTGCTCTGCTTTTTGCAGTTATCGTAATCAGTAAAGATCATCGCCACATGTCCTTGAGGTGTGGAGCTTAGTATCAAGGCTCCTCCCTTAGACCTTTCGTCAATATTATAGATCTTGTACTTTGGGCCCTTGAGCCTATTGACTTCTTCCTGTTTGTGGACCAGCTCAAAATTTTCCTATAACAGTTGCCCTACACTTCCGAGGTCGAGCTTGTGAGGGCTCGAGAGTAAGGCTAATAAAATGAGATTAATTTTATTGTTTCTTCGTAGGAGGCCACGTTCAAAATCATGGTCTAACACCACGTAGACCGTCTTAAAAAGAAGGTTGCACTGGTTGGGCACGCCTTCATGATGCGGAAGGTCGAACTCACGGCAAGAGTTCGGGAGTTGATCTCAATCGTGGGAGTGAGTTATATTTGTCAACTATATTAGGTTGGCATGTAGAGGTGGCCTTGTAGGTTCGACCTTTGTAGGCTTTAGCTCAGTTGGAGAGCTATTAGTGTGGCCTATCGACGGCCTGGTCAACCTATCAGGGGCTTAGGCGCCTTATCAGGGCCTGGTCGGCCTACAGGGAGCCTGGACAGCCTATCAAGGGCCTAATCGGCCTATAGTGGGCTTGGTCGGTTTATCAGGGGCCTGATCGACCTAGCAGGGGGCTGGGACGACTTATATGAGTATGGCTCATGTTGGATTTGTCGAGCCTTTTGATTGCGCACGTCCGAGTAGGGGCAACTCGGCCGGCGGGTCGTTATCGTTCGAAGGTCACTCCTGGTGTGATCGTTCAGGATAATCATCGTAGGGCTACTTGGGTGCAGCCTCGAGTGAATCAAGGTGAGGAGGCGCTCGATGGACCTACTCCTCCTCGAAGGGAGGTTCCGGCCGCAGCAAATGGTTTCCCCTTCTTCTTTACCATGGCGATGAACTAGAGAAGAATTGGTTTTGGATGTTTAACTCAGACAATGAGAAGCTAGTCATAAATTTCCATAAACGACGTCAACTGTTGTTGCAAGAATTTAGACAACAAGTCCGGATGGCTGTGATCAGCCACATAGCCTTTAATCCGCACATGCAAGCTTCTATGGTCTGTTGAACTTGCAAGAAGAAGATGAATAGGTAGGGGGAGCCGTTGGGTGGTGAGGAACCCGATGCCTAAGTTAGGTCCAAGGACAAGGAGAATGAGGATTTGAGAGCTAAGATGTTTCGTACCTTAAAGGTGGAGATCTCGGTCTTATTTATAGGACCTGGGAGAAGCTTCTGGAGAGTTGATCCTCTTAGGATACGTTGGTAGAGTGCTAATAGGGGAAACATTCTCTCTTCCGATCATGTCAGGGAGATCTTTCTAAAAAGGGAGGTAAATTTCGTAATATGTTTCTCGGATAGACTCTGGGTGGTCGGCAGATTTCAAACCGACTTCGAGTTGTCAGCCGATCTCATTCGAGGAGCTTAGACTGACTCTAGGTGGTCGGCCGATCACATTCGGAGAGCTCGATCTGACTCCAGGTGTCGGTCAAGCTTATACTTGGGCTCATTTTAAACAATAAATCTTCCTCAAGGGGATAGAGGTCTTCAGTAGCATATTCCTCCTGGGTAGAGTGTCACTAACAGGTCCTCTGTTCTCCTGGACGGAGTTCTTGCTCTGCTTATTGCAGTTGTTGTAGTCAATAAAGATCATCACCGCATGTCTTCGGGATGTTGAGCTCTGTACAAGAGCTCCTCCCTTGGGCCTTTTGCTATATTGTAGATCTTATACTTTAGGCCATTGAGCCTATGGGCTTCATCCTATTTGTGGGCCAGCTTGGGATTTCCCCATAACATCGACAAAATAAGCTAATCTCATTGTTCCTAAGCCTTAATTAAGTTTTTCCTATCGTTGAATCTCGATCTAATCATGTAACGACCCGAGATTTTCGACTCTCGTGTATAACACGACGGTCAAATTCCCAAGTAAATCATGAACTAATTGATTTGTTAAATAATGAAATATAGCATTCAAGCACAATGGCGGAAACAATTATCATCTTATTCTATCAAACTCACTATATCATCATCAATGTTTAAATATGAAGACTTATTACAATTCCATAAATGTATCAACTACTCAAAAGAAACATTTAATAAATGAAAATATCGATTAAGTTTCTCCAACATCGTCATCTGCCATGTGATTGTACGAAGCATCGAACGTTTTTCCTTAAAAATCGGGTTCGATACCTGGATCTTCACCTGCATCATCTAAATTGTGTTTGGGATAGCGTTAAACGCTATCATAGTGAGGAATATTTCCTCCAAGACAATCAAGAATAATAATAATGGTACAGAGTAAATGCAAGCAGTATATTATCATTTAATCAGATCAAAACAACCAACTAAAAATCTTTGTTAATGCGATGCATGGAATGCATGCTCTGGCTAAGGCACCCTGGCTAGAATCACAATACATGAAGTGGGAAACTCCCTGTTATGACTTCATGCTAGCTACTAGTCACCAGAGGTTCTTGGGACGCACAAGCCCATAGTTTTGCCCGACCACGTGAGAAACGGGACGCTCATAGCCCAAATCTACACGTGACAGTGTACGGGAGAAGTAGGACGCTCTAGCCTATTCTCAATTCCGTACACCCACATGGAGCCAAGTGAATGCATGACTTTAGTTTCACCTTTATTTAAGTGTTTTCGCATACAATCGGTTTAAATAAAGCTCAGTGGTCACTATGGGGAGTCGCAAGCAACCCAGCATAGGCCGACAGCACGGGATTAGTGTCCATAGCACCAACTCCGGCTCATGAGAATTTGTATACCATTAATGTTTACTCATTGTCCCGTTTTATGATTTCATCATGTCTCAAAAAGCCAATGTTGTACATCATGACCAAATTCATTAAAATACCCATGTAATGTAAATGTGTCCAATCAAGCATCATATACATGTAAGGATCCATTAACAAACAATCACTTCATTCTCTTAGTTAAGTCAAGAGATATTCTTTCATCATGGACACCTCTCACGGGTTCCATCTCTCTACATCGAATAATTTTACCAACTTAGGGACAAAGAGTATACAATAATGGGATGTCCATATGATGATCTTACACACATATTTCATATCATAATATGAAAACCAATGTTACTTATAAAACACAGATTAATGAAATAAGGGCACAAATTTCACAAAGATAAATAACACAAATACACATGCTTCTTAGTCAAAAATCTAAACAAAGAATCACATCATTATGTAATGATATTCATTGCAAATCCTACGTTAAACTTCATGTTATATGGATTAGCAATTCAAAACAAAATAGCTTCACATGCCACAAAAAAAAACTTATGATAATCATAATATTATTAATGAAAGGCTTGAAGGAAAATCCTCACCTTAAGATGGACTTAGAAGAAGAGGGTTGTAGAAGATCCTAGCAGCTGAAAAAATATGAGAAAGAACTCCCTTCTCTCTCTCTCTCTCTCTCTCTCTCACTCTAGGGTATGGAGGCTAGGGTTAGGAGAAGGGCTTAGAGATGCGTAGTAGGAATATGGAGAGGGATGTGCACACGAGGTCTTGTGTAACAACTTCTTGAGGTGAGTTTCTCAAATCTCAATATTCGGATCATCTATGATCAATTCCAATCTGTTCATCTTATCAAGCTCGAAGAGTAGAGTCAGAATACTTAAATTTCTTAATGATCCACATTCTAGATTGGCCGATCCTTGAAAATCGCCTGACGGGTGCTAAAATGGGCTAGATCTCAATTAACGGTCTACGCTTGATGATCAGGGCCCAAATTTTGAAAAAATATGTAGTCATGATAGGCAAACAATTGTACAAAGTTTAGTGATTGATTGATGGTGAGAAATGCCTAGATCTGAAATTTCAACTTTTCGCGGAAAAGGAAGGGACTGGCTTTGTGGTTCAACGGTGTAGGATTATAGATCGGGGTCCAAACTTTGTGTAAACTCGTAGTCATATGAGTATAATAAGTGGTCCAAATTTGAGAAGCGATTGATGGTGAGAAGTGGGTAAATTGAAAGGTTCAGATTTAAAAAGAGTTGGTAACTCATTAATTTCTAAAACGGGATAACTTCGCGCATAAGAAAGATGCTTATTAAGGTGGGGCACTCAAATTACACTATTGGTCCATGATAAAGACGATCCAAGTCATTCATATGAAGAGAAATATTCGACTACGACTAACCATCTACTTTCCTCATTCGATGGACATGAAAATCAAGGGTTAAGGGCTGATTTGAAAATCGGAGCACTTTTACTATGATTTAAGGGCTGAAATTTGATGTTTATGGTTAATATGTGCCCAAAAGCTCAAATCTAGGATTTTGCGTGAAAGTGATCGTCAGAAACTATAATACTTAAAAATGACATCTTAACTTAAGTTTAACTAATGGCATTTTCGTAATTATCTGAAAAGTGCGTGATTTTTGAAATCTGATTTTTCTACGATGTTTATGGGATCAGTTTAAGCAACTTTTGTAAAGGGTCCCCTATCGGATCTCCTACGGATGTCCCGCTATTCGCAAATCAACGGTAAATGTACAACAATCAATAAAAAAATGAATTTTCAAAAATTTTCAAATAAATCTCGAAAATCTGGGGCGTTACAAATCACCACATCTTGAAATATTTTTGTTTTAGTGGTTTTAGTGTATTTTAAAACTCATACACCTTAAACTCCATAAGTTCATGGATACTTAACCATTTTAGATTTTATCGAACCACATTCTCCATCCACCTTTGTATAAATATAGATTTATATTGGTTTATTTTCTATTAAATGTACACACACAAGTTATAGGATCAATCCATCGCATGATAATAATAATTATAATGATTCACATGCCTTTACTTATATCACATTTACATCACCTCAACTGTCAATCAACTTTTTAATTTAAATTGTCATTTAGCTAAATCACCTCGTTGGCAACCTAATCATCCATTTACTTCGCATTTACAAATTCTCCCTACCACCCATCTATAAATTCACGATAGCCATTAAATGACTCATCCAAATATAATTTTAACGGTGCATTGAATAAATTACATATTTTACATAAAATGTATTGGTGTAGTTTTTTAAATTGAGAGATATGTTTTTAATTTTAAGTTACTTGGAGATTAAGAAAGTTAAAAATAGAACGTATTTGAAAAGAAAAGTATAAAGAATAGTAAACTTTCTCTCCATACAAGTAAGGAGAGAGTTGTCCAATTGTGACTGTAGGATCCTGAGCTCCCACCAAATTTCAGTTAAAGACTCGTATCGCTAGCCTGCCCAGTAAAAAACCAGCGTGTGTCCTTCCCGCCGCCACAATAAGAGCAACAAATTTCATTTGGAGTGACGCCCCCATTAGCATAAGTTTGTGACTGTAACAGCCCAGAATTTCAGGGGTTGAGTACAAACTCAATCTCTGATATCCCGGGTGTCACTCACGCGTATGCGGATGTGTGTTATGCATGTATCTTATCCACACAGCATCAAATCATAATGATAGGTTAAGTTAAGCAATGAAATAAAGACGTAAACGCAATTAAGTGAGTTAAGACTAAAATATATAATACCACATCTCGTAAAAAGGGGTCCACTTAACAGGTCTAACTAGGCCTCATCTACTGCATTTACACCTGGGGTACCTACATCGATGAAATACTTTGGTTGGTATTTTAAAACATCGTCCCAAGATTGGAAGTGAGTGATCAACTTAGTGGTTTTATTTTCCTAAGTTACTTAGAGCATAATTGCAATCAGGCATAGGTAATAAATTTAAATCACATATACACGGCAAACATAGGTACAGGATAAACACTACGTCTAACAATCTTAATGCGTGAATGCATGAAGTGTAGATACATACTCGAATACTATTTTGGTCACAACCGACAATGAGTGGCACCACCACATCACTTATACAGACCCAAGCCTCCAGTGAATGTGGCATCACCCCATTGCCCGCATAGTGCAAGCCATGTCGAACCATACATGATTAGCCAAGTTATTATTTAGTCCATTTAAGCATCCAACTGATTGGCGAAGCCACAATACCGACATTCTATCACCCGGCCAACTGGGACCATTTGGCTCCCTGAGTGGCCAGTGTATATCATCGCCAGTAACACCTCGATCCCTCCCGAGGGCCTGATTTAGCCGTGACTTGTCAGCCACGCCCAACTCAGGTGGAAAAAAGGCTTGTCACCCATTCCCATAATCAAGTGGTAGGCTCGTCACCTCCACGATGCTCACTGGACATTACGGGGGGGCACGTCACCCCAACATAGGTCGACAACTCGGGCATAGGTCCCATACCACCATCCCCGACTCATAAGACTTGGGGATCGATACGTCGTGCTTTTATAAGTGGGTCATCCCATGGTAATTCTGGTACTTGGATTCGATTAAAGGTGACAATTCACACAGCACATACAAGTCCCAACTCGGTGTTGGGCCGGCCCATTCGATCATGGAGAAGTACGGGAAGGCCGACCTTGGGCGCACAAGGCCTATGTGGTCCTCAACCACGACCGGTCACCAGCCTTCCATCTCAAATCAACCTTCCTAGCCCGATGACGATCGACCTCAAGCGGCCACCCCATTTCCTTATCCAATTGCCTGGTCAGACAACACACAAATCAACATTTAAGGCCTAAAATATGGTAGATGTTACACAACATAGGCTGATTCTCCAGTCACGAAAGAATTATAGCAACCTCAAGCATAACATTACATTATTTCACCATAGATAACAAGTTTAAAGGCACATAAGAGTAATTGCAGCATTCAACACAAAATCCCCTATGTTACAACAAGTAATGAACAATTTAAGCGATGCGGGTGGCATGCGTAGCATACACAAGCATGCAATTGGTCCTAAATACATGAATTAAGGAAAAAGAGTTCCTACATCTACAATGCAACACAATTAAGACATAATTATAGTTAGCATATCATCTTAACAAGGAAATTCAGCATGCATGAGAGAAAAAACTGGAGTATTATCTAAGTCTAATGACATTTGGAGCCCTAGCAACCTAAAGTTAAATGGTCCACACCTTAGGAATTGGGAAAACACAGCAAACCTACAAGGAGGAGGCTTGCATGTAAGGGAACTTGGAGAATTTTAGGATGAAGGCTAAAGGATTCAGGTGTGGGGCTCAATTCCCTCATCTTCGGGGCTGGATTTGTCGGCTCAAGGTGATTCTTTCTTCCTATGCGGCAGTAGATGCGATCAATGCGTAGGGGAGTGACATGCAAGGGCTCCCCTCTCTCTTCTCCCCTTATTCTCAAGCTCCTGACATCTCTCTTTCAAGAATTGCTGGAGAAATGAGATAGAAGGCTGGAATGAAAGTTCTTATATAGAGGCTATTCAGGGGATATGGCCTTAGGGCTTTTAGTCATGAAAAAGTAGCCATTTTGGGTCTATTTTAGTCATGTGGGGCCACCTGGCCCATCCGCCTCGAACTCCCCCCACACGAGATCTTCCTATGGTTGCGATCTTGCGAAGATTTGATGCAGCGATTGCCGGATACAGAGGCAGATTTGTTCGACAGTCACCGATCATCGATCGGGGTCATCGTTCTAGGGTTTGGTTTGATGTTATATTTAGAGCCTAAGTTCTGTGTCTCATGGACATGCAAGGGTCCTAATGGCCCACCTAAGAAAAGGTGAAATTAGTAATGATGGCTTGTGCTAGTCTTTGGGCATGTGTATTTGCACTTATATATGCCTTTGTTGATTTACACACTACGCGATTGTGGGCGCCGGCTCTCTCGTGACACCAGTCAAAGGTCGTCAAGCCCGATGAGGGGGGTCGTCTTACCTAATTTTCGAGTTTGGTGGTCCACTAATGGGTAGTTTACAGCTCATTTGGTGATTTTAGCTATTTCTATAATAGAGTTTAAGGTGAGATTCCTTGGGTATAATATGTGAGGTCCGATTTACTTATGCTTGAGGTTTGGATGCTAGAAAGTTAGTTGAATGGTGTTTGACCAGATCCATTCCCATCCCTTAATTTTGAAGTTATATGGGACATTGATTTAGTTAGGTTATGGATGTGATATAACCCGTTGGTTGTGTGGTTCTTAGTTAAATATTCATTATGTTATGGTTAGATAGATTTCTTGACGGTGGGGTCCACTAGATCACAACACTAGATTCGTAGATCATATAATTAGGCCCAAGGTTCTGATGATAAAGTGCACTCATTAGTTTTCTAAAGACTTTTAATCGAGTTTGTGCGGTTCTTCAGTTTTCCTAACTAATTAATGGTTGGTTTTTGGATCTTGGCCTTCGACTCATGAATCTCAAGATTGGGACCAATATTATGTGATCAGGTGAAGTCAATGGCTCTCTAAGGATGTATAATCGAACTTGTAAGGTTAGACTTGCGTATTAGAGTAATCCGCGTAGTCTATTGATTTTGGATTCTCATAATTGAGGTTCCCTAGCCACTTTTGAGGTATTTCGAGTCTGAATATGGGTATGTGCACCTATGCTTGCCTAAGAATTCAGAAAAATTTATAGTGACGCCCGAGTACTTACAATACTCGAGTTGGCAAAAATTCGGGGTGTTATAATTTACACTCCTTAAAAATCAATTTCGTCCCCAAAATTATATAAGGCTTCTACTAGGTTCATATATTAACAACCTTATCTATGAATATGCAGATGCCAGATGCGGTTATTCAACTTGTACTCATTGTTGGGTTCAGTTTTAGTAATCAAATCTACATGTACGACTTGGTGTAGTTTGATGGATCCTAATTGTTCCTCTTATATGAGTTTCATTATCAATATTTTTGAGATTGACTCAGACTTTTCTTAGTTATTCGAATCGATAATCTGGAGTGCCAAACTTACATAAGCTAACTAAATTTTTAAACATTCAATTTCAAGATCAAGATCTTGTCAGTGAGCAGGTGGAACGGAGTTCTTATAAAAAAATTATTATTACTCCTTGTCACCGATTAGTTACATTGAGTTGTCAAATCACAGGAATTCATTCAAATACAGTGGGCGGAGGGGCCTTGATATGTCATAGTTTCATGGGCCCCACCACGATGTATGTGTTATATCCACACCGTCCACTCATTTTACGACAACATTTTATGAGAAAAGAAAAAAAAAATGAACCTCATCTAAAATGGACAGTGACCACATTACAGAAGCAATTGGGATTGAATGCTTGCCATTAAAAATCTCTTATGGCCCACTGAAATGTTGGATGAAGCTTATATTTAGGGTCATGCCCTAAAATGACATTGCAAAGTGGATGGATGGTATGGATATAACACATATTAGATATATTATATCCACATGGGTCTATTTACGGGAGTACATTACAAGCATATATAAAAATTAAACCCTTAGATAGGAATTGGTATGGCATCCGGCTTTACTTCGGATTACCACAGTATTGGTAATCATTACTTATTTACAGTTGGCCACACCTCATTACAGTAGATTTCATGAATCTAAACAGGCCCTGAGATTATTTAGATTTAGTTTCATTTATAAGTTTGAATTCCTTGTTAGAAGAATGAAGTTAGTAAGATTTTAGACAGCAGTGGTTGAATGTTTTAACATTGTATTGGGAACGTGTATGTTTTATAAAGTTGAATTTATGTAATGGTGTTTATGATTCATATTTATATTATATGTGAGTCATATCGTGAGATGTAGGATCGAGGCCTGGCTAACCTAGGTGTTGAATTTTGAGGCGTGACAACGTTGGATATAGATCTTTCATTAATGACCATGTCAATAGAGGGATTAGGTCATCAATATTGCATAGATGAGGTGGATCAACGTACTTTCCTTATAATAGGTTAAAAAGTTGTATATAAGGTGGTGGAGTACCAAAACTATAATTTCTCCAAAATCTTAACTCCTTTTATATAAGAACGTATCCCATAGGAAATGTGTCTAACAAAGAGAGAGTTTTGGACATCCCACCCTAGACATTTTGAGAGAGAGAGAGAGAGATGCTTTATCTCTTCCTACTTTTTTCTTCTTCTTCTAGATTTTCATATGTGGTCTACTTTGTGGATGGGAAGACTTTCTTGACAACCACTACATGACTTAGCGTTAGGTGATTTCAACACTCCACATTGGAATAGATTTGGGAAAGACCTCCTAGGTTGGAGGATCAACGCTACACATAAATGGTTCATCATAATGGTATGAAACATTCAATCTTCATTATAGCTACAGTTGTGGTTGTCTTTAGAGATAATATTACTCCCAAGGAAGCTTTAAAATTACATCATGCTTTCTTATTTTTACACATTAAATTCATATTAGCTACACTTTTTCCACTAAAATATAGTCTTAATTTTTTTTTTTTATATAAAAGTAAACACCCTTGAAATAACGATTAAGACGAAGAAAACCCTGCAATGTAAATCTATGGAATCAACATTAGGATTTTTTTTTAATTTTTAATTTTTAATTTTTTTTTAATGATTGTAATGTGATAAAAGCACCATATTTGAAAATATATTGATATTTCGAGATCTCGTGAAATTGATAATATCGTTAGCTGATTCTTTGGTGACATTTCGAGATTTTCAAGATAGCAGGCCATATTTGTCACACTGGTACATTGTCTCAGAACCCTTTAGATCGATGATCCTAACCTTTTGATTGTGGCCGGTAAATAGACGGTTAAGATCAGATATACAACAATCGTTAGTATTCAACAAGTAGAGACGATATTAATGGCTGGGATTTCGAGCTGCACATGGTCCATCTACGGCAGACGGAGGGTCCGGATTTCCGAACCATGCACGCTCAGCTGCAAAGCCCCAAACCGACTCTTCGCTTAATTCCTCCACTACCCCTGGCGATCTCAATAATTACAAAATTACCTTGCAGGGTATGAGAAATAAAAGAGAGAAATTTCAAAGGGTTGATAGATCGAGTTGCTATTTCTGTTCACGTACGCTCAAACGTACCATAAAACAGTTTTACAGTTTTACCCTTTAGGGTTGCTTTTTTACTGGTTAGGTTTCGAATCTTCTCGTTTTTCTCCTTCCCTTTTGGGGAAAATTCCCGATATCCCCACTCAAAGATTCCCTTTTTACAGTTGCTTTTCTGGCAACTGGGTTGTAATTCTTTATTTCTTGAAGGGCATTTTTTTTGCCCTTCGCTTCTTCTTTCATTGTCTCCCTTGGAATTTTTGGAATGGGCTGAGGGCGGTTTTGGAAGAAGGGTGGTTTTGTTCCCAACCCATGGATCTTTGGGTACCCACAAAACCACTTTTGCTCCAAAACCAGCGGTTTTGTTTGGTGCTGTCTTTTGAAACCAGGTTAGGGTTAGATCTGCTGGAATTTTTTTGTTTTGACCTTTTTTTTTGAATTTTTGGATTTTTTTGGACTTGGGTTTTTTTTTTCGAGTAGTCAATGAATTCAGCTGATTTGGGCCAATTCCAGAATTGTGTCAGCAGTCTTATGTAAGTCAAATGATCCGATCACATCTTTTGAGGTTTTTTTTTCTTTTAAATTATTTAGAACATGTTTGATTATGGAATTTTTTTCTTGTCGATTGGATCTATGGTTTTGATATTTAGTGCGAGGAGATGTGGTATGTTGTGATGTGTTGAAGGTTTATGTTGTTATGATGAGAATTTTATTGATGAAATCAGATATCGACTGGGATTTGTTATGTGGAAATTTGATTTGGGTTTGTAGGTTTTTTGGCGTCGATGTGAATGCTCATCGATTAAATTGTATTTTGGAGGGTGTCTTTAGTAGCTTTGGCGATTGGGCGCTTTCCTTAGAAACGCGTTCTAATTTTAGGTTTTTTCTTTTCTTTTTTTAAATAAATGAGAAGATGTTATATTGGTGTAATTTTGGGTGTATTTGGTTGCACCAAATATCATGAAGTTTCATGATCGATCAGTCTAATTTGGTGCAAATTTTGACGATATTTCTTGAAGTTTGGTGTGACCAAACACACCCTTTAGTTAAATTTTATTTTGGAGGGCATCTCCGGTAACTTGTGATGTGAGAGAAGGGGCGAGTCATGAGGGAAGTTATGGCGATAAAATTGATCCATATTTATAATTTTTAGGAGGAAATATGATATGAGTAGGGGAGATTTTTGTTGTAGATCTTATATTTGTTAACTATTTTGGTTCTGAAACTCTGCCCAGTGAGATGTGCTAGCTGGTACTGAGCCCAGGCAAAGGAGTAGGTTTGGGGGTTGATGCCAGGTGGACAGCGAGTCGTAGAATCATTATGGAATGAGCCCTGGGAATTCCTGTTCTGGTTATGACCAGCAGAACAGGATCTGCAATGAAGACTCCAAACTGTTGGGATAATGCGATGATGATGAATTTAGCTTTGGTCCAGGATGTTTAATAGCTATTAGACTACTTGGCTTTGGCAATGAGGAACATGATTGATAAAATCAGTAAATTTATTACACACGCTACCATTCAAAAGAGAAAAAAGAAAAGAAAAATTGTGTGCTTCTAGGAGAATTTTGTCTGTAGATGTCAATATGTAAATTAATATTCATATTAGAGCGGATTCATCATGTGTAGCAGCATGTAGAAAATTTCTTTGATAGAATCGATAGAGATTATCACCCATTGCGAGGAAACATGGTATGCTGGCAGTTTAATTTTATATTTTTTGTACTGGCCTAGATGTTAGTATTTGTTGATTACTTCCAAGTTAGAGAGTAGTTTTAGTAGCTAGTTGGGTCAACAACTTTTGGTAATATTAAATATCTTAATAAAATTAGTGATATTTAGATTTGTTACTAGGAAATATGGTTTGGATGCTGTTAGTTGGAATTATGGGTGTGGATGTTGATATACTGGTAACATTGCAGTTCAGGAGGAATCTTTATTGTGTATAATGTGCACAAGAATATATGTTTGTTATGAGCAGAATTTTATTGATGTTTTTTTTTTTTTTTTTCCTTTCAATCCTCAGGATGTGTAGTGACGAAACATCACTTGGGTACAAAGAATTTTTGGATGATCTTTACAATTTTTGTTGATTTATTTGCATTTTCTGGTGGGTTTTTTGGGTAGCTAGAGACATTTTATATTGTCCTGTGCTCTTTTAAATCATTAACTATAGAAAAAGAGTAGCAAGTGGTGTTTGGAACAATTATCTGTAATAAGAACTCTGCCAATGAAAGTCAATCATTATTATGAGGAAATATCATGTTAAGTAAGTTTGTTGAGAAATTTGGATGGAGATGCTGATTTATTGGTCAAGTTTTGGGATATCTTTTGCCTAACAATTCCTGCATAGCTATAGTGTTATGAGGGGATTTCTTTGATTGAATTGGAAACCTTGGGATTTCTCATCAGGAAGTAGTTTGTGAGATTATTGGTATCGGAAATTTTTAGATGCATTTCATAAATATTTGTTGATTAATTTTTTGAGAAGTTTATAGATAATAAGATTTCTTTGTAATTAGGAAATTTCATTGATATAATCAATATATTTTTGACTAATAAGCATAGTGTGGGAGATTTTTTTTCAATATAGGTTGATATGTATTGGTTAATTAAATTTAAGAAGTGTATAGGAGCACTAAAGATGCAAAAGACGAGATGGAGAAAGGCGAGCGCAATGGATGGCTAGAGATGAAGGGGCGAATCAGGGATGGAGAATCTGTTCTCCTCGAAGGTCCTCATGGCATGGGGAATGTTATTACAAAAAGGTCGGTTAAGGAGGGCGCTCTGTGGAACATGCATTTGGAGGACGAGGGGTGCTCTATCCAAGGGGTGGGGGAAAAAGTTATTCTTCAAGGTCCTTCCAATGAGGATATGGTTATTGCAATAAGAGAGGGAGGTAATCAAGGTGAGTGGCATATGTGTCATGCTTTTGACAATCCCACAGGCTATGAGCTCTGCTCCCGGTTGTCTACTCGTCTCCCTGGGGGTTTTTAAGCCAGAAGGGTAACGCAAAATCGTCGAAGCATGCGGGCAAAGGGAAGGAGCTCTAGAATGGTTGGGCTATCGTAGGGAAGGGACGAAACAAAGGAAAAAACAATGTGAAGGAGCCCCTGTTCGAATATCCTACCCTTTTCGTTGGTAGTTTCTCAAAGGAGTGGAAAGTGTTGAATTTTCAGAGGGTTTTTGGCCATTTTGGTTCGATGAAGGATGTGGTCATCCCTACAGTTAGGTGTACATCTGCTCAAAGGGGTTCACATTTGTAAGAATGGGAAGCGAGGAAGAATGTGCGAGGGCTATTGAGGGGGTTGGTGGTAAGAGATTTAATGTTGTAGAAGTGAAAGTCCAAAAGGCGCATTTTTTGGCCGGAGTAAGTGAATAGGGAGGGAAAGGGATAGTTTTGGGAAGGGGATGAGGGTGAGAGATCCGAATGAAGGTCCCAATGCTTGGCCTCCCCGTCAGAGATTGTCCGGTATAGATGCAGACCGAAGCAAGGGGATGATCTCATTCAAGAATGCGGTGTTGGTGGTTTCAGATGTTGTTCCTTCTCAAAGTCCAACCATCCATACTCTTCCTGGGGTAAGTTCTTCGTCATCCCAGTTTGGTCATCCTAAGCCGGTTTCGGTTTCGGTTTCTAGTCTTACAATGTTGGTTCTCCTTAGTTTCTTGGATAATAACACTGCTGGTTTGCAATGGAGTCTAGTTGCTTCCCTGAGGGAGGATTTCATGGCCTCCGATTTGAGCTCTTGGTTATGTTCTAGCTGCGACTTACAAGTTCATGACTTCCTGATCCGACAAGTGTTTTTTGGGTTTCCCTTCACCCTCCTTCGAATATCGATAAGGTGATGTTTGCTGGCTAAATTCATTGGAACGGCCAGGTCCTCTCTCTTTCCAAGTGGGTGAACTAGTTCTTCTTCGCTATATGAATTTATGGGTTCATCTGTTGAATCTTCCATTACAACTCTGGATTGAGGAGGTTCTCCCGGTCATTGAGCCCTATTTGGGTGAGGTGAAGTTGATGGATGAGGCCTCAACAAAATGGGAGGATTTGCGGTGGGCTAGGCTCTGCGTCCGCTAGAAAAATTCTCTCCCTATGCTAGAGTTTGTCTCAGTTTCGGTGGGGGATGACAACTTTGATGTTTCTATTATATGTGAAAATTTGTCGGTTAGGGTTGGAGGGGTAGTTACGTCTTCTCTGATTGTTTACGGGCTAGGTGTCGACTCCACGATCGTGGATAGTCTTGCTAGAGAGGAAGGAGCTTCGTTTCCATGCTCCCGATGACCTCCATAAGTTCATGGTATGGTGCTCTTACACTCAGTGTTTGTTGCTTGTGTGAGACCGAGAGTGCAACCTGTTTGCATGTGCGAACGAGGGAGTGCAAGGTCTCTCCCCCATGGTCAAAGGGGCCTCAGCTGGTAATGATAGAGGTAGAGTCGAGCTGGCACGAGCTTTTCTGTCGCAATCTGATAATGCCCACTTGGAGGCCATCAGTGGTCCGGATGATTTAATTGCTATTAATTGAGGTCGTTCAAATTTTGATGTGTGTTCCCCCTCTTTTAATTTCAACTACCTTTCGCCCCCCTAGGTGCTTCATTTGAGTGTAAGGATGGAGAGATGCGTCGATGGTCAAGACGGTGGTGGTAGCTGGAGGCATTAGGAAAACCGGGCGACATTAAATGATGCTGTCAACGGGTTAGTGTTTTCGTCATCCGGCTTTTATGAGGGGCAATTGCGTCAGTTTAACCCCTCTTCAGTCGACGTGGCCTATTCTCCTCCTTGTTGAGATGCCCCACCTGTCTTCCAATGTGGCTAATGACGACACGTGTCCTACTATGAGGATGAGAGAGATAGAAGTTTCAGCTGAGATGGATTTGGCGCTTAAAGTCCATCCCAACTTGGTTTCTATAGAGAACCGTTCCGTGTTGAGTCTTCCTATGCCACACCTTCAAAGGATTTCAATGTCGCAAATGGTCAAGGGCTCTTGTTTAGTAACAGTGACAGTCCAGAAGCAGTTGGTTTGTTAGTAGTGGTCCCTTTTTCCTCTGCTTCTCCGTCTTGTCACTTTGACCTCCCCTTTCAGGCATGGTTATCCATTTTCACCCTAACAGACCTTTAGATTTTCCACCTCTTTGGGCGTCTTGTGATGTGGACACCCCTCTTCATATCATCTCAGCAGGGTGAGCTCTTTCTGATGAGAGGTTGATAGTGTTGGTTGAAACGGTTAAGGGAAAGAGGTGGGTGAGGGATGCTGTTTGCCATATGGGGAGATTATTAGTGGTGGTGTTCGATAATAAAGATGAAGATTATGTTGCGATTTTTAAAATGATGGAGGAAAGAGGGATTCACATTCTTTCTACGAAAAGTTTTCCACGCTCTCCTATCTCACCAAGAGGTTGCAGGGAGCTTGTTTGTTTGGTATACTAAGCTCATCTGGAGGAGTCGTTTCCTCGAGATTGCAGAAGGGGCATTGGGGTAAGAATGGTGACCCCATAAAGATCTATTCTTGGAACATAGTTTGGTTGATCTCCCGATGGGTGGTATAAAGTTCTCTTGGTCGAATGGTTAGGTGCCTCCAGTGTTTGCATTGTCGACGAAATATCGACAATATCGCCGATATTATCGGTGTCGCCGGACTTGCGACAACGAAACCCCAGTTATTCGTTTCTCTTCCAAATATCGCCGATAATTAGGCGATATTGTCGATATCTGCCGAAAATCTCTGACACCGTAAGGAATGTCGCTGTAGCCACCTACCCTCCACGGGACTTCTGTAGCCAACAACCCCCTATTGTCGATAAAAGGGCCGATAATGGGGGGATTGCCAAAAAAATCGACAGAAAAGAGGAGAAAATTAGGGATTTCCATACCTTGAAGGAGGATCGCTCATCGAACGTTGCAGTGGGCCAATCCAAGCTTCCGTGCGCTGTAAGTGCTCGATAATCACCACTTTTTACTTCCTTTTTCGCAATTGATCCGTCCACCGTACATAATCAGGGAAGGAATAGGGAATTTCCGACGAAATTGGGGGGATTTAGGAGGAATTTTAGGGATTTCACGAATCTCCCCCTCTTTCGCAGAACCCTTTCGTCTACAGTGAAGAGAAGGGCGGTCGAACCCTTTTGTTGAAACAGCGTTCCGTGCGGTGTTACTCCACACGCTCTTATCGTGCGGAGTAAACTCTGTTGGGCCCACCTAGAATGTATGTGCTTTATCTATTCCGTCCATACGTTTTTCCATCTCATTTTAGTGGTTGAGCCCAAAATTTAAGCATCTCAAATCTCAAGTGGACCATGCCACAGGAAACAGTGGGAATAATGATTTCCACCGTTGAAACCTTCCCAGGCCCCACAGTGATGTTTATTTGTCATCCAACCTGTTCAAAAGATCACATGGACACGGATGAATGGAAAACTCAAATATCAGCTTGATCCAAAACTTCTGTGTCCCCCGCGAATTTTTCAATGGTAGACATTCAGTTCACACTTTTCCAGTGGTGTGGTCCACTTTAGATTTTTATATGCTTCATTTTTTTGCACCATATCTAAAATTATCTGTTAAGGTGGATGGACGGAGTGGATAAAATAAGTAAATCACGGTGGGCCCCACAGAGTTTACTTCGCACGAGTAGCGTGCGGACGACGTGACCCCTAGAACAGCTTAGTGGGTGTTACCCTAACCGTGTGGGCCCATATTGATGTAGTTTTTATATATCTACGCCGTCTATCTATTTTTTCATATCATTTTAGGATGTAATCCAAAACCCTTAGAAGATCCAAATCTCAGGTGGACCATACCACTAGAAATAGTGATGAATAACCATTTAAAATGTTTTGTGGGCCACAAAAGTTTTGGATCAATCTGATCTTTATATTTTCTGTTCATCAAGACCTTATTGACATTATCAAGAGCTTCGATTGAAAATAAACGTTACCAAAACCTTACAATGGGCTCATTGGATTTTTTAATGGTGGGGCACTCAATCACACTGTTTCTAGTGGTATGGTCCACTTGAGATTTGGATCTGCATGATATTTGGTTTAATGCCATAAAATTATGTGTATAAACAGTTGGACGGTGTGGATACATAATATATACATCAATGTGGGCCCCACGGTGAACGTACGTAAGGGCCGCACCGTCTTGCGTGAGTCCGGGTCGCACCTAATCCGCTCACCCCACCCCTACGTTTCCGTAGGGACGTGGCGGACGCAGAGTGAGTGCGCAGTCCTCGAGCACCGTGTTTGTACGAACGGTTCAAAGAAGATTAAGGCTCTGTGGACCCCACAATGATGTATTTAGTACATCCAAACCGTCCATCCATTTAGAGAGATCATTTTAGTGCATGATACCTAAAATGTGTCATATCCAAAACTCAAGTGGACCACACCAATAAAGATAGTGGGGACAATGATTCTCACCGTTAAAACATACCCAGGTCCACCATGATGTTTATTTGTCATCCAAACTGTTCATAAGGTCACACGGACCTGGATGAAGGGTAAAAATAAATATCAGACTGATCCAAAACTTCTGGGACCTCCAAAAATGTTTTAGTGGTATACGTTAAATCTCCCACTGCTTTCTGCAGTGTGGTCCACTGGATCCTTGGATATGTCTGATTTTTTGGGTCAAGACTTAGAAGGATCCCATAATATGGAAGGACGGTTTGGATATAACAAGTACCTCATGGTGGGACCCACGGAACTTGATGACGTCACTGCTAGCTGGTGGGTGCACCAGCCGATCCGCTTCCAGTGTTACCCCGGGAACAGCTTAGTGGGTGTTACCCCTACGGTATGGCCCACATGGATGATATTTTGTATATCCACTCCGTCCATCCTTTTCTACAGCCCATTTTAGGAAGTGGCTTCAAAAATTATACAGATCTAAATTTCAAGTGGATCATACCACTAGAAACAGTGTGATTAAGTGCCATACCATTAAAACTTCCAAAGAGCCCTTCTTAAGGTTTTGGTAATGTTTATTTTCAATCCAAGCTCTTGACAATGTGAATAATGTCTTGATGAAGGGAAAATATAAATATCAGATGGATCCAAAACTTTTGTGGCCCACAAAACGTTTTTAATGGTTATTAATCACTGTTTCTAGTGGTATGGTCCACCTGAGATTTGGATCTTCTTAAGGTTTTGGATCATATCCTAAAATGATATGAGAAAATAGATAGACGGCATAGATATATAAAAAATGCATCATGATGGGCCGAAAACGTGAGGATTGAACGTCCACAGTTGAAATATTTGTGGAGGTACAGGAGTTTCGAATCAGGATAATACTTGTGTTTCCAGTTCATCCCAGTAATGGTGACGTTGTGAACAGTATTGATGTCATATAAGCATTACTGTGGACCCCAGGGAGGTTTCAATGGTAGTAATTTACCTACCCACCTTTTCCTTTAGTGAGGCCCACGGTAAACCCACGATAAGGGCCACTGTGATGTTTGTGAGAAATTCAGGCCGTCCATCCGATTTTACATCTCATTTTTAGGACGTGCGACAAAAAATACTCAAGTGGACCGCACTAAAGGAAAAGGTGGGCAGGTAAATTACTACCGTTGAAACCTCCCTAGGTCCACAGTGATGTTTATATGTCATCCATACCATGCGTAATGTCATCCAAGTGGGATGGGCTGAAAGCACAGGTATTAGTTTGATTCAAATGTCATCCCACTTGAGTATTTGATCCGGCACATTTTTTGTCGCATATGTTTTTTAACATAAAAGCTTGAAGTGTACATTTTTGTTCCCATATGGCCATTGATTCCAATGCTAGTGCAAGTATTTTTTCATTTTTGTATGCTACTAGGGATTAAAATGTCGTCTGGATCCGGAAAAGGAGGAGCAAGGGATATTGGGTGGAAACATGGACGACCATTGGAGGGGAATAAATATAGGGCCATATGCAACTACTGCGGCCAAGTTATACGGAGTGGGGGGGTGTCTAGGCTGAAGGAGCATTTGGCAGGGGGGTTCAGAAACGTGAAAGACTGCCCAAGTGTAACAAAGCCAGTGAGAGAGGAGATGAGAAGAGTTTTGGCTGAGGCGAAGTCACACAAGCTGCAACAGAAGGATTGGGAGAAGGATTTCAGGAAACAGCTGCGGGGTCCTGGACAGGGCCTACATACTGTTGAGGAGCAAGAGGACGACGACGACGAGGGGATTGCATATTCCGATGACTGTGTTACGACGCGGGAGAAGAGGGAGTTCAGAGAGGCGATCCACGAGTCTCGGGCATCAGGGTGGGAGGGGGAGCAGAGGAGAAGGCTTAACGAGACTAGGCCGTCATTTGGGGGCTCCCGTTATGAGGCCGGTGGGAGCAGCAGAAGGTTTGGGGGAGGCAGTATGGGTAGCGGTGGTTCTGGCGGGCATGGATTACAGTGCACACAGAGCGCCCGCGTTACAGATGCACCCATTGCGGGTGTTAATCAGAAGAGGTTAAAAAATATATGGAACAAGGGGATCAGAGAGAAAGTGGGTAGCGCCATATCTAGATGGTTCATTTCGAGCCACATACCAGCCAATGCAGCTGTCAGTCCTCACTTCACAAATATGATTGAAGAGGTGCAGCGACATGGGCCCGGTGTGAAGCCCCCGACGCCAAAAGAGATTCTTGGTGTCTACCTTGATCAGGAATACGAGGAGATGCGTGCTTGGGTATGCGCACTCCGAACTGGAGGCAGTATGGGGTGACGATCATGTGCGATGGGTGGACAGGACCCACAAAAATGTCCATTATCAATTTTATGGTGTACAGTAAAGGGCAGTCCGTTTTCCTCAAATCTATTGATGCATCTGCCAAAATAAAAGATCATGATTACATATATGATCTCTTGAAAAAAGTCATCATAACTGTTGGGCCTGAAAATGTCATCCAAGTCATGACAGACAACGGTAGTGCATTCGTTAAGGCAGGAAAGAAATTAATGACAAGGTACCATCTCTATTGGACCCCTTGCGCGGCACACTGCATTGATTTGATGCTCGAGAAGATAGGCCAAAGGGACTCGATCAGTAAAACCATCGAGGATGCGAGGAGAGTGACGAACTTCATATATAATCACTCTTGGTTGTTGGCTGCAATGCGCGAGTGTTGTAGAGGGGACATCGTTAGACCAGGTGCAACACGGTTCGCCACGAACTTTATTGCACTCGACAGCTTGTATAGGCACCGTGTGGGTCTTAGGAATTTGTTTAGATCTGAGAAGTACTTGGAGTGGAATCAGAGGAAGACCGATGGTGCAAAGAATACATCGAAAATAGTGCTTTCTGATTTCTTCTGGGATAGAGTTCATGATGTTGTTTCCCTTTTAAAACCGATCTACAGTGTCCTACGCGCCGTAGATAGTGAGATGTGTCCTTCAACGGGGTCAATGTACGAGCTTATGAGAATTATGAAAGAAGGGATATGGACTGCTCTCCCCAATGCACATAAGTGGGTGATCGATATCATCGATGAACGATGGACCAGGACCCTTGATCATGAACTCCACAAGGCTGGTAAGTTTGTTACGTTCACCTGTATTTTTTACCACTTGCACTTGCACTTTAAGCATCACTTATGTTTACAAGTTAATGCAACTGAGTAAATAATATTTGAGTTTTAGCATACTATCTGAATCCTAGATTCCATTACAAACGCCGACTTCATGAAAATAGTGATTTGACGATGGTCGTCCAGGAGTTGTTCGAACGGTTGTTCCCTAAATCGCCAGCACGATCAGAATTTGGTAACCAGGTAATGCAATTTGAGTAGATCTCGCTGATGGTAATCGATAGAATATATTTTCTTCCTCATAGTCTTTAGATATATGGGTAGTTAAAATGGTGACATGTGAATCCATATGTTACAGTTGTTGCGGTTTAAAGATGCTAGGGGTACGTTCTCATCCGCACTAGCCAAAGCATCTAGAGAAACGATGATGCCGTGTGAGTATAATGTTTTATTGGGTAATATGGTATATTATTAGGTAACTGCATTATAAGTCCATATTTCAAACTAACACAAGATGCTCATGGATATATAGGTGAGTGGTGGGCGATGTACGGAGTCGACACACCTGCACTACAAGTACTTGCAGTCCGTATTCTCGCACAGACTGTATCCTCCTCCCCGTGTGAGAGGAATTGGAGCATGTGGTCACTCATACACACGAGCAAGAGGAACAAGTTAGCATAACAGAAGCTCGTTTACTGCCATTACAATATGAAGTTAAGGGAGAGGCAGTTACGGGTAGACCAAGACATGGTGGAAAATCCGGACCCGCTGGACCTGTTGTCGATAGTACCATGGCACAAATAGGTGACGATTCTGAGGACCCACTTTATGAGTGGGTCAAGTCAGCTGATTTAGATGATGCAGATGGAGGCCCTGCACCGCAAGTAGCCGAGGGATCAGCGTCTCTTGGTATCGATGTCGATGAGGTAGTAAGCCAACAGAGGGCAGATACAGACTCCTTTGATCCTTTGATGAGGAGTTCGACATGTCATGATGATGGCGAGGAGACATCTTCACGGCCGCCTCGTCATCATCAAGTCGTAGTGAGTGATGATGATGAGACTCAACCCCCACTTGACACTGGTCGTGGGGACGACGACGACGACAGTGGTGAGGGAGGTGATAGAGGCACCGACACTGATGTAGGTGGTACTAGTGGGGGTGGAGGTGGCAGTGGTGGGGGGTACATGACAGGTCAGAGCCAGCGATCCGTTGGTCAGTTCACTGAGGAGCAGTACTTTCACCATGCAACTCAAGACGAGGACCATGGATCTCGTCCACCCTCGCGTATGAGAGCATCAGAGCCCACACATATGTTTGAGCGTCGTTCAAAGAAAAAAGCCGGACGTGCCGCGGCGGATGCTCTCGCACATAGCTTGTCATCTATGGACATCAGTTCAGAGCGGGGGAGCTCCACTTCCGTCCCACCTTATACGCATGGGGGATATCACGAGTATGGGCATGGCAACTCTGACATTTAGTCGCATTCGTCTACTCGTGGATACGAGCAGCCATCAGATAGCTCTTCGAGTTATGGTCATTTGACAGGAGGATATTTGGGGTACCCGTATGACTGGCAGCAATACTATCAGGGAGTCGGGGTTGGACTTGATATATTCCCTCAGGACCCTACTCAACCAATGCCGTCGATGTATGTCACGCAGTACCCACGTTTGGGCTATCTCGTACAGTTTGGGGAGGACGACTATCAAAGATACATAAGAGAGTACCTCCATTGGTTTAAGCAGAGGATGACATGGGAACAGTACTGTCAATATGTTGGTGAACAACACTACAACCAACGGGAACGGGATCCGGATGATGACTATGAGCCACCTCGTCACTCCATGTGGGGATGAAATATGGCAGAAAAGTATTATTTTCGAATTCATTTAATTTAATGTCTTAATTATTATATGGTGGATGCATTTGTATTATATAAACTCATTTTTGTTGCTATCGCCGTAATTTCTTATGAACGCATGCCTTTTTGGGCCCCATTGAATGAAAACTTATTATTTAATGCATTCTTTTTGCAGTTTTTTTATTCCTGAATATGCAAATATGTGTATTTAGGCATTTCCTGAAGTTTCACTGAAAAATTCCACAATTTTCATCATGTTTCCCCCTTTTTCCTCACATTTCCGGTTATCGACGATATTATCGACGATAACGATATTATATCTTTATCTCTGGCCAGCGAAACTTGTAGCGATACCGACAATGCGAACACTGGGTGCCTCTAGCGATGTCGCTGCTTGTTAGATTCCTAGTGTCTCTTGAGTGGGTGCACGGTTTTCCTTTTTCTTGGCAGCTTGGGCGCCAATCTGTGACGGATCATTGTCCCATTTTACTAGAGGTTAATGACCTCAATTGGGGCCCTAGACCCTTCAGAATTGAGCTAGTCTGGCTTCAAGTGGAAAGCTTTCACTCTCTGATCAAAGAGTGGTGGGAGTCTTTTCTTGTTACAGGGAATGTAGGTTTCATGCTGTTCAAAAAGTTAAAGCTGTTGAAAAGGAAAATTTCCTCCTAGAGGCATGGGGTGTACAATTCGAGGGAGGGGTAGATGGATGCTCTATTAGCTAAGATTTAGTCCCTGGATTTGAAAGAATAGTGGGGTGGCATGCTTGATTCGGAGTTGGAAACTAGAGAAGTTATCTTCTGATTGTGCTACTAGGGTTAAAGAGTTGGAGATCAAATGGCGACAACGCTCGAGAGCGGTGTGGTTGGTGGAAGGTGATAAAAACACAATTTTTTCATGCCATTTCTAGTGCTCGAGCAAGGGCCAATGATATCTCCTCTCTATCAGTTGACGGTGTGAAATTTGTTTTTAAATATGAGATTTGTAATTTTGCTATTGACTTTTATTCTAACCTCCTATCTGGTGAAGGTTGGGTTAGGCCAACTCTCGATGAATTGGACTTTTGAGTATTTGACCCCTAAGGAGGCAGGGGGCTTGGAAGTGCCTTTCATGCTGGAGGAAGTTAAGCATGCTGTATGGGACCTAGGGAAGGATAAAGCACCAGGGCTAGACGGTTTCTCGATTGCCATTTTTTAATCCTTTTGGAAAATTATTCATAAGGACCCCTTTGCTTTTGTTGTGGAATTTGCTGCTTTGGCTAACGTTAATCAAGAGTTAGGTTACACCTTTATTGGCCTTATTCCAAAACTTCATGGTGCTGATGACTAGAAGAATTTCAAGCCCATTAGTTTGCTAGGTAGCCCTTACAAGAATTTACAAAGGTTGAGTTAGAGGTTGAGAGGAGTTCTGTCCAAAGTCATCTCACCCTATGAAAGTGCTTTTGTTTCGGGGAGGTAGATCTTGGACAGTTCTCTGATTGCTCATAAATGCCTTGATTCCGGTTCGAAAGATAAGATAAAGGGAATAGTTTGTAAACTGGATATGGAGAAAGCTTACAATCATGCCTGTTGGCCCTTTTCGGACAATTTGCTTCGAAGGATGGGATTTGGGTTGGTGTGGACAAAGTGGATTTACGGATGTGTATTGTCTGCTAAATTCTCCATCTTGTTGAATGGGTCCCTGTTTGGCTTTTTTAAATCTTGTAAAGGTCTTCAGCAAGGGGACCCTCTGTCACCCTTTCTTTTTGTCATTGTCACCAAAGCTTTAAGCAGATTGCTGTTAAAGGGTCAATTTGTGGGTCTCTTTTCTGGGTTCTCCCTGAGAGGCTTTCTGTGGCCAATTTCTCACTTGCAATTTGCTGATGATACTAGTCTCTTTTCTAATGCTATGGACTCGGCGGTGGCTAACTTGAGACTAATTGTCGGGTGGTTTGAGATAACCTCTAGCTTAAGGTCAATGTTAGTAAGTCAGAAATTCTGGGTATCCATACCCCTTTGGAAGATCTTGTTGCTCTAGTCGATATTTTTGGGTGCAAGGTTTGTATTCCTTGTACTTATTTAGGGTTGCCTCTGTGTTTGGGGAAGCCCCAGAAGAGTCTTTGGGATAAGGTTATAGAGTGTATGGATCAGAAACTTAGCCCCTGGAAAGGTAAATTGCCATCTCTGGGAGGTAAATTGTCTTTGATCAAATCCTCCCTGTCCAGTCTGCCTCTTTACTACTTCTCATTGTTTTGGTGCCCAAAGTCTGTGTTAAAGCAGATTGATAAATTAAGAGGGATTTCCTATGGCAAGGAGGATGCTCTAAAGAAATTCCATTTTCTTAATTGGTTAGAGGTTTGCAAGCCTTATGACCAAGGAGGAGAGGGCATTAGTACTATGGACTTGGTTAATTCCTCCTTGCTTGGCAAATTGGTCTGGAGGTTTGGGGTGGAAACTTCCTCCTTGTGGAGACAAATCTTAGCTGCGGAGTATGGCCCATCTCCCATGAGCTGGTCGATTAAGAAGTCTTCATTTTATCACGTCTCCTTTCTTTGGAAAGGCATTCCAAAGATGGCCCCGAAAGTGGAAGAAGGTTTGGGCTTTATGCTGGGAGACAAAACTAGAATTCGTTTTTGGGAAGATATCTAGATTGGGGATTCCCTCTTCGGACCCTGTTCCCATCCTTGGCTGTCGCTTGTATTTCGGGAAATGTATCGGTGGCTAGCTGCTAGTCTAGTGAGGGGCCTTGGCTTCCTCCATGTCGTAGGAATTTGAGTGATATTGAGTTCAGAGATATGATATCTTTGCTTTCTCGGTTACAAAGAGTGCACCTATCTCCGAATGTTGTTGATTAATTTGTGTTGGTGTTTCGGAAAGTCTGGAGTCTTCACTGTTAGAGTGTTGTATTCCTTGTTGGCTTAGAACTTGAGATCCGAGTCTACTTCACACACCTCTGCCGTGTGGAGATATGGAGCACCTCCGAAAGTGGCGGCGTTTGCCTAGTTGGCAGGAAGAAATATAATCCTGACTATTGACAACCTTCGGAGGCGAAATATGATCCTCTCGAATGCTTATATGATGTATCATGTGTTTAAATGCATAGGAGAATGTTGATCATTTGTTTTTGCACTGTTAACTTTGCAAGGATTGTCTGGTCTTGGATCTTCAGCAAGGCTAGCATCTCCTGGGTTATGTTAGGATGGATTGAAGGTTTTCTTAGAGCTTGGCATGGTGACGCCGGGGGAAGTTTAGGCAATCATAGGTAGAGATTGGCTCTTGTTGCAGTCCCGTGGGCTATGTCTTGAGAGAAACAATCAGACTTTCAATAATCGTAGTCAGGAAGCTGTGCGGTGTTCTACGGAGGGTTTCTTCTAGCATCATTGAGTGGTCTGCTTAGTCTTTTGGGTAGGCCTGCCCAATTTTTGGGTTCTTGGGGTGTTTGGTTCTCCTTCCTTGTGTATAGTTCTTGTGTTTTTTTGGGGGTGGTTTGTATAGTTCTTTCTCTATTTGTATCTTCTTTTGTTTCTTTTGGCTTTGGCCTTAATAAGTTCGTTTCTTCTTTGAAAAAAAAGTGTATTGGTTAGTTTACAATGATAAAAAGGAGTAAGTACCATCTCTCTTTAGGAATAACTTAAAAACAGTATGGTTATTCTTCAAATAATGACACTAAAAGTTATTGAGGATAAGTCCATTTTCTAAACTCTCTCCTCAAAGTTGGTGTGACAATCCAAATTTCTTTTCCCTCATTACATTTGAATAAAGGAAGAATAGAAGAAACATCACCCAATACTACGATCAAAAGATATAGAATGGGTTCTATATTCGTCTTCATTTCCATCACAGTGATCTTTTCTGTCATCAACCCCTCTTTTTAAATTGGTAATAGATCATTCCCTTAAAGTAGAAAAAGGTAGTGGATCTTGTTGGAAAGGAAAACAGGATAGTGTTAATGCATGAGGATGTGGGCCATACAACTATACGACCCACCTAATGGATGTGGCTGTGGGTTGTACTTTTGCATGACCCACCTAGCTTCTTTCTCTTTTATGGTTAGTGTTTCTTTTGGATTAGGACATTGGTTTGGGATGTGTTTGGAATATTAACATTATTAGTGAGGGTTTTTTTTGTACGTTTTGGCTTTTATTATTAATATAAAGGGGAAGAGTGGGGATGTCTAGCACTAACTCTTTCTTCTCTTCTCTCAATTCTCTTTTTTGTTCTCCTCTTTTTTTCTCTTTAATCTATGACTCTACATTGTACTAGAGCATCCTTATTGCTGATCTAATTGATCTTTCTCCCTTCTATCTATAATTCTTTTTCCTTCTTTTTATATTTTGGTTTCTCTCATCCCTCCCATGCTGAAAATCTTTTAAGAAACGTTGGGTTTCTTTTCCTTTTTGTTTTTTAATGGTCTGTGTGTGAGAAGGGGATGAAGTGGTTCGCGATCATCACATCTCGTGTGTGGGATGTGTGGATGTGTGGGCTAATTGCCTTCATTGGATGCTGTGTTCTTAATATCGACCCTCGTGATTGGTTGGAACATGTGGACGTGCGGGCTGGTTATTCTCTTTAAGTGTAGTGTAAATATCAGGAGAAGTGTACAAGTTGGGTATTCATCTATTATGAAAGTTCAACCCACCTTCGTATAAGCTTCTAGTATTTATTTCAATGGAAATGAAGAGTGATTCAAGAACTGGATTTGTAAATCCATCTGATTTTTTAGGGGTCCAAAAAACCTCTTTTAAATTAAATAGAACAAACTATCTTCAATGGTCCAAATGCATCCAAGTGTTTTGAAGTACGTAGGGCAAATTAAAACATTTGACTAGTGAGAAGCTAACCAGTGAGAAGCCTGATGAGAGCGCGCTAGTACATATGATTAATGGGTTTAAGAAAATGCTTGGATTATGACGTGGCTGTGGAATAGCATGTAAACCATCCATTTGTCCGAATGTGATGTTTTTAGATACTGCAAAGGAGGTTTGGGATGCATTATGAGACATGTATTCATCCGACAAAAATATCTGTCGTACATATCGGTTATTAGAAGAAATATTTAAGCTTTAACAAGGAGAAATCATTGGGCGCATACTATTCCAAACTTAAAAGGAATGTAGGAGGAGTTGAATGTGTATCAATCCTTTATTACTGATTTATAGAAGCAACCTTAGCAATGAGAGGAATTTCATGTGGCCAAGTTTTTATTTGGGTAGCAAGGATGAAACATGAATATATTGGTTCGAGCATAGATTTTGGGTAGCAAGGATGTGTCATTTTTGGATGAGGTATATGCTTGCCTCCACCGTGTACCTTTCAACTCTACAGGTGGAGTGCGGCTCCACTTTAACATTTTTTTTACTGGTCAAGGTGGTGGTAGAGTTAATCAAGGTGGTCGTGGACTTAGAAAGTGTACTGTTGTGGGCTTATGAGTTATTTTGTTAAAAAATATTGGGATCTTCATGGAAAGCCAACATGGGCTATTCAAGCATCTCATGTTGGAGAGAGTAGTGGGTCTCATTTGGCTAGTTCCAAGTCGAAAAATCAACAACCATGTATGGCTAAGGAGACAGTTACGCTTATTAAAAAATAGTATTCCAAGTTGTTGAAAAATCTATAGCATTAGTTTGTTCCTGATACTTTTACAGCAACTTCCACTCTTATGGCTACATTTGTGATCTCGAGTATGGCCTATATAGGATCTAGTTCCTTGCTTCATGGTTTATTGACTCTGGAGCATCTAAAATGTGATCGGTGAGTTATTTGTGTTTACCTCTATTAATAAAATGTTAATGGGTTCGTCTATCACCTTGACAGATGGTAACCAATCCAATGTATGTGGAATAGCTACCGTTAATCCAAGTTCTTCCCTTTCATTATTCTCCGTCCCTTATGTCATTAAATTCCCTTCAAGTCTTTTGTTTGTTAGCAAGCTTACTAAATCTATTAACTGCTTTGTGATTCTCTATCATTTACATGGTGTTTTTCAGGATCTAAAGATGGAGAAGATGGTTGGAGGACATGAACATGATGGGTTGAACTATCTTAACTGTGTCGTTGTCGGAGCAGCAACACATAAGAACATTTCTCCATATTAGTGGTAATGTTGTCTCAATTATCCATCCTTGAAGATATATTGTATGTGTTAGTTCTAGAGTGAGAAGTGTGTGAATTGAGTAAACACCATCGTGTTACTTTTCCACCATGCGTAGTTCAATTCTTTTTTTTTTTAAGTCTATTCAAATGTCTGAGGACTGGTTAAAATTTTCAGTAAGTCAGGGTATTAAGTATTTTGTTACATTTGCTGATGATTTTTCATGAATGACTTGGATTTATTTAATGAAAGACAGATCTGAATTATAGGCTGACTTAGGTGGGATTTTCTGTGACAGGGGGGAGTCTTTAACGGTAAATCTCATCTTTTGAATTGAGTGTAGGATTAGGAGACATGATTTGTTTAATTATGCTCTTTTGGGCAAATGGGTTTTTAGATATGTTTTCGAGGAGTTTAGTTTGTGGCATAGCATAATTGTGGCTAAGTATGGTTTAACCCCAGTGGGGTGTTGGACTAAAGAATCCTCCTTTTATCAAGGCTTTTACGTCTAAAAAACAATTTATCAGGTAGCTCCTCCCGTGCTTGATGGAGTCTGATTCATTATTGGGGAGGGCTCTAAGGTCAAATTTTGGGAGGATACTTGGTACGGGGATTCCCCGCTTCGAGTGGCCTTTTCGGGCTTAGCAGCCCTCTGCTCTTCTGCTAACATTTCAGTTGGGTATTTCTTTTCCTCGGATGATGGTGGTGATTGTGCTCACCCTTTTCGTAGGGACCTCCTTGATTCTGAATTCGATAGCTTGCTTATCCTCTTATCTCAGTTGCAAGGCTTCTTTGTTGATCCGGGAGTGAAGGACTCACTGGCTTGGAGTTTGAGAGGTTCTTGGTTCACTTTTTTTCATGAGTCTATCTCAATCGACCCTCGGGGGTGTAGGCCATTGTTCTTCTCATGTTTGGTCCTATGGGGCTCCCCCAAAAGTTGTCGCTTTCGCTTGGGGAGGGGGGATCTAATGTTCGACAATCTTCGAAAGAGAGGCATTGTGCTTCCTAATGTTTGCACCTTGTGCTATTATACGGAGGAGTTAGTGGATCATCTATTTATTCACCGCTCCTTAAGGATAGTGTGGTTAGGCATTCTTCGATCGACTGGTTTGTTATGGGTGATGCTTGAGTCAATAGAAGCTCTGTTCTGGTTTTAGAATGGTGATTCGAGTGGTTACCTCTCCCCTTGAAGATGGAGACATGCCCTATTTGCTTCCCTCTGGTTGGTTTGGCTAGAGAGAAACAACCGTGTTTTCCGGAACCAATAATGGTCTTTGCATGGGGTGCACTGTTGGGTGTTTTCCATGTTATCTGACTGGAAGCGTAGATGTTTTCTTTTGTTTGGGTTGGGGCTTTGTATTTTTTTTCCTCTTCTATCTGTTTGTTCTCTCTCTCTCTCTCTCTCTCTCTCTCTCTCTCTCTCTCTCTCCCCCTTTCTATGTAGTTTCTTTTCTTTCTTAGCCTTTGGCCTAATTAAATGGCATCATCTTTGAAAGACAAAAAATCTCTAATTTAAATCTTTTTACATGGACATACAAAATCAATTTAACTCAAAAAGTATTTGTGTTATGTTTTGATAATGCCAAGGAATATATGTTCCATTCCTTTAATAAATATTTTTTTGAAACAGGTATCCTACATCAAACATTATGTGCCCACACCCCATAACAAAACAGTGTTAGCGGAACGGAAAAATTGTCACCTGCTTGAGCTGACTCATGCTTTATTAATTCATACGAAGGTTCCCATAAGTTTTATGAGTGATGCAGTACTTATGAGTGTTTTTTTTCCCCATAAATTGAATGCTCTTAACTATTTGAATGGGTCAATCTTCTCATGAAGTTTTACTTTCAAAAACTTCGTTATTTTCTTTGCCTCTCAAAGTTTTTGGATCTGTATGCTTTATTCACCAATTAGAGTTAGGCCATTATATGTTTAATACTATAGCCGTTAAATGTGTTTTTCTTGAGTACCCTCGGACACAAAGAGGTTATTGTTGTCATAGTCCTTGGAAAAAAAAAGTGTGTAGATGTTACATTTATCGAGTCCATTCCATCTTCTCAAAAGAGAGTAAATCTCTTGATGTGGAAGCTATGCCTGTGCCTATTGCCGTTGAAGAAGATATCATACAAGCTCCTCCCACTGCTAACACATCCATTCCTACCATGCCTTAGTTGAAAGCCAATAATGAAAATGGGAAGATAGTGCGACCAGTCGTGATGTGCTATTCACCATATTTTCTTCTAAGCCTAGTGATCTTGTGAGTTCTCTAGATAGTTCTGATGTTTTTATTACCTTGAGAAAAGGAAAGCGCGATCATCATATCTCCATATGTCTCTTTCCAATGCTTATCTTCCACTTGTTGTTGATTTGTCCTATTCTTGTCTTCTTACTTTATTCCCAAGTCATATCGGGAAATACTTTTACGTAAGTAGTGGAAGCATGTAATGGAAGAGGAATTGCTGTTCTTTATTTGGAATAACACTTTGGAGCTAACTATTCTACTTGTCGGTAAACGTGCTGTTCGTTGCCAATGGCGTTCACCATTAATATTCATCCTGATGGTACAATTGAAAGGCTCACTTGGTTGCCAAGGGCTATACTTAGACCTTAATTGTTGATTATATCGAGACATTCTCTTATGTTGCCAAGTTGAACTCCATTTGTGTTATTCTCTTCATAACTGTTAATCATGGGCTGCACCTCTTCCAACTTGACGTAAAAGATGCCTTTCTTCATTATGATCTTACTGAGGAGGATTAACCACTTGGATTTGTTACTTAGGGTGAATAAAACTGGGTGTGTAAACTATGCAATGTGATTTATGGATTGAAGCAGTCACCATGTGGATGGTTTGATAAATCTAGTAAAGTTGTGTTGAACTATGGTTTGTTTGAGGTCATGTTGATCATTCCATCTTTGTACGAAAAGGCACCTCAAGTCTTATTACATTAATGGTAATGTTGATGATATTGTTGTTATAGGAAGTGACAATATGGGGATTGAGGAGCTTTAGAAGTATCTTCCAATGCATTTTCTCACAAAAGATCTTGGTCATCTTCGATACTTTCTTGGTGTAGAAGTTACTAGATCCAAGGAGGGAATTAATTTGTCTCAAAGGAAAGACGTTCTGGATTTGCTTATGGAGACATTTTCTTGGTATTAAGCTAGTCGATATACCAATGAATCCGAATCACACACTTGTTGGTAATCAATGAGATGTTGTTAAACTCAGGAAAATATAGAAGATTGGTTGAGAAACTTATCTATTCAACTATCATTCGATTAGACATATCATCCGAGGGTACTTCACATGGATGTAGTTGTTCGGATTTTGCAGTGTTTTAAAGAAGCTCTATGATAGGAATTTTTTTATAGATGGAACAATTATCTTCAAATCATAGGCTACTATGATGCAGACTGGGTAGGTTCTTTAACTGATAGGCGGTCTACTACTCGGTACCCCACTTTTGTGGGAGGAAATCTAGTCACACGGAAGAGAAAGAAGTAGAGTGTTGTGGCCTAATCAAGCACTGGAGCAAAATATAGAGTAATGGCTCATGCTACTTGGAAGTTAATGTGTATCAAGAAACTGTTCTAGGAAATGAGGTTTGCGGTAAATCTACCTATGCAATTGTTTTGTGATAATTAGGCAGCATCGCACGTCGCAAACAATCCGGTCTATCATGAAAGAGCTAAACATGTTGACGTCGACTGTCACTTGCTGATGTGTTCACCAAAGCCTTTTCTCACATTCAGTCTACATGCATGTACTCCAAGCTTGATTAACAACATCTATGCTCCAGCTTGAGGAGAAGTGTTAACGCATGAGGATGTGGGCCGTATAGCTAATATGGCCCACCTAATGGATGTAGATGTGGGCCGTCCCACAGTATGACCCGCCTAGTTTCGTTCTCCTTTATATTTAGCGTTTATATTGGATTTGGACATTGGTTTTTGGGCTTGTTTGGAATATGACCATTATTAGTGAGGGTATTTTTGTACTTTTTGATTTTTATTATTAATATAAAGAGGAAGAGTGGGGACGTCCAGCCCTAACTCCTTTTGTTCTCTTCTCCCAACTTTCTCTTTTTGAAAGGTAACAGAACTCTCTCTCTCTCTCTCTCTCTCTCTCTCTCTCTCTCTCCTCCTCCTCCTCCTCCTCCTCCTCTTCTTAGTTCTTTAATCCATGATTTGACAGATAGATATCAAATTTTTTTTTTTTTCCAACCATATTTAGTGTTCGAAATATCGGTATCGCGTCACGTAGCGCAACCTTAGGATACAGATACGTACCGGTTATCGCAATTTGCATGGGATATATTGGTTGTATCACATAATGTATTGTTGTTGTTGGAAACACGGGGAAACATTGGGAATTTGCTTGAATTTTTCAATGAAACTTCAGTGATTGTTAAAAAGACATCAATACACACTTGTAAATCAAAACACTACAAAAAAAGTGCACATAATTGGTTTTCTTTGTATGTGGTCCTAATCTATGCGTTGTCTAACTGAATTGATGCAAGTATATTCAAAGTCGATTCATATAATTTAAAAATGTAAGAAGACATGTGGAAACATAAGCAATACATTCAAAAGAAAAAGAAGAATCACTAGATCAAGTTAATACATGTTTGGTTTTAATCCTTCAAAAAAAAAAAAAAAAATACATGTTTGATTTTATGTTTGGACATAAAGGTTGCAACTGATTTGCGAGAAATTGGAAAATTTTGATTTTTTTTCAATTTTCCACAACTCGGCCCATCTCCAAATCTCGAAATTAAAGCTTTCAATTCATGATTTTTCATGCTAAATATGAAAAATCATGGATTTGTAACAATTTGACACCGATTTAACATGATTTACAGGAAAAAAAAGTTCAAAAATTGAAATGGCTCACCGGATCTAACATGTGGGATATATTGCACTCAGTGTTTGAAATAGCGAATAGCGTGTAGCGTAGCCTTCACCTCTCTGAAGCGTGAGGCGTAAGCTACATAGCGTGTAGCGTAAGCTACACAACACTTAGATTTTTCATCAAGGTTGCACTTGGTTGCACTAAATTAGATGATTAATAATAAAATTTAACAAAATTTCATGATATTTGGTGCAACAAATGCAACCTAAAGTAACAGCAAGGGTAATGATTAAGTATAAAAGTGAAGAAAGAGCAACAAAACCGATTTAAAACTATTTCTTATATTATTTTACTATAAGCATTGAAAAGACTAATGAATTTTCATTGAAATAGAATTATGTAACAAATCATTTTTAATGATTGATTTAAGTGTTATCGTGAAAAATGACTCGTAGCGTAGTCTACGAAGCGTGTAGCGTAGTCTACGAAGCGTGTAGCGTATCCAAATTAATCATGTAGCGTAGGCTACACGCAACTTAAGCTATTTTCATGAGCTACATAGCGTTTAGGCTAAGCTACGCTACGTAGCGTAAGCTACACGCTACATAACGTAGCTATTTAAAACACTGATTGCACTACTTGTGCGTTTCGTATCACACAGGTGGGATACAAGATATATCATGGGATATATCGGCCAATATCGTTGATACTTAAAAACACTGACCATATTCAATTCCATGCAAAATCTTACATGAAAATCATAGCACGTATCTTTATTTTTCCCCCTAAATATTTGGCCTTTTCCCTGACGACAATTCTTTTATATGGTAATTTCTCACAAATATTTCTGGGTAGTTCTGATTCCTCTTTGTTTTTTCATCGTCTCATTGCAGATGATACTCTAGGACATGATGTTTTAGATATCCACTTGGCATCTCAGGCGGAAGAAGTTATTTGTATTCATAGAGAAAACTAACCATCCTTGAACTGGAGTTCAGATGCAGTGTTGATGGACACTGCATGTACTTGTTACTGCTGGATAGCTCTATGGTGAGAATGGTAACTGCTAGTCTACTTAATATTTTCCAACACATACTTTAGTTAGATTTAGTTGTTTCATTGCTGAGGGAGTAGACCATCTTGACAATTTTGTGGCTCCAGTTTGTGCTTCTTGGGGTATGACAACCCCCCTTGTTTCTTGCTTGGTTTCTCTTGCTTAATAATTCATCACTATCTTTCAACAAAAGAATGTGGCTTCATGCGTTCTCCCCATTTACATTATGCATTATGATGTTTGCTTTGCTTCTCAGCATTGATGGGGTCAGAATGCCTAGGAGCTCGTTTGAAGAATGACACAGCTGAAATACCTTTAGTTCCACCTGGCTTTGTTTCTCTGACATCCTTCACGTTGAAGAGGGTCAATGACAATGTTGCGATGAGTAACGGCATGGCCTCTGCGGGTGCTTCTGATTCACGCCAGGCACAGATGGACAGCGAGATACACATCAGTGATGATGCGAAGCTTACGAGGTCCCTTAGACGTAGACCATGGATAAACTACGGTAAATTTGATAATAGCTCGGAGGAAGAATCAGATTCTGAACAGTTAGATCAAGTCAGTAAAATTTTCTTTTCATTGTTATCTAGTCCATCTCTGGCTTTTATACTTTGTAGTTAGTATCTTGTTACTTCCTTTTTCTTGGAGGACATAGGCTTTATTTCGCATATGGCAGTGTTGCTAGAGGCGCTTCTTGGTCATATGTATTTACACTGAATGATTTGGGGTGTATGGTTGCACCAAATATCATGACATTTCATAATATCATGAAATTTCGTGATATTTGGTACAACCAAATGACCCTTAACTACATTATGTATGTACTCTCTCTGATAATGTCCTTCCGTTGCAGGATTTCTCTTCAATACGCCACCTACCAAAAGGGGTTATTCGTGGATGCATAGAATGCAACAACTGCCAAAAGGTTTTAAGTAGTTTTAGTAGTATGGTGGTTTGTTGAGGTTCTCCTATTTGTTACTTTTCTGTTTCTTGATGGAATATCACAAGTTGGGCTCTCCCATTTTGTTGGGTTTATGTATCTTGATGCAATATTTGGTTCCTATCTTTGCTTACATTTATGAATTTGATGTACTTAACTGATGATTGGACTCTTGAAACAGGTCACAGCAAGGTGGCAACCAGAAAACGCATGCAGGCCCAACCTTGATGATGCTCCTGTATTTCACCCAACTGAAGAGGTTTTTTCTTATACATTTGCATGATGTTTATCTTCTTAATGATCGCTATATTATTTCGTGGATATGATTTGCCCGTGAGAAAAATTTATTTTAAAAGATTCTTGAAATTCGATTCTAGGAGTTTGAAGATACTCTCAAGTACATTGCCAGTATTCGCCAGAGTGCAGAGCCATATGGTATTTGCCGCATTGTTCCCCCTCCATCTTGGAAGCCTCCTTGCCCTCTCAAGGAAAAGGATATGTGGGCAAATTCAAGATTTGCTACTCGCATCCAACAGGTTGACAAGCTTCAAAATCGGAGTTCAATGAGAAAGATGTACAAATACTATATTAATATGAATAGGAAAAGAAGACGCTTGAAACTGGGAAATGAGTCCAGGGTCAGCAATGGAGATCTTGCAGAAACTAACGAACTTGGGAACCTTAACTTCAATGAGAGGTTTGGGTTTGAACCAGGCCCGCAGTTCACTCTGGAAGCTTTTCAAAAGTATGCAGATGATTTCAAGGAGCAGTATTTTCTCACGAAGGATGTGGATACGGATTCAAGATCTAACCAGGATGAGTTTCAAAAGCACCAGGAACTAACAGTGGAGAATATCGAAGGTGAATATTGGCGGCTGGTTGAGAAGCCAACCGAAGAGATTGAGGTATGATGGGAGTAAGTCGATAGGACCCATCCAAAGGATTCATATTTACTTTTTCTTCTCCTTTCTTTTCATCTCCCATCACAGCTGAGGTTATTCTGCCATACTTTTTCAGGTGCTTTATGGGGCTGATATTGAAACTGGAGTCTTTGGTAGTGGGTTTCCTAAGGCATCCTCTGCAACAATGAAGTCTGATGCGGAGGACCAATATGTGAAGTCAGGTTGGAACTTAAATAATTTCTCAAGGCTCCCTGGCTCTGTTCTCTCCTATGAGAGTGGAGACATTTCTGGTGTTCTAGTGCCGTGGCTGTACGTAGGGATGTGCTTTTCGTCATTTTGTTGGGTAAGATCTGAGCTACTTAAGAACTCTTCAAAAAAAAGAAACGAAAAAAGAAAAAGATCTGAGCTAGTTAAGAAGGCTCGTTACATTTCCTATTAAGACCTTGTAATTTCTGGTGCTGTAGGTTTCTTCTCCTCCCTCTTCAATGAAATTGCATTACCTTACAAAAAAAAAAAAAACTCCTGTGAAGAATTAGTTTGTTCGTAGATTATCGACAGACTCATGGAATATCTGTTGCTGATCTAGATCCAATAGGCTGAGAGAAGAGTTTCAAATCCTACACTCCACAAACATGCCAATGTGTTGTCTCCTGGCCATTCAATAGCTGGGCATCTGGTGGGTCATATGCATATGTTTAATGTGGATGATTGATCTTTTTATTTTTTATTTTTTTACACTGCGTATTTTTGCATATACGTGTGACCCACCTGATGTATGGATTATTTTGGGCCCCATCACAATTGGTGGCACCCACCAGATGAACAATCTGGTTCTCCCATATGGTGAAATTTAGATGTCGAAGGCTTGTACATGGGCAATCCCAGCCTCTCCTGGAACAGGGGTTCTTGTGAGAGATGGTAATGGCTTGATTCACCTCATTTTCTTGGTGCTGGTTGGCGGTGTTTCTCGTAGTGTGGAGTTGGAGTCTAGCAAAGTTGGAATTTTAATATTTAAAGAAAAATTTTCAGGCCTCTAATTGTCAGAAGTTACTTCTTTAAGTTGGGAGTCCAGCCAAGCTGGAATTTGATAATTAAAGAAAAATTTTCAGGGCCTCTAATTGTTGGAAGTTACTTCTTTAATGCCTCACCTTGGGTGGGATGAGGTACGCTAGCGTTTTTTTCAGGAATGGTTCACATTAATGGGTTTCAAGAGCCTTCTGTTGGGGGTGATAAATCTCCTTTAGGAAGGTAGAGATGCCTATTCCCTGGAGGATGTTTTAAGAAAAAGGGTGTTTTCAGACCTTTATGTGACTTGACGGCGTTTTTCCATCACCATATTGGATGTTCATCTTCCTTCAATAAATCTTTTAGACATTGATGAAAAAAAAACTGTATCTTGCACCTGTCTTTGATGTTGGCATGTATGGGTGGACTGGGGTTTGAATTCATGCTAAGCTGAGTCACCTTCAGATTTTTCTTGTGCTCTAGTTGTAGACAAGACTTGCTTATTATCTGTTAATGCAGGTCCAAAGTTGCAGTTTCTTGTTGTGTATGCTTTTGGTTATTGATATAAATTCTTTTTTGATAACAGCATGTTGAGGACCACCACTTGTATTCATTGAATTACATGCACTGGGGTGCTCCGAAAATGTGGTACGGAGTTCCTGGAAAAGATGCCTTGAAGTTGGAAGCTTCTATGAAAAAGCATATGCCAGACTTATTTGAAGAACAACCTGACTTGCTACATAAACTTGTAAGTGATGAATTGTCTTACGTCTTTTACCCCTTGCAACAGCAATGCTTCATTTTCTAGAAAAATTGCTGTTTTGGCATGCATGTATTGGACGTGTCTACAACATCTGATCGAAGCCGGATTTACCTGTGCTTATGTCAGTTTGTTATATGATCCTCCACCAGAGAGATATGCATAGCACCCATGAGTCGTCAGTCTGTACAAGTGGGCTCTTGGTTTGATGTTTCGGACTGTTGATATAATGGGCCTAAACATATAGACAGTGCCAATGGGATAATCCTAACCGTCCAGTCAGTGGCCTGTAGATAGCTGGTTAAGAAACAAGCCACAATTTACAGCCCGCATTCCATGGCCACAGCAACAGTCTACATTCAATGGCCAACAATTGGATGGCTAGGGTCCTTCAGTCTTTAAGATATTTAGGGCATGATCTATCCAATCATTGCGTGGATCAGTTCAGCTGTCAGGATCATCGAAGCGTGGGCCTGAGTTGTACAGGCGTAAAACCCTAGGATGCTGTGCATATCCTAAGTTACACCTTCAGGGATTATTTTATGATCTTTCATGATTTTATTTTATTTTTATTTTTTTGGGTAGGTCACACAATTGTCACCTTCCATATTGAAGTCCGAGGGAGTACCCGTATACCGGTGTGTTCAGCATCCTGGGGAGTTTGTCCTGACATTCCCGCGAGCATATCATTCTGGTTTCAACTGCGGCTTTAATTGTGCAGAGGCTGTAAATGTAGCTCCAGTGGACTGGCTGCCTCATGGGCAGAGTGCCATAGAGCTTTATCGTGATCAGGGTCGTAAGACAACCGTATCCCACGACAAGTTGTTGCTAGGTGCAGCCAGGGAAGCAGTTAGGGCGCATTGGGAACTTTTGTTACTTAGGAAGAACACCTTAGATAACTTAAGATGGAAAGATGTCTGTGGAAAGGATGGGATCTTAGCAAAGGCACTTAAGGTAAACTCTACATACTTGGCATTTTACTGGCCCCAATCTTCTCTTGTTCTTGTGTGGGTAGTTATAGGAAAGTAACTTATAACATCAATGAATTATATGATCCTTGACCCAAGGATACCTAAGGTTTCCTTTTTTTTTTTATGAGTGGTAATGTTGTTTCTGTGATCTAGGCTGTTTCTCTGATGGTCTCCATCATGGATGGACCATGGCTGTGAATTGGGGATCCTAGTTATCCCATCTTTGGCCTTTTCAGTTGAATCTGGACTGTTGTTGTATTTCTTTTCTTCAGTCTATTTGCAGGACATCAAACAAAGGGGCTATGATTGTCCCATTGAGATTTATTGGGGATGATCCATCCACTCTGTGGGGGGCCATCGGATTGACAGTCTGGATCAACCAATCACTTTACTGCTTGTACAATCTGAGCACTCTAGAACGTTATGCATATCATCGGGTCAAAGATCCTATAACTCAATGGTAATTGGAAAATCTTGTTGCCTTTTGACTAGTGTCTCTCTTGCATAGACACGTGTTGACACGGAGCGTGTGAGAAGGGAATATCTCTGCAGTCCTTCACAATCGAGGAAAATGGATGTCAGTTTTGATGCAACCAGTGAGAGGGAATGCATCGTTTGTCTCTATGATCTGCACCTCTCTGCAGCGGGATGCCAGTGTTCTCCAGACAGATTCACATGCTTGATTCATGCAAAGCAGCTGTGTTCATGTGCTTGGAGTGAAAGGTTTTTCCTCTTCCGCTACGAAATTAGTGAGTTAAATATGCTAGTCGAAGCTTTGGGAGGGAAATTAAGTGCAATATACAGATGGGCTCATCTAGATCTTGGACTAGCTTTAAGCTCCTATGTCACCAAAGATAAATCACGAGAACCCCAGTCTGTCGGTAAACCATCCTTGGAAAGAACGAAACAAAATGAGCATGGATCACTAAATGCAGTTAGTTCAAGTACTGTTGCCAAGATTTCCCCATTATGCCAAGAGACCAATGGATCCATGTCAAGAATAACCTCTTTTCAAGAACCAAAGGAGAGAGAACGGATAGCACCAAATGGGGTCGAGCCTACTGGCAGCGTAGCCAATCCCTCTCCAGTACAGAAGTTAAATCCATCGTCAGCTATGTTGGCTTCTGAAGATGGAAGGAGTGTTCATATGGGGAAGAGGAAAGAAATAAAGGATTCGGAAGGGCAAATTTTACAGCTTAGACCTTTACCCAAAATAGAAGTAGGAGATTGCACCCTTCAGCTGAGGGATGGGTGCGTAGTTCCACATTCGAATTTGCCAACCTTGCCAGCTTGCCAGCTCTCTCAAGAAGACACGTCATACACCAAGTACTCCGAAAGCACTTCTAGTGAACAGAACTCTCTTGGGTGTTTTAACTCCATTCCTAAGGGTAAGCGCCCCTCAAGAAACTCGAATACAACAGAAACGAAGACGAACAGAATTTCGTCAGTGGAAGACAGTGGTGTCATAATTCTTAGCGACGACGAAGGTGAAGATGCACATGGGTCTTCCACGGGGAGAAAAATGGATGAAACTGCTGCAACAAATTTGGAAACTTCCGCGAGGTTGGCGAATTATGACGTCAAAGTAACTCCCTGTAATTTTCCAAAGGATCCAGTTTCAGATGCCTCCGAGAGAGTTGATGTTAGTTTGCTCACAGTTAAAGAAAAGGAGGGCCTTCACTCTCATTCGGTGTGTGTAAAAATTGAAGACCATGGAAAAGATGAAAATCACATTGAGTTCAACTTCATGATGCCGAATGACATGTGTCACCCACAGAATCCTCAACCACTGGGGATCGCAAAACCAAACAATGAGGATAAAGATGAGAAACTGGGTTCTGGTCCGATACTAAAGGACAGAGCACAGCAGCCTGTTGCAGGAAGCACAGCAAATAATCTCGACAGATATTATCGCCAGAAGGGTCCTCGCATTGCAAAGGTGGTGCGGAGAATAAACTGCATCGTGGAGCCTCTGGAATACGGCATTGTGTGTTCTGGGACATTGTGGTCTAACAGCCAGGCCATATTCCCCAAGGGTATGTTGCATCCAATTTATGCTCCATAAATTGCATTTTTCAAAGCTGATGTTTCCATTCAAGGGAAATTATCCGTACTGATTTTGTTTTGATCTCTTTTATTCTTCTAATGGCAGGGTTTAGAAGTCGAGTTAGGTACTTAAGCGTGCTAGATCCAACGAAAATGTGTTACTATATATCAGAAATCCTGGATGCAGGACTGCTTGGGCCTCTATTTATGGTAATTGAATTTTCTCCTGTTACTGGATTTGCTATATATAGAGGGATCAGGCGCTGATTCTTTTTTCTTTTTTTATCTTATGTCCACAATCTATCTTTGCTTTCTGATAATTCGTAAGTGGTATTCCAAGTTCTTAATGCAGCAGTTCGGGCCTTAGAAGTTTCTTTGTGTGTTAGTGCAATTTAGAATAGGGAGGTGCTCCAGTGGTACCGGTACCGCCATGACCTTATACTGTTATGGCCATATGTGGGGCCCAGTGATGTGTTCATGGAATCCAACCTGTCCATTGGATGCGTCACCTCAAAAAACCCACAGGCTTCAAAAAGTCAGCCTAATACAAAAACTCAGGTCGGCCGTAGCACATGGAACATGTTGAGTGGGAACGCCCACTGTTGTATATATAGAATCCAGGCTGTTCAGACCCTTCGTCTAGGCCAGATGAAGGGATGAAGGGTCAGGCCAAAAATCAGGCTATTTTATGACTCAGGTGTGCCCCTGTGAAATTCAAGGGTGGGGTTTCCCTCCCAGCTTGTTCCCTTTGCTGTGGCCCACTTCAGTTTGGATCAGCTTAGTCTTGGGCCTTGGGGGCTTTTTAAGGTGATGCATCTGATGATGGGTTGGATGGTGTGAAACACATTGCATGGGCCCCAATCTGGTGGGTACCACTGTAAGGCTGTGGTGGTATCGATACCACTGGAGTGCGCCCCCTTAGAATATGGTTGGTTTAGCCATGTCATATTTTTCAGATGTGATTTTCCAATCCCACTTGCATCTGTACCCGGCCCCATCTGTACCCGGCCCTTACACATGAACGTTTACATACACCAACATGGGTCATGTGCGTGAGGTCTGAAACATCTGTTTGGTGGGGCGTGTAGAGCTCCCTCTCACAAGAATCAGGCAGGCAGAAGTGCACATTAATTGTGGACTGTCAGACAATGTTTTTTGTTTTTGAAAGAAAGGATGATTTATTAAAAGGGGCCCCGAGATGGCACTCAAAAGCTTACAATCCTATCAAGCAAAAAGCAAAGTACTATCTTTCAAAGATGCAATACAGGGGGTCCACTTGGCTACAAAAGATTCCATCTCACATATGACAAAACAAACATCATTCACAGTATTGTTGAAACATCTCCCATTCCTCTCTCCACAGAGCCCATAATGCTGCTAAGATTGACAGACACCACTCCACCTGAACATTCTTATGAAGGCAAACCTCATGGCCCGCTTCCAATGAACTATCCATAGAGACGGGCATGGACCATTGCTGATGCGGACATAAAAGCATTCAAGGTGGACCAACGACGAAAGCGCCAACCACAAGTACCATCATTGTGGTTAGGCGATTATTGAGGAGTTGAAGACCCTTCACATGTGATTGGACACATAGAAGACCTCACTCAGGGAAGACACATGTGAAGGAAGAAAGGAGAAAGAAGATCGAAGAAACTAAAGAATTCGGGTGCCCATCGGGCGCTCGAACTTTATCTGCCTAGCGCTCGAACCTCTCTGGAGGTTTTCGGACGACTTCGGGCGGCAGCGCGGGCGCCCGAACTTTCCCGCACTTTTGTTATTTACGCGTTTTGCTTAGTTTTTGGGGTATTTTAGTACTTTCATGTCTTTATTTGCTTATTTAGGTGGGCTAAAGCCCTAAACTCGAATTAGTTATTGATTATTGATTAATGAAAAGCCTCTTGGTGCTTTTCTCCTTCTTCCTCTCTTTCATGGTGATGTTTCTTCTTCCTTAATCTCTTTTTCTTCTATTTGTTTCTTATGCCCCTCTAATTCTTCTTCCAGGTAATTCTATCTTCTCTAATCTATTTGTTTCGATTCCTACAACCCCCAAAATCTGATTTTGATCCTAAACCCTAAAGTTTTAGATTTTCAAATCCCTAATCCGAAATCCCTTGATTTCCTGGAATAGAGATTCCCCTTGATTGATTGGGTTATAGCCATGCAAGATCGGGAGGTCTTATCCCTCGTCGGATCCAACCTTAGTTATACTTGTACTCAAAACTTCGTGGTTGTGACAATTGGCCCGATCCATTGCAAGCTCCTTGTGGATTTTCTTAGTTCATGATGAGTGATTCTGAATTTTAAATTATTTATTCATTTTATTTCCGCTGTTTAATTACGTTCATGAGCATGCATCATAATTAGGGCTGTCTTACGTCAAATTTGGTATCAGAGATTAGGCTTGCATGGTTTTGTATAGATCGAGTTATCAAATTAGGGTTTATATTTTTAGGCTTAATTTCGGAAAGTTCCAGATTTAAAAAGTTTTCAACTTTAGAAACTTTCTAATTTTACAAAGTTTCCTAATTTGGAAAATTTTCAGATTTGAGTTGTTTCCTGTTTTAACTTAATTGTGTCAGTTCATATTAGTTTTGCATTCATTGCATTCATCTTGAAAGTCATAACACCTAGTAGTTTAGTTGGGTAGAGTTTGGTTCAAGTCTTCATTGTATGCCTACCATGAATAACGAGCAGTTATCTGAGCAACTTGCTCAATTGATACAAAAGATAACCGCCCTATAAGCGGGCCAAAAGCGTGAGTTTGCCCGCCTTGAGAACCAAATCACCACTACCATGACTAAGGTTGAGCAACTTGAGGCGTCCCAAAGGGAAAACCCCGCTGTAGGGGATGATGCGCACTCCCAAGTGGGAGGAATCTTTGAAGAAAGCGCTGCCGCACATGGAGGTAGTGAGGATAGAGATCGTGGTAATGGTCGTGGTGTTGTGCGAGAGGCACGAGCCACATGTGATCATCAAGAACGCTATGATCCAGATGAGCGTGCGATGAAAAGTGTGAGAGTTGAGGCCCCGAGTTTTGATGGGCGTCTAGATCCCAAGGCATTCCTTGACTAGGTTGCTGACATGGACCACTACTTTGAGTAGTATGGCATGTCAGAAAACCGTCAAATGTGGTTTGCTAAGATGAAGCTTGTGGGCCAAGCCAAGCTCTTTTGGACCAACACCGAGTGTAAGATAGAGAGAGAGTTGGTAGAGCCCCTATCACACATTGGTATGAGATGAAAGAGAAGTTGAAGGAGAAGTACCTTCCTCTCTCATACCGTCAGAAGCTCCTTGACCAATGGCAATCCTTACGCCAAGGGTCAATGTCTGCCGCTGACTACATTGCTAAATTTGAAGAATGTGTGATGCGATGTGATATCCAAGAAGACCCTTTAGTAATGCTCTCGCGTTTCAAGATGGGCCTTCGTGCGGATCTTCAGCGCGAGCTTATGACTCGGCCCTTAACGGACTTGAATGAAGCATATCAAGTCGTGCAGGAGTTAGAGCAATATCTAAAGGCTCCTGTCGTTCGTCGTTTTGAGTCCCGAGACTCCAGTGCTAGATCTAGTTCCCAAGGGACTAGATCTAATATTAGTAGTCAACCTAGGGCACAGGCGACCATTCCGCCTAGGCCTAGGGAGGACAAGGGCAAAGGGGTTCTTGGTGCCGGTCCTAGTAACATGAGCCAAGTGAGGTGCTATGAGTGTGGCAATCTTGGCCATATGTCTAATCAGTGTCCTACGAAGAGCCGTGGAAAAGCCTTAGTTATAGGCGAGTCCCACAAAAGGGGAGATAACCAGGGTGATTATGAAGTTGAAGAGTATCACCCTGACGGAGGACTTACTGATGAGGAAGAATTAGATGGAGAAGCAACGCTTGCAGTAGTCAGGCGTGTGCTAGGTCAGTCTAGAAGTAGTGCTGACTAGTGTCGAAGCACTATCTTCTACACTATTGCCAAGTGTGGTGAAAAGAATTGTAAGGTGATAGTGGACAGTGGAAATTGTTAGAATGTGATTTCCACTAACACCTTTGATCGCTTGAAGCTGAAATCCACACCTCATCTTGACCCATATAAAGTCTCTTGGGTTGATAAGACATCTCTTCCTGTCACCCATCAATGTTAAGTCCCCATCGAGTTGGGGTCATACAAAGAGTCCCTGTGGTGTGATGTTTTACCTATGGATGTGGGACATGTTATCCTAGGTAGACCGTGGCTATTCGATAATGATGTCAAGATCTTTGGCCGTTCGAATGCGTGTACCTTCATGCATAACGGTAAAAAGATCAAACTTAACCCCATGCCACCTGAGAACAACTAGGGAAAAAGAAGGATGAGAAGGCAAGTGAGCCTAGAGGAGTAGGGAAATCCAAGCCTAAGTCTCTACATATAATCAGAGCAAGAGAGTTTGAAAAAGAGGCTAAGGAGGACTATGGTGTATGCCCTTGTGGCTAGAGAGATTACACATGAGGTTCCATCAGAGTTGCCCCGTGAGGTGACCTCGGTCTTGAAGGAATACAGTGATGTATTTCCTGAAGACTTACTGAATGAGTTGCCACGCATGAGGGACATACAACATGTCATTGATCTTGGCCCAGGGTCAACTCTACCGAACCTTTCTCACTACAGGATGAACCCTGCAGAGCATGCAGAGTTGAAGAAGCAAATTGATGAGCTTCTGCAAAAGGGTTTCATCCAAGAGAGTATGAGCCCGTGTGCTGTGCCTGCATTGTTGACGCCAAAGAAAGACGGCATGTGGCGCATGTGTGTGGATAGCTGTGCCATAAACAAAATTACTGTCAAGTATCGGTTCCCTATACCTAGGCTTGATGATATGCTTGACATGATGACCAGGTCCACTATATTCTCTAAGATAGACCTCAAGAGTGGATATCACCAAATCCGTATACGCCCAGGAGATGAGTGGAAGACTGCGTTTAAAACGAAAGATGGGTTGTATGAGTGGTTGGTCATGCCCTTCGGCTTAACTAACGCACCCAGTACTTTCATGCGGGTGATGACACAAGCTTTGAGACCGTTCATGGAAAAATTCCTAGTGGTGTACTTTGACGATATTCTTATTTATAGTACCACTAAGGAGTCACACCTTGAACATTTGAAGCAGGTCTGTAGCGTCCTTAGGAGGGAAAAGTTGTACGCTAATCTTAAGAAATGTGCATTCATGTCTAGCCAAGTTGTGTTATTAGGATTTATAGTGTCATCTGAAGGGATGCGCGCAGACCCTGAAAAGGTTAGGGCCATAGTTGAGTGGCCTGAACCGATGAACATTCATGAGGTGCGAAGCTTTCACGGCTTAGTAACTTTTTATCGTCGGTTCATTAGGGGTTTTAGCACGATCATGGCTCTCATTATCGAGTGCATGAAAAAGGGAGAGTTCGTGTGGTCTAAAGCCGCAGTCAAAGCTTTCAAGGAAATTAAGGGCAAAATGGTAGAAGCTCCTGTCATGCGTCTACCTGACTTTTCTAAAGTCTTTGAAGTAGCGTGTGATGCGTCTGGTGTTGGTATAGGTGAAGTGTTAAGTCAAGAAGGATACCTAGTGGCCTATTTCATTGAGAAACTGAATGAGGCAAAACAAAAGTACTCCACTTACGACAAAGAATTTTATACGGTAGTGCAATCCCTGAGACATTGGCGACACTATCTCCTACCGCAAGAATTCGCTTTGTTTTCTAACCATGAGGCTTTGAGATATTTGCATTCTCAGAAGAAACTTAACCTAAGGCATGCCAAGTGGGTAGCGTTTTTTCAGGAATATTCGTTTGTTTTGAAACATAAGGTCGGGGTTGAAAACAAACTAGCGAATGCCCTTAGTAGAAGAGTGGCGTTGCTCAACTCCTTGAGTGTAGAGGTGGTCGTATTTGAGCAACTGAAAGATGAATACCCCACATGTCCTGATTTTGGGGGTACTTACGCGTCGCTCTCTAGTGACCAGCGTATTATGGGTGAATATGTTCTTAAAGATGGCTTCCTTTTCAAGGGAGACGGGCTTTGGATTCCCCGTATGTCCTTTCGTGAATTCCTCATCTGGAGCTTCATTCAGGAGGGATAGCTGGCCATTTTGGTCGTGATAAGACCATTGCCCTTGTGGAAGATCGTTTCTACTGGCCAAGTCTCAAGCGAGACGTAGCCAAAGTTTTAGGGCAGTGTCGTACATGTTAGCTAGCAAAGCAAAGAAAGCAAAATACCGGGCTGTATACGCCATTGCCAATGCCACATGCTCCGTGGCAGGACATTAGTATGGACTTCGTGCTTGGACTTCCTAAGACAATCAAGAAGCACGATTCCGTTTTTGTCGTTGTGGACCGTTTTTCCAAGATGTTGCATTTCCTCCCATGTTCGAAAACGTTGGATGCGTCTCATGTGGCTCGTATCTTTTTTGATGGTGTGGTGCGTCTCCATGGGTTACCGAAAACCATAGTGTCTGATCGTGATGTCAGATTTACTAGCTATTTTTGGAAGACACTGTGGCACATTATGGGAACTCGTTTGCAATTCTCTACTGCTTACCACCCACAAACAGATGGTCAAACTGAAGTGGTAAACCGTAGTCTTGGAAATCTTCTACGTTGTCTAGTGGGTGAACATGTTAAGACTTGGGATCTAATTTTACCAACTGCTGAACTTGCTTATAATGGGTCAGTTAATAGATCTACAGGGTTAAGTCCTTTTGAAATTGTAAGTGGTTATAAACCTAGAATGCCCATAGATCTCTTACCTATGTCTGTTACCCAAAGGTCTTCTGAATCAGCCGATGCATTTGCACGCCATATTCATGATTTGCATACGCATATTAGACAACGGATAAATAAGAGCAATGATGACTATAAAATTTCAGCTGATTCTCATCGTAAAGCACAAGAATTTCAGGAAGGAGACTGTAATGGTGCGAATAAGGCCAGAGCGATTCTCTCAAGGATCCGCTAAAAAGTTACAAGCGCGTAGTGCTGGACCATTCAAGATATTACAAAAGGTTGGGTCCAACGCGTATCGGATTGACCTTCCACTTGAAATGAGCATTAATCTAACTTTTAATGTGGAAGATCTAATCTGTTCCCATACTCCCATTGTCGATCTATCGTCCCTTTCATGACCTTTTTCTGATTTTGCTACACAACCCCTTCCACCCCTTCCTCCACCCATTACCCATAAAGAAGAAATTGAGGAGATCTTGGATGACGAGATAGTATCTACGAGAGATGGAGGTTTCCAGAGGTATCTTGTCAATTGGAGAAATATACCATCGTCTGAATCTACGTGGCTGCCGGGCGAAGCATTGCAGGGTATTAATCCAGATTTACTAGAGCGTTACAAAAGTTTCAACTCGTCGGAGTCGAGTTTCTCCCACCCGGGGGGAATTGATGCGGACATAAAAGCATTCAAGGTGTACCAAAGACGAAAGCGCCAACCACAAGTACCGTCCTTGTGGTTAGGCGATTATTGAGGAGCTGAAGACCCTTTACATGTGATTGGACATATAGAAGACCTCACTCAGGGAAGACACATGTGAAGGAAGAAAGGAGAAAGAAGACCGAAGAAACTGAAGAATTCGGGCGCCCATTGGGCGCTCGACCACTGTCTTTGGGCGCCCGATCGGGCACCCGAGCATGGCCGATGGGGCGCCCGAACTTTATCTGCCGAGTGCCTGAACCTCTCTGGAGGTTTTCAGACGACTTCGGGCGGCAGCTCAGGTGCCCAAACTTTCCCGCACTTTTGTTATTTACGCGTTTTGCTTAGTTTTAGGGGTATTTTAGTACTTTCATGTCTTTATTTGCTTATTTAAGTGCGCTAAAGCCCTAAACTCGAATTAGTTATTGATTATTGATTAATGAAAAGCCTCTTGGTGCTTCTCTCCTTCTTCCTCTCTCTCATGGTGATGTTTCTTCTTCCTTAATCCTTTTTTCTTCTATTTGCTTATGCTCCTCTAATCCTTCTTCCAGGTAATTCGATCTTCTTTAATCTATTTGTTTCAATTCCTACAACCCCCAAAATCTGATTTTGATCATAAACCCTAAAGTTTTTAGATTTTCAAATCCCTAATCCGAAATCCCTTGATTTCCTGGATTAGAGATTCCCCTTGATTGATTGAGTTATAGCCATGCAAGATCGGGAGGTCCTATCCCTCGCCAGATCCAACCTTAGTTATACTTGAACTCAAAACTTCGTGGTTGTGACGATTGGCCCGATCCATTGCAAGCTCCTTGTGGATTTTCTTAGTTCATGATTAGTGATTCTGAATTTTAAATTATTTATTCCTTTTATTTCCACTGTTTAATTACGTTCACGAGCATGCATCATAATTAGGGCTGTCCTACGTCAATTGTATCTTGAACAAAGAGAGAATAGTAATCCAATCGCCCATGTGAAAGGACAGGGAATGAACAAATTATCAACTGTCTCATCACTTCCATACAAAGGACGCAAATGTTTGGGATAGTCATTCCTCTTTTGTGAAGATTAAAAATGGTCAAGGTCTTGTTTCTATCAATGAGCCATGCAAAAGCCGCATGTTTGTTGTTTCATCTGTCTATTGTTTTGTAAATTGAGGCGCACATCTCGGACAAAGGGATCTACATGTTGGGGTTGACCTGAATGTGATGTGGACATCAGTGGCGCACCCTTTAGAGTGTACCAGAGGAGGCGACGTCGTAGATCGAGTGTTGGAGCAGACGAGTTGATGTGGATGAACGCCGGACCCATTGGGCCCATTTTCTGACACGTTACGAGTACGCGAGCTACAGGATCGCGCATGAGCATCATCACCGCTGAACCATGGAATGGATTTACGTTTAGGCGTTTTTCTGTTTATTTCCTTGTTTCTAGGCGTTTTAGTGTCGTTATTTATTTTAGACATTTTTATGTTATTTTTTTTTTTCAAGCACTTTAGTGCACTTTTTATTTTCGTAGCTTATATATACTGTGAGAAACCCTATTTCGAAATCATTGAATGAATAGAAAATTCGTGTGCTTCTTCCTCTTTATTTGAGAGATTAGGGTTTTAGGATTGGCCCTCGGGTGTTGAGGATTCCACCCCGAAGTTCACGTTTTCTCTTCTCTATTTCTTCAAGGTGCGAGGAAAGGTAATATTCTTTTTGTTCATAATTTATGCTTCATGACAACCCATTGTTTTTCGACATTCTTCGTCCTTTTTTGAATCCCCCCCTCCCTTGGTACGATCGAAAAGAGGGATGTCTAGCCATGAGAACCGGATCTAAACTTGACTGTAGACTGGTCTATGCTAGATCTGGGATATCCTCATATCCCTAGATCCTCTTTGTTTTATGGTTTTACATGGTTTTATGCCAAGGGGCATGATCCGGACAGACGGATCTCATCTCTGTGTTGAGATTTGTTAGTTTCCTCTGATTGAAAGTAGTTAGTTTTGTAATTTTATTATTTGAATATCTTCCAATTGAATATACATGCATCTAGGGTTAGGTCATTGCATATCCCTGCATCAGAATGGTGGGCTTGATCTCACGCATTAGGATGGCACGTGGTGGCATGTGTTGGACTGCGCCATACTACATGAGTGTGGTGTGTATTTTTGTGCATGTTGTTCCATGAAGTGTGAGCTGAACCTAGTGGATGTCCAGATTGATTGATTGGAGTTCCACGTGTCCCATACTATAGGAGCATTATAATTTACTGTGCTCTAAGAGCACCAGGCCATTTCTCATGCATGTGTTATGACGTTTGCTGACTCACTAATCTTAAGATTCCGACCCCTCTCTATGCACTGCCACATCTGCCAACATGGTATTTGTGTGGGACATCCAAGCGTCAATCAGCTTTTAGCCATCCATCTGTTTTGGACACTGGACTGCCTGATTCGTTTGGCCAGGGCACATGCACAATGGGTCCCAACTGATTGTCGGTTCAAATCTTTCACAGGTTCCATTTGGGACATGTGCAGATGTAGATGGTCTGGGATCTACAAGCTTGAGGAATTAGAAAACACTGCTTATCTATATGGGTATAGATCTTGCTATTTACGTTCTCATTGGTTGATATGGTTCATTACGGCCTATGGTACAATCTGATCTTCAGAAAATCTCTCCCATGCTTTGAATCCTACCCTTGAATCTGGTATTTGCGAAGGTTGTAGATATGGTAGAGGTACCTAAGTCTCCAACTCTGTTTGTACCGAAGTGTCTAACTCCATTTGTTCTGTTTATCTTTGTGGGTTTTTTCAGGTGAAGTTAGAGCAATGCCCAAGTGAGGTATTCATACATTTCTCAGCTGCCAAATGCTGGGATATGGTGAGGGAGAGAGTGAATCATGAGATAAGGAGGCAACATAGCCTAGGCAGATTGACCCTTCCCCCTTTACTGCCTCCAGCATCCCTTGATGGCCTTGAAATGTTTGGCTTCTCTTCACCCACAATCGTTCAGGTAATGATCCTACTGCTCTTTGCTTGGTGGGAGACTACTTATCTTGTTCGGATTCCGTCATGGGCTTGAGACTTGAGCATTCATGCAATAATGGTGTTAATTCCACCTAATACAAATTCCATACCAATTGATACCACTGTCCATAAGAGCACATGATGGAATCACAAATAGGATCCAATACATAAAGTAGATATGAGAACACCCTCTTGGGTTAGTGGGTCTTCGAATTGTAATGAAATGATGCATTGATTTTGATGCTAGATTCTTGATTTTGTTTGTAGTTTCATGGTCTTGATATCTTTGTAGAGGCTTACTCGATTTCATGGGAATGTTTGGATTGGTAGAAATTGAAAATAAAAATAATAATTGAGCAAATAAATTTATTTCCACAGATGAGAGAGTTCCCCTCATTTGCTAAGACGAGGATTGAAGAAATTAATTTCCTTTTCCTAAGAATTTGTCTATAAATGGCATTTTCTTTTCTAATCTTGGACCTAAAGAAAAAGAAACATTTTCTTTTCCCACTATTTTTCTCATATGTGATGTTTTTCTTTCCTCATCACATTCACATTTTCCGCAACCAAAATCCCATTCCATGCTAATCGCATTTCCATTATTCTCTCAATAGAATCTCTGATTCATTGAGATATGAGAGGAAAAGAAGAAAAAAGAAGACGTGGCCCTCCTACAATTGATCTTCATTACCATTTCCTGATGATTTTGGTTGTCTCAATTAGAGGAAGAAATTCATACTTCCCCATGTTTCTTGATTTTAACAGGGTATAGAGGCTATTGATCGCAATCGTGTCTGTATAGAGTACTGGAAATCAAGGCCCGAAACCCAGAACCCGCAACCCTCTTCTCTACCTAGAAATGCCACTGGGGATGCCGAAAGCAGGATCAAGGAGGAAATGAGTGATGATCGAGAGGTTAATGGCGCAGAGAACAACCCAATGCTCAATAGGACTGATATGGTCCTCCGAGGCTTGTTCAAGAAGGCAGACCCCGAAGAGCTACACTCCTTGCATGGCCTTTTGAGTAGTGATAAATTGTGCTCAAAACAGGTGTTGATTCGGCTCCTCGATGACGAGATTCAGAGCCGCCTGCAACTGAAGCTTCCCTCTTGAGTGACGAGACTCCCTTATGTTGGGATTCTGGCCGTTAAAAAACTTTTTCTATGCGGGCACACTGAGCAGGTCGGTTAAGGGGGTGTTGGGATGCTCCATTTCATCAGATTGCAGTAAGTCCATCACTGAAGAGGCAATCACCAAAATGGGTGCGGCACCCATTTTAGTTCATAATGACAACCAGAATGGTAGTCACAGACTCACAAACATGCGTTTTGTGATGGGCTTGAAATGACCACCGTGGTAAGTTGGAGGCTTATTACCATTCATTTCGATTGGGTATCCAAACAATGCCGAATACCACTCTTCCATGAATTTTGTATTAGTGCATGTAGTAGATGTTGGCAAGTCTGGTAGATCAGCCCTTTGTAAATCAATCATACAAATTGAGAATTAGAGTTTATAGAAATGTAACATGGCTCCTCCCATTTTTTCTAATAAAAGATTTTAAGGTGCCACATCTATCGCTGGATTAGTTTCCTTATTGGTATTACAGTCTTGTAATTTTCAGATGATCTGGTGCAGTGGTTATAATGTGGGAGCAAAGTTTAAGTAAATGCTATACAATGCTTGGGTGGTAGTTTCTGCATGTGTTTTGGTTTTCAGTTTGTACCGGTGGGGCCTATGATTCAGTTATCCAAGCTGTTGATAGAGTGGGACCAGTGTGGATGGCCCTTGCACAAAAAATTCCCTGAAAGGTCCTAGAAATGAAGTGTTTGAGCATTTTTAGTTTAATGTGGGCTGTTGATGTATTTTTTTTTTCTCTTTCAACTGCTAGAGGCATATTGAAGGGTTGGGATTTTCCTATCTTGGAGATTTTTGGTTGATGGTTTGTGTCAACTATTTGGACCACCAAACAATGGGCCCCACTTGTACAAACAGAAAGTCCAACTTATGTTTAGATGTTCCTTGTTAGGAAATTATAAGAAAGGATCTTGCTGTGGCTGGATGGAAAAATCCAAAATGCGGACGAGGAAAACCTCTATGGTATTTTAAGAAATGCGTTAACTGTAGAATCCGAAGGTTATTACATTGTTTGATTTGGAGAATAGTTTTGCTGCAAATGTTAAAAGGTCAACTGGAGAAACGATTTTATAAGCTTATTTAGAATAGGGGCAAATTGGTAGAAGCAAACAATTTCCCTTGGACTAAGATATTTTCCTCTGTTTGGACTACATAATAAGAGAGTAAAACCTTTTTTTTTTTCAAAAAAAAAAGTCTAATTGTAGAAAATGAGGTTTTCCTGGTTTGAAATGCTTTAGTATAAAGAAAATAGGTTTCCATTTAAAGTTGTAATCCAACAATGAAAATGCTGAAAGGGAAAAAAGCACCTGCTTCATAGTTTTTTAGCAAAACAAACAGGTGGCAGGTTTCCTTCCCCTACCCTGATGTTAACTTACCATCTATTTATGTCATAATTTCACTTTCCTTTTTCGTCTAAAAAAAAAAAAAAGAAAATTCACTTTCCTTTACATTCCTCTAATTTACCTCCAATCCAAACATGAAGGAAAAGATAATAGAAGAAACTATCACATAATGAATTTGTGTTCTTTTCCATAGTTTTACCTTCCCGAAAGGCCACTAGTAGGCAATGTCAAGGCCAAGGTTCATATCTAAGTTTGGGCCCTTAGCACAAGTGGGGTTCATGTTACATAATTAAAGAAATGCTAGTCCCATGTTTCATTCTAAAATATTGTTTGGTGGCCTTGATTTCATCCGAACCATCATTATGTTTACTTTCTTTATTGTTGCCTCCATTGGAGGCTTAGGACTTCAATTTAGGATTTTTGGTGTTTGGAGGACTTTTTTTTTGGGTGCGTGGAGGACTTGAAGGCTTGAATCTTTACCTGACTCACTTAGTATTTAATAAATAAAAAATACTTTTACAAGCTAATTCTTTACCAAATACTACCTCCAGGAGCAAAACTACCCAGGTTGTGCTTTTGGCAAGGAGAAATTAGGGAGCTGCCCTCATTTATTCATTTATTTTACAAGTGTAGAATTGAGAATTGTGGGTCTACGTGATATGTGTCTGACATCCAAACAGACAAACAAATGTATCACATGGTTATTTTATGAAATAAAAATATGGCTGATCCATTTATAAGGTGGGCCAAACTATAAAAATAACATACAACATGCAAAGGCAAACAAATTCAAGTGTAGCCTATCTGATGATTTGATAAGCCAGATTTTTGGCTCATGTGATCGTCATGGTGGCGAACATTCAGGGAATAGTGCCCAGATGGACATTTAAGACCGAAGGCCTGAGGCTGGCCCAATCCCAAAATGGGCTTAAGCACAACAGTCCCAAGCCTGGCTCTAAAAATTAGTTGGGCCCAAGCCCGACTCAACTGAACCCACCATAGGTTTGACAGGAAGTAGCAGTCTCCACTCGAACACTACAGTGGAAGTGTGTTGAATCAAGACCGGAAGATTGATATATTTTTCCACTTGAAATTCCTTAGAGAGGGGAATGAAACTAATAGTCTACATTGAAGATGGATGGATTGGAAATGACATATTCGCAGGACATAAGACATGTACATGTAAAGTCGGGTTGGACTGGCCAGGTCAGGCTAATATTACTTGAGCCCAAGCCTAACCCAAAAATTGATCACAACATGCATGTGAGGCCCAAACCCAGCATGGCCCAAGCTAGTAGGTCCAAGCCCGGCGAAAAGCCGGTCGGGAGGTACCTACGGCAAGCCCAATCATTAATCGGACTCAAATTAATACCTGAACCACACCCAAACCCATTTAGGTAGTCCTACCTGGTCCATGCCGGTCCAGGCCCGGGTACTCTTCGGGCATACTCAGTCCATTGCCACCTCCAGCGACCGTTACTGTATTTCTTTGGCAACCATTTCTTTACGGACCACCTATTGAGAGTCCAGGACTTCTCCATTTGGAATTTTTTTGGGGCATGGACCACTGACTGCTGTGCACAATGTGTCGACGGTTTGGATCACTGAAAAATGGGTCCCATTTGTGCAAATTGAAAACGAGAATGGCATTGGAGAATCTCCAGGCCCAGCATTGAACATCTCTGAAGACTGGCCTTTTTGTTGTAACTATCTATTTTCTGATGCAGGGAGGACGTGGTAGGTCGATCACCGTCTCCCTAACCGATAGTTCTCGAATCCACGAGAAGAAATAAAAGATAAAAAGAGGAAATAAATTCCAAATAATTGATTTTTTGATAAATGAATGAATAAAAACGGAATTACAATGCATATAAATAGGAAACTAAACCCTAGGTAAAGTATCAAAATCCAACTCCAACGAAAACTCCTAGAAAACGCAACTTATTATAAATAGTAAACTTACTATTTATAGAAGTCGTTCAATCCTATTAGAACTCTTGGTTTTCGGCCAAAAATAGAAAGTTATCAAACGGCCTCAACCACGTTGTTCTACGAAATATTCTAAGCCCTTTTCATGTTGGGCACTAACTCTAAAACCCTACAGATGCAAAGTTATGATCGAATTAAAACTTACTATAAATAGTAAAAATGAAAATAAACTAGCCTAATGACCGTCGATACGGTCGATTCTCGCGATTCCGGGTTGGGCAACCCGGCGTAGCGGGGTTGGTTGGCTAAAGTAGCTCGAGCTACCCCAAATTGATATATTATACGTCCCGTAACTCATTCCGGATTGTGAGATACGACCGATTCACGGTCCTGACGGTCCGGATCACTTTGGGCCCCGTCCGGTCTTCTTTTGCTCCATCTGGGCCATGAAATAGTCAGCGACCCGTCCTACATCATTTTCTAAATGATAGTTCGGATGTTTAGATGCAGTTAGTAGAGGTGATTCTTTGAGAACCAGAAGCAGTCCAAGGTGTGGCCCATTGGTTGGATGGTCTATGTTGATGATTGGACCTATTTCATTACAAATTTTCAGTTTTGCAGTAGTTAATTAACAGGAAAAAATTAGGTCGGACCGAATTAACTGTTCATACTGATGAAATGGACATCCACGTGTCCTAATGCAACTAGCTGAATTTGATATCTTCTTATAGGTGAAGATGATAGGTAGTCCGTTCAAATTGTGGCCCCGAAATGGGCAAAAACAATGGCTCCCAACCCTGAAAATGGATGATTCCATGGCCCCTGACTCAGCAGCCAAAGCAGGCCAGGCTGAACTGAGCCCAGGCATAGGACTTCTACATGAGCCTCTTTCACATAGGGTTGTTTGGCAGCTTGGAATTGAGAGTATTTAGGTGTATTTCAAATCCAACAGTTACTTATTTGTGTTTGACAGTATTTAGAGGTGAATGGAATTGGACGTATTTCAAATACATAATTTTGATGTGTTTTGAAATGAAACATTTTTGTTGTGATTGAGATATAATTCAATTGAAATGCCCTTTTCTACTCCCTTTTAAGAGTACGTATAACAAGGTGTTGCTGGTCCACTAACCCACTACACATATGGCACGCTGATAATAACCCAAAACAATACAATGACTGGCTGCAACACTAAAATTACATCAATAAAATGATCTGAATTGTCCAAACATTGGCTATCTAAATGGATGATTAAAAAAGGTTAATGAGTCCCTTGTTTGTGATCCTTTAGCATGTGCCCACTTAAGGATTGAAATTTCTTCATTTTTTGTCAAAGAATATATTTCAATAGGTTTATTGCAATCATTCCATCAAATATGACATATGTTTATTAATTTGAAATAGTAAACTGATTTAACTAATCAAATTTAGATCCAATGAATATATTAAAGAATTCTAATGCATTCCAAGTTCAAGATCTCAAATGGAAGGTTTAGATTATGGTGCTTTTACAACCAAACACAACTAAGAATTCGTAATCACATTGATTCCAGTGTAATTGTGATTTTGATTCTACCACATTTCAAATACGAGCTCCCAAAGGAGCCATTAAAGACTTTAAATTTCTCAAATACACTCAGTCATTTCGGCAGCAAAAACTAACTTGGGGATTGGAATTTCTGATGTCATGGCCTCCCCGGCCCGTCTGTTTAATTCATCCCAAAGAAAAAGGCTATGAAGTTGTTCTTGATGGGAAATGTCTTTTTGAATTTTCTTGTTTTCTTAAAAAGTCAACAAATTTATTTTCCCACTCTCCCTTTCATAATGACATTTTCCTGCTATTAAGGAAAGGGTTACCAAGCCCATACACGCCACATGTATACTAATGTCCCATGCCAATCTGCCACATGAGCCACCATAAATTTTTTCTTGCTCTACTGATGTACCCCTTTGCTACATGTGTCAACACCCATATGTGCCTATACTCTATATGAGCAACACCTCACATGTACCACTGTCCATCATTACACATGCCTTATATGTGCTAGATGTGCTAATGTGTTAGACATATGCGACGATCTACCTCCAAGTGCCCTACATATGTTACATGTGCCTCGAGCCAACATGAGGTGAATCATATTTGTTAATGTGCCACAAAAGCCACCACCCCTTCAAGTGATCTGCATGTGCAAGACAAACGTTATTAACTATAATCTTTTTTTTTTTCTCAAATAAAAATTTGGAAATAAGCCTCATTAACCTTAGGCTGAGTTAGCAAACCATAAATTCCATGCCAAATGGCGCAAAAGGAAATAGATTTTCCTTTAGAGTGATGATTTTTGACCGGATGATAAAGGAAATGAAAAATTCCGCCAAACAATCATTATACTTTTTTACTTTTTGAATTCTTGGCTAAAGCAAGCAGGGGTGAGCATTATGAAAGAAATATAATACTTACACTTACTACCTAAATAACAACTGATCTTTGTCATTTAAATTATTATTGTATAATTATTAACTTTTTTCTTCTTCTGCCTTTGAATTTTCACGTGTCGAAACATACTCTTAGTGAGAAACAAAACTATAAAAGCAAGATTTTCTTTCCCATGTTGCATGGAAATAAAGCTTTCAGAGAAATAATATTTACCTTCATATGCACTTCAAGAATTTTGGATTGGAAAAAAATCATGAAAATTCAAAAAATGGAAATGCTTTTTCATTCATGTGGGCTTGTGGAGTTGTTTGGATAGTAAGTAAATGGTGAATTTCTTAAAGTTGTTCATTAATTTATATATATATATATATATATATATATATATATATATATATATATATATATATATATATATATATATATTGAATTCTCTTATTATTTTGAATTCTCTTGTATGAAATACTAAGTGACTATTATCTAATAAATATAAAATTTTCATTTACTATCAAAACATAAATCTCATTATTATTATTATTTTTATATATAGAAGTACTAAATGACTATTGTGTAATAAATATAAAGTTTTCATTTACTATCAAAACAAAAATCTTAAAAATAAAATTTTTGAGATTCAAAGATACTCGTAAAAATTATTATTTGATAAAATATTAATTTTCTTTTAATCTTTGGACGTACTTATGCTCTTGTTTTTCAAAATCTTAATAGTTCTGCACTCTCGCAGCACAATACTCCACGTGGCACATGTATCCACCATCCGTCTACGTGGTGGGTCATGGATTCTTTAAGAAGGGCTTCCTACTACAGTGATGAATGGTAACAGCACTCAGCTCCAGTGCTTTTTCTGAACTGCACTCACTCAAATGAGTGCAAATGAATGAGCAAGAGTTCAAGATCCAGAGCCGCTCATCATGCAATCCTCACATTAGAGATTGGGCCGTAATGATCATCGAGCAAGACACATGCTTTCAAAATAAACGAAAGGTTGAGAAAAAAAATCATATGTACTTGTGGCCCACCTGATGATCATAGTGTCCCTACATTCGATGCATGGAATCTCAACGGCGTGGATTGCCTGATAAGCTCCTCCGGTCTTACACACGTGTAACAGTTTTTTTTCACGTGTGAAGCGAGCTTAATGCACGTATACCATTACTCCAATTAGGCACTCATTGTCTATCGAGACTTTGGTGAATGGCCCTCGTGCAATTAGGGCTCTCAATGGATCGGATCTGGATCGGATCCAGATCGATCCGGCTCCAAGTCCGTTTATCTGTAGACGGATTCGGATCACTCCAATCCAAAAGGTGATATCCATATCCGATCCATTTATAAATTATTAGATCCATTTCCGATCCAAAATCCACATAACCATCGGATTCGGGTTGGATCTAGGTCTCAATCCAACCCCATTACAAATCTAAAAAAATATATGATATAATATATTTAATCTAGTAGAAAAATGATGCAAATCCCACTATTTACTATGGTATGGTCGACATGGCCTAAAATAATTTGTAAAGCGGATGGCCAGCATGAATATAACATATACAGTAAGGTGACAATGAGTCGGATCTTAATCGGATTCGGATTGAATTCGGATATGTTCCTGTGAATCCATATCTGCTCCATTTAAGTAATCGGACCTATTTTAATATCCAAGTCCGGTCCATTTAACTAATTGGACCTATTTTAAGATCCAAATCCGCATTATACGGATTCGGAGGGAATCGGATCTCGGATCTGACCCGCTCCATGGAGAGCCCTACGTGCAATTATATGGGGTTTAGCTATGCGGTCCACCAGTTGTACATGGTGGATCTTTCATCAAAACCGTTAATCAGGTCCAACTCACCAGGATAAAGTGCATTTACAAAAATAATCATGACCCATAACTCAGACGGTCCACACCGTGTGAAAATACAGGTTTCACCAGCAATGTTACATTGTTCCCATTGATATGGCCCACAGGAGGCTTTTATAAGGCTGTACTTTTGTACATTGTATTCAAATACAAGTCCCCACCTGATGGACGGAGTGGATTTCACAAATACAACATGGTGGGCAACAAGAGCTTGGGTGTTGTAAGCATGCGATTCCGGTCCGAATTACTCTCTCACTAGGGGATGCGGATTGGCTAGTGACCCCAACACCAGCCCCGGGGCTGGTGTCAAAGCTGTGTGGGCCCCACCATGATATATGTGTTTTATCCGCGCTGTCCATCCATTTTCCACCTCATTTTAGAGAATGGGCCCAAAAATGAGGCAGATCCAAATCTTAGGTGAACCACACCACAGGAAAACAGTGTTGATTGAACATCCACCCTTAAAAACTTCCTAGGGCCCACCGTGATGTTTATTTGCCATCCAACATGTTGATAAGGTCACACAGACCTGGATGAAATGAAAACACAAATATCAGCTTGATCCAAAACTTCTGTGGCCTCCAAGAAGTTTTCAACGGTGAGAATTCAATTCCCACTGTTTCCTGTGGTGTGGTGTAAGACCCGTACCCTTATTTGCCCTCCGTACGCTTAATTTCTGGTGCCGGTACGTTCCGGATGGACCAGATTAGCGAGCCTTGATCGCGACCCTGTTTTAGTACCGCATTGACCTGAGACCTATACCCGGCGACCGCGTAGGCGCTGCGATTCCAACGCCGCGCGGCACGCCCCATTGCAATACCCGGTGTAAAAGTTATGATCAATCGCGTAATCCGAGGTGGGCCGCGCAACGTGCGTGTGTCGTGGGCCCCACTTGCACAAATCCCAAGATCATGTCAAATCAATCAAATCTATCACCATCATTCTCACCTATACCCATCCCATATCCCTACTCTACACACCCCATACCCTCCATCCCTCTCTCTCCTCCCAAAGTCAACCCTCATCCATACCTCCCATACCCCCTCCCATGCACCATCATGACCCCATGCTTCCTCTCTCCCCCCCCATACAAGTCCATACGTAGGGGGAGAGGAGAGCTCATTTCCAAATTTCTATAGCTTGAGAGAGAAAGGAGAGAGAAAGAGAGAAAGAGATTTGAGAGGAGAGAGAAAGAGAGATTTGAGAGAAGAGAGAGATTTGAGTGATCAAGAGAGAGAGATTAGAGAGATTGAGGGTGGAGATCCAAGCTTGGAGGGCCCCAACCATCATCCGGACCGTCCGGACCGTCCGATTGTCAACCCGATTCAATCCAACCGTCCATCCTTCGAGGTGAGTGCAAGGGGAACATAAATCCCCCATTTTCTTATTTCATTTCCTTTTCCTTTTCTTTTGGGCCTACCTAGTGGTGAACAACCTAATGGATGGATTGGATCATCCATGAATGGGCCCCACCTTCTTATAATAATAATAATAATAATAAATAAATAAATAAATAAATAAATAAATAAATAAACAAGAGGGAGAGGGTGCCGATGGACAGACAGCGTCCAGAGGGCGCTGCTGCCCAGCAGCATGTGGGCTAAAAAGCCCTTTTGGGCGTTGGGCAAGGTCCCCACACGTGGGACCCACCTTGATGTATGCATCCAATCCACGCCGTCTAGCTGTTTCTCCATCCCATTTTAGGGCTGGACGCCAAAAATGAAGAAGATCCAGATCTCAAGTGGGTCACACCATAGCAAACATTGGAGATAGTAAAGCCTACTGTTGAGACTTCTTGGGCCCATCGTGATGTTTGTGGACCACATCACCTACCCAATATTGGGCTTGTTAGGACCCCAACAATCTGGGGAACATGATGAATGGGGTGGATCGTCCTTAAGTGGGCCCCACATGAAATAACCACAAAAAGAAAAGCAAAGCAATATATATATATATATATATATATATATATATATATATATATATATATATATATATATATATATATATATATATATATATATATGTAACGGACGTCCAGCGTCTGGACGTTCTGACGCTGGAACGTCCAGCGTCACTTGGACGCTGTAATGGGGTCCCCACTCGTGGGACCCACCTTGATGTTTGTGTTCCATCCACGCCGTCCATCGGTTTTCCCAGATCATTTTAGGGGCAGGGCCAAAATATGACGCCGATTCAAATCTTAAGTGGACCGCACCGCATAAAACAATGGAAATGATGATTTCTACTGTCAGAAATTCTTCGGCCCACTTTGAAGTTTCTAAACCCAATCATATACCCAATATTGGGCTTATTGGGTCCCCCATGAGATGGGGAACCTGATGAACGGAGTGGATCAGACCCATGTGGGCCCCACTTGATATAAGTACAAGAAAACAAAAAAAAAAGAAAGAAAATAAGAGGCAGCGTCTCTGATGCTGGTAGTACCAGCGTCCAAGACGCTGGCTCGTGCTAGCTAGTGGCCCACTCGTGGGTCCCACCATGATGCATGTGCTGTATCCACACCGTCCATCCATTTGGGGAGATCATTTTAGGGCATGATCCCAAGATTGAGTCAGATCCAAGTCTCAAGGGGGTCCCACCACAGAAAACAGTAGGGACAGCGGCGCTACCGTTGAAACCTTCTTATGGCCCACCATGATGTTTATTTGAGATCCAACCTGTTCATAAGTTCACACATGCAAGGGAGAAGGGAAAACAAAAATATCAGCTTGATCAGGAACTTCTGTGGGCCCCGCTTGTAATAATAACAATATATATATATATATATATATATATATATATATATATATATATATATATATATAAACGGGTCGCTGGACAGACAACGTCCAGGGGACGCTGCTGCCTAGCAGCCTTGTGGGCGCCACCCTATGGGCTCCATTCGTTGGGCCCACCTAGAATGTATGTGCCTTACCTATTCCATCCATATGTTTTTCCCAGCTCATTTTAGTGGCTGAGCCCAAATTTAAGCATATCCAAAATGGCAAGTGGGCCATGCCAAGGGACAACAGTGGAAATAATGATCTCCACCGTTGAACCTTCCCAGTCCTACAATGATGTTTATTTGTCACCCAACCTATTCATAAGTGGCTGGGCCCAAAATTTAAGCATATCCTAATGTCAAGTGGACCATGCCACAGTGGAAATAATGATCTTAAACGTTGAAACTTTTCTGGGTTCTACAGTGATGTTTATTTGCCATCCAACCGGTTCACAAGATCACATGGATATGGATGAAGGAGAAAACACAAATATCTGCTTGATTCAAAACTTATTGGGACTAGATGGGTACCACGCTGCCCAGCAGGTGGCCCACCCTATGGGTCCCAATGTGATGTATCTATTAGCTCCACCATGATGTATCTGTTTTATTCATGCTGCCTATCTATTTTTCCATATTATTTTAGATACGGCCCCAACAATGAGGCAAATTCAGATGTTAGATGGACCGCACCCGTAGGAAATAGTGGTCATTGATGCCCACCATAGTTCCTTCTTTGATATATATGATTTATCCATGCCGTACACACATTTTGTCGACCTACCTTATATGTGCAGGCCCAAGTATGGGGCCGATGTGGTATCAAGTGGGCTATGCCACGAAGACTTTTACATTTCCAATGGGACCCACAGTCCGGGTCCCACTCTCTATATATATATTGGGCCTTTTAAGGCCAATGTTACATGATACGTTTTGGTAACATGCTAGAATGATTAGCTTGATATGTCACACTGATAACATGCTTAGTATAATGAATATCATGCTCATTTATATGCCCATACGCATAATTCGTATGCCTGTTATGGATCATGATTAACCATAGCATATGCTAGTTGGCTTGTTATACTTAGGGGACCCATGCGAGACAAGGTCGCCCCACATGATTGCGCAGTATGCGTAAGTTTGGTGCATGACTTGGATTGTATGACTCATGCATTTTGCATTATGTATGTCACGATCGCTTTCACACCCTAGCAGTATCAGGGTGGTGGCTACCATAGTCACATCGTGGTTGGCAGTATTGGACACCGGAAACTTGTTCTAGTACGTGGGCGCTATGGATGTCCTTGGGTGAAAGTCCCTAAACCCTGTGGTACCAGTAGGATGCTCCAGCGTCGAGACCGAGTGGATAACATGAGCGCCCGTGTGCCAAATACCAGTAGGCCGCGTCTCCCACTGTGTCGAGGTCGGTTGGAAAGGGGTGTGACCTTATCCGCCCGGGTGCAGTGGGCTGTAAGTTAGGTCGAGTCTGACCAGCTCATGGAATGGGTCCGCTATCGGTGAGCCGGGTGGGCATTGGCATACCACTGACGAGGTGGATAGTGAGGTCTTTTCTACTCACTTGGTTATGCGCGCGATGTGCGGCGGCCAATATTAGAGTATACTAGACCACGGTGATGTCCCAGATGAGAACTATTTTGATATGTGGATCAGTTGAGGATTGACATGTTTGCATTGCATCTCTAGCATGTAACACTCGGCCATGTAGGCCCTTGCATCGCATAGCCTTGGGATGGCTGATAGCATTCATGAACTTAGTAACTTAGCCCCCTATTACTTTCGCTTACTTTGATATCTGTATACTTGTCATATGCATCACACGCGCACACACGCACTCTACTGAGCTTCGTAGGAAGCTCATGCGCATTTGTTTACATTGCAGGTATTAGGGCATATCAGTGGCGTTGAGCACGGTTTATGTACCTGATATTTTGGACTTCTGCTTCATGTTGTATTTCCCTTTCCAGCATTGTACTCAACAAACTTATTAGTAGATATTTGATGATGTTTTATGGTTTTGATTATGCTCCTGTATAAAAAAAAAAAATTGACCCTGAAAATCCTCCTAGTAGGATCCCAGGATCGTAACCTGGCACATGAGAGCTAGGAGCCGAGAATGGGGTACTACGGAGGCTGTTGGCACCAAGGTCGGCGATCGGGAATTTAGTGAGCCCAGTCCCCGGGTTTGGGGCGTGACATGTGGTCCACCTGAGATTTGGATCTGCCTCATTTTTGGGAAGATGCCTTAAAATGAGGTGTAAAAATGGATGGACAGTGTGGATAAAACACATACATCATGATGGGGCCCACACAGCTTTTACATAAGCCCCAGGGCTGTGTGTGTTGGGGTCACTAGCCAATCCGCGTCCCTAGGGAAGACCTGTACGGTCTGGACGAATCCTCTCACTGCAACGGGGATGTGTCCACATGCAGTACTCATATCTATATATAAAAAAAAAAAGCATTCCATTTTACTATAATAGGCAAGATGCGAAGTACGCTATGTACGCGAACTTTTAGGCTTTTCAAGTAGGGTGGGGCCCACTTAAATACAGAATCCTAAGGTCTAATTATTGGACGCGGTTTGGCTAGTGGCCCCAACATGCACTAGCCAGCTAGCAGATGTCAAAGCTCTGTGGGCCTCACCAAGATGCATGTGTTTCATCCATGCCATCCATCTATTTTGCCAGCTCATTTTAAGGCTTGAGACAAAAAACATGAGGTAAATTCAAGTCTCAGGTCCACCGCACCACATAAAATAGTGGGAATTGAATGCTTATCGTTAAAAACTTTTTAGGGGCTAATCAAGTTTTGGATCAAGCTGATTTTCCTGTGTGACCAATATCAACAGGTTGGAAGAAAAATAAACATTACAGTGGGCCCTAGGAAGTTTTTAACAGTGAATGTTCAATCAATACTGTTTTCTAGTGGTGTGGTCCACTTGATTTTGATCTACCTCATTTTTGGGCTCATGCCCTAAAATGAGATGTTAAAATGGATGGACGGCGTGGTAAAACACATGAATCATGATGGGTCCCACAGAGCTTTGACAGCAGCTAGCTGGTGTTGTGCTCACTAGCTAAATGGGCGTCCCTAATTTTCGGTTGAAACTTTGGATCCATGTCTTAGAAAGTAGTCATAGATTGAACAATGTCATTTTTTTTTTCACAGTTTAGATAAAATGTTTGGAATTGAAAATTTCACTGTTTGGCAGAACAGAATTCTTGGAATCCACAAACCCACATATGTGAATTGAGAGGTTTCTTACACATAGGACTATATTGAGCATGGAAATGATATAGTAGAGCTGGTAGAACCTTTGAAGAGACATAGGGGTAAATCCAAAATAACTTTTCAATTTTATACGGAAGTGTGCTAGGGGACAGGGATTAGGTACAACCTCTACTTGGATTGAGCTCCTTGCACCCTGGCATAATGTGATTTAATTGGATGGTAGACCGTTGTTAGAAATGAAGACCGATCGAACATGCATTTGTCCAAAAAAAACTTTTAAACATGCTTTGCATGGGCTCCATATTTGATAGCAATCTGTCATCCAACCAAATCCTGCTATGTCATGGGTGGAGCTCGGTCCGGACAAAATCATTTTCCTAATAACTAAAGAATATGACACTTCAACTTCAACTACTCAAGTGGCTTGAATAATGGGTGGCTTTACAATTATCATAGAAAGCGTTGAACATTGATTTAGATTGTCTCCCAAAAATTACTTTGATTGATGATAATCCTAACCAACCATTTAATAGCTAGAAAAATATACGATTCATACTATTTGTTCTCTCAAAAAAGTTCAATTATTGATTTGGACCATCCACCCATCAATGCCCTACCTTGGATTGTTGCCTTCTCAAAAATAAGTTCGATGGATTATCCTAACCATCCAATTAATGGATATGGAAATGGCTAGTCTACATTCATTATATTAGAAAAGGTCCAGTCACGGATCTTGATCTTCATTAATCTAGAAATTTTAAATGCTCATCCCTCTAAAAACACACTTTGGTAAGATGATCCTAACCATCCAATCAATGGATATGGAAGTGGACAATGCATAATTTATGCTAGAGAAGGTCAAATCGTTTATGTAGACCATTCATTATCTAGGTCATGCCTTTTATTAATCATCCCTCTCAAGAATCCCTTTGATCATATGGTTCTTTCAAACCGTCAGCCAGTTGATGATCCATATTGAGTATACTAGAAACAGTTTGCTCATCGATCTTGACCACCCATCGTGGCCCACCTTTGATTACCCTTCCCTCTCAAAAAAATCACTTGGTTGGATGATCCTAACCATTTATTCAATGGTAGAGGAAATGGGCGGTCCATATTGATTATATTAAAATGGCCTCATCATATTGATTATCAAAGTACTAGGATTATGGGACCAGTTTGATTTTAGCTATATGGACCATTATTAGGCTAATAAAATGAGTGGCATGGATATTGTCCCCGTGTGCCACAAATTAGAATCATACTGAGCAGAACGGCATACGGAAAAAGGATGCAAGTTCGTGGATTTGATATAGCACCTTTCAAGTGAGAATGAAGCTGCTTCCATTTTGAAACTTCTAATTAGGAGGAATTTGAATTTTTGGGAATGTGTTCACACGTCAAACTTCAAGTCTTTTGAAAATTCTAATATCTTAATGGCTGTGTTTGTTTTGGGAAGTTCCACGGTAAAGTGGTGTAATGTATGGTAAATGAGTAATGATTATAATTACTATGGTAGGTAGGTTTTACTCCTCTCATAGCTTCGCCTCCAGACATGTAAAGTACTCTTCGTGATTGGATACACTTAGGCGAAATTTCGTCAATATGTGTTATATTGACACCGTTCATTTTGTATTATCATTTGAGGGCATATCCTAAAAGCCGAGGAAGATCCAAAGTAGGCCCGGCAATGGGTCGTGTTGAACCATGTTCGTGTCGTGTTGCGTCAAAAAAATTGCTCACCCAAACTCGACCCGTTAACTAACGGGTTGAAATCTAGAAACCCAAACCCATTTGTTAATTTTACGGGTTACTCGCAACCTGACCCATTTAACCCGTGGGTAAAGAGATGGAGAAGGGTTTGAGGTGTGGTCATAGAGAAATCTCCCTGTGAGACAGAGTCCTGCAACCGTGCAACGCTGGCTGTGGAGAAATTTTCGAGAGAGAGAGAGAGAGAGAGAGAGAGAGAGAGAGAGGGGCTGAGAGAGGGGCTAAGAGAGAGACGGTGAGGCATCAAGGGAGAGAGTGTTAGCTAAGGCCTTAGGGTTTTTCCACATTAAATGTAATTACCAAAATGCCCTAAGTTCCTAACGGGTTATACGGGTTTCGTGGGTGAAACATTGAAATGACCCGTTATCTGAACAGGTCAACCCATTAGTGATCTTACATAATAAGGGTGGACCCGAACACTTTTTTTTTCATGTGGGTTTCGTGCAGGTTAACGGGTCCTGTGGAATTTTGCCAGGCCTAATCCAAAGCTCTTGCGAACCACGCCACAAAAAGCATTGTGATAATGATGAACATCATTGAAACCTTCCTACAACCCACCAGGATGTATATTTTCCATCCAACTTGTTCATAAGGTCAAACAAACTTGTATGAAGGGAAAACACAAACATCACCTTAATCCAACATTTTTGTAGACCCCAAAAAGCTTTCAATGGCAGGCGTTCAATCCCCATTGCTAGCTGTAGTGTGGTGCATTTCCACATTGGATCTATGCCATTTTTTGTCTCATACCATAAAATGATCACGCAAGATAAATGGACGGTGTGGATATAACACATACATCATGGTGGGTGAAACTATGCCATGTATACACAATGCTGCCAATCCATGTCTTTTGGGATACAAAAGGATAACATTGATTTGACAATTGGCAACATCAAACCCATCTACAAGCTTTCAAGAGGAGAAAGTAAGTAATCCATACCCATGTACAAGCCCATGGTTCTTAATCAAAACTGTTCAATAATTCATCACAAGTACCTAAGGGCCTGTTTAGATGGCCGAGTTCCATGGTAATGCATTGTAAAAATTTCATTATCACTCCTTGTCACTGATTGGATACACCAAGCGGTCAAATCATATGAATCTATACAAATGTAGTGGGCAGAGGTGCCTTGACGTGGCATAGTTTCATGGGCCCTACCATGATGTATGTGTTATATCCACACCATCCATTCATTTTGCGAGAGCATTTTATGAAAATAGAAAAAAATTTAGCCAAAATAAAAATTGACCACACCACAGAAGTAGTTGAGATTGAACGCCGGCCATTAAAAAGCTCCTGCGGACCATAGAAGTATTGGATGAAGCTAATATTTAAGGTTATGCCCTAAAATGATATTGTAAAATGGATGGATGGTGTGGATATAACACATATTAGGCAAGTTCTATCCACATGTGACTATTCATGAGAGTACATTAGAAGCATATAAAAAAAAAATTAAAACCTTAAGAGTGGTATTGGTATCACATCTAGCTTCACTTTGGCATCACATCTAGCTTCACTTCGGACTACTGTAGTAGTCGTAATCATGACATATTTACAGTGGACCACAACACATTACGATAGATTTCACGAATCCAGACACGCCCTTAAGTTGTGAATTTGTGTGTCATGTTGGTGGACATCAAATGACCAGTTCTACGAAATTTGATCAAAATTCATCAAATAAATTATATCCATAATAAGAGTGATGATTGTTTAAAGAACATGAATTGGCCCCACCATTTTGGCAATTGTTCGTGGTTGGTGTTGGTATAAGTGTAGAGTTGGAGTTTATGTGTGCATGGTCTTTCAACTATAGAATGGAAAGGAGGCTCACATCAATTTAGGCCTATTTGATAAAGAGAAAAAGAAATGATAAAAAAACCAAAATTGTAACGATGATTTTTACCGTTATGGTTAAATGGTGGATTAGAAAATTTAAGTTGTGTTTGATTTATAAGGTAAAGTCATATGAAATCTTATATTTATAAGATAATAGTTTTATATATTAGTGAAAAACAAATGTAGATAATAGTAATAATGACTGACTTTATGAAATTAATGATTTTTCTTATAAATCAAATAGAGGAAAATGTTAAATCAAGAAAAAATGTTTTCTTTCTCGTGTAATTGTAATCAAACATAATATTTAATTGAATATTATTGCTTAAAAACCTTATACGACTAATAAGTGATTAGTGATAAGTTTACCATTTGTGTTACCTTAGCTAAGTCTTGGTAGCTATAAGGACGAGGCTTAACTCAATGAGATAGATGACAAATGATGCATCTTGCAGGCAAAAGTGCTCTAAATCAAGGTATACTTGTAGACAATTATTTTTGTTTCCAAGTGTAGACACCCCACCTTCGGCTACACTGTTGGTAGAGATAGCTGGATGAATGGAGGACCATACCCCCAAATCCCAAGTCCAAACTCAGCCAAACTCACCCTTGTAAGCCCCAATCCATAGCCCAACTTAAGCCTGAACCCAGTCAACTCGCCCCTAAATATCAACCTGAAAAACCCCCATAAGAAAAATCAGTCAAAAAATCCTAAAAAAGTCAAACTCGCTGAGTCAAAACACCGAGTCAACCCGCTGAGTCAACCCACTGAGTCAACCCGTCGAGTCAAACTGCTGAGTCAACCCGCCGAGTCAAATCACCGAGTCGACCCGCTGAGTTAACTCACCGAGTCAAAACAGCAGCCCCGAGACATGACCGTACCACACGTTGGAAACCGAGGAGCGTCCGTACGGGCGGCCCCCAGAATATTTACGCAAACTGCCACTCTCCAACGCTATAAATACCCCTAGCCTCTTTCCATTTCAACATCCAATCCATCCAGTCCAGCGATCCGTCCGTCTGAGTCCTTCTCCACCCTTTTAGCCCATCTTTCCACCAAGAAGAGCCAGAGTGAGGAGAGTCTAGCCCTGGTCCAATCCAGCCTGACCACTGGTCCAAGTCTCCCAAGCCATCCAAGTCTTGATCCAGCCACTCGAAGTCAATCCTTGCGACACCTTCGTCCATCTAGCCGTTCCTTACTAGCATTATCTCATTCGCATCTAGCATAAGTGCAACATTTACTTTTCTTCCAACCCCCTGCTTCACTGCAAGCACTTTGATTATTCAAACACACAGCATGCATCTCGCATGAAGCACCTGTTAGTTCGAGCGTATGCTCTGGGCTTGCCTGTTAGTGGAACTTGCCCACCAGAAACTCTTACTGTTGTTCGCTTCCCCAAGTGTAGGGTTGCGAAGTAGTAATAAACTCGGTAAGACCGAGGTCGATCCACAGGGACTTATGTAGAATTTCACAAACTCATCCACAAGTATCTATTGAAATCTATTAACCAGAATGTTATATGAAATTGATATGAGTAACAAAAGTTGAATTAAATCGAAAGTAACTAATTATAAGAAGGCACTAGGGGTTCAAGGATCCACTTGTAGCAATCCTTAATGTTCAATCCGCTGTGATTTCTTATTCTCTCAACTAGAATCGACATTCCTGTCTATCTAGTCAGATGATAGAGCTGTTAAACCAAACAGTCTGTAATATGTAAGTTCTATGCATAAGATTCACTCAATGCAGGCTGATCTGAGCATGCTCAATTGCATAGGTCATTCCCCTTTCCAAAAGGTCTAGTTCACAATCATAACCATCCTCAAGTCCTGTCACAAGACAAGGCTAGATCAGGATTTGAACTGGATTCAAATCGCATGCACAGTCCATACACATTACAGAAAAATCAGAAAAGTAGAACTTTGGTAGGAAGTTCCTTTATGAAGAACATAGTACTAGAGCGCACTCCGATTCCTCGGATCATACAGGTCTAGACCGTCACAAACCAATTAAGCAATTAAGTAATTCTCCCAAACATCCATGAGTCATCATAAGACTAAGAAAAACTACTCAAAAACTTGTATAAACTTCAAACCATAGTTCATAATCATGAATTCCACACTTAAAACCACTTAACGACGAATTAAAACATCTTGGATCCACTACAAGCTTCACCTCTTAGCCCTAGCTAAGAGGTTTAGCTGCTCATGATCCAAGGAAACATGAAACAACTACAAAAAGCATGAAAACAGCAAAGCAAACCACAAGGAGTTGTGAAACTCCAATCTCTACTTCCACAGCCTCCAACCTTGCTTGAACCCCTCTAGGATACCCTAGGAACGATCCCTAGGTGTCCTTTTATAGTCTGGAGGCTCCACAACTTTGGAAGAATCGAGAAATTGCGTAAGAGTTACGCAGCGCAGAGAAAATCGGGTTGAAATTGGAAGTTTCTAACTTCTTACGCATGGCCGACCGGTCACGACCGGTCGGCCTCAATATCTGACCACTCCAGCAACCATGTCCGACCGGTCATGACCGGTCGGGCGTCTTCAGCTACATTCCAGTGACCATGGCCGACCGGTCAAGACCGGTCGGCCTTCTTCAATATCATTCCAGCAAGTATGCCCGACCGGTCAAGACCGGTCGGGCCTGTTTATCATTGGTCCAGCAGTCCTGGCCGACCGGTCATGACCGGTCGGCCTCATTCATTGATATTCTATGACCGGTCGGCCTCATTCATTGATATTCTAGCCTTCATAGCTGGCCGGTCTTGACCGGTCTGGCTCTCTTGGCCGACCGGTCATGACCGGTCGGCAGTCTTCCAAGCTTCTTTTTCTTCTTTTTCCTTGCTTTCCTTGCTTCTTTCTTTCACTTTCTCTCTTCTTTTCTTCTTTGATCCTCAAATAATCTTCATCAAAATGATGCCAAATGAGCCCTTTTTGTCTTCAATTGGGTGGAACCACTCTCAGTGCTGTAGTCACAAAACATGCATTAAATTAGCCTATGGACCATACAAACCTTGCATAATGAGTGATGAATTGGGTTTGGAATATGCACAATTAAGAGCTCAACAACTGTTCAGACCTGCATTCATGTACATATCACTACAAGCACTTTGATCATTTAAACACACAGCATGCATTTCGCATAAAGCACCTGTCAGTTCGAGCGTATGCTCTGGGCTTTCCTGTTAGTGGAACCTGCCCATCAGAAGCTCTTATTGTTCAGACTTGCATTCATGCATCATGTCATCTATGAGAATGTACGAGGATTAAAACAGACTTTCAAGTGTTAGTTCGATTCTGTGAAGTAGAGACCATACTTCGGTACGGGCAGTGTGTGGGGTGCTTAACCTCTTCCCACCCTGTAACCGTGATCCCTTACCTTGAATCTCTGGCCGCAGATCAAAAGGAGTCATTTTAGAGGAAGGAATCTTCGGATCCCCTTCTCTAACGTTTCTACGGGGTCTAGCCGACTGTAGATTCGAAGTAACTGGCTAGTGGCGACTCTGGTCTTATATAAACTCATTTAAACACATCTAGCTTAAACACGACAACCAAACAAAGCCCTCGAGAACGAGGCAAGCCAGTGGCACAAACGGCAATTCGCACTCACGCATCCTCTTCTTCTTTTTCCAAAAGGAAAAGGGACGAGAACGTCGTGTGGGAGCGAGGAAATGGCGAGGGTCCACAGAATGACGACTCTGCTGGGGAAGAATTAGTCCCACTAGTCATGATCCGACTTGAAAAACAGAATCCTTCCCATACTTGAAAGTCATTAGTCCTCATACAATCTCATCTGCATAGCATTCTACCAAAAAAAAAAAAAATAGAAAACCCTAAAACCCAAAAAGAGTAGAGTATAGTCCTCACCATTGCGCCTCCTCGGGCTCAACGTGTTCGGAAACAACTTCCCTTCCGCAGCATAATCCGCACAGGGGCACAGCAAGCCATGTCCGACCACGAAGAAGAAACTCATCTCTTCCCTGCTCTTGAGATGACCGAAGCACAACCTTAAGCGCAACAGCTCATTGATAATACGCCAATCATACAAGAATTGGCATAAGGAATGAGAGTAATGCAAGAAATGCTCTTGCAATTCATGCAAGCACAAGCCACCGCAGCAGCCAACAATCAGGTTGGCCCAGTTCAGCAATCTCAGCAGCCATGCCGGGTCCCTCCGGCCTCCAGTTTAAATCAAGCTCAACCATCGGAGTCTGCCCAAGACTACCGACAGCAGCCATCTCAGCCCTTCGCTATGGGGCATCCTCCTCAGTACCTTCCTGCAACGACAAGGCCGCCTCAGAGCACTCCTGTCGTAGGGACTTTCAGTCAGCTTCTAGTCAATCTTACAAACAACAGTCTCAATAGATCTCAGCATGTCCCCGTCGATGGGACTCCTTTCCTTCCTCAGCATGTCTCCGCCGATGGGACCCCTTTTTAATTTCAGCACATCCCCGCCGATGGGATTTCAATTCAATTTCCAGCAACAAGGATAACACTGGCGAATGCCCATAATGGGGGTCAGTGTCAAGCCCACATCAATCATCGGACAGTGGCGAATACCCAACAAGGGGGTCACTTCCCAGCTTCTCAGCCTCCTGCAAACAGGAGCACTTTTCAATTTCAGCACATCCCCGCCGATGGGATCCCAGTTAATTTTCAGCAATCTTCAATTCAGCAAACTCCAGTTAATTTCCAGCAATCTTCAATTCAGCAATCTCCAGTTAATTTCCAACAAGTTCCAGTTCAACCTTCAGTACAATCTCCAGTTCAGTTACCATCATTTCAAGCACAAGTTCATCAGAATCCAGTTCAGTCATCAAATTGATTTCAGCAACCCGCAGTTGCTTTTCAGCAAGAACATAGGGTTGAAGACATTGACCACTATGCCGAAGAAGAACGTGCCTTACTCCAAGAGGCACCAGTCGCTCGAACAGATCATTCAGGACTGGACGAGTTACGGGAGCAGTTCCAGATCTTGCAAAATCAGCTTCAGCAACAACAATGAATCGATCTACCTTCGACCAAGTTCAGAGACTTGTGTCATTTCCCAGATGCTCAAGTACCTCAAACTTTGAGGTACCAAAATTCAAAAGATATGATGGCAGTGGTTGTCCCACAACACATCTCAAGGCCTTCTGTGGAGAGCTGAGTGCAATCTCAGGAAATGAAAGGGCCCTCATTCGTTTGTTCCAAAAATCTCTGAAGGACGATGCCCTGGATTGGTACACCTCATTGGAATGCCACCGCATTAGGACGTGGGAACAACTTTCCCAAGCTTTCGTTGACAGATTCGGATACAATCTCAACATGGCACCCAGAAGAGCTGACCTCGCGACTCTCAGGAAAAAGAGTGATGAAACACTATCGGCTTATGTGGGACATTGGCGAGCTATGGCAGCCAGGATGCGGACACCTATCAAGGACGAAGAGCAAATCTCCATGATTGTGCATTCAACATATCCTGGCATATCTGGATATCTCATCTCGCATCCATATGCGAATTTCTCACAGTTGATCCGTGCTGGAGAGCAAGTTGGGGACCGTACTTCGGTATGGGTAGTGTGTGGGGTGCTTAACCTCTTCCCACACTGTAACCGTGATCCCTTACCTTGAATCTCTGGCCGCAGATCAAAAGGAGTCATTTTAGAGGAATGAATCTTCGGATCCCCTTCTTTAACGTTTCTACGGGGTCTAGCCGACTGTAGATTCGAAGTAACTGGCTAGTGGCGACTCTGGTCTTACATAAACTCATTTAAACACATCCAGCTTAAACATGACAACTAAACAAAGCCCTCGAGAACGAGGCAAGCCAGTGGCACAAACGACGATTCACACTCACGCATCCTCTTCTTCTTTTTCCGAAAGGAAAAGGGACGAGAACGTCTTGTGGGAGCGTGGAAACGGCGAGGGTCCACACCAAGACATGAGCTACCACTCGTGTTGAAGTTCTTCGCAATAGTGCTTTAGAGATAAGCACAAATGAAAAGAACTGAGACTGATGTGATATGATCATTGTTCGGAGTATTCCCAATATTATCGAAATATTCTTGATATTATCTATATCTCCAGCTCTTTGATATCGATAATATTGGTAATGATACCGATATCACTAGTAATTTTAGAAATTTCAGGTATTGACGATGCATTGTTAAGTATTGCCAATATTTTCGTATATGTAAATTGTACGTGTTGCTTGTATCGCCAATGTATCGATATTGCCAATATTTTTTACTGTGTAAATTCTCAATATTGCTTGTCTCACTAGTGTATCAGTGATATTTTAATAATATCGCTAATGTATCGATATTGCAAAAAATATATTTATTGAAAAGAAAATCCATTTCAATTTTTTTAGGTACATGGTTATATGCATTGTTCAAATTGTCGCGATAATATTGATCATATTGCGATATTATCGTTATTTTAACATAGGCGATATCGAGACCATAGTCTTTTGTTTTCTTTTCCGTTGTCGATAATTTCTCGATGAAATATCATGTGTTATCAATATTCTGACATATAGATTGATGTTTAGATGGAAGGTTAGATGATTGGAAGAATAAAAAGGATGGTTGGATGGTTGAAGTAGTTTCTTATGACAACACATGCTTTTAGGTCCCATTAAATGAAAACTTATTATACATGTATTTTTATATTCCTAATTATGCAAATATTTGTATTTTAGCATCTTCTGGAGTTTCACCGAATAGTTTCATCATTTTTCCTAATGTTTCCTTGCATTTTTTGTTATTGGCGATATCGACATTGGATATGATTACCTGCGATACGATGTCAATCACACAAAGTGGATGACTTTAGCACTTTTGGGAAGTGATGCTTGACCACGTGCGTGATTAATGCCTAAATGGTTGCAAGCTCAATATTTAATCAAATAAGAACGAAGGAACTAACTATAGAGAATTTATTATTGATTGACTGTATAAATGCTTAAGACTTGTTAAGCTAATGCACAATTTAAAACCTTAGCGTGTATCTGAACCTTTTGAGGGTTGTTTGGTTGTTTATTTTTTGCCCTAGGTGGTGGTGGTTGCTATTGTTGGTAGAGGCAGTTCTCATTTCTGGTAATAGTTGTTGTTGTTGTTGGTGATCATAGCCATTGTTAGTGGTGGTAGAGATGACAAAGCCGATAATGAGAGAGAGAAAGAGAGGCATAGGCTTAAGGCTCTGATACAATGTAGAGAATTAGGGCTAGGATTTTGGCTCTCTCTTTATTTCGAGGACTACTTACATCCATACATAAGCATACTCACTAACAAAATATCCTAACTTTTATAAAAAAAAAATAAGTTTAATTTATACTAGATAGCTGGTTTTTGTGTTCTTTATGGATTTCATTCCTAAATTTCTCCAAAAAGGGCTTTGTGGATAATCCACTGATACTTTTGCCTACATAGATAAATCATTATTTGTATTTTGTGTTTAGCTATAAGCGTTCACATTTTAATGGTAGTTGTGAGAGTGCCTCATTTGTTAAAAAATAAAAAACCCCAACAATCATCTAATATGTTTTTCAATTGACAAAGAAACACTTGTTTAAAGTCATTTTCTAAACCTTAAATTCTCATTTATTTTCTTTTATATCACTTTTCTCTTCAACACCTTAACAACCATCCACATTCTCAATCACCCATTTACCTCATCTTCTTTCATTCCTAACTAAAAATACTCTCTTTGCACTTCTTTTGCATTACTTCCCCTTATATTATCATTTCTCTTATGAAAATTAAATCTCTTTCTTACAAATGTAATTGTGATGATATGAAAGGACTTTTTTTATCTTTTAAATTTTATTATGACGTTTTCACCATTTTAAAATAGAAACCATACAACTTTAATTTGGATTTTTATTTTGCTTCTTTTTCTTTCCTTTTTTATGTAATGTTGTTCTCTCCTAAACATTCTTAAATGCAGAATTTTTATCAGTGATAATATGGATACGCCTTTTAGATTTGTAATATAAATCTTGTAAGGCTTTTATTACGTGGATGCTACATGATCAATGGTTTGGATGTGATCATTGAATTATTTCGACTGAACATACTAGTGAGATCCATATTAGCTGTGGTTGGTTCTCATAAGGGGTGGTGCTCTTAGATTGGTATGCATAGTATTTTAGAGAAATATGGACTCTTGTAATGTGGAAATCACTGCAGGAGTAGTGATGTGTCAAATTACTCCAGCCCTCATTCTTATAAATAAAGCCTTGGACCTCTCACACTTTTACAAAAAGTCTCTTCTCTTGTCACAATTTTTTATAAGGGCATAAGGTGTAGAAGATCAAGTTTCATCATTGTTCTTGACATTAGACATGGATTTTCATTTAGGTATGTGATTTAAATTAAGTACGAAATTTGATATTATCACAATGGAAATACTTGGGTCAATGTCTTGAATTGGATTTAAAATAAATTCTTTTCGTTCTGCTGTATTTCAACCTAAAAATCCAACAATCAATATTAGAACAATCTCGTTCTACAACAATTGTCAGTTTGAATTTTTCAATGGCGTAATTGGGTTCTGTTTGGCACTTGAAGCAATTAGATTGTAGTACTATAAATGAGAATCGAGTAGAACTTAGTTTTAGCACAAATGAATTTTTAGATTGGGAGATCCAATTGTTTCAATTTTATCATGTCGTCAATAGTGTAAATTGAAGGATGGATTGTTTGAGAGCGTGTGGGTAGATCTAAACCATTTTTTTGTTGATAATGATTTAATTACGTGTATGTGATGTATGGTGTGTAAATTAATTTAGCTTGTGGCTTATATTAATTATGTTTTATGATTATATATTTATTACATTATTGTATGGCATGTGAGAAGTGATTGATTTTGGGCCATTCTTAGTTGTGTTCTTTGAGATTTTACATATAATGATTGATCTCATCTTACCTTTTTAATTAGCCCACCTAGATTTAGTGGGATCTTAATGCACAATGTAGTTCTTGTGGATGCATTTCAAGCTACTAAAATTGGATTATAGACACTATTTGAAATAGGGCTCATTAGAAAGCTTGTGGAGAGAGAAATTATGAATGGTTCAACCGCGAGGTGGCCCATGTGGGCCCACAACCTTATTATCTTTTCCCCCATCTAAGTTTGTCAGCATAGATGTAAGAGGGAGAGGAGGGAAGGCGTGCGCAAGCACATTCCCAGTCTCTCTCTTCATTTTTCTTTGTGCCACATCATCCCTTTCTTCATATTAGTTGAAAATCTAACCTGATATCTCCCAAAACCTCTATAGAACTAAACATACAAGATTAGAGTTTTGAGAGATCTTAAAATTTGAAAAATCTCCTTTATTAATGGCTTATATGTCTTATGCAATCCATACTGTTCAATGTTTGTCATATTTCATGTATATGATGTTTTTATACAAATTTGTCCATTCATGCATGGATTGAATCATGTCACCACTTGGAGATGTGGGGCCTACCCTTGGTTTGATAAGGATTGAGCCTTACAACCACCAAACTACTATATTAGCGTGTGGGGCTTGAAAGTTACACGTGCGTTAACTTTTGTAAAGTCTTGACGATGTTAATAAATTTTGAATACTTTTGAATCAATTTTGCTCATTTTTTACAGATTTGATCTAGTAGTTTTGTTTTTCTCGTCGAGAGCTCTGAAATGAGTAGTCATTCACCTCGATCGGAGTTCAGATCGTAAAGTTTTTAGACGGGTAAGATCAGTCATTCATTGAGTGGGCCTTATCTCATGATCCATTGGTTAGAGTAATATGAAATTTAGTTTTGAATGATGTTCTCAATACAATATTTGAAATGAGTCCAATTAGAGTGGACATATCCCACCTAGATCTGGTCGGACTAATTGTGGCCATTTATTAAATGTTTTGAATAGGTTTAATTAATTTCTGATCGGATTGGGCTGCAATTTGCTTCGTAGCCCAATTGTCATATTTTGAAAATATTCGTCAACTTAGATTGACCAAAGCATATGCCAATAATAGAGATGTGATCAAAACAATCAATGAAAATAAACTTGATCATTATGGAGATACATATATCATACTTGAATCATCAGCTTGCAGTACAAGTGAGCCCATATAAAAATAAATGGTGCTCGATCGAATTAAAAAAAGTAATCATCCATTATTTCATATTCTCATATCAAGTCTTAATTAGGCTCCAAATTTGGTCCCTTACCCATGCTTTAGGAGCTGAATTACGTATTAGTAAAAGGAAGGGAAAATCTAACAATAAATTCAGAAAAAATTCTCCTCCCATCGATAGTCAACATTATTCATATCTTGGGTGAAGTTAGACTTCTTTAAGATGGCACATTGAGGGCAGGACCATTGAGCGATCCTTGAGTTTATATTCAAATGTTGGAACTGGTTGTGCTAGTCACGAAAGAGATCTCAATTGGTGAAAATCTTTCATTTTAGATGTGTGTGTGGAATTTGGTAATTCTCTATATAAATTTAGGATTATATTAGGTTGTATTTTTTCTAAAGTGAAAGATGATCGAAACAAATAAAGGTTATTGTTTGGAAGAATATGAGTGGTGTGGAGTGTCACACCCTGAAATTCGATACGTAATTGGCCAGACCCGATTCCAAATTCTAAGCTATGATTTCTAAGTTAAGCAATTGCGTTTATAATTTCATAAAAATTCACATAACAACAAATCAATTTCTATAAATCTAATACAAGTTTAACTACAAAAATCTGGACTCACTTATGAGCTTTCACTATATGTTTTTTTTTCATCGAATACAACTGAAAAAGAAAACACAACTAAACATTCGACAAGATTTTTCCTCCACTTCGCTCTTTAACTAAAATTTGCAGTCTAAAATATTATTGCGGGGGGGGGGGGGGGGGGGGGGGGGGGGGGAGTATCATAACTCAGTGGAATCATCTCATACTAAAATTTAAATTTATTCTCAAAATACATAGTTGCATCATATATATGAATTATAGGGTATCAATCAAGGCACATGTAATGAGATACTAAGATCACAAGGATATTATAAATACTAATGAACAATAAATTAAATAAGTAACATTCATTTTTTAATCTTTTAGGAGTAATTAAGGGTAGAGCACCGGTGTTGTATCTCTTAGGGATGACCTAAGGAAAAACACCTATACTGTTGATCTTTTAGGGATTATCTAAGGAAAAGCACCTATGGTTTTTTAGTGCTAACCTAAGGCAGAGCACTTATGATCTTTTAGGGATGACTCAAGGTGGAGCACCCATGATCTTTTAGGAAAAATCAAACGCACACCTTTGATCTTTTAGGGAGAACCTAAGGAGTACACCTGTGATTTCAATTGCAATTTAATAACAACATATATATGATATGCATACAACCTTATAATCATCAGAGATAACAAATACTAAATTCATCATCACTATACATACAAACTATATAAATATGAAATTCCAAATTTAGAAAAACCACCTACTTAATTTTGTTGAGATACTGTGGGTTATCGCTGGATCATTTGTACTCAAACTAGATTTGATTTGGCTCAATTCAACTCGGTGTGACTTGGTTGGTATTCGACATGATTCAACAAGGTTTCTCTATGAAATCACACCCATTGGTTCATAGCTTCTAATATAGGGTTCATGTCTCCTATACTAAAATTCGACCAAACCATCTTACAGACTCAATGAGTCATATAAATTATCAATACAACTATGATTTTTTCCGAATCAAAGATTTAATAGAGAAGCTTACCTCTTTTAATGGCGCCGGCGGGGCCTAATTTATTCCTAGGTATATTCTTGAATTCACAGTTCAATGGGTTAATTCGGTGAGTGGACTTAGTCGCTATCTCTCTCTCTCTCTCTCTCTCTCTCTCTCTCTCTCTCTCTCTCGTTTCTTTCTTTTCCTTTTCCTTTCTCTTCTCTTTTCCTTTGCTTTCTTTTCACCATTCACGTCCAACAAATGGATGCTAAAATCAGCAACTCGCTAGACTCTTCTCTCTCTGTCTCTATCTCTTTCTCTCTCAAATACCTCTCATGGTTTCTCTTTAGAGGCATTCTTTGATTGCTGGAATGCCTTTATGGTCACATGCTAAGAATTTTTAAAGATTTTTGGATTCATAGTTATGGAATGATTTGTCAACGAGTTTGTGCATCAAACATGTTCTGCGTCTTAATCAGTTGTTATAACACATCTATTGTTCGAATCTGATCTTGATTCAATATCTAAGGGTTTCACATTGATTATGTAGCCCACGTAATGTATGTTTTGGATTCTCAAATGGTAGCCTTGCAAGGATCTTTGGTGGCAGTTTCTGTCACGCCCCGAAATTCGGACACAGAGTGTGCACCCTCTGGCCCAGTTCACGAGGTATAATTGGTGCACTAAGTGCATTAACAATATTCAACCATTAAGAGACATGAAATAATGAAAATTCTAAATTACCATTTATTCATGAAATATTCAACTATAGCCACCCATTTGGGACTTTATTAGATGTCTACTAATTATTGAAAATAACAAAATAAAACAAGAATAGTTTAAACGTCTTGGTTTAGGGCCGCCACTTCTTCCTCTGTCAAATTTGGCCAATAATCCTGCAGTTCCTCTAGTGGTCCCACTTTATTATTTGGGACATTCTCTGAAGGGTCAACGTCCACATCATCTGTATATCTTTAATTCACAACGTCAGCTGGAAAGCCCAGTGAGTAACCCAATATGGTTCACATGCATTTCAACTAAGTAGGATAAATACATGCCATCAAATACAGGTAACACATGATTAATGCAAGAATGAATTTAGTATGATATGATGCATCAAGTGGGCATATATTTAATCTTCCACTTGCTTCGATTGGATGTTATCAATCGGCTCCCCCTTCCTTGTAAGGCGGACTTCCACATGTCAGTGGGCTTCCAGGATGGTCCATGGGTAACCGGGTACTTAAGTACCTACCGGTCTTCCAGAGTCGAATTCCAAGCACAATAATTCATGAATGTATGCAATAATTCACATCCGTATATTCCATCTCTCTTTTTGAGAGGCGATATTTCATGACATTTATTATAAATGGCAATTATTTGAATAATATTTAAACGAGCATTAATCAACATCACATATTATGTTCATCACATAACCACTTATTTAAAATGACTAGGAAACGTGTTGGGATGTACTCACCTGTTGGTAGTGGCGATTACTCTGTTAATTTTGTCACGACCTGAGTAGAATCAGTCCTGGATCTATAATCAATGTAATTTATATTTATTCATCATCAATATAGCCTTAGATATACTTAACTTCAATTGAAATTTTACTTTATTTAGGTTTAGTTCCCTAATGGATGGTCCAAATTCGATTATTGTGACTCACTTTTCCAAAAGGAATGACCCTTTTACTATTTTTCTGATGGTATGGCCCACTTGACTGGTGGATCATCCTATTTTTTGTCACAAGTTCCCTAATGATACAATACCAAAGATGGTTAATTAAATTTTGCAAAGATCTTGTGGTGAGATATCCTAAAATGATCAAATTGTGAAAATCCAAACTGTACCTCCCCACTATTTCTCTTGGCATGTCCCGCTTGGAAGTCTGATTGGGCTAATTTTTTGTCACAAAACTAACAACCCATTATTCAAGAGATTGGGTGGATCAAATTTTTCAAAGATTACACAGTGGGGCCCACGAGTTCCCAACTAGTGGACATGTGCTGTCCCCATTGTTTGTCTCGGCATAGCCCATTGGAATGTCCTATACGAACCATTTTTGGTTTTCAACCAGAAAACTTGTTTATTAAGATATTGGACGAATTAGATTTCTAAAAAAATGCCTCCAAATGGGTCCTGAAAGTGGACAGCAATCTAAAATCGGACTGGTTCAACCATGTGTGTTGTTATCATTACCGTTTCAAGTAGTGTGGGCTACTTGAGATTCGGATTTATCTGACTTTTTGGACCCAAGCTGTAAAATATTATGATACAACATATGGTCAACTTAGATCTACTGATTTCATCACAGTGGGGTCCACATGTGGACCGCTGTCCAAGCTTAGAATTTCTAACTTTTTATTTTTATTTTATAAGTTTTTTATCATTAATTTGTTCAAGGTGGTGTGGCCCACTCAGACCTTGGTTTGGGTCCAAATTTGGGCACTAGATCTAAAATGAGATGGGGAAATAATTGGACGGAGTGGATGTACTAAATACATTAAGGTGGGTCCCACAAGTGGGGCCCCCATGTTAACTTCAAATAGTCTCCAACGCTGGACGTTCCAGTGTCTCTGATGCTAGATGTCTAACAATAAATTTTATTATTATTATTATTTTTTATTAAGACTTATATGTGGGGTCGACGAGAGATCTGGTTCGACCATTGGGTTGGCCACCTCATTGTAGGCCCAATAAAATTTTGGAATAATATAAATTCATCATAATTGATTTAATAATGAAATAAAATAATAATAAAAGAATTTTAAAGGCTATCATTTATCTAATCGGTGTGGCCCATCTGTTGGTCCAATCGATCTGAATTTCGTGGCCTATGTATATTTTGGCCTTATGGTCTTTACGACTCACTCAAATCGATTCCGACCCACCTAATTGGTCTCCACCAATCAAGTTTTTATATTCAATGGTTCAGATAAAAATAGGGTCCCTAGATCCGTACAATGAATGGACGGACGATCTGACCCGTTCATTGGTTGGGTTTGGACTACTTAAATGAAATAGAAGGAAAGAAATGCCTATTTGATTTAGCCGCAAGATCCCTCTATTCCTCATTCTTTTTCTCATTTTCTCCCTTTCTTTTCTCTCCTTTTACGATGAATAACCCTCTCGTTCTTTCTCTTTTTAAAGAGGGAGTTAGTTGGGATAAAATGAAGGTGGTTGAGATAAGATAAGATAAGTTTGAATTTCAAAATTCGTATTTAGAGCAAAAAGAAAAATTATATTCTTGTTAATGATAAGACTTGATCTCTAGTCTTCCCTTTGACTTAAGAGAGCTTTAACCAACTAGTGAATGCTTTTCTTTTGGTTATTATCTTAAATTTATTTACTTAAACCCATTATTGTTTCTAAAAGAAAATTTTTCTACTGAAAATTTGGGGTCGTTACAGTTTCTTAATGATATTAATAATGCTCATTAATTGCGGATTTGTACTTGTGGAATATTTTTTCATTTTGATTATCATGGATGGTCTGGATTAAATGTAAGGTGCTTGTGGATATTAAAACTCGAAGCTTGGAGGCTGTTTTCCCTGTGGGTTCACATTTAAAATGATTCAACCAATGCAAAAGTGAGAAGTAGAGGTTTTCAACGATCAATTAGAACTCTAAGATCTCTCTACCGAGGGTTTGATGGTTTGGGTTGATTTAAATTTGTAAGATGGACAGCTGGAGGTGAGTTCGAATCACCAATGTAAAACCAAAACTCTCGCGAAAGTACGAGCTGAAGAAGGAGGTGAATTGGTGTTGCTAGGTTTGAGATGGTTAGAGATGATTCTGAATCAGTTTTGGGCGGTGAGGATATGGATGATCCATGCTGATGGGTTAATGCGTTTCTAACATTGAAGGAGAAGGGGTGGAGAAGTTGGAGGGTGTTTCAACGCTTGGTTGCGGAAGCTGTTTATAGGTTTAGGTGGGGTCCACTGAGACGTTTGTGAGAAATCTACTCCATTCATCTGACTTGCCAGATCATGTTAGGACATGGGCAAAAAATGAGGCAGATACAACACTCAAGTGGCCGTATGACACTGAAAATGGTTGTGGAAGTTCCTACCTTTAAAACCTTCCTAGGCCTTATGATGGATGACTTAGATCATGTGGGTTCCAGTGTTTGGATGGTGGATCCTCAGTGATGGTGACAATGCTTAAATATTGCAAATTTATCCCCTATTTGACATTGCTTTTATCATATACATGAGGTTAATTAGTCCTAAGTATGGCATTTCATATGCAAGGAGAGATTTGAAGTCTAAGACTAAATCTGTGCTAAAAGTGAAGATTTAAGCCCAAAGGAGATGATAAAGTAATTGGGGGTGAAAAAGATGACGATCAAGCATGAGAAGATCAAAAGAAATATAATTTGAAGCACTATTAAAAGATTGGAAGAATTGAACTTTGAAATTGAAAAAAACAATAAGTTTCTATCGACTTAGGAAGATGTTCGATCGATTGACCATATTAATCGAAGAATTCTCGAATTTTGGATTAAACTCATCGGACAATTTTTACAAAGTTCGATCGATCAAAATTTAACTGAATTTTGAACTTTGATTGTTGGATGTTTGCTAGCAAGTTTGGTTGATCAAGGATTAAGTTGGGTCGATCAAACTATCCATCGATGGTTCTGCAGGATTTTGTGAAAGTGCGTAACTTGCTTCTAAATTCAAGTAGAACTCTCCAATGTCAGTGAAAATTTTTAGTTAAGTGTTCTAGGACGTGTTTAGGATATGATAAAAGTAAAAAGAGAGAGAAAAGGAAAGGATGAGCTTCTGCTTTTATGTTTTTCTTCTAGTTATTCTAATTTTCTATGTTTTTCTTTATTTTAAAGATAACTAAGGCTAAGGGGTGCAACTTCTAGTTTAAGTACAATGTTTTAGTTTTCTTACTTCATACATTGGATTTCATGATGATTAACTAATTGAATTATATTTGAATTTACTTTAAAGCCTTAACTTATTTATTTCTGAATCCGTTGTTAACTTCGGTTAAATTGGATGCTTTGATTTAGCAATTGCTTAGCTTGATTACAGAAGGAATCAGTTTGTAAAATTCATTGATCTATTGTAGACTCCGGGCACAATAGATGCTTTGAATTCCTTACGATTGATGTCCGAGTTCTTCATGATAGAATCATTCAATTAAAGTCATATATTGTTGGATGTTTGTGATTGGTTTAATAGAATTATCTTTCGATTAAATCGAATTGGAATTCGGTTCTAGTTGAGTTATAAAAAATGAACTGATAAATTAGACATTGTGATTGCTAGAAGTGAATCCCGGGATCCTTAGTGTTTTGTTGTTATTATTTTTACCCTATCTTATTTGTTAGATTTTCTTAGATCTTAACCTTACTTTAGACTAGTACTAGTTGTGTTCTCACATTTCTTGTGGATCGCCCTCGGTCTCACCGAGATTATTTCTACATCGCAGTCCTACACTTGGGTTATCGATAAAGTTTTTGGCGCCTTTGCTAGGGAGTGGCGTTGAATACTTTAGGTTTTGAGTTTTTGATTTTTCTTTTTAGGATTTTATTTTATTTAGGATAGATTTTTTCGTGTTCCTAGTTTATGGCTTTTATTTTTCTAAATTTACTAATATCATTTGTTTTTTGTTTTATAGATTTTTCTAACCTATTCTTCATCTTGGGTACTATCCTACTGACTTTCTTTTTAATTGCTTTTTAGATTTTTTTTCAAAAGTAGAAGTAGAAGTAGAAGTAGAAATTAGGATTTTGTCATATTCAAGCCCAAGTGGACACGAGATAGCTCTAAACAACTTCTAAGAGACGAGATATTAGTTGAAGGGTTGTCAATCCACTGTGTTAGGAAAAGCCATGTCTTGTAAATTAATTGAAGCTATGACTGAGAATCTAATTGTTTATGAGGAGAACGAGGTATATGATCGATGTTCCATTGGTTAGGATGATGCATGATTATTTGAGTAATTACGCTGATCAACAACCATTGAGTGTTCTAACATATAATATGTATGATCTTACTTGGTGGAACCATCAGAATTTTAGTTGGAGAAATAGACCAACCATGAATGCTAACAAATATCCTCAAGGGCCCTCTACTTATGTGCCCCCATCGACAAAGACCTTTAAGGATACATTGTAAGTGTTTATGCAAGGGCAATTGTAAATTAATCAAAGTATCTTGTAAGCCATACAAGAGCTAACAACGTCAGTTGATTAAATTGAGTCAAGCCTCATCATTAAAGAGGAATGAACTTTTCCAGCCCAATCTCAGCCTAACCCAGAAGCATAATGCTAGGTGAGTAATCTCAATTCTCCCAACACATTTGTTGAGCATACTGAATTTACCACCACCCTTAGAAGTGGTAAGGTGATCAATGGAGAGATTCCAAAGAAAGTTGAAAAACATGAGAAATCTACAAAATCTAAGGGTGATGATGAGATTAGTAATGTTCAACATGATGGAGAGCCGAAGTGTGATTATGAGCATGTGGTCCAGTTTTTCCAAAGGTTGATCTCATCTAAGCCTTTAGTTAATGATCAAGATATGCTGGAAATTTTCAAACAAAGTGATGTTGATACAATTCATCAAATTGATATGCTTGATTCCATTATAGAGAATGAGTCCCTTTTAACTGAATGTTCTGACTCTCTAGAAGTTTGCTTGACATACTTTGAGGATTCTAGCGATGAAATGATTAAGAAAATATTGAATGCCTTGTAAAACCCTACCCCGATACCTAACACTGACTGAGGGTAATATTGTTTTGAAGTGCTTCCTTCCACCAATCCTGATTGTTTACCATTAAAGGTGGAGGAGCTAGAATTTGAACTAAAGTCTGAAACTTAAGAAATTATTGAGACTGCACCAATAAAAGACAATTTTTATGAATTACAATTAATTGTAGTCTCTCATACATTCTAGTACACTAACACTGAAAATCCTTCTACCATAGGTGAATTTTATAGGTGAACGCTATTTTTTTTTTTGCTGAGGTTTATAAATTTCTTTGGACGTTCATGCTCTAGGTTATCTAAGCCTATTGCAAAATGGGCTTTTGGATGATCTTATTGAGAAGCTTGCTGGGAAATTTATTGCGATATTGGCTAGAGGAGGAAAACATCTATCAAGAATGAGAAGTTTTTTTCCTTTCATTGTTCTAGAGTAGTTAATTTACTTACTTTCTTAGGATAGTTTGCTTTCAGTTTTATTGATTCTATAACCTTTAGAGAATTCACATTTTCGTATTAATCGACTCGGGTACTGTTCTACCCACTCATTCTTATTTTGATTTGTTCTCATGTTATGAGTATTCAATGCATGATATTTTTCAATATTGAGGACAATGTAGAAATTAGGTTGGGGGTGGAAATTCCTACGGAATTTTCTAAATATTTGCTGTTTTGGGATATTTTTGGGTTAAAAAAATATTTTTATTTGAAATTTAAATTCTCTGAAGTTGAATAATTTAAAAATAATCTAAATATTAAAATGATAAGGCACTTAGTCATGAGAATTTTGGAAGCCAAGTGATCCAGTTATTTGGTAGATTTTTAAATTAAGTTCATTTTATTAATTTTTTGTTAGAAAGTTTTAAACATTGATTGAGTCATGAATTTTCACAATTCACATCTAGCTTACATTATTAGGATTGAAGTTTGATATTGTAATGTGATTTGATGATTATTGAGAGTGCTAGGAACTAAGCCTGGGGAACTTGTCCATCGTGTTTAAGTGAAAAAACATGAGCATCGAAAATGGCTATCTATTGAAAGAAAAGAAGTATGAAAGTATAATTAAAAGTTTGTAAAGTGAATATACAAAGAAGAAAAGAAAAGGAAAGGAAAATAGAGTGAAAATTATTGATGAAAAAAATTGAAAAAACTCAAAAATCACATTGCAGGTTTTAGTTTAGTTCTTTGGTTTATCTAACCACTCTTAGTGATTATGAGTGTAAACATTACTTTGGAAGCCTGGACCCCTATCTGTGTTAAGTTTGGATTTCACCGTGCACTCAATGTTTAGAATTTTTCTATTGATGGATTGATGATTTGAACTTAATCAGGTTGTTTACTAAGTGTTAGAATCTAGCACTACAGGAAATTACTCTCGTACCGATGACATAATTTGTCGTTATTTTATCGTTTTTAGTCGGTAATGATTATTACCGACGAAATCTATCATCGTTAAGATCGTCGCAATAAGACCATGGCTGAAGGCTTTTCTCGACAAAATATGACTTTGTCGGCAATGATAAAACAAATACTGACGACTAAAATTGTTGTCAAAACATTTTACTTTTGGTAGGAAAAAATAATATATTTCGTTGGTAAACATATCTTATATCGATGAATATCTTCGTTAGTAAAAATGTGGCTAAACAATATTACCGACGAGTATGTTCATCGGTAAAAGTATGCCTAAACGATAATACCGACGAGTATTTGTCGGCATAAGCCCTCTATTATCGACGAAATAATTCGTCGGTATATCTAATATATAGATCGTTGGTATAAATTTTTGTATCTATTTTTACCCACAAAATATTTCGTCGGTATAAGTTTTGACCCTACTATTACGAATGAAATATTTCATCGGTAATAGTCTATTCCTTTCCGGTTTTATTTATTTTTAAAATTCAGAAAAAAAATTCCTAATATACACCTGTAAATACACCTGTTATAATACATTTTCATCCTATTCACATCCACATCCAGATTCATCCAAACACAAACTACATCCATCTAAACACAAACCACATCCATCCATACACAAACAATCCTATCTACATACAACCCACAGTCATCCACGCACAAATACATACGTTTAACATTCATATATAAAATAAATCATAAATAAAATAAAAAAATCACGAAGATGAATGCGAAGGTGGTGGGGCATTGGTAACAAAGCGTGCAGCGAGAGCCCGAAACATCTCATACATCCGTCGCTCATGCTCCACCTACATCTTCTTGATCCTCCTCTCCTGCTCCTCCCGTCTCCTCTCCTCCTCCTCCTCCCTACGCATCTGCTCCTCTCTCTGCCTCTCTAGCTGCTCTTTAATCTCATCGACGACGACCTGCAGCTGCTGAACCTCTCTCTCTGCGATATCAACTCGGCGTAGGGCGCTCTCCCCAAGTGACGGATCGGCTAGAGGCAGCTCTAGCGGGTGCCATGAGCTTGGCACCATGCACATATCCAGAACCAGTGCCAAGCACCTCGTTCAGGATATCTGGCTCACTCTGTTGATTACCATCGAGAGTGGGCTGACTGCGTATGGTGTCCATCGTTCCCTGTAATAAAAACATATGAATTTTCATAACGAATGACATTATTATAAATTAATGCAATTAAATTTTATAATGTAAGAATTTTTACCCAATGCTCGCTGGCTCTAGATGAACCTAAGTTCCCGTCAACTGCCGACAGTGAGTCCCTTTATAGAGGTCTACTGGTCCAAGCTCCTAACCGTTGACGAAATCTCGCTGCGGAATCGAAAGCACAGTAAAGTTAATATAAATGCATGGAAAGAATATATCAACTTAATAATCACCAGTAATTTCTTACCATGTCTAAATGATGTTGTACAAATGACTTTGAACCAGCTATGTGGTTTACTTATTACTTTTCCCTGTTTGCAAAATTTATTCTACTCCTCTTCTGAACACATTATTCATAATACATTGTTATTAATTACGAATTTAATTGTTACCTTAAGATATCGTAAATATGTAAATATTACCTGAAAACCCTCAGGCGAAAATCTCTCACAGAGTATCCGCCAATCGTCTATAGTCACGTGCGGCGGTGCGGGCAGTATGGCCTCATCGTGGGTCCTGCACCGCTAGTACGGCAACCGCTGGTGTAACTCTCTACGGTACTTCTTGAACCGCTCCCTGACCATGTCGTCGACGGCGTGGGAAATGTAAGGAATACTCAAATCTAAGACAAATTTATCCTACAGTTTTGTAAATAATAGATTAAGGCAATAAACTTATTAAGAAAATAACTTAGCCGTAAATGAACTTTCATAAAAGAAAGTTTAATTTACTAAAATTTACTTGAAGGCGCTGACGGATGAACTGCCACACATCATCTGTCATGTCTTTCCAAAGGGGGGTGGTGGTGGGGATCAGAGATCGGCATAGGACACCGACCTTCGGCGTTAACGACCTGGCATTGTCCCCAACAGGTCTATGGTAGTCCTGTTGGAACTCTACCGTCACCCTATCCTCATGCGTAAGTCACTCTAAAACTAACCCATGCGTGGGTCCACGTCCTCGTCGGGTGGTCGACGATGCTGTGGCAAAAGAAATATGTAAGTCTAAACATAAACAGAAGTCACTAAATAAATATATGTCTAGACTTACATGCAGAGCCCGGTGTATACTCGATTGAAGGATCAGAGGCATGTGATGCAGCATCCAATGTCGATGCTGTCTACATCACATCATGGGTGGAAGGGGTAGATCCAGTGCTCGAACGACCTGATCTCCCACCTGGTGCCATAACTGAATATGTGCGAAATACAAACTTATAAATTTAAACAATGTCAGCACAAGTTTATGAATATCAATATAATAAACACAGTAAATTTTACAGTGTAAGTGGAATATGCTAAAATATTATACAAGTAGTGTTGATGGTAGAATGAATTTGTGCTTATGCTTAGAGAGATGATTAAAATATGATTAGACCATTACACTATAATACAAGCAGAATATAATAAAACCGTAAACATTCTAGTAAAATTTAAAAATTTCATTACACATTGTCATTCTATATTAAATACATGTATTTCATTGTAATACGAAACAACTTCGAATCAACTATCCGAAGTACTTCTCGCGTAAGTTATCGTACGCTGTAAAAGTATATGTCAAGCTGTGTGAAGCACTCGACATTGTTACAGCTAACATGTCAGTCACAATAGGAGAAATCTGGTCTCTCGGGACTCCATTCAGATGTGCAAGTGATAAAACCATATCTTTCATACAAAGTTTTCCGCGGTTATATTCCTCCATCAGGTCTGAAATTTCTTTGAGATTGTATAATCTTTCATCTGAATCATCGTCGATATATTTCTTCCTACACTCTTCGATCAGACCGGGAATCTCTTTAGCCCTACCAGAAGAAAATAGGGCCAAAAAGTTCATCCACAACAGCTGATGAAGTATGCTGCGTGCTTTCGCTACGCGCCGGTTTGAGGAGGGCATGATCAGAAATTGACTCAACTGCAAATGTAGATTATAAACAAGTCAATTAAAGGAATAAATCATGACTTCTAAAACATGTATACATGTAATAATTAAATTATTCAAATTGAAAAATGATATGTAAATCATGTGTACATTTAATAATCGTCGTCTGTATCATTATCGCTTAGGACTATTTCTTCTTCACCATCACTATCGCTGATCAGTATTTCCTCATCATCGTCTACGACGTCATCATCAATGAAACCGCTATCATCTCTAACAATGTCATGTATGCTTGAGGCATCAACATGATCAGGTTACACATCATCTCTATCCAATTGCACCACATCAATATCAATATTTGGATAATTCCCTCTATCCCCAGATGGCATGTCTTCTTGATATGCTTGTTCAACCCTCAGTTCTCTCGTCCTCGCTATCTTTAATGTCTGGTTCGGAAATGTCAAATACGTTTCTGGGCTTTATTTTCTACACCACGTGCCAAGAGTCGCCTAACTTGGTGTCAGGGAGGTAAAATACTTGTTCTGCTTGGCTGACGATGACAAATGCATTGTCCTTCAACCACTTACGAGATAAATTTACGCTCATAAAGTAGTCTTCAGTCTGTATTCCCAACTTCTTATTTCCAATGTCCCACCAATCACATTTAAATTAGTACACCCACTTTCTCATACAATAATTCAGCTCAATAATATCCATTAAAATGCCATAAAAGTCAATTTCTACCTCCTTGTGTGTTCCCTTCGCAATCACTCTACTATTTTGTGTGGTCCTATACTTCTCACGCTCTTCAGTGTGGAACCGAATCCCGTTTATAGTACAACCTGTATATCTAGATACACATCCATTAGGGCCACACGCCAGTGAGTAAAGTGCATCAGACGCATCCGCAGAGTTGCTAGCGTGCAACGTCTTCATCTATTATCACGTATAGAATATAATTGTTTAGGAATTTTCTTAGGTTTAAATATTGTGCAATACAACAAAATTCTAAATGTGATGAGATACAAGGTGAAATCTTACACGTTTTACGAACCATTCTAGAAACTGATCTTAATGCATTTGATCATAATTTGTAGGATATTGAGACTTTATCTCCTCGATGCGTTCGCTACACATAATTGGCACGTCATCAGCAAGAAATATTAAGATCATCATATGTAGAGATACAATTATCGAAGGAAGAGTTACTCTAAGTACGACTCTATTTCTTCACAATTATGCAACACATACCACCGCGCCTTTGCTTGATCCTCAAGGTCTATATCTTGAAATGTCGGGGATCCTAAAGGTCAGACGTTATGTGAGAATACAGATATGAGTCCTTGTTCATGCTCTTGCCCTTCATTAACATTCTGATCTTCTTGAATCTAGTCTCTATGCCACAGAGATATATGTAGCAAAATGTCAGGCACTCATTATCAATGTACGCCTCAGCAATGGATCCCTCTGGACGTGCCTTATTCCTCACAAATCGTTTTAGTGAGTGAATGTATCCGTACACAAGACCACTATGTTATACTTATGAAAGCATGGATATATGTAGTTTATGGAAGAAATAAAATTTTTAATAGGTTCTACCACCTTTCGATTGGATACATCCAACGATATTCTACTGGGCTTGCAAGCTTCGCCTCATGCGGTAAGTGAATCGCTGGGTGTACCATGACATCGAAAAACGTAGGTGAAAATATTCTTTCGAGTTTGCAAAGGATTACGACAATGTCCCTCTCCAGTCGTTTAATAATCTCTACATTCACCGATTTCAAACACAAATCTTTAAAGAATGACCCCAACTCAATCAGCGCCATACTGATATCTTTACTCAGGAATCCATGAATCGTAACCGGTAGTAGACGTTACAGAAGGACGTGACAATCATGACTTTTCATTCCTGTTACCTTATAGTCCGTAATGTTTACTCGCCGAGAGATATTTGATGCATACCCATCGAAAAACTTCACTGATCTGAACCATTCACATAAATGCTTTTTCTCTAGTTTTGTCAATGTATAGCAGGTTGCTGGTATAGTATATGAATTTTTATGTAGTTGCAAGTGCAACTCTTTCCTTAAACCCATTAGTTGTAGATCCAATCGAGCCTTAAAACTATCTTTTGTTTTCTTCTCTATGTTCATCAATGTTCTAAAGACATTGTCACATATATTCTTTTTAATGTGCATGACATCCAAGTTGTGTCACAATTTTAGATCACTCCAATAGGGCAACTAAAAAAATGCTCTTCTTCCTCCAATTATACTCTAATATTGTACGTTTCCTCTTCTTCAAGTGCGGTGCCTTACCAAATCTAACTTCTCCAATGTTACTCAGTTGTTGTATCACATCTTCTCTAGATAGCACTTTCGGTGGTAGCTTATAATCTTGTTTTCCATCAAAGATCATCATCTTCCTGCGCTAACTATGAATTCTTAGAAGGAAGCGACGATGGCCCATATAACACGTTTTTTTACCATGCTTCAATGACAATGAACAAGTCTCAATACTACATATAGGACAAGCCAACTTTCCCTTTGTGCTCCACCCAGACAAATTCCCATACACGGGGAAGTCATTTATTGTCCACAAAACTGCTGCATGTAATCGAAATGTCTGTCCTGCAAATGTGTCATACGTCTGTACACCTTGACTCCACAACTCATTTAATTCATCTACTATCGGTCACAAATACATATCAATGTCATTCCCGGGTGACCTGGGTTTAGGAATAAGCAATGGCATTATGAAAAATAACTCCTTCATACACAGCTGAGGAGGTAAATTATATGGCATAAGTACCACTGGCCACGTACTGTACAAGCTACTCATATTACCAAATAGATTAAAACCATCACTTGCAAGACCTAGTCGAACATTGTCAGAATCGTCTGCAAACCAGTCATATTGCTTGTCAAAATTTTATCAGGCTTCAGAGTCCGCAGGGTGCCTCAGTGTACTATCATCATGAACGCGTTTCTCCTTATGCCACCTCATATCTTCAGCCGTCTTGCGAGACATAAACAATCTTTACAATCTGAGTTTCAATGGGAAGTACCTTAACACTTTTTGCGGGATTCTCTTATGCTTGGCTTCGTCATACTTCTACCTAGATTCTCAACATTCTGGATACTCTTCAACTGTAAGACCCGTACCCTTATTTGCCCTCCGTACGCTTAATTTCCGGTGCCGGTACGTCCCGGACGGATCAGATTAGCTAGCCTTGATCGCGACCCTATTTTAGTACCGCATCAACCCGAGACCTATACCCGGCGACCGCGTAGGTGCTGCGATTCCAACGCCGCGCGGCACGCCCCATTGCGATACCCGGTGTGAAAGTTATGATCAATCGCGTAATCCGAGGTGGGCCGCGCAACGTGCGTGTGTGGTGGGCCCCACTTGCACAAATTCCAAGATATGTCACATCAATCAAATCCATCACCATCATTCTCACCTATACCTATCCCATACCCCTACCCTACACACATCATACCCCCATCCCTCTCTCTCTTCCAAAGTCAACCAAGGCCCATACCCCCATACCTCTCTCCCATGCTAGCATCATTACCCATAATTCCTTTCTCTCTCTCCCCCCCATACAAATACCATACGTAGGGGGAGAGGAGGCTTCCTCACATCCCATATTTGCAAGAGAGAGAGAGAGAGGAGAGAGAAAGAGAGAGATTTGAGAGAAGTAGAGAGAGATTTGAGAGATTGAGGGTGTAGATCCAAGCTTGGAGGGCCCCAACCATCATCCGGACCGTCCGGATCATCCGATCATCAACCCGATCCCATCCAACCGTCCATCCTTCAAGGTGAGTGCAAGGGGGACATAAATCCCCCATTTCCTGTTTTTTTTTCTTTCATTTTCCTTTTTCTTTTGGGCCCACCTGGTGGTGGACAACCTGGTGGATGGATTGGATCATCCATGGATGGGCCCCACCTTATAATAATAATAATAATAATAATAATAATAAAAAAAAGAAAAAAAAGAAAAAGAAACGAGCTACCCGCTGGACAGACAGCGTCCAGAGGACGCTGCTGCCCAGCAGGGAACCCTTTTGGACGTTGGGTGTTGGGCAAGGTCCCCACACGTGGGACCCACCTTGATGCATGCACCTAATCCATACCGTCCATCTGTTTCTCCATCCCATTTCAGGGCAGGGAGCCCAAAAATGAAGTAGATCCAGATCTCAGGTGGACCACACCATTGAAAAACAGTGGAGGCAAGGACGTCTACTATTGAAACTTCCATGGCTCACTGTGATGTTTGGGGACTGAATCAGCCGCCCAATATTGGGCTTGTTGGGTCCCTAATGAGAAGGGGAACCTAATGGACGGATCGGATCTTCACTAAGTGGGCCCCACATGAAATGACCACTAGAAAAACAAAAAAAAAGAAAAAAAGAAAAAATATGAAACGCTGGGACGTCCAGCGTTTGGACGTCCTGACGCTGGAACGTCCAGCGTCACCTTGGACGTTGTAAGGGGTCCCACTCGTGGGACCCACCTTGATGTTTGTGTTCCATCCACGCCGTCCACTTGTTTTCCCAGATCATTTTAGGGCCAGGGCCCAAAGATGAGCCAGATCCAGATCTTCAGTGGACTGCACAGCTTGAAACAGTGGGAACAATGATTCCTACTGTCAGAATCTTTTGGCCCACCTTAACGTTTCTAAACGGAATTACATATCCAATATGGGGCTTGTTGGGTCCCCCACGAGATGGGGAACCTGATGAACGGAGTGGATCAGACCCATGTGGGCCCCACTTGATATGAATACAAAAAAATAAAATAAAAATAAAAATAAAATAAGAGGAAGAGTCAGCGTCAGCGACGCTGACGCTGGGCGTACCAGCGTCCTGGCACGCTGGCTCGGCCAGCAGTGGCCCACTTGTGGGTCCCACCATGATGTATGTGTTGTATCCACACCGTCCATCCAGTTGGGGAGATCATTTTAGGGCATGACCCCAAGAATGAGTCAGATCCAAGTCCCGAGGGGGCCCCACCACAGAAAACAGTAGGGACAGTGCCCTACCGTTGAAACCTTCTTATGGGCCACCATGATGTTTATTTGAGATCCAACCTGTTCATAAGTTCACACATACATGGATGAAGGGAGAACAAAAATGTCAGCTTGATCAGAAACTTCTGTGGGCCCCACTTGATGCGTTTAAAAAAAAAATAATAATAAAATAAAAAAAAAAGAAAAAAAAGAAAGAAAGTGAGCTGGACAGACAGCGTCCAGGGGACACTGCTGCCCAGCAGCTTGTGGTGACACCCAATGGGCCCCATTCGTTGAGCCCACCTAGAATGTATGGGCCTTACCTATTCTGTCCATATGTTTTCCCAATTCATTTTAGTGGCTGGGCCCAAAATTTAAGCATATCCCCATGACAAGTGGGCCATGCCACGGTTCAACAGTGGGAATAATGATCTCTACCGTTGAAACCTTCCCAGCCCTACAGTGATGTTTAATTGACATCCAACCTATTTCATAAGTGGCCGAGCCCAAAAATCTTAGCATATCCACATGACAAGTGGGCCATGCCATGGGACAACAGTGGGAATAATAATCTCCGCCATTGAAACCTTCCTAGACCCGCAATGATGTTTATTTGTCACCCAACCTATCCATAAGTGGCGGGGCCCAAATTTTAAGCATATCCTAATGTCAAGTGGACCATGCTATAGTAGGGAAATGATTTCCAACATTGAAACCTTTCTAGGTTCTATAGTGATGTTTATTTTGCCATCCAATCTGTTCATAAGATCACATGGGTATGGACGAAGGAGAACACACAAATATCTGCTTGATTCAAAACTTATTGGGACTAGATGGGTACCTCGCTGCCCAGCAGGTGGCCCACCCTATGGGTCCCAATGTGATGTATCTATTAGCTCCACCATGATGTATCTGTTTTATTCATGCTGCCTATCTTGTATGTGCAGGCCCAAGTATGGGGCCGATGTAGTCTCAAGTGGGCTATACCACGAAGACCTTTACATTTCCAATGGGATCCACAATCCGGGTCCCACTCTCTATTTATATATTGGGCCTTTTAAGGCCAATGTTACATGATATGTTGGTAACATGCTAGTATGGATAGCTTGATAAGTCACACTGATAACATGCTTAGTATAATGAATACCATGCTCATTCATATGCCCATACGCATCATTTGTATGCCTGTTATGGATCATGATTAACCATAGCATATGCTAGTTGGCTTGTTTACTTAGGGGACCCGTGCGAGACAGGGTCGCCCCACATGATTGCGCAGTATGCGTAAGTTGGTGCATGATTTGGATTGTATGACTCATGCATTTCGCATTATGTATGTCACGATCGCTTTCACACCCTAGCAGCATCAGGGTGGTGGCCACCATAGTCACATCATGGTTGGCAGTATTGGACACCGGAAACTTGTTCTAGTACGTGGGCGCTATGGATGTCCTTGGGTGAAAGTCCCTAAACCCTGTGGTACCAGTAGGATGCTCCAACGTCGAGACCGAGTGGATAACATGAGCGCCCGTGTGCTAAATACCAGTAGGCCGCGTCTCCCACTGTGTCGAGGTCGGTTGGAAAGGGGTGTGACCTTATCCGCCCGGGTGAAGTGGGCTGTAAGCTAGGTCGAGTCTAACCAGCTCATGAAATGGGTCCGCTATCGGCGAGCCGGGTGGGCATTGGCATACCACTGACGAGGCGGATAGTGAGGTCTTTTCTACTCGCTTGGTTACGCGCGCGATGTGCGGCGGCCAATATTAGAGTATACTAGACCCCGGTGATGTCCCAGATGATAACTATTTTGATATGTGGATCAGTTGAGGATTGACGTATTTGCATTGCATCTCTAGCATGTAACACTCGGCCATGTAGGCCCTTGCATAGCATAGCCTTGGGATGGCTGATAGCATTCATGAATTTGGTAACTTAGCCCTCTACTGCTTTCGCTTACTCCGATATCTGCATACTTGTCATATGCATCACACGCGCACACACGCACTCTACTGGGCTTCGTAGGAAGCTCATGCGTGTTTGTTTACACTGCAGGTACTAGAGCATATCAGCAGCATTGAGGGCGGTTCATGTATCTGATATTTTGGACTTCTACTTTATGTTGTATTTCCCTTTCCAATATTGTACTCAACAAACTTTTAGTGGATATGTGATATGATGCTTTTTGATTTGGTATACTTGTGTTTATGCTCAACTAAAAATAAAAAATAAAAAATTTACCCTGAAAATCCTCCTGGTAGGATCCCAGGATCGGAACCTGGCACATGAGAGCTAGGAGCCGAGAATGGGGTACTACGGAGGCTGTTGGCACCAAGGTCGGCGATCGGGAATTTGGTGAGCCCGGTCCCCGGGTTTGGGGCGTGACATCAACATTTTCATGCTCTTTCCAATACAATACACAATTATTTATACATGCATGTATGGGGATGTAACCAAGGCCCAAGTCTCGCATTAAGGATTTTGCCTCGTAATGAGACTTAGGCAATGTCTGACCATCTGGTAATGCTTCTTTCAACAAGTCAAGCAATATGTCAATGATTTATTGACTTCAAATGAAGTAACCTTGTAAGAAAATTCAACTTGGAGAAGTTGTCACACCCTGGATAAGGTGGACGTTGCGCATCCCTCAACAACCTACTAAACTTTTCTGATTCGACATCAGCCATAGGAGGAATATCTTGGCTACTACTTGTCGCTGCAAAATCAGTATCCGTAATTGTTCCCCTGAAAACATCCCTTATGATATCTTGCATTTCGTCAACATCTTCATCCTCATCATCTGACACAATTGGGTCAGGAAGGACTTCAGTGGCCTCAACTCTTTGGTTGAACTCTTCACCATGATGGATCCACCAAGTGTAACCCTGATCAATCCAAACTATGAACAAATCATGTTCTTACATTTTTGACATGGACACCTACTTTGTCTAAAGTCCTATGAACTATGTTCTTACATTTTTGACATGGACACCTAATCCTATTGCCTGAATCTGCCCGATATAGCACAAATTCCATGAACTCTTGAACTCCTTATTTATACTCTGGGCCAAACCTGTTCTTAGCTCGCATCTAACTCTTATCTATCTCTACAATGAAAAGATTAGAGTCAGTTTACAGAAATAGGTTTAGGATTAGGTTAGGGTTATAGGTTTAGGATTAGGTGTATGTTTAGGTTTAAGGATTTGCGTTTCGGTTTAGGTTTAGGTTTAGGAATTCAGGTTCGGGTTCGGATTCGGGATCGAGTTTAGGTTTAGGTTTTTGAGTTTAGGTTTAGGTTTAGGTTAGGGTTATAGGTTTAGGATTAGGTGTAGGTTTAGGTTTTGAGATTTGAGTTTAGGTTTAGGTTTAAAAATTCAGGTTCGGGTTCGGGATCGGGTTTAGGTTTAAGTTTTCAATTTTAGGTTTAGGTTTATGTTAGGGTTATAGGTTTAGGTTTAGGTGTAGGTTTATGTTAAGTGAATTGATTTTAGGTTTAGGTTTAAGTCTAGGTTTAGATATCCGGGTTCAGGTTCGGGATCAGGTTTAGGTTTAGGTTTTCAAGTTTAGGTTTAGGTTTAGGTTTAGGTTTAGGTTTAGGTTAGGGTTATAGGTTTAGGCTTACGCGTAGGTTTAGGTTAAGTGAATTGAGTTTAGGTTTAGGTTTAAGTTTAGGTTTAGAAATTCGGGTTCGGGTTAGGGATCGGGTTTAGGTTTAGGTTTTCAAGTTTAGGTTTAGGTTTAGGTTAGGGTTATAGGTTTAGGATTAGGTGTAGGTTTAGGTTTAGGTTTTGAGATTTGAGTTTAGGTTTAGGTTTATAAATTCTGGTTCAGGTTTGGGATAGGGTTTATGTTTAGGTTTTCAAGTTTAGGTAAGGGTTATAGCTTTAGGTTTAGGTTAAGTGAATTGAGTTTAGGTTTAGGTTTAAGTTTAGGTTTAGAAATTCGGGTTCGGGTTCGGGTTTAGGTTTAGGTTTACGTTTAGGTTTAGGATTAGGTGTAGGTTTAAGTTTAGGAATTCTGGTTCGGTTTCGGGTTCGGGAGTAGGTTTAGGTTTAGGTTAGGGTTATAGGTTTAGGATTAAGTGTAGGTTTAGGTTTAGGGATTTGAGTTTCTGTTTAGATTTAGGTTTAGGAATTTGGGTTCGGGTTCGGGTTCGGGTTTAGGTTTAGGTTTTCAAGTTTAGGTTTAGGTTAAGGTTATAGGTTTAGGTTTATGTGTATGTTTAGGTTTAGAGATTTGAGATTAGGTTTAGGTTTTGGCTTAGGGTTTAGGGATTCGGATCCGGGTTCGGGATCAGGTTTCGGCTTAGGTTTTCGAGTTTAGGTTTAGGATTAGGTTAGGGTTATAGGTTTAGGTTTAGGTTAAATGAATTGAGATTAGGTTTTGGTTTAGGTTTAGGCTTAAGGTTTAAGGATTCGGATTCGAGTTTGGGATCGGGTTTCGGCTTAGGTTTTTGGATTTAGATTTAGGATTAGGTTAAGGTTATAGATTTAGGTTTAAGTTTTCAAATTTAGGTTAAGTGAATTGAGATTAGGTTTTGGTTTAGGTTTAGGCTTAGGGTTTAGGGATTCAGATTCGGGTTCGGGTTCAGGATTGGGTTTCGGCTCAGGTTTTCGGGTTTAGGTTATAGGTTTAAGTTTAAGTGTAGGTTTAGGTTTAGGGATTTGAGATTAGGTTTAGGTTTAGGTTTAGGCTTAGGGTTTAGAGATTCAGATTCGGATTCGGGCTCGGGTTCGGGATCGGGTTTCGGCTGAGGTTTTAGGGTTTAGGTTTAGGATTAGGTTAGGGTTATAAGTTTAGGTTTAGGTGTGGGTTTAGGTTAAGTGAATTGAGTTTAAGTTTAGGGATAGGTTTAGGAATTCGGGTTCGAGTTCGAGATCGGGTTTAGGTTTAGGTTTTCAAGTTTAGGTTTAGGTTTAGGTTTAGGTGTAGGTTTAGGTTTTAGGTTTCGGGTTCAGGTTCGGGTTTAGGTTTAGGTTTTCAGGTTTAGGTGTAGGTTTAGGTTTAGGTTAGGGTTAAAAGTTTAGGTTTAGGTGTAGGTTTAGTTAATTAAGTTTAGGTTTAGGTATAGGTTTAGATTTTGGGTTTTGGGTTCCGGGTTTCGGGTTTAGGTTTACGATTAGGTTAGGTTTTCGGGTTTAGGTTTAGGTGTAGGTTTAGGATTAGTTTATTGAGTTTAGGTTTAGGTGTAGGGTTAAAGGTTTAGGTTAAGGTGTAGGTGTAGGGTTAGGTTAAGGTGTAGGTCAGGGTCGCAATTGGTTCTGGACGCGGATTAGCTACTGGCAAGTTGAGTGGCTATTGGCTATTGATGTGACGTCACCAACTTATGCAGGCCCCACTGTGATGTATGTGTTGTATCCACACTGTCCATCCATTTGGAGAGATCATTTTTAAGGCATGAGCTAAAGAATGAGACAGATCTAAAGCTCAAGTGGACTTCACCAAAGACAACAGTGGGGATTGTTCTCCTACCATTAAAAACTTCTTAGGGCCACAAAAGTTTTCGATCATCAGATATTTGTGTTTTCCCTTCTTCCATGTCTGTGTGAACAGTGTGGATACAACATGTTTGACCTTACCAACATGTTTAGGATTATAGGTTTAGGTTAGGGTTATAGGTTTAGGATCTGTTTAACCTTATCAACATGTTTGATGCCAAATAAACATTATAGTGGGCACAAGAAGTTTTTAATGCTAGGCATTCAATCACCATTGTTTTCCTGTGGTGTGATCCACACTTGATCTTTAGATGTGCCTCAAATTGGGACATCCTCTAAAATGAGTTGCTGCAAATGCAGATGGACGACGTAGATGTACAACACATAGATCGAGTTCGGTCCCACAGTCAAGGCCTAACCCACTAAGCTAGTTACGCCTGAAATCGGAGTGCGTCCTGAGTTATTCAGTACGCTCCCCACTGTAAATATATGTAGTTTATCTACACCATTCATCTGCTTTTCTAGATCATTTAAGGGGTTGAAACCAAAATTGAATCATATCCAAAACTCAGGTGGACCATACCACAAGAAACAGTGGGTATAATGATTTCCATCATTGAAACCTTTCTAGGGCCTGTAGTGATGTTTATTTATCATCCAACCTGTTCACAAGATCACACAGACATTGATGAAGGGAAAAAAATATATCAGCTTGATCTAAAACTTATGCGGCCCCCCAAGAATTTTTGAATGGAACAACTTCAATTCACATTCTTTCCTGTACGTGTGGTCTATTTAAGATTTTTATATATATACTTCATTTATTGTCTCAAGACATAAAATTATCTGTTAAAATGGATGAACGGAGTGGATGAAATACATAAATCACGATGGACCATTGTTTACTGTATTATGGTCCACCTGAGATTTGGATCCCACCATGATGTATATGTTGTATCCAACCGTCCATCCATTTGAAGAGATCATTTTAGGGCATGAGCTGAAGAATGAGGTAGATCTAAAGCTCAAGTGGACCTCGAAACTAATTGGGGCCACAAAAGTTTTCGATCAAGCTGATATTTGTGTTATCCCTTCTTCTGGTCTAGGTCTGTGTGAACTTACCAACAGGTTGGATCTCAAATAACCATCATGGTGGGTCCAGGAAGGAATCAACGGTCGGGGCATTGTCCCCATCATGATGTTTAGTTTTAGGTTTTACTTTTAGGTTTAGGGTTTAGGATTAGGGTTTAGGGTTTAGGGTTTAGGTCTTGGAGACTCAACCAATTCACGGATAGCTCCGACGCACATCCGGGTCTGCTCCACACAAACACGGGCCTGTCCAAATGGCCAGGTCACCCATATTGCTATCCATAGGAAATGGACAGCTTCATCATGGTTATAAAAGTGGTTCCCACCTTCCAGGGACTCCCGCTCAACATCCGGATAGCTCTGATGCACATCCGGGTCTGCTCCATCAATTCCGAGCTAATACATAAACACGGGCCCGTCCAAATGGTCAGGCCACCCATATTGCTATCCATAGGAAATGGACAGCTTCATCATGGTCATAACAACGGTTCCCACCTTCCAGAGACCCCCGCTCAACATCCGGATAGCTCTGACGCACATTTGGGTCTGCTCCATCAATTTCGAGTTAATACATAAATACAGACCTGTTTAAATGGCCAGGCCACCCATATTGCTGTCCATAGGAAATGGACAGCTTCATCATGGTCATAACAGCGGTTTCCACCTTCCAGGGACCCCCGCTCAACATTCGGATAGCTCCGACGCACATCCAGGTCTGCTCCATCAATTCTGAGCTAATAGATAAACACGGGCCTGTCCAAATGGCCAGGCCACCCATATTGTTGTTCATAGGAAATGGGTAGCTTCATCATGGTCATAACAACGGTTCCCACCTTTCAGGGACCCCCACTCAACATCCGGATAGCTCCGATGCACTCCGGGTCTGCTCCATCAATTCTGAGCTAATACATAAACATGGGCCTGTCCAAATGGCCAGGCCACCCATATTGCTGTCCATAGGAAATGGACAGCTTCATCATGGTCATAACAGTGGTTCCCACCTTCTAGGGACCCCCGCTCAACATCCGTTTGGATCAACCACTCTTAATCACAAGTATTATGTTCATCATCTAATTTTCCACTTAATGATAATATACTACAATTAGTCTCTCATCTAAGGATGGATAGATTGAAATGATTTCATTATTTTCATTTAAATGCCCAAGCCTAAATTTCGGCAGCATCTCCCCCTATCTCTCCAGATGTATTTATCTTACATTTAATTTCCACGTCAAGTATTCACACGTTGTGTGGATTATTGACAATGGAAATAAACATAAGAAATATATCCAGAGAGAATAGGGGACATGCCGCACGAAACTAATGATAAAGCATGTAAATGACAAACAACGAAAGCATTCCAATCTATCCAACCTTGGACTGTCCAACAGGACAATTTAGCAGATTTCTATACCTCCAAAACACACTTTATCTATGCTCGGCAATATAGAAATCTCCAAATGGGCTAACTGATTGTATTATACTACCATTCGTGGACAAAAAATAACTATTAATAATAAGCCACATACATCCACACATGCATCCACATACATCTACAGAAATCAACCACGAATAGCTCCGACGCACATCCGGGTTTGCTCTATCAATTCCAAATCCACAAGCACATGAAAATGGAAGAATCATCAAGATCATGAATCAAGTCTAATCACTTGCCTAATTAGATGTTTGTAAACTTAAGAGACTATATTGTGAACAATTAAGTGTGGGGCCCACCATGATGTATTTTCCTTACATCCACGCCTGTTTCAACAGTTCATTGTAGGTCATGGTCCTAAAAAAATGAAGTATATCTAAATCTTAGGTGGACCACACCACATGAACCAGTGGTGGTTGAAAACTCACCATTAAAAACTCCTTGGGGTCCACAAGAATGTTTATTTACCATCCAACCTGTTGATACCTAGATGAAGGGACGAAACAAATATCAGCTTGATCCAAAACTTTGGTGGCCCACAAGAAGTTTTTAATGGTCAATCTTTGTTTTTTGTGGTATGGTACACCACCTAAGATGTGGATCTGCTTAAGTTTTGGGACCATGACCTAAAATGATCTGTCAAAATGGATGGACGAATTTAGGTTGTTTTATGCACCCCATCATGGCTCATGCCTTGTAATGAGATGGTAAAGTGGATGGAAGGTGTACAACACATACATACATCATTGTATGACCCACAAATTAGCTAAAACAGTGGGCCCCACCAAACAGTGGACAACGATGGTGGACCCACAAGCAGTGAACATCGGTGGGCCCCACACGCAGTGGACAGCGACGGTGGGCCTCACAATTAGTGATTTTAATTGAAAATCTAAAATTAAGAAATTTAATTTCAAAAAATTGGAAACCCTTAATTAGGGATTTACAAAACAGTGGGCCCGACCAAACATTGGACAGTGATGGGGGGCCCTATAAGCAGTGTACATCGACGGTGGGCCTCACAATTAGGGATTTTAATTGAAAATCCCAAATTATGGATTTTAATTTCTAAAAATTTGAAACCTTAATTAGGGATTTACAAAATAGTGGGCCCCACCAAACAGTGGACAGCGATGGTGGGCCTCACAAGCAGTGGACATTGACGGTGGGCCCCACAATTAGGTATTTTAGCCCTTTAAATTGAAAATCTCAAATTAGGAATTTTGAAATTAAAATCCTTAATTAAGGATTTTAATTTTGAAATCCCTAATCAGCAATTTACTAAATTAGTGGGCCCCACCAAACAGTGGACAGCTACGGCAGGCCTCACTAAGTACTATACATCGACAGTGGGCCTCACAAGCACTGGACATCGACGGTGGGCCCCACAAGCAATGGACAGCGATGGTGGGACCCACATGTGATAGATTTCGGTGATGGGCCCCACAAGCAATGGACAATGAGAGAAAGAGAGAGAGAGAGAGAGAGAGAGAGAGAGGGAGGGAGGGAGGGAGAAGGAAGAGAGAGAGGGGGGTTACTGGAGGTGATGACGGCCGAACGTGCGGCGTGTGGTGTAAGGTAGTGATGGCCGCACTTGACTTGGGTGGCAGTCGGACGGCGTAAGGCAGTGACGGCCGGACAGCGGTAACGATAGGAGAGAGAGAGAGAGAGAGAGAGAGAGAGAGAGCAATAGTGAGTGAGAGAGATGGATGGGCGCTAGAGTCGTTTCGACTTAAAATATGACATTATTGCCGACGAAAATTTTCGTCGGTGATAGTTTTGACAACTCATCGGTAACTAGATTAAAAAATATTTGGGCCCACCCGTGCTCTATCAGCCCCATTCACTCCATACATATGTTTTTAAATATACTTATTAGTTACACCAAAAACAAAAATTATAAATGAATGTCCATGATCAACCATACAAAGTGAAATAATATATCCATCGTTCATTTTGTCCGACGATGTATCTATTTCGTAGGTAAAAAGTTTCTTTATCGACGAATTTTTTAGTCGGTAAAAGACTTTTTACCAACGATATTGTATAACGTCAGTAAAAATAGCCTCTTCGTCATTGCAAAGGACACCAAGGGACCTTTTGTGGGGCCCACTAAAATAATCGTCGGGAAAATAGTTTTCACCAATGATACATAATATCGTGTTGAACCTCCAATTTATACATGATCTAGCCCATTACATTACATTATATACATGGTTTGCATGTTTAAAAGGCCCATCTAATGCATATTTTGTGATTGTAGGAATGAGAGCGACGTCGCCCAATTGGTGACCAAAAAGATCCATTTAGAGCCCTTGGATGAAGACCTAAAGAGGGCTAAAGAATAAAGAAGAAGGCAAGGAAAGAAGTAAAGAGAGGAGAGAAGAAGAAAAAGAAGAGAAACAAGGTCTGACTAGTCTTGACCGGTCGGCCAACCTCCTGGATCACTCCAGCAGGAGGATGCTGTCAACAGGTCCGACCGGTCGGCCATAGTCCCAAGGACTCTTTGCACACTCTGAACCATTTAAAGACTAGTCCGACTGGTCAAGACCGATCGGCCAGCCCAGTCCGACTGGTCACGACCGGTCGACCATGCGTAAATAGAGCTTTCTATTTTGAAACTCCAAGTTTTTCTGTGCAAGTGCGTAATGTTACACAATTCTGGAAGATTCCGACGCGTTAAAGCCTCCCCACTATAAAAGGACACCTAGGGTCTCTTCCTAGGGCATCATAGAAGCTGAGGAACTTTGTGGGAGGTGAAGAGAGCCGTCGTGGAGCGTTTGCAACTCTCCCGAATCCGAGTTTTTATGCTTTTTAGTTTTTTATTGAGTTTTAATTGTAGTATGACAATGCTCGGCTAAAATCTCTTAACTAAGGCTGAGAGGTGAAGCTTGTAGCCAATTTCATATTTAATTCAGTTTGATTCAAGTACTTACACTTTAAGTTTGAATTTTGAATGTTCTAGTTCATATAAAGTTGATATTTTTAGAAGTTTTATGAGAGTTTATGTGCTCCGGACATGGATTCCTTGCAATTCTCTGAGATTATCATGTTTTGATTGATTAGATTCGAACTATGGTAATCCTTGAGTATGACATTGTCCATAGGCATGGCTGCTACTCCGAAGGCTATGATTTCAAATGCTATGTGATTGAATAGGACTAGAACTTGGAAGTTCAACTTAAGTGGGATTGAATGTGGTTCAATGCTTTATCTTCCAACTAGATGGCAGATAGAACTTCAAATCTAGTTGTGTTTTATGCTTGGATTGATTAGATTGACATGGGATTATTACAAGTGGATCCTTGAAAGCCTTAGTTCCTTTAATTACTGATTTTTCTAAATTACTGTTTAAGATAATTCTCTCAATTGAATCTCTTAATCATTGCAATCCTAGTTGCTGGAATAGTTTAGAAGTTGTTTTCTAATTCCCTGCAGATTGACCTCGGTCTTACTGAGATTTATTACTACATTGCAGCCTAACACTTGAGGCGAGCGAACATATCATTGGGAAAAGTTTCCAGGCCGTCGTTGTAAATGGTGGCGGGAACATATTTGGTGGTGGAGGGAAGGATTTGTATCTTCTGCCAACAAAATATTTATTTTGTCGGGGAAAATCATGTTTACCGACGAAATTGATTTCGTCGGAAATAAGTTCGTTGGTAAATAACCAATTTCTTGTAGTGTAGGGAGATGTTATTTTAAAAATTGTGTTCCTCAGAATTCTATTGTTTAAATAACTTGAAGATTCAAATTAATTTACAGAATTTACTCTTTTCAAATTTGGGTTTTAAAAATAAGTTTCGCACATTTTGCTCGAGAATTGGCAAAAAGCTGGTCATGGAGTGTAATAACTCCTAAATATTGCATATTTATCCCTTATTTTGCATTGCTTTTATCGTATACATTAAGTTAATTAGGCTTAATTATATGCATTTCATGTAAAGTTTATGATCAAATCTATACTAAAAGTGGAGATTTAAGCCCAAATGAGATGATTAAGCAATTAAGGACAAAAAAGATGATGATTATGTATGTGAAGTGTTGGGAATAGGGACGTCGGCAATGAAAGCGGAAGCCAAACAAACACCACAACAGTATATAAGAACAAATGAGAAACACAATGTAATCAAACCACACAAGCATTTAACCACAAGTGACAATCTGATTTTATGTAAAAAAACCCCTCAACGGATAAAAAACCACGGCATAAAGAAATCCACTATGATTAAGAGAAAATTACAGATATTGACAGCCCACAAGCAAGGAAAACAGAGAAAACCCAAGCTCTCTCCCTCTCAAAACACTCTCCCCTCTTCCTAATGCGATTAGGAAACCTTGGACACCTTAGGATTACATCTAACTCCGGATTCATGCTATATATATAGCAAGAATCCCAAAAATAGAAACATCTTACGCACTACTGCGCAATAGCGCAAGAAATCGCGTGCTATGCAGGGCATCACGTAACACGGCCAACTGGTCGGACTGACCCCATAAACAGTCCAGGGAGAAAATACACATTACCTCAACTGTCCGACCGGTGAAGATCGACCGGTGAAGATCGACCGAATTCAGGGAGAAAATACACACTTCCTCAACACTGGCTGACCGGTCGAAACCGGTCAGTGCATAGTCTAGGGATGCCGTTTGAAGGCTCTTCCACCAACATGAAGATAAAAAGAAATCAAGTTAGAAGCATTATTGAAAGATTGGAAGAACCGAGTTTTGGAATTGAAGAAAAAAAGTTTCGATCAACCTAGGAAGAAGTTCAATTGATCAATCATATTAACAAAGAATTCTTGAATTTTGGACTAAACTCGTTAGATAATTTTTACAAAGTTTGATTAGTCGAAATTCGACTGAATTTTAGACTTTGCTTGCAAGCTATTTGTTGACAAGTTAGGTCAATCGATGATTAAATTAGACTGATCTTGCTTAGCTTGATTAGAGAAGAAATCGATCTGTAAAATTTCTTGATCTATTGTCGACTTCGGGCACAATAAATGCTTTAAATTTGTTACGATCAATGTCTGAGTATTTCATTAGAGAATCATTCAATTAAAGCCATATATTGTTAGATGTTTGTAATTGGTTTAACAGAATTATCTTATGATTAGAACGAATTAGAATTCAGTTCTAGTTTACTTATAGAAGATGAATCAATGAATTAGATGTTGTGATTGCTAGAAGTGAATCCTTAGATTCTTAGTTTTCGTTATTATTATTTTTACCCTATCTTATTCACTAAATTTTCTTATATCTTAACCTTACTTTAAACTAGTTCTAGTTGTGTTCTCACATTCCTTGTGGATCAACCTCAATCTCATTGAGATTATTTCTCCATTGCAGTCCTACACTTGGGATTGTCGACCAGATGGGTGTTGAAAAAATCCGGTTTTTTTTTTGTCAGTCATGCAACGCACCCACCCAGTTAATCGCGCAACACACCCACCCGGTCAGTCATGCGACGCACCCACCCAGTTAATCAAGCAACACACCCACTTGTGCGTGCTAGCAGGAAAGGAATATTTCACCCTGTTGGGTTTCGAGACCTAGACCTCTTGGTGAGGCCCCGCAGAGTCTACCAACGAGGTAAAGTCCCTGAACCCCCCAAAAAAAAAAAAATCCAGTTTAAGGGAGAAGAAAATAGAAAGGAGAAAGAGGGTGCGTCGGGTTTTCAGGACCTGCATGGTTCCGGGTGGAAGCACACACGTATACGTTGTACATATTAGTTGGTGTACACATGTGGATAGTCACAGATGTGGTAGTTAGTTGATTAAAGGTCCAGGGTCTAATGGCCCACCTATTGTAGATTTTGAATTGTAAAAAATCAATTCTAATTGGTTATTCTTTGATTGAATGGCCATAAGCAGTTAAACTAAAGAAATGGTCAAATCGCCTTTAAAATTGTAAACCAAGGGTTCAATGAAGTTTCTTGGGATGTTAAGGTTTAGATGTATGGTTTGACTGTCAGAATAACGGGCATATCATAATCTTTTTGAGTAAATGTCTTCATTGTAAGATGTACGCACAACTACCATATCTTTTTTGTTTAGTAACTATAGATCTCATAGGATTCTTCCTAAGCAATCTGAGATTGTAGAAATAAGTCTATACATGATCCAATGCGAAACGTAAACCGGTAAATTCGTTGGGGATTACTTGTTAATCGTAATGATGGTCATTGTTCAATTTTTAGGCCAGTCATTCAATGGATATGAAGAGGATTTCGATGGTTAGTAGATCTTATGAATTAGAAGCTGAAATTAAAAGTGTACGATTTAACAAAATCAGATAAGCGTTGGTTAAATTTTCATTATGATTGGATTTCTACAAATAGTTTTCCTAAAGAGTCGTGTGAGGTATGAACATTTACGGTGTGAAAATCCTAAATGATCGATAGATGCACCTCTAACCATTGGGATTGAAATTCAACGGTTAGATATGATCATGCAAGGGTAAGAAATATGAAAGATAGTTTAGATTCATGAATGGACATGTCTAAGTGTGGTTTGAATGATCTTTGAAAAGTTTCTCCATGATGAGATGGTCTGATGGTGATGTGGATGATTAGATTGCTAGATTTAAGTTTGATTAAGTATCCATACAATTGGTTTGGTGAATGATCGAGTATATAAGCAGATGTAAAGGTTGATGAGTGAATGACCTAAGGTTAGTGATGAAATTGGAGGATTTGGACATGTCGATTAATGGTGAGAATCGAAAGATTGATTCCTCTTCATTATTGAATTGGTTTGGATGGTTTTAGACGTATTATCACATGTCCAAACTAGTGAAGTAAATCATGAGTTTAACCGTCATTAGTGATGTAAGCCTATAGTGGGGATCATGGGTCAAGCGAAGGCAGATTGATATAAAAAATTTCGAGTTCATTACGGATTAATATAACTCAAAATTGTACAATTTAAATTGTATTGATTGGGTACATAAGTGAGTAATCTATTTGGAAAGATTTTTAGTATAATCGTAGGGTCCTAGTTGAGTGGTTTGACACACAGGTCATGGGTCATGATCGAGTAGCAGGTCATGAGTCATGATCGAGTAGGTATAGGGAAAGTTTAATAGTTAGATTTAAACTAGATTAAGGGTGAACAGTAGTCTTGTGAGCATAAGCAGTGAAAATGTAAATACACACACACACACACTAAGTCATATAACTAGTAATTACGTAAACTAATGGTTCACTAAACAAAAAAATCACACACCAATGGTCACAACTTACAAAGATTAATGGATGCATGTGTGCATGGATGTGTGGATGAATGGATGTATACTTATGAATGCAAGTATACTCGTATGCAAGTGTATGTATACACACCAAAATTTCGATTCGTTACATTATACCACCCTTACAAGAATTTCGTCTTCAAAATTTAATCGCACATATTACAAGAATACGTGAGGATACTCCTCTCTAATTAACGATATGTTTAAGTGTTTACTATATTCCATGTGTTGTAGGTTTGTATGCTCAAAAGTCTGTATAATCGCTTACATGAATTTGAGTTACTACAATCTCCCCCCTTACGGGAATCTCGTCCCCAATATTCGATTGCACTCGTAACCTCGCTTCCATTGCACACTTACGTGCTTAAACATATACTATCAAGAGGCATAAAGCAGCATCACAAGCAGAACAAACAGTCATAGTACAAGCAACAACAAAAATCAACATGATAGTGCATCCTATCTTCGATGTGCCTACGTATGTGCAAACAAAGCCTAACTTCAAGTTCTCTACAATTCACACCTAGTGTAACGACCCGTAAATTTGACTATATTCGACCCGAATAAATACACGGGTGTTACCATTAGATGAACCATACGGATTCAATCAAGCGCCATTAGATAAGAAATCAATTAGTGCTATTACCTTAATCTTGTGCTTAGCAATATGAGCTACAAACCTAGTAACAAGATCGAAGAAATTCTATTCCCGAAATTGTCCTAAAAGTGACCAAAATGCCTAAAGAAGCTATAAAATACTCGTTAGTGGACCAATGATTGCGAAACTATTTGAAGACGTTTGTCTTAGTGGACTTAACATCTCATGTGAATCAGATGTCAAAGACCATACCCTGAATTATCATTTGGGATTAGGGTTAGAAAACAGAAATTTGGTTTTTCTTATTTAAGAAGGGTTTTGCTAAAATACTCTGATTCGATAATCGCTTCTTCCATCCGATTAATGCCTAGTAGTAATTGGAGGTAAGGTATCGTCTTGCTTTGAAAACTAGGAACCAAATCAGGATTTCTGAAATTTAAATGAGATTTTTATTGAATCCAGGTAGAAAAGCTAGGTTTTTCCTGAATTATCGAGTCCTAGACACTGTTAGCATGTGAAATCACCTTTATAGGTGATGACTATTCTTCTAAGTTAACATTTATTAGCCCCTAATAGTTTCAGTTAGTGAATCATTAAGTTTTTAGTGAAATTACCGATGCTTGATGGTTATGTTTTCATTGTGATTATGATTCACATATCAATTGTGCTAAATCAATAACATGCTTGTTGAATTGTGTGAAAGTGAAATTCTTGTAGGCTTTATTTTGTGAAATTGTGAATTAGTTCAATTTTCACTTCAAGTGTTTGGATAAATGCCTAAGTGATCAATTTGATGAAATGTTGTAAATTTGGGTTGATAACCTTGTTTAGAATGATATATACCTGTATTACTTCGGATTAGTCTCTAAAAGTCATGAATTTGTGGACCGCCTATCTCATGTTTGGTCATCACAGACTTATTCGGTCATTTGAGGTGGAACACAACTGACCGACACTAGCTAGGGCTACCCGAGTTTCTTTGCACTCAAGGTCGATTTTGTCGAAGTTCACTCGATCCACTAGACCAGTTTTGTTCAGAGATAATCATGATTGTGTGAATGTTTCCTAACATCCTATGAAATCCAGAATACCATGATTCTCATTGTTGTACAGTCACAATCTATAGACGTTTGCAACTCATACGATCTTACTCGTTACAACTCATAAGTCAGGCACGGTGGTATGGACCACTGTGTTTGTTTTGTTATTTTGGCTTATGTAGGTGAGAGAGCCTTACAGTGAGTCTTGAGCAGCAATGAAGGTGACGAGCCTACCATCTTGATCTTGGGGGATGACCCATTATCATATTTTTTTTTATTATCTTGGGCGAATGCTTGTACCTATGGAATTGATGAATTATGGACATCTGGTGACGAACCCTGATGGATGCGAAGAACCCTAGAGATGAGACAAGAAGTTCCTATCTATTTGACTTGTGATATAATGGTGGTGTTCTGACTTTGTTAATACTGCTATTTGAATACATATTAATAAATGTTTGACAATAATCATGCATCACATAGGTGTTATCGGTTGTCTGGTTGTTGTTGAAAAACCCAAAGTATTTACTCGACCCTTTGCATATGCATGGGTTCGTAAAGAGCTCTAGGGTGTTATTCACTCCTATTACTTTTTCGGAATAGTCATCTGCATATCATGACTACATGCATTAATCAACTAGTATAGAAAATTATTTGTGATATTATGCTTTCATTACCTATACTTGATTGTGTTAAAATATGCATAAATTAGGGAATGGTAACACCGAGTTGATCACTCACTCTTACTTGAGATGATGTTTTATAACACTAATTAGATACCTATGGCGCATGTATTATAGAGGCTGCAGTGATCGACGGTGTGTATGTGGACCCTGTGTACGACGGGTCATATTTTCAGTTTGCCGATGACTAGACGTAGGCTGGCATACTGCCGCTTCATTGTTATCTTTTAAGGACCATTTTGATGTAGACAAACTTGAGTTATATTTGACATGTTGTGGACCCTCGCCGATTTTTCCGCGCTCCCACACGACGACGTTCTCGTCCCTTCCCCTTTCGGGAAAAGAAGGAGAGGATGATGCGTGAGTGCGAAGTCGCCGTTTGTGCCACTGGCTTGCCTCGTTCTCGAGGGCTTTGTTTGGTTGTCGTATTGAGCTGGATGTGTTTAAGTGAATTTATATAAGACCAGAGTCGCCACTAGCCAGTTACTTCGAATCTACAGTCGGCTAGACCCCGTAGAAACGTTAGAGAAGGGGATCCGAAGATCCTTTCCTCTAAAATGACTCCTGTTGATCTGCGGCCAGAAATTCAAGGTAAGGGATCACGGTTACAGGGTGGGAAGAGGTTAAGCACCCCACACACTGCCCGTACCGAAGTACGGTCTCTACTTCACAGAATCGATCGAATACTTGAAAGTCTAATTTAATCCTCGTATATTCTCATAGATGACATGATGCATGAATGCGGGTCTGAACAGTAAGAGTTTCTGATGGGCAGGTTCCAACAGCGGGCAAGCCCAGAGCGTACGCTCGAACTGACAGGTGCTTAATGTAAGACGTATGCAGTGTGCTTGAATGATCAAGGTGTTTTATGGTGAAGTATGAATGCAGGCCTGAGCAGTAAGAGTTTCTGATGGGCAGGTTCCAACAACGGGCAAGCCCAGAGCATACGCTCGAACTGACAGGTGCTTAATTTAAGACATATGCAGTGTGCTTGAAGAATTAAGGTGCTTGTAGTGAAGCAGGGGGGTTGGAAGAAAAGTAAATGTTGCACTCATGCTAGATGCAAATGAGATGATGCTGGAAAAAGAGTAGCTGGATGGACGGAGGTGTCGCAAGGGTTTGCTTCGAGTGGCTGGATCAAGACTTGGGTGGCTTGAGAGGCTTAGACCAGTGGTCAGGCTGGGCTGGACCAGGGCTAGACTCTCCTCACTCGGGCTCTCCTTGGTGGAAAGATGGGCTAAGGGTGGAAAAGGGTGACTCAGACGGTCGGGCTCTCTCTGGCTCGAAGGGATGCGAATGGATGTTGAAATGGGAAGGGGAGGGGGGTATTTATAGCAGCGGAGAGTGGCAGCTCTCGTAATTTTGTCCGGGCGGCCTGCCATGGGCCGCCTGTACGGCCGCTCCTCGGTTTCCAGCGAGTACGGCCGCTCCCTCGGGGCTGCTGTTGGACTCGCTGGTCGACTCAGTGAGTTGACTCAGCGGGTCGACTCGGTGGTTTGACTCGACGGGTTGACTCGGTGTTTTGACTCGACGGGTTGACTCGACGGGTTGACTCAGCGGGTTAACTCAGCGAGTTGACTCAGTGAGTTTGACTTTTTTGGGATTTTTTGACTGGCCTTTTTTATGGGGGGTTTTTCAGGGTGGTGTTTAGGACTGGGTTGACTGGGTTCAGGCTTGAACTGGGCTATGGAATGGGGCTTACAAGGGTGAGTTTGGCTGAGTTTGGACTTGGGATTTGGGGGTATGGTCCTCCGTTCAACCAGCTATCTCTACCAACAGTGTAGCCGAAGGTGGGGTGTCTACACATGTATATATTTAAGTCCCCAGTTGTGTGGACTTTATGGTTGTATGTGGATGATTGTATGTATGATAAACTTTACTCTCAGGTTATACACACACACACACACACACACACACACACACACACACACACACACTATTTAATTTAGTTCTTTACTTTTAATTCGATGCCAGTTGATTAAAGTTATTAAACAACGCTTTCTTATTAAAGGTGACACTAGAAAAATTGGGGATTACGGATATACCCGACCCTTGAATTTCGGGGTGTTATACCTAATCTCGACTACAAACCCTACTTAAACTCCATTATCAACCCCATTTAGATACATCGGCTTAAAACCAACCTCAAGTTCTTCATGACTCGTACCTATCTCTAGTGTAACCCATAATTAAATTCCTTAATAAAATCTAAAACCTGGTTCTAATACTAATTTATTACACCTCGAAATTTGGTACTTGAGTTGGTTAGACAAGACTCTGAATCCCAGGCAATAATTTATAAGTTAAGCAATCACATCCATAATTCTATAAAAATCTACATAACAATAAACTAATTTTCATAAATCCAACACGAGTTTAACTATAAAAATTTGGGCTCATTTATGAGCTTTCACTATACATTTTTTTTCTTCCATAAAATACAACTGGAAAAGAAAACTACAGATAAACATTCAGCTAGATCTTCACTCTTTCACTAAACTCTGTACCCTGAAATATTATCAAAGTGGGAGGAAGGGGTGGAGCATAACAACTTAGCGGGATTATCTCATACTTGAATTTTAAAATTTTGAAATTTATTTTCAAAATACATAACCGTAATGTGTGTATGTGTGTGTGTAAAGTATCAATCAAGCCATATGTAATAAGATACTAAGAGCACAAAGATACTATGAATGCTTCAAAAAGTTATGAACAATAAATTAAGTAATATTTCCTTTTATGATCGTTTAGGAGTAATTCAGGACACAATATCCATTCTGTTGATCTTTTAAAGATGACCTATGGTAGAGCATTTGTACTCTTCATCTTTTAGGGATAACCCAAGGCATAACACCTGTGTTGTTGATCTTTTAGGGTTAACCTAAGTTAGAGAACCTATGATCTTTCAAAGCTAATCCAAGCAAAGCACCTATGATCTTTTAAGGACAACCCAATGCATAGCACTTATGATGTTTTAGGAAAAATTTAAAGCAAAGCACCTTTGATATCTTAGGGATAACCCAGGTTAGAGCACCCTTGATATTTAGGGAGACATATAAAACTCTTGATAAAGACAGTAAGACAAGTTAAAAATAAACATATGTGATCACATTGGCTCTACAATTTCTATAACACACTTTCATGTCTTAAATATATACTATTCAGATTATTGGTATTTATGATCGTGATTTCTCTTATTTCGAAAAGATTAAATGTTGTGTGATTACCATATTTCAATATTAGTAGTCTTGATGGATGAGATTTGAGAAGCGTTACTAATTTTATATGACAATAGTAATTTTAAATTTTAGCAGGTGCCTATTAGGATGTTTCTATATATATATATATATATATATATATATATATATATATATATATATATATATATATATATATATATATATATATTAAGGATTGATTAGTGTGGTTCAAGTGGGAGAATGTAAGGCTTCAGTGGTCCCCACATGATCAATGGTTGGATCAAACAAAGTTTCGCCTGAAGAGTAAGAACTCAACAAGACCTTACCCCTTTGTGTAAGAATCTCTGTATTGCGGAATACATAGGACCTTGCTGTGCATGAGATATGGAGATCGAATAACTGGAATAAAGGCATACCTGTCTGGTGAGCCATCTCCAATATCTGAGGTCTGGATCTTCCTCTCCTGGGATTGTTGTAGAGAAAACCTTAGATGGGGGTTGTTTTTAGTGTAACCCCGGATTGGGGACCCAGCACCCTTTAAATAGGGTTTGTAGTGGGTGTGGCAGTGTTTGAAACCCACCAAAACACTGCCACCCTTGCTCCACACGAATTTAGCTATCAGGAATCCATGTTCAACTACAATACTGCCCCAGGCAGTGTAGACGCGCAACCCCTCTTAATTATGTAGATCACGACTGTAGTGGGGTCCACTGATCAGTCCACACATGAATCTGCATCTGTATTCAAATCTGGACCATTGATCAGTCGGCCCACTATATAGAAAACTTACACTTTGTCTTTATGCTTATTAGATTGTTTAACAGAGCACACCGATGGCCCCCATAGCAGTTGTGATTGGTTCAGATATATAAGGGGTGGTGGACTGTACTATATACGCACAATGTTTTAGAGAGAATTGGACATGGAGACTCCTAGAATAGTAGTTGTAATGGGTTGAACCACTCCAGCTCATTCTTATAAACAAAGTCATGGTCTTCTCACCTACACATATACAAAAAACCTCTTCTTCCATTTTAGCTTTTTACAATAGTGTATATGGAAGATTAAGTTTCATTATCGTCTGTCGACATTAGATATGGCTTTCCATTTAGGTATGTGATTTAGATTTGAGTATGAAATATGAGATTATCACAACACGTATGGCTCAATGTATTGAAATGATTTTTTTTTTTTTTTAAATCTCTTTTGTTTTGACATAGAAATCTAACAAATCCAAGTTGAAGTTTTTTGCTTAGCTCTCTTGAATTTGGTGCATTTAAAAAAGGCTACTTTTCAATCTTTTAAAAGTTAATAGTAAAATTCAAGAATTTTCAATGGTATTCATTGATCAAACTTTAAATGTCCTCCTTGTTTTCTCTGCTATATAAGTTGAAAATCCAATTTGCTACGCATAGGTTTTATATTTCACAAATTGAAAATTTAAGTTAACAAAGATTATGGATAGAGTGAAATTATGAGGGACCACTGCTTAGACATTAAAATAAAAAAAACAGAAAGAAAAAAAACATGGGTTCCATAAGAAGCATTCTTAAATGTGCCTGGCTATATCTAAATACAATAAAATAGTGGTTTTTATCGAATAAAATAATAATTTGGGTGGTCTTGAAAACACGTATGCCATATCTATGGTGGATGCAACCAATGGGGCATCTAGATTTGCACATTTTACAACCATGAATCATTTATGGTGTGGGCCCACTATTAGGATGGTTCATAATGTAAGTAGATTGCATGGTGACCCAAAACCACACCACATAACTACATCGTGTTAGCACTGTGGGCCCACTATGACGTATGCATTTTTATAGCGCTGTCCATCCGTTTTGCCATCTCATATTAGAGCATGAATTCAAATTGCATCATATCCAAAGCTAAAGTGCACCAACCCATAGGGGACAACGGGGATAATGATGTCCCCCATCGAAGCCTTCCCTAGGGCCCACAATGATGTTTATGTGTCATCTAACCTCTTCACAAGGTCACACATACTTGGATGAAGCCTAAACAAAAATATCAGTTTGATCCATGGCCTTAGGAGGTTTTCAACTATGGGTATTCATTCCCCCATAGGTTTAGATATGCTTCATTGGTAAAAGGGATGGACCGCGTGGATAAAACACGTGATGTACGGTGGGCCCATAGATCCCTTACAATGGGCCCAACTGAGTTTACTCGGTACCATAAAAGCCTATTGAGTAACTTAGTATGCAATTAATCTGAATTCCATGGGTTAGTTCACACACCCCATTGCACCCACCCACCACTGTTAGTCACATCACAATGTCAGCCACCTCCACTATGGGAATCGATACCATGACCTCAGTGTTGAAACAAGACTATCTTCACTCAATCCGCCACTTGAGCTATGGACCTAGGTTTGAATATTTCAAAGCTTGATGTTCAATTCACACTATTTCCTGTAGTGTCGTCAACTTGAGCTTTGGATATACTTCATTTTGGACTCAAGCCTTAAGATTATTCGGTAAAATGGAGGGATAGAGTGGATAAAATACATAAATCACGGTGGACCGCACAATTTACTCAATACACTCAAGGCCTGCTTGGTTTGATATAATTATCTGTATTTTCATGTAATTCCCATCAAATCAACAATAAGTATATACATTAAAATACACCATGGGTGTTTGAAAGTGAGGAGGAATTGCATGGATCATTTTTCATGTTTAGGTGTGTAATTTGAGGCCAAATCTTTGTGGGCCCCATCATGATATATGTGTTATATCCACCACACTCATTCATTAGTACAAATCATTTTAGGGTATAGGCCCAAAAATGAGGCAAATTTAAAGCTCTAGTGGACCACACTACAGAAAACAGGGGAGATCGAATGTTAACCATTTAAATGTTCTTCCTGTAGTGTGTTCCACTTGAGCTTTCGATCTACCTTATTTTTCGGAGAGTACCCTAGAATGATTTGGCCAAATTAATGGACAGTGTGGATGAAACATATATATCATGGTGGGACTCGCAGAGTCTCTTCTCATTTTCTGTACTTAAAAGTTGCTTTGGTTACATCCATACAACCCTCCTTACCAGATAAATTAGTGTGGTAAGTAATTAATGCTATAAAGTGTAAAATACACTACAATTTTTCTTAAATACACTAGCCAAACAGGCCCTTGAGGGGTGTTTGTTTTTCAATTCCTTGGTATAAATACATGCAAATAGATAATAACTAATTACCTATGTAGTTCTTTCACCTTTTCATGTAGTTCCTTTGCTTTTTTCTTATGCTTAGGGGGCGTTTGGCAAATCTATTAATAAGAGCTTATTTGCTTATTCTAAACAAATAAGCTCTTATTATGAAAAATAAACCGTTTGGTAAAGCTTTCATTTTAGAGCTTATTTTTTTTAGAAACTAGTAAAATATCCCTTAAATAATAAGTGGCAAGGAGGTCACTTTTTCTTTAAGAGCTTATGTAGCTCAAGCAGGTAGACATTTTTAATTAGTTTTTGGACAAGTTTGTCCTTAAACTTTTTAAGTAATTCTTATCTTGCCCTCTTCTCTTCTTTAAAATATCTCTAAGGTGGGCCCACATGATGAACAACCCATATTGAAGGTGGGCCCACATAATGCATGGTCACATCAAAGGTTGCCCCCACATGATGAACACCCACATCAAAGGTGGGACCTAGATGATGGAGGGGGAACATTGAAAGTGGGATCACATGATAGAAGGTTGACATCAAAGGTAGGCCCACATGATGAACAACCCATATTGAAGGTTGGGCCTCACATGATTGATGGTGAACACCAAAGGTGGGTCCCACATGATGGATGACCCACATTAAAATGTGGCCCCCGCATGATGGATGGACTATCCATATCAAGTGGGCCCCATATGATGGACGATTCATAGCAAAGGTGGGACCCACAAGATGGATGGTGGACATGAAATGTGGGACCACATGATGGAAGATTGACATTAAATGTGGGACCACATAATGAATGACCCCCACATGATGGATGGTCCATAGCGAAGGTGGGACCTACATGATGGATGGTGGACATCAAAGGTGGCGCCCACTTGATAGATGGTCCACAACAAAGGTGGGACCCACATGATGGATGGTCCACATCAAAGGTAGGATCCAAGTGATGGATGGTGGATATTGAATGTGGGACCACATGATGGAAGGTTGACATTAAAGGTGGGCCTACATGATGAATGACCCATATTGAAGGTTGGACCCCACATGATGGACAATCCACAGCCAAGGTGGGACCTACATGATGGATGGTGGACATCAAATGGGTCCCATATGATGGACTACCTACTTGGTATGGGCCTTACATGATAGTGGTCCACAACAAAGGTAGGACCCACATGATGGATGGTGGACATCAAAGATGGGCCCCTCATAATGAATGACTCATATTGAAGTGGGGCCCGACATCAAGGTGGGCCAATGTAATGAAATGTTCATATCAAAGGTAGGCCTCACATGATAGATGACCCACATCAAAGTGTGGCCCAACATGACGGAACATGCACATCAAGTAGGTCCCATTTAAATGGCAGTCCACGTCAAAGGTGGGATCCACATGATGTATGATGGTCATTGAAGGTGGGCCCACATGATGGTCAGTTGATACCAAAGATGGGCTCACAAGATGAATGGCCCATAATGAAGGTGGGGCCCCACACAAAGAATGGTCCACATAATGGACAAAGTGGGCTTCACATGATGGATGGCTCACATAAAAGTGTGGCCCTTCATAATGGATAGTTGACGTCAAGTGGGCCCCACCTAATGGACGGTCCACATCCAAGGTCTCTCATGATGGATGACCCATATCCAAAGTAGGCCATATGATGGATGATCCATATAGAAGGTGCACCTCACACAATAAATGGTATATCAAAACTGGGCCTCACATGATGGACAATACATTCAAAGGTAGGGCCCACACTATGGACACATCAAATGTGGAGTCCACGTGATGGTCATGGGTAGTGGACATTAAGGGCCCCCAGATAAAGGACAATTAGCATTGATGCTGGCCCCAAATGATGGATGGTCCACCCAAACAACTATTTGGATTGCTCTTATATTTTAGTTGTTTTAATATTTAAAAATGACATAAACTACCCTTAAAAAAGCTCTTATTTGAAAGTTTTACCAAATGTGTTTATTTTAAGTAAGAGCTTTTTTTGTTGTTGAGATTTTACCAAAAAAGTTTATTTAAAACAAGAGCTAGAACAAATAGAGCTTATTGAAGTAGCTCTTATTCAAAAAGCTCTTGTTCAATGAAAGTAGAGACGCCAAACGCCCTCTTAGAGTGATAGCTTGCTTTTTGGACATTAAAATTGAGGATTGTGCAAATTCATAGAAAGCCCATTGTGATATATGTGGCTATTGTCCATCCATTTTGTGGGCTGATTTTAGGGCGTGAATCCAAAATTGAGGCAGATCCAAAGCTCTAGTGGACCACACCACATGAAATAGTAAGTTGAATACCTATCGATAAAAAAACTTTTACAATAACGATTTTCTATAGTGTGAGCCACTTGAGCTTTGGATCTCCCTTAATTTTTAGCTCATGCCCTAAAATGTCATGGTAAAATAGATGGGCAGCATGGATATGTGACATACGTTTTAAACGTTTTAACGGCGCCATGAATTTAAGTCCTTCCTTTTTAAAAGGTATTTCAATGACTCGTTCCGCCATAACATCGCGTAATTTGCTTGTTTTTACATGGCGATTCCCAAGGTAGGGGTGGCTAACATTACATGGGATGTGTGTACTAACCCTAAAATCTTCCCTAAAATGAGCTGACAGAAGGGATGGATAGCGCAAACGGCTTCTCATAAAATGAGTGGACAGAAGGGATGGACCACTTCTCTTAAAATGAGCTGACGAAAGGGATGTACAGCATGGATAAAACACCTACATCATGGTGGGCCCCACAGAGCCCTGATCCGCTTCTCATAAAATGAGCTGACAGAAGGATGGACCACTTCTCTTGAAATGAGCTGAACGAAAGGGATGGACAGCATGGATAAAACACCTACATCATGGTGGGCCCCACAGGGCCCTGACACGATGTAGCTACGTGGTGATGGGATCTCCACGCAATCCGCTTCCGTTCTGAAACAATGTTCCTCATGGGGAAGGTGAAAGGGTCATCCATCATATAATGATACACACATCCCTATCATATCGTTTCCCATTCCGCAACTCCTCGAATATCCCGTGATAACGCCGTTAGGGGAGAATTGAAGGTCGTGATGCGTGAGAACATGAATAGTATATCGATTAGCCAGTTTGTATACACAGGGATCATGGTTTGTGAATCCAGACCGTTGATCAGGAGGATCTGACAATGCATGGTTAGTGCTCAAAAACCATACCTGATCAAACCATTCTAGCTCTTGTAGGAGTAGCCTTGAAAACCGTCAGGGAGAGAACATATCAATGGTCCGAACAGCATCTATAAATGTTATGCATAGAATCATCAAAGTTGAAAATATTATGGCTATTACCTATCCATGGTCAGGCCCATTGTATCGATGGTATGGATCAGCTAAAGGTGATCACAAATTACACAAAATAGATTCATCAAGACCGTATAATTCTTCCGCTCTTAAGACGGTCACAGCCAGTTATAACAGCTTCAGCGTGCACCACAAGCGATCCCAACCGTCAGATCGGATGAACTTTTTGTCCAACGGATGCGGATTGTTGCTCGGAATGATTACATATGTTAACAAGGACGCGAATTAGCTACGGGCGGCTTCACTAGCTAACTCGCTACTGAAGTGACGTCACCAAGTTCTGTGGGCTCCCCATGTTGCAGCCACACCGTCCATCCATATATGAACTAATGAGCAAGTTGGATCTCAAACAAACATCATGGTGGGGCCGAGGAAGGTTTCAATAATGGGCTTCACTGTCCCACTGTTTTCTGTGGTGGGGTCTACTTGAGCTTTGGATCTGCCTTACTCTTGGGCTCATGCCCTAAATAATGGAAGCGGATTTGCTGGTGCACCCTACACTAGCGAGGTTGCTGGTGTAGTGATATCATTAAGTTCTATGGGTCCCACCATGAGGTATTTGTTATATCCAAACCATTCGTCCATGTTTTGGGATCATTTTAAGGCTTGAGACAAAAACTAAGACAGACCCAAGAATCCAGTGGACCACATTGCAGAAAGCAGAGGAAGATTGAACGGATATTATTGAAACCTTCTTGGAGGTTTCAGAAGTTTTGGATCAGTCTGATATTTATTTTTACCCTTCATCCAGGTCTGTGTGACCTTATGAACAGATTGGATGGTAAATAAACATCATAGTGGACCCTGTGTATGTTTTAACGGTGAGAATCATTATCCCCACTACCTTTAGTGGTGTGGTCCACTTGAGTTTTGGATATGACTCATTTTAGGTATCATGCACTTAAATGATCTCTCAAAATCGATGGACGGTTTGGATGTACTAAAAACATCATAGTGGGTCCATAGAGCCTTAATCTTATTTGAACCATTCGATACAATCGCGGTGCCTGAGCATTGTGCACTCGCTCTGCGTCTGCCACGCACTGGTGTAGGGTGCACCAGCCAATCCGCTTTCCTAAATGATCTCTCCAATTGGATGGATGGTGTGGATACAACACATACATCATGGTGGGGCTACAAAACTTGGTGCCTTCACCTATTGAAGTCCTCAGTAGCTGATTCATGTCCTTTTAACATATGGTAATTAGAACTGTACAAGGACCAAGTCAAGCTTGAAAAAGGGGCTCGACTTGGTTCGAAAAAGCCCGACTCGACAAGGATAACAAGTGGGTTTGAGCTAAGTTAGAGTCAGATTTTGGGTGTTTGAATCAATTCGAGTTGAGCACCAAGCAGGGCTATACTCGACTCAGCTCGACTCGAACATTGACTCAAACTCGACTTAAACTTGCTCGATTTGATTCGTACGTATGATTTGGAATATAAATACTCAAAATAAAAAAATTCAACTCTTATTTCTAATTGCGCCCGAACACCCTTCTTTCTCTGTAACCCTATCCGTCCCTCACTCTCCCTCTGAGCTTGACAACCGGCCACCCTCAAGCTGCTCTATGGCTTGACCTGTCCCTCCTTGCCTGCTGCCGGCTTGCATTTCCATTTTTCTTGTTTGGTAAGCTATATCTCCATTCCATTTTAATTTTTGGGCGACCCACCGACCGGGCCTGACCCGACCCTAACATTTGAGCTGTTTTTAGGGGTGACTTGGCAGACAATGTCCAGACCCTAACTCAAACTAGGACTCAGCTCGAACTCGCTTGGTTTGTAGCTGTGTAGAGCCATGCTTGATTGGGCCGAATCAAGTCTTGAGTAACGAGCAGGGACAGGGTGGCTCGTGTTGAGCACCGAATATGGGTCATGGTCGACTCGACTCGTGTACAGCTCTATTAGGTAAAAATCATACGTGAGCTGTGTGGGCCCACCGTGATGTGTGAGTGCAATCCAACCTATTAGTTGGCCCAGATACCGAAACTCAGCCTGATCCATAAACTTTAGGTGGGTCAAACGAAAGGGAACATTTGGGTCATTGGGGAAAGAGACGCCCACAATAGAATCTCCTATATGGATTGTGGGGTCCACCGTGTTTGTTTTATATGCTCTCAACCCGGTCATCGGGTGTGCGTCTCATAAGGGTAAAGTGACACACCAAAACCGGGGCCATTCCTGAACTCAGGTGGGCCACACCAAGTGAATACATACATTTTAGGCCTGAATGAGCATTTCTCCCTGCGGTGTGTCCCACCTGAGTCTTTGATCGAGATAATTCTTAAAATGTACCATGAATATGAGTAGGAGCACCAGATGCACGGCCTGGATTCTACACACACACACACACACATCAATGTTAGGCCTCACACGGCACGGATGTACTGTGACCATTCGGCTTTAATGATCGATGGGAAGGAACGATTATGGGGCCGTATTCTGTCCAGGAGAGGGCCCACAAGAAGGATGGCTGAGATCAACGTACAGAGGTTCACGTGTGCTGTCGAGATGAGGGGACATATGCTTTTTATGGAAAGGGACAAGTCACTGACACATAAAACGGGTGTGATGTATCGCCGAAACGAAGAACGTCTGATGCGTTACAGAATGAGTACAGCCGTACTTCCCTCCTGCATTAAATAGACAGCTACTGTAACTAGCACTTCACCACTTAACCACTGTACCGTTACGTTATTGCATCCGGAATGTATCGCCATAGATTCTGTTGCCTTTTTTTTTTGGGGGGGGGGAAAGGGATTTAAGGGCCGGTTATTATCGTTCATTATCAGTAATTATTATTTATTTTAGTAATTTATGCCGGCAGTCTTCCTTTGGACACTTGTAACAGGTGCGGTTGCTTACAAGGCTGTGATTTTAAAAAAGAGAAAGGAAAACACGATACTTTAAAATCAGTTGGGCTCACTGTTATGTTTGTTTTTAATCCACGTCGTCCATCCGTTTTAGCCCTAAAACGAGGTATATTCAAAGCAAAAGTGGATCACAACAAAGGAAACAAGGGGAATTGAAGGTCTACTATTGAAAACTTCTTGGGGGCTGTAGGCACCCCCACCTAAAACGGGCAAAATCTGGCCTGTCGACTTCAGTGGACCAACCGAGGCAGTTGTATGACTAAAGGCAGCCATCGGAGAGGATTAGCTAAGATCCGTACGTTCAAGTGGGAGGCCAAGTGAGGGATCACGACTTTTAGTGAATTTGTGAAACACTTTGGAATTAAAAAAATTTAGTTTACATGGATACGGATTTCGAACCACCGCATCTAGGCTTGCCTGCTCTCCGCTTGCCACATTGTTGCTCGATCGTATTGTTGAGACCTGAATTATGCATATTCTAACCTCAATTCATCACTCATTATGTATGTTTTTTTATGTTTAAAAGACATATTTAATGCATGATTTGTTATTGTAGGAATGAGAGAGAGAGACTTCACTGATTTACTGATAAAAGACCCATTTTAGGATACATTGAAGATCAAAAGAAGACAAGCTAGAGATGGAGAAGAAGCAAGGAGAGAAGAAAGAAAGAAGAAATCAGAAAAAATGGTCCAACCGGTCGGCCCCCTTGCTGCCCACCCTCTGAACATGCTGGACCAAAGACCAGATGGGTCCGACCAGTCATGACCGGTCAATCACATGCAGTTCTAGAAATTTCTAATTTTACTTCGATTTTTGTTGCGTAATTTCTTAAGCAAATACAGAATATTCTATGGCAGTGGCACGTGAATGCTATAAAAGGACATCTAAGGGTTCGTCTAAAATTATCATAGAAGGACGATGAAGTTTCTAGAGGTGGAGATGATCATCGTGGAGCGTCTACAACTCCTTCGAATGGGGTTTTTCTAGTTTTCTATGCTTTTAGTAGTTTTTCTTTTGAGTTTTAGTTCAACTTCTTAATGGTTGACTAAACCTCCTAGCTAGGGCTAAGAGGTGAAGCTTATATTCATTTATAATGCTTAATTTGATTTAATTCAAGTGTTTTGGGATTTAATGATGAACAAATCTAGTTTTAGTTTGAAATAAAGTTGGTAGTTTTAGTTTAATATTTTATCTCTTGTGATTATGCTTGCAAGAGATGTTTTGATATACCGAGATTGATCAATGGGGTTGTAGAGATCTTAGATTCATCATGACGTTGTGAATGCTAGGTGATTTTATAAACCAAGTTTCTTAAGTGCTTATCTAGAACTAAACTAGAAGAAGTTCATATCTTTTGATTTGATCTGAAATAAATGCCTTATGTGTTGATATTGATTTGATTGAAGTTCAATTCATGATTCTAAATCAAGTCTAGTGATAAGATTTGAGGAAAAACTATGAATGTGATGTCACTTGTTTTGTGAAGGATTGACATGTGTGATTGGATACACCCAATGCCTTAATTGTTATGAGAGAACTATATTGATAGATAAACCTTCCATGTTAGATGTATTATGATGATTTGATTGCTCCATATTTCGATTGGATAGGGATATGACTCCAATTCCAATTGAGTTTTTAACTTGAATGGTTTAATTGGCATTGTGAATGATTATAAGTGGATCATTGGCACTTTAGTGTTTATTTTTCTGATTTAGTTTAAAAATAGATAGTTTATTGTTCCTAAAATCCATCCTTTAATACAATTCCGAATTTAGATAATCCGAATTGTATAATTTAGAGTTGTTACGAAAATCCCTGAGGACGATCTTGGTCTCACGATCGAATTATCACTACATCGCAACCTTGCACTTGGGGTTGGCGAACACGTATCCTTGGACAATTGTGGCCACCACCATGGCTCAATGATGCACCATCAGCCGCGTGTGGTCCCGATGCATAAGGGCACTTTCGCTTATTTAAGTAGTTCCTGGGATGAGGTTTGGGGACGGTCTAGATAGAGCTCATAAGAGGAGTTTGGAGGGAAAACACTATGAGAAAAAAACAGAGCGAGAGCCCAAGACGGGAGGGTAATACGTAGAAGAGAAGACCTGGCCCTGTCAGAGGGGTTGATCAAGGAAAGTGGGCCCTATCCAAATTTGCTTAGATGACCACTGACCTTCATTAGTTCGAAAGCCACATGTGTCTAACCCTCCGATCTCTCTGAAGTATTCCTCTCTCCACATTTCTATCTCTATCGATCAAAGTCAAAGACGAAGCCAGCATAAAAGTCAACGAGTAGGGTCAGAATTTGGGACATCCGACCATCCTTTTTTACTAAAAAAAAGGTGCCTAATTTTCCATTTTCTCTCTCAAATCTCGAAATCAAGTTGTATTCCATTCCTCACATACTCTACACACCAACAACATCTACACCCACTCACATCTTTTCTACTTTTTTTTTCTTTAATATTTTTCCAGCCTAGGCCTTAAAAAGACTACGAAGTATGGCTTAAACTTGCTTGTTCTCTTAACTTTATTATTGTGTTAAGTGCTTTTCTATTTTGCCAACCTAGGCCCTAAAAATCTAGCGACGTATCGCTTAACCCTATTTACTCTCTTTTCTTTACTACCATGTTAATTGCTTTTCTATTATGGCTACTCGGACCTTAAAAAGCCTGCGAAATATAGCCTGATCTACGTAGCATTGGAAGTTTTCTTGAATCCCCTAAAAATCATATTGCTTTATAAAGTAGAGACTATGCATTGCATGGGCGAAAAAGGGTGCCTAACCCCTTTATTTTTTGTAATCAAGGCCCTTACCCAGAATCTATGGCTGTAGGCCAACCACATTACTCACTTGAGTTAGGTAATCTTATGATTCCCCGACCGTTAAGCAATTCTACGATTTTTAACCGGCCGTAGATTTCAAGCTTCATTTAGCTAGTGGCGACTCCAAGTTAAACACATTTTCATATTTGAGTCAACCCCACATTTCAACGAAATCAAACTAGAACTGACAGATGGAAAAAATAAGAAAGTGTAAGCATCATTCAACCACGAGTTCGCGTGAGCGGGAGGGCGTCCACATAATGACTACTCCACTGGGGAGTGTAATTTACTAGCCAAGGTTCAACTTGAAACACGAGACTTTACAATTTTTTTGAAAAATTCCTTGACTTCCAGCATTCTAGTTTTTACTGGTCCCATACTAACCTACTAATATACTAACCGACTAACTTTTCAGTTTACACTGGTCCATTTTACTTTCCTGCTTGCATCTTGCATTCTAGTACAAAATGACCCCTTTACTTTCCAACGAGCATCCTGCGTTTTAGTTGCCACTGGTCCATTTACTTTCTTGCAATCCAGTTCATACTGGTCCTTTCCCTTTCTGTTTATACATTCCAATGTGCACTGCTTCTCTTATATTTTCTTGACATTTGCATTTTGCATGTTCACTTTTTATATAAAAAAAAATCAGAAAAAAGACAAAAAATACAAAAATACAAAAAAAGATCGCACAGTGAACCAAACAGCAAATAGTGGGCCAGTCTACAACCATTGTGTCAAAAAATCAGTTGTAGGGTCGCCGCCTTATCAAGTCAATAATCATATACCAAAGCATTATCCAAACCCATGCACAGGTAGCCATGTCGGTCCAAGGAGATACTTGTCATCCCCTTTGGATTCACCCAGGACACAAGCCCATCAACCAGTGGTCATTCCATCAGTAGCCGATCTGGCCCTCAACTTGAGTAGGTTAGAAGATCTGGTAACCCGCCTTCTCTAGGAAAGGGTTGTACATTTCATTCGAAGCGTACATCAGCCCACCACCCACCCAGGTCTTTCTAACCCTACCATCAATCGGTTCTAGCCCGTTCCCCTTAACGAGAACCGGGTTCACTCTCAATGCCCTCCAAACACGACATCTCAAATTCTGGCACATCCTCCTCCTAATGGGAGTCAATGACAGGTCCTGACAGAGGGCCAATTACCTGTCCATTTTCCTCCCCCTAATAGGAGCCAGATGGTGCCTCAACAAGCATAGTCCAGCCAATCCTAATCCAGTCAATTCCAGCAACTTCTCCCTAATGGGAACATTTTTCAATTCCAAACAGAACGACCATATCATCTTAGTCAACCACAACATTTGCATTCTAGTGAAACTTAGCCTCTATTTTCTACCCATGTATACCCTGTTAGTCAATCTCGCCCCATAGTGGGGATTCCTCTCCAATCCCTTATCTGATAGTTCCCTTTTAACAAAATCTCCTCATTAAGGATCACAAGAACGTTAAAGAGACCGATCATTATGAGGAAGAAGCTACTTAAGTTCTACAAGGGACACGACTACTTTCTTAGCAACTGTGAAATCGATCGACCTTGAGAGCATTTCTAGGACCAACTCAGGGCTGTGAAAATGATCTTCAGAAGTAACATGGGATGAAACTCCCTTCCACCAAGTTCAGGGACCTTTGTCCCTCCCCAGATGCCAAGCTATCGACAAATTTTGAAGTACCTAAGTTTTAAAGATACGATGGCACGGGATGCCCCACTGCTCACTTAAAAGCTTTCTATGGTGAGCTCGATATTGTGGCAGGGGACGATGGAGCCCTGATTTGGCTATTCCTAGTCCTTGAGAGGCGACACAATCAAATGTTACACGTCACTTGATTATCATAAGCATTCATATAATGCTTTGCATACAATCTGAATGCAACACATCAAATGGCAGATCTGGCCGTCCTTAGGCAAAGAAATGACGAGTCATTATCAACATATGTTCGACGATGGAGAGCCATTGTTGCAAGAATGAAAATCCCTATCCACAACGAGGATCAAGTGTCTATAATCGTCCACTCAACCATATCGAGATACCTACTTTCGTACCCATATGCCAACTTTGCCCAGCTGATCTCTGCAGGGGATCGAACAGGTAGAAGCGGGAAAAAGAGCCAGCACAATTGCACCATAGACCCAATCTACCCCTGAACAGAAAGCAAAGACTGAAGTAAAGGTAAGTACAGAGCCAGAAACAAAGATATGGCCGCTCCTCACCCAATGGATACCAACAATCTCGTCACTTCAGCACAAGGGCACCTATCGGTCCTCAATAGGGACAACAACAACAGCCTAGGAGGAATTCACGATGTTCAAATCAAGAGAAAGTAAAGAGTTAAGAAAAGGTAGGTAAGTACAAAGCCAGAAACAAAGTCTAAGGAGGACTGTGAAAAGGCATCATTTATTACACCGTGGGGAACCTTTCTACTATCAAGTTATGTTGTTCGTGTTGAAAAATGCTAGAGCAACATATTAGTGAGCATCATTATTCCATGACATGATGAACAAAAAGCTCGAAGTTTATGTGGATAATATGATCGTCAAATCCTGAAGCATCGAGGAGCATTTCAGAGATATCCAGAAGCTCTTCGATTGGTTGAAAAAATTCAGACTCAATCTCAACCTGTACAAGTGTGTCTTTGGGGCAATTGGGGGGAAAGTTACTCAATTCATCGTCAGCGAAGATGACATTCATGTCGACTAGTCGAAAGCCAAAATAATCATTGAAATGCCAACCCCTAAGACTAAAAAAGAAATCCTAGGCTTTTTGGGCAAAATCCAGTACATTAGTCACTTCATTGCCCAGCTCATGCTCATATATGAGCCCATATTCAAGTTGATATGCAAAAATGTGCTAAAAGAATAAAATGAGGACTGTAAAAAAGCCTTCGATAGAATTAATGAGTACTTGTTGGATCCGCCAGTACTAGTCCCACTGTTGAGCTCTGAATTGTGCATATTTTAACCCAATTTCATCACTCATTAGGCATATTTTCTATGTTTAAAAGACTTATCTAATGCATGGTTTGTTATTGTAGGCATGAGAGAGAGAATTCACTGATTTAATGATAAAAGACCCCTTTTAGGACACCTTGAAGACTAAAGGAAGACAAGCAAAAAGGTGGAGGAAAGAAGCAAGGGGAGAAGAGAAGGAAAGAAAGAAGAAACAAGATCAACAGAGAGGTTTGACCAGTCATAATCGGTCGGCCAAGCAGGTCTAATCGGTCAGCCACCCAAGGCTGCCCTCACTAGAGCACGCTAGACCATTCACTGGTGAGTCCGACCGGTTGTGATCGGTCGGCCAGACAGGTCCGACTGGTTATGACTGATCGGCCACTTACAGAAATTCAAAAATTTCTAATTCTGCTTTGAATTTCTCTATGCAATTGCGTAAGTTATTATGCAATTTTGGAAGATTCTTTTGTGGTAGTGGGTGAAAGCTATAAAAGGACACTTAAGGGCTTGTCTAAAATCATCATAGAAAGACGGGGAAGTCTTTAGAGGTGGAGAGGATCGTCGTAGAGCATTTACAACTCCTCGGAATGGGGTTTTTCTAGTTTTCTATGCTTTTAGTAGTTTTTCTTTTGAGTTTTAGTTCAACTTCTTAATGGTTGACTAAACCTCTTAGCTAGGGCTAAGAGGTGAAGCTTGTATTTGTTTTCAATGCTTAGTTTAATTTAATTCAAGTATTTTAGGATTTAATGATGAACAATTCTAGTTCTAGATTGAAATAAAATTGATATTTTTAGTTTAATCTTCAATCTCTTGTAATTATGCTTACATGGGATGTTTTGATTTACTGAGATTGATCAATGGGGTGTTGTTGATAAGATTTTGGGTTGTTGAGATCTTAGATTTATCATGATGTAGTGAATGCTAAGTGATCTTACAAACTAAGTTTCCTAAGTGATTATTTATAACTAAACTAGAAGAAGTTCATATCTTTTGATTTGATCTGAGATAGATGCCTTATGTATTGATATTGGTTTGATTGAAGTTCAATTCATGATTCTAAATCAAGTCTAGTGACAAGATTTGAGGAAGAATCATAAATGTGATTTCACTTGTTTTGTGAAGGATGGACCTGTGTGATTGGATATGCCTAATGCCTTAGTTATTATGAGAGAACTATATCAATAGATGATCCATCCATGTTAGATATGTTATGATGATTTAATTGCTCCATATTCCGATTTGATAGGGATATGACTCCGATTTCAATTGAGTTATTAGCTTGAATGGTTGAATTGACATTGTTAATGATTATAAGTGGATCATTGGCGCTCTAGCACTTAGTTTCTTGATTTACTTAAAAAATACACTGTTTTATGTTTCTAAAATTATCCATTTTATTATAAATTCGAATTTAGTCCATCCTAGTTACATAATTTAGAATTGTTACGACAGTCCCTGAGGACAATCTCGGTCTCATGATCAAATTATTACTACATCTTAGCCTTGCACTTGAGGCGAGCGAACACCCACCGGTACTAGGAGGACCACTACTTCTCTACATCTCATTAGTTGTACATGCTATCGGGTTCGTCCTTGGCCAGCATAGTTACATAGAACGAAAAGAGCAAACAATTTATTATCTCAGTCGCTGGTTCACATATTGTGAGTCCAGATACTCCCCAATCGAAAAGATATGTCTCGACCTCTATGTGCCACTCAATGCTTATGTCAGTACATGATCGCTTACCGAATGCTCTTGCTCGCACGTATGGATCCATTGAAATACCTATTCAAGAAACCAGTGTTGACCGATAGAATACTAAAATGACAGTTGTTACTTTCTGAGTTTGACATCACCTATGTCACCCAGAAAGTGATCAAGTGGCAAGCACAGGCTGATCATCTTGCATAACAATCACTACCCGACTACCAGCCATTAAAGACCTTCCCTAATGAAGACATCCTATTCCTCGAGGGATAAGGATCGGGACAGACTAGTGGACTCTGTACTTTAATAGTGCAGCTAACGCCAAATGAAGCAGAGTAGGGGCAATCCTCTTCTCTTTAGATGACATACCCATCCCTATTTCGAGAAGGCTAATTTTGGAATGCGCGAACAATGTAACCAAGTATAAAATATGTATAAAGGGCTTAAAAGAAGCAATCATCTTGGGAGTGAAGAAGCTGAGGGTCTTCGGTGATTCGCAACCCATCATTAATTAAACAAATGGTGACTGGAGAACGAAAGATGAGAAGTTGGTTTTGTATCACATCTATCTCAAAAATCTCATCAATGAATTTCACAAAGTCACTTTTACATACATGTCGCCCACTATAAGAATCAAATTGTAGATGCTATGGTCACACTGGCATCCATGCTAGAAATTTCCAAAGGAGCAGCCCAGTGGGAACTCACAGTTGAACTTTAGGAAGACCTGGCATTTTACTTTAAATTGAAGAAGCTGAAATGCTACCTGATGAACATCCTTGGTATACTGACATCAAGAAATATCTAGAAGATTGAGTGTACCCGAAAGGCACCACGCTAACAAATTATTATAGAATTTAGTGACTGGTCTCACAATTCACAAGTAATGACGACATCTTATACAAACGGTCCTTCAGCCAGGTCCTGTTATGATGTGTGGACGAGATCAAAGCTGCAAAAATCATATCAGAAGTCCACAATGGAATCTACAATCCTCTCATAAATGGTCACATGATGGCCAAGAAGATCTTATTGCTAGGATACTACTGGTTGACTATGAAAACGGATTGTTACTAACACATCAGGACATGTTCGAATGTTAGGAGCATGCAAATCAGATCCACGCCCCTGCTTCTGAATTATATAACCTGGCGACATCCTGGCCCTTCTTAATGTAGGGTATCGACATCATCCACAAAATCAACCTCGAAACATCTAATGGCCACCAGTACATTTTGGTCACAGTCGATTACCTCATTAAATAGGTAGAGGCAGCATCCTACACCACCATGACAACCTCACATGTGGTACGGTTTTTAAAAAACAACATTATGAATCGCTCCGGAGTCCCACAAGTCATCAACACAGATAATGAGACACCCTTCGTAAACCGAAAGGTGGACAGATTTCTCGAACAATTCAAAATCAAGAGGCACTAATCAAGTCCTTATCGACTGCAGATGAATGGAGGAGTTGAAGCTACCAATAAGACGCTCATTTGTATCCTCGAAAAGATAGTAAAAACATATCATGAATGGTTAGAGAAGCTTTCATACGCACTTTGGGCTTATTGAATGTTCATACGCATTACAACGTGTGCCACTCCATATGAGCTTTTATACGGAATGAAGGCTGTTCTACGAGTTGAGGTGGAGATTCTCTCACTATGCATACTATTGGAAAGTGAAGTTGAAGAGGGAGAATTGCTATAGGATTGTTACAATCAATTACATCTGGCATATGAAAAGCGCATGTGAACTCTATGTCATTTCCAGACTTACTAAAAGAAGATCGCAAGAACGTGCAATAAGTGGGCCCGCACAATAAAGTTTAGAGTAAGAGACATGGTAATGAAGAAAATCCTACCTCCTCACTTGCCTGATCCAAAGGGAAAATTCATACCCACTTGAGAAGGCCTGCCCATCATTCAAGAAGTACTCCTTAGATGTACACTCCACCTCATTGATATGAAGGGTGAAGATCTTCTTGAGTTAATCAACATTGACTATGTCAAAATTCACCACGGGTAGTAAGATGGTTATGAGAAGCCACCTAAGGTTAAGCCCTGTCTCTCTCTAGCGACATGCCCCCTAGAAAAGAAAAAGAAAAAATTGTGTAAAAAAAAGAAAAAAGAAAAAATAATAAGTAACACAAAAGTTTCTAAAAATAATAAGGGCACACAAAAACATAAAAAATAAAAAAAAGAAACAAGGCGTCTCTGGAGGCAAGACTCACCATCCTCCTCCACCCTTGAAAAGATCCCAACCTTAGGAAGTGTGTTTTAAAGCCTCCTACTATCTTGAAAACTTTCGTCTGCCGACAATGATGGAATTCCCAACCATGAAAAAATGAAAAAATAAAAAGAAAGAGAAAAGTTTGTCTAAAGCAAAATGGACGAGGTGAAAGCCTGCGAGGGCACCTCAACTAAAAACAACGGATGCATAACGGACTTGGTGAAAACTCAAAATGAAAAAAAGGCAAAACTGCCAAGGGGCAGGCAAGAACAAATACCCGGGACGTAGTGAAAACTTGAAAGGGCGTAACGAGCAAAAATGATGGGCAAAATCGGATGTAGTGAAAACCCGAAGGGGCACTATGGGTAAAAATGGTAACAAAAATAAAAAATAAAAATAAAAAAAGAGAAGAAAAATAAGGCATTCCTTGACTCCGGCCCAAGTTCGTATCTCGAAGGCAAAGTATGAAAACTCTAAAGTTCAAGAATTTTCTACTTGGCCCAAATTTAAGAAGGAACTTCTAGTCCGTACTTCTAAGGGTTATCCAAAAACCCTAAGGAATTAGATCAAATCTCATAGAAGACGGATGTTGGAATAATCAAGTGTCCGATCCCTATAATCTAGAGCACCAAAATCCAAACCTTACTAGTTGGATGAGCTCCTTTGATAGTGCCTTTGTTAAGATGCTCGATTAATTTTAATGCGACTTTTCTTTTGCTTCCCCATCCTTGAAGTAGATCTTCTTCAGATCTTACAATCGACTACCTTAGATGCAAACCGTTAGAGGCGGTTAAAACGAGTTCACACGACTTTGGCTCCAGAGGGGTGGGGTGAAGTGCTCTGATGTGAGCTTAATTTGTTGCGATTTGGCTCAAAAGTGGTCTGGAGCTTACTCAGATCATGGCAGGCTTGTCGTAGAAATTTCAGCCTGAATGGGTCTCGTTTGAGGCATGAAAAGAAGTCGAGAAAGTTTTTAATGGTAGACATTTATTTGCCCTATTTTCCTTTTCATGTGGCCTACCTGAGTTTTGTGTTTACCTCATTTTTTGTGGAATGTCTTAAATTGAGCTCACAAATTGGATGGATGGAGTAGATTTGTCACAAATAACATGTAGTGCCACACCTACAATTGCAAGCTATCCGCACATAAGGAGCAAATTAGCTGTTACTTGGGTAACACCCACTATGAGTCCCACCTTCCACCCATCCATTTTCTCAGCTAGTTTGATGGCATTATTAAAATAATTAAGCATATCCAAATATCTTATGGGCCACACCTCTTTGAAAAGTGATGAATAAAAATTAAAAGTTTTCATAGCCTTAGAAGTTTTGGATCAAGCTGATATTTGTATTTTCCCTTCATGCAATTCTGTTTCACCTTATCAGTGGCTTGGATGGTAGATAAATGCTACAAACTTTCTTATAGTGGGCCCTGGGAATTTCTAATGGTGAGCACTTAATAACCACTATGGTTTGGATTACTTGAGACCTTAGGAGGATGACTTGTCTGCGATGAAATTAGGGGGCGTTTGGCATCTCTACAAATAAGAGCTTATTAGCTTATTTCTAAAAAAAAAAAAAAAAACTTTTATACCATTTGGCAAAAGTCTAATCAAGTGCTTATTTGTTCAGAAAGTAGCAAATAAATTCTGATTTAATAAATTGGGAAGAGGTTACTTTTTGAAACGGAGCTTATTTGGCTTAAGTGGGTAGACACTTTGGACTTATTTTTGGACAAGTTTACCCTTAAACTTTTCAAGTAATTCCCATCTTACCCTCTTCTCTTCTTTACAATTTTCAAGAAAGGCCCACATGATGAATGACCATAGTAAAGGTGAGCCCCACATGATGAATGACCCATATTAAAGGTGGGCCTACATAATGCATGATCACATCAAAGGTGAGCCCCACGTGATGGATGGCCTACTTCAAAGTGTGGCCCCACATGATGAACGATCCACATCAAAGAGGCCCTTCCTGATGATGGTCTATACCAAAGGTGGGACCCACACAATGGATGGTGGACATTGAATGTGGGACCACATGATGGAAGATTGACATTAAAGATGGGCCCACATGATGAATGACCCATATTGAAGGTTGGGCCCCACATGATGGGCGCTCCACAGCAAAGGTCAAACCTACATGATGGATGGTGGACATCAAAGGTGGGTCCTACATGATGGAATATCCACATCAAGTGGGCCCCACATGATAGATGGTCCACAACAAAGGTGAGATCCATATGATGGACGTTCCACATCAAAGGTAAGACCCACATGATGGATGGTGGATATTGAATGTGAGACCACATGATGGAAGGTTGACATTAAAGGTGGGCTTACATGATAAATGACCCATATTAAAGGTTGGGCCCCACATGATGGAAGGTCCATAGCCAAGGTGGGACCTACATGACTATCTACATCAAGTGGGCCCCACATGATAGATGGTTCACAACAAAGGTGGGACCCACATGATGGATGGTGGACATCAAAGATGGGCCCCTCATGATGAATGACTCATATTAAAGTGGGGCCCCACATCAAGGTGGGTCCACGTAATGAAAGGTTCACATCAAAGGTGGGCCCCACATGATAGATGGCCCGCATCAATGTGTGGCCCAGCATGACAATACATCCACATCAAGTGGGTCCTAATTGATGGACATTCCATGTCAAAGGTGGGACCCACATGATGGATGATGGTCATTGAAAGTGGGCCCACATGATGGTCAGCTAATATCAAAGATGGGCCCACATGATGAATGGTCCACATCAAGGTGGGGCCCACACAATGAATGGTCCACATCAAGGTGGGACCACATAATGGACGGAGTGGGCTTAAAATGATAGATGACCCACATAAAAGTGTGTCCCCTCATAATGGACAGTTCACATTAAGTGGGCCCCACCTAATGGACGGTCCACATCCAAGGTCTCTCATAATGGATGAACAATATCCAAAGTGGGCCATATGATGGATGATCTGTATAGAAGGTGCACCCCACATGATGAATGGTGGATATTTAAAGTGGGCCCCACATGATCGACAATCCACTTCAAAGGTAGGGCTCACACTATGGATACATCAAATGTGGAGTCCACGTGATGGGTGATGGGTAGTGGACATTGAGGGGCCCCACATAAAGAACAATTAGCAATGATGTTGGGCCCCACATGATGGACGGTCCACCAAAACAACCATTCTAATTGCTCTTATATTAAAGTTGTTGTAATCTTTAAAAATGACTTCAACTGCCCTTAAAAAAAAAGCTCTTATTTGAAAGCTTTACCAAATGTGCTTTCTTTAAATAAGAGTTTTTTTTTTTAATTTTTTTATATGAGATTTTACCAAATAAACTTATTTAAATAAGAGCTATAACAAAAAGGCCTTATTAAAATAGCTCTTATTCAAAAAGCTCTTATTGAATTAGAGTAAAGATGCCAAACGTACCCTTAGATTGCTACATTCTAAGTAAACTTTATGGGCCTCATTGTGATGTATGTTTCATATCCACTCTGTCAATCTATTTTTCCAGATCATTTTAGGGCATGATCCCAAAATTCAACAATATCCAAAGCTCAAGTGCACTACATTATAGGAAATGGTGTGAATTGAATGTATACGGTTGAAAACCTCTTGGGGTCCACCGAAATTTTGTATGAAGCTGATATTTGTGTTTTCCTTTCATCCATATCTTTATAACCCTATGAACAGGTTTGATGACAAATAAAATAAGTGTAGGCCTTAAGAAGGTTTCAATGGTGAATGTCATTATCCCCACTGTTTCCTGTAGTGTGGTCTACGTAAGTTTTGTTTATGCTTAAATTTTGGTTTCAACCCCTAAAGTAAACTAAAAGATGGATGGATGGCATGGAGAAGCTAAATATACATTCACAATGGCCCCAACAGAGTTTAGTGAGTACGTTCACTGTGAGTTAGTCAGTACGCAATCTGCTTCCAGCTACATCTTTAGACCTAGCGATGTGGGTGAAACCCTGACCGGAGGGCCCACCTTGATGTGTTAATCATATATCTAAGCTGTCATATATTTTTACAGGCTATTTTAATATATAGTACCAAAAATGAAGCAGATTTAGATACAAATTTCATGTGGACCACACCATCAGAACAGTGGTCTAAACGCTTACCTACCGTTAAATACTTCCTAGCGTTTACCATAATGTTTATTGAGCATCTAACCTGTTGATATCGTTACACTGGCTTGAATGAAAGGAAAAAATAAATAAATAAATATTAGCTTCATCTAAAACTTGTTTTGCCCATAAAAGATTTTTATTGGTCAACTACTATTGTTAGTTGTGGTGTGGTCCACAAGGTCCCGTGACCCCTTTTTTTTGGCCAAATCGTGCGGGCCATTTAGAAATCTCACCCACATGATGACGAGAGTCGACGGTGGGTCCCGCAACCCTGAATATCCTGAAAAATGAAAATCATACGGGCACATCCCCTGCACGCCTAACCATTGAGAATTGGAGATGCCTTGATGCAGGTTGGCCCACCAAGGGCTATTGTTATTTTTGGGGTCCAAATTGGGCGAGCCACCTAGGTGTAGCACGTACACGACGGCGGGAACCATCAATGGGTTCCACATCCCTTGGTCGGGCTGGAAAATCAATATCACAGTGGGTCCAAGGAGGTTTCAATGGTAAGCGTCATTTCCACTATTTCCATTGGTGCGGCCCATCTGAGAATCATATCTGCTCGTAAAGTGGATTGTTGGCATGGATGAACGCATACATCACGGTGGGTCCCAAAGATGGTGCGACCCTTACAATGAGGCCCATCTTGGTGCTTTCCCCGTCCTGATGCTTGCTTTTAAATGCTCCTCATGCAGTGCTTTCAAATGTCAATTGGCACGTATATTTTCTTACATGCTCACCATGCTTGGTAGGCTTCACCATGAAGTATGTGTTTTATCCATGCCGTCCATCCATTTTACATCATTATCTTATGGCATGATAAAAAAAGGCCGATACAGTGGGCTAAAGGAGGTTTCAATGGTAGGCGTCATTCCCACTATTTCCTTTAATGCGGTCCATCTCAGAATAAGATTTGCCTTATTTTTAGGTCAACGGCCTAAAATGATCTAGTAAAGCAGATGGTCGGCGTAGGTGAACACATACATTACAGGTATTATGGGCCACACGATTTGATACAGTTTTAAGGGTTAACAATGTCTTACAATCTCTCTGTTATTATGGTCCACCACAATCACTAAATTGACCAAAATTTTAGCCCTGGTTCTAAAGTAGGGTGTCACGCCCTAAATTTTGTTTCTGAGCCCATTCATCGAAATCCAAACTTGGATTCAACAACCTTCGTAGTACCCTGGTTTCGACACCCAACTCCCACACGCCAAGTCTTGAAAATTGGATTCCATAAGGAGGATTTTCAGGGTGATTTGTTTTTATAAAAGAGCATAACCATAAGTGTACCAAAAACAAAAAATCATCCCATATATCCACTATAAAAAGATTCGAGTACAGTGGTGGAAAGGAAAATGCAATGCACAGCAAAAAACTTTAAAAGATAAGACGCGTGTTCCTACCTTACTACCGTTATGGTCTAGCATAACTTACATGTAAACAACATGCATAAGCTTACTACGAAGCTTAGAGAGTGCATGTGTGCATGCACAATGCATATGACAAGTATACATACATCAAAGTAAATGAAAAATGATAGAGGGATAATCTGTCAAGTCCACGGATGCCTTTAACGACTAACGCTATGTAATGTGAAGGCCAATCAAGCCAAATATCATATACAACTATGCAACACAAACATGTCAATTCTGGTGTCTAATCCATATCACGGTATGGTTCCCATTTAGAATATCACCGAGGTCTAATAGCAAGCAATGATCCATAGTGCGCAACCATGAAAGGGTAGGAGACATCATTACTTGCCTCGTCAGTAGTATACCAATATCCACCTGGCTCGTCAATAGAGGATCCATTTCCAAGCTGGTCAGACATGACCTCAATTGCCCACTACTCTCTGGGTAGGTGAGGTCGAACCTCTTTCAACATAGTGAGAGGCGTGGCCTACTAGTACTATAGGGTTTATGGCCTTTCACCGATGGACATTTATAACACCCAATATACTATAATAGAATTTTCTTTGTCCATAACTCATCTGTCAACCATATTTAAGTTGTGGGAATACATCCATGGTGTCGCTAGGGAGTAGATGCAATGTGCCATACATAATGCGTCATGCATAAATCACACTATCCAAGTCATGCATCAAGTCATATGATCATCATGCGAGTGACCCTATCTCATACGGGTCTCCAATGAGTCGTGAGGCATATATGGCAGGTTTGCCTTACATCAGGCAATCTAATCCATGATATGATGCCAACCATGGCCCCGTGGCTTAGTGTACACTATAATACATCCACATCCATTGTCAAGCATACATATGATGTGTATGTGCATATTAATGGGCATGGTATTCATTACACTATGCATATTATCAGTGTCAACATATGAAGCTAAGTACACTAGCATATTATCTGATAATCATTTGATAATCAATCTTAAATGGCCCAATATAAAGAGAGTGGGACCCGAATGGTGGGCCTTACTAGAAGTTTAAATGTTCATGTAGAATGGCCCACTTAAGACTTGAATTGGTCCCAATTTTCAATCGAATCAAACGAAGATTAGGTGATCACATTAGACTACAAACCACTTTACCCAAACTTAACCTAAATAATGTGAAATCGGTTCCGGCCTTGCAAAAGAGATCCATCTGGGCCAAAATTTTACTGACAAGCCTGTAATGGTCTGATAAAGATCGACACCAATTTTCAGCTGAATCATAAGAAGATTAAGACATGTCAGGCCGCATCATACCATTTCACCCAAACTTAGCTTAAATAATGTGAACTCGGCTTTGATGTCGTAAAAGGGACCCATCTAGTATATATGTTTTTTTTACCGACAAGCTTGTAATGGTCTAATAAAGATCGACACTAATTTCCAGCTGAATCAAACGAAGACTACAACATGCCAGATCACTTCACACTGCCTCACCCAAACCTAACCCGAATAATGTGAAGTTAAATTCGGCCTTGTAAAAGAGACCCATCAAGGTTGAAATTTTACTGGCAACCCTATACTAGTTTGATGAAGCTCGACACCAATTTTTAGCTAAATCGAACAAAGATTAGGTCACATTAGACCATTTCACACTACATTACCAAAACCTAACTCGAATAATGTGAACTTCATTTCGGCCTCGCAAAAGGGATCTACACTTGTAATGGTCCGATAAAGGTCAACACTAATTTTCATTGAAATTAGACAAAGATTAGGATATGTCAGACCACTTCACACCACGCCATCCAAACTTAGCCCGAATAATTAGAACTCGATTTTGGTGTCGTAAAAGGGACTCATCTGGTCCAAAATTTTACCGACAAGCCTGCAATGATCTGATAAAGCTTGACACCAATTTTTAGCAAATCAAGATTAGGTTACGTCAGACTACTTCAAACCACTTCAATCAAACTAGCCCGAATAATGTGAACTCGATTCCAATGTTGCAAAAGAGACCCATATAGTCCGTAAATTTTTCAGTAACCTTGTATTGGTCTAATGAATCTCGAAACCAATTTCCAGCTGAATTAGACAAAGATTATGTCACATTAGACCACTTCACACTAGTACACCTTAATTGTCAATTACGTAAGTCTGTGAGTTTAGGTGTTGGTTGAGCCCAAAGAAGATAAAGACCGAAGACTTAAGTGAACTTGCTACATCAAGGAAGAAAAAACAGGCAAATAAGATGCCTTAGTGAGCTAAAACCCTTGAACCTAAATCAAAACCTTTACCTCTAGATGACTTGACCCAAAGGTAAACTTTTAGTCATCTTAAAATGGCCTTAAGTGTACCAAAGGATTACCCAAAGGAAGGCCTTAGAGGTTTGTAAGCTGCTGTAAAAATACAAGTCTAACAAAATAGACTTACAGTGTTGTAGGTCGACTATCAATCGACCGACAACTGGCATCGGCTGATCGACAGGTTGGTCAACTGATCGATACAGGCCCAAAAGTGGACAACAATATTTCTATGTTCCTGGCTTATTTCAATATGTCGAGTTTCAAATTCGGCCGGCCTATGGCCCTGAGTCGGCCGACCGATAGGCCTTGTTGGTCGACCGACAGTTAGCCATTACCAACTGTTTTATATCCGTTGAAGCTTGCTTTATAAAAAGGTCTGGGCTTGGTCTGAGGGTTTAAAAGACAGATTTTAATGCATCGAAGCCACCCACATTGCCCACATCATTAGGCTCTAATCTTAACCATTCAAAGTCATCTTCTTTATGTTTGATCACAAGTTGGAGTATTTAAAAGCTCAATTAAAGATGGACTTGCTCTCTCTTGGTATTTAGATATTTTAGGCACCTTGACCATAGGTAAATCCCTTGTCTAAACCTCTCTAGAGATCCATATAGATGAATCCTTTTAGGCTTGTAACATACAACCCATTGTAGAAGATTCAACCTATCTCCTCTCACCTTGGGCATCTAAAAAATCACCATATGTAAGGTGATTGATCGTTGGAGTTGGGGCATTAACAACATATCGACAACATAATCAAGGGAGCAAAGGGGAGCTGATTGAAGCACGAGAGAGTGGAGATTAAGAAACCCAAGCGGCATTACGAAATGGGCTCAATCCAATAAGTAAGTGTCAATTGTAAGAGTCTGGTTGTACTCTCCTTATAAAGGATTGAGTGTGAGAGTTTAGAATCAAACTCGACTAAGTCTCCAAGAAGAGTCTCCAGCGGAAGTGTACGTTAGGTTCTAGGATTATGACCGAAGGGTTGGAAGGAACCTTGTCAAGCTCTTGGGCAAGATGGAACTTGTAAACATCCTGGTTGAGAGATAAACCAGTAAAATCTCCGTCATAGGTTAAGAGAAACCTTGTTAAACTCTCCGGTAAGGTGGAACCAATTTAAAACACCTAGGTTGGGAGGAACCTGATTTAAACTCCCATAGTGAATTTCGGTGTTCTAAAGGGATGAATATAGGAACTGGGAGTGGAGTAGACAAGTAGTCGAACTAATACTCATGCTCATGTTTGAGATTGATTTGAGCACATTTCTACTTATGTATTATACATTTAAATGCTTAATTGGAATGTATGTTGTGTTCTAGATAGACATATTCATACAAAAGATGTATGTTCACTAGGCTTGTAGACATATGCTTAGCATGATGAATCTCATATTATCCACTTAGTTCTTTAGATTAATTGCTTAGGTAGTTATATCTTTTGTAGTCTAGATAGTTGCACATTGATTAAAAGCTCAATATGTTGCATCATTATAATCTATGTGCTTAGGTTAGTTTACTTAAATACTTAATCTTGTCTAGCCTTTATAATTGGACCCAATTAAGCTTGGAAGCTAAGTGTTCTTGTTTAATTAGTTTATTATTGCTAATTAGTTTAATTAGATAAGAGATTTTCAAAAAGATTTTAAAACGGTCCTAATCACCCCCTCTAGGACTTATACATAGTTCTATAAGCTCTACCAATAGCTTCCGCACGTAGTGTAGGGTATTCCCCTGACACAATTTTAGATATTTCTTCAGTAAGCATATCATGGTCCGATGTAAATGGACACTAAATTCAAGCTGAATCGGACAAAGGTTTAGTCACATCAAACCACATAACCTCACTTCGTCCTAGTAAGCCCCAATTAATGTGAACTTGGGTTTAGTCCCTCAAACCGGCCCCATCTGCACCGATATTTCTTTGTTAAGCATGTCATGGTTCGATGAAGCTGGACACCAAATTTGAGCCGAATTGGAGGAAAATAAGATCACATCAGACCACTTCACCCTACTCACCCCACCTGAGCCACATATCATTTAGCTTGGGTGTAGTAGACATTCAATGCATACTTTTTCAATGGGTGTGGTCCACTTGACGTTTCGATTTGTTTCATTTTTTAATCAATCCATAATATTTTCTGCTAAAATGGATAGTGGAGTGGATGAAATACATAGATCATGGTCTGCCCCTCAGAGTTATGATTGTACACATATGGTATTAAGTTATTGTGTACACAATCCTTACACCTGATGTCCAACGGATTAGATGAGGCATGGACGTTTCAAAACCAGTGTGGCCCTTACCATGGTGACCAGCGTGATGTATATATTCTATATCTATGCCATCGTTCCATTTTTGAAGTGAAGGGGACTAATGTAGAGCAAGTGCTGACTATTTCATGACTCGGATGGACAAGAGGAAGATCGATTGGGGTCGGAAGTGATCTGAACCATTAGGATCGTAAATCGACCGTATCTCGCAATCCAGAATGAGTTTACGGACGTATAATATATGATTTTGGGGTAGCTCAAGCTAGTAAAGCCAACCGCCCATGCCGAATTTGTGAGATTCGACCCGATTGCCGGTCATTATCCTACTTTTATTTCAATTTTACTATTTATAGTAAGTTTTGTTTTGATCCGTAGGGTTTTAGAAGTTGTGCCCAACATGAAAAGGGCTTGGAATAGTGTGCAGAATCATGGGGTTAGATTGGTTTTAAAACTTTCTATTTTTGGCCGAAAGCCATGAGTTCTAGTAGGAATGAGAGACATTTTTAAATAGTAAGTCTACTATAACATACTATTTATAGTAAGTCAGGTTTTTTTATTAATTATTTCATAAGTCGGGTTTTACTATTTATAGTAAGTTGGATTTTCTATCAATTATTTATAGTAAGTCGAGTTTTCTAAGTGTTTTAGTTGTAGTTCAACTCTAATATTTTGTTCTAGAGTTGGGTTTTTTATTTAAAGCATTGTACAAATGATTTTATTTATTTAATCAATTATTTCATAATTTTTTTGGAGTTATTTCTCTTTTATCTTATTTTATTCTTCTCGTGGATTCGAGAACTACCCGATAAGGAAGACGGTGATCGACCTCTCACATACCTCCTGTGTCAGGTGTGGCCCACTTGAGCTTTGAATCTGCCTTATTTTTCGGCTTATGAACTTCAGCCGGCACAACAGATGGACATTGTGGATATATAAGCCACATACATCACAGTGAGCCCCACATTTAGCTCACAAAATCCTCGTTTTTATCATTGAAAAAGTAATTACCATTGTCAGCATTGAAAAATATGTGGTAATTAGATGGGTAAATAATTGTTACCCATTTACATGGTAATTACAGTCAGCCCGGAAATCAAACCGGCCTTAAGATAGTCAGTGGTCGAAATTTAACTTCCGACTGTCCACTAATCTAAGTCTAAAATCTTCCAATAAACACAGGCTCTGTTACATACCCCACTGCCTTGGATCCTCAATTCCGATGGCTCAGATTGAGGTGCAAATGTGGTACATGTGCAGGGCTTCATTTATGGATATTTATCAAGATACTTTAACAACACTTCAATGCAAACATATCCGGTGATCACAACCGCTGACAAGTCCTGGACTTTTTACTTTTTACTGGGGCGACACCCTGGCCAGTATTAGTCAACATCAGCACTGATATCTCTTGCAGAATTCACCTAGAGAGTACGTGCATGGTGAAAAATCCACAACACGAGCTTGTATTTTATTGCATGCACAGCTACTTGGATCACAGTGTTATCATCCAACTAGCGCTTAATTGGCTATATGTTAGTACGTGTAATAGCCAACCCATTCAAAGGGTTGGCCCCACTATTCGTATCTTCTAGTGCAAAAATCAGACTAATACCCTCATCATGTGGGCCACAACTGTACATTAAACAAGATGAGCGGTTGTCTGTTGTTTTCTATGGTTTGGACCGCCGATGAGTGCATTGACCTGATTTTTGCACCCAGTAGTCTATGGAAGGGCGGAAGATAATTTAACGGCTTCGATGATGTAAACTTTATATACGTTGATATTTAGGCGTCAGCTGGATTATAACACTATTATCCACCTCGTTGTATGCGAGATATCTTCCTCCCGCCCACGTGCGGATCGTCTGTGCCTTCAACACAGGCAATTCATGTGCTGACGTAAGCTGACGTCAACAGAGAATATTTAAAATTTAAAAAGACAAATACATATGCGTGCACTTAATTTCTCTATCAATGCACAGGTAAGAAATCTTTTGAGGCGTGGATATTCTGTGGCTCCACTATGATATGTGTTAGATCCCCACCGTCCATCCATTTTTCTAGATTAGTCTACGGCATGAGCCCAAAAATGAGCTAGATCCAGTGCTCAAATGGACCATCACAGAAAGCAGTGGAGATTGAATGCCTACTGTTGATACCTTCCCAGGGCCCACCATGACGTTTATTTTCCATCCAACCTGTTCATCTGGTCACACTCACCTGGATGAAGGGAACGCACGAATATCGAGTTGATCCCAGCCTTATGTTGCCCCAAGATGTTTTCAACTGTAGGCGTACCGTTTCTTGTGTCTAGTTCCACTTGACCTGAAGACCTATTTCGGTTTGGGGCTAATGCAATAAAATGATCTTGAAAAATGAATGGACTGTGCGGATCTAACACATACATCATTGTGGCTCCACATAATCTGGTTCTTTTTCTTTTTCAAAAGTATCTGCTGTCGATCTTACGTTTTATTATTATTATTTTATTTTATCTTTTTGTGAGAGGAAAGTAGGGGGTTGGTGGGACCGGATTAGGTGGGACCCCGGATCTCCAAGGTGGTGGGACCCCTGACTGTGGGTCCCACTGTGATGCATGTAACTACATCCTCGCCGTCCACCATTAAAAACTGCTTGTGGGCTACAAAAGATTTGGATAAAAATAATATTTGGATGGTACCTTCCTTTATGTATTTGTGACCTTATCAACAGGTTGGATGGAAAATAAACATTCCGATGGAATCCATGATGTTTTCAATGGTAGGGATTCAATCAAGATTGTTTCCCGTGATGTGGTCTACCTAAAATTTGGGTCAGCTTTATTTTTTCGACCACACCACTAGAAACAGATGTGATTGAATCCCTACCATTAAAAAATCATGGATTCCATCCAAAATTTTAGTTTCCATCCAACCTGTTGATAAGGTAAAAAACACCTAGATGAAGAGACTATCAAATATTATTTTGATTCAAATTTTTTGTGGCCCACAAGTAGTTTTTAATGGTCAATTACCTCTGTTTCTTGTACTATTGTCCATCGGATTTGGAATAGCTTCATTTTTTGGATCATGCCCTAAAATGAGCTTTCAATACGGATGGATGGCATGGATGTAGTCACATACATCACTGTGAGCCCCATAGTTAAGGGTCTAACCCACCTCAGTGGATACAAGTCTCACCTAGCGTTGAATATGAGCCAAGCTAGCTCGATTAGCTTGCTCGACTTGGGTCGAACCAGCTCGATTCTGCTCAGCTCGAAGGTTGGGTTCGAACCAAGCTGAGCCATTTTCCAAGCTTGAAAGGATTTTCAAGCTGAGCTCGAGCGAACCCAAGCTCAATTCAACTCCGCTCGATCGCAGCTCGACTCGGTTGAAACTCAACTCGACCAGCTAGCAAAATATGTTGTTTAGTCTCACATCGGACGACAGCAAAGAAATGAGAGGTGAAACTCTCTATAAAAGTAAGGGGGGGGGGGGGGGGGGGGGGGGGGGGGGTCAATGCTCTTTGGGCTTAAATTTTAAACAGTTTTAGTTTGGGCTTTTGGGTCGGGCCTATTTGAATTTTTGTTTTTGCGAGGCTTGAACTCAACTAGAACTGGGCTCGAACTCAGCTCGAAAGCTTGGTCAAGCCAACTTGATCATGTTAATCCTTTTGGAAGGCCGAGCCGAGCCAAACACAAGCCAGGGTGGTCATTGACCGAGCCTAGCTTGAACAGGGCAAAGCTCGGCTTGACTCTGCTCGTGTACAACTCTAGTCTTAGCTAATCGGCTCCCAAGGTTGGGACTTGGGTACTACCCCACTAGAGACAGACGGTTCTGGCATGGGCTTTTTAGGGCCCACCGTTATGTATATGGTTTATCTGCATTGTTCAATCATTTTGAAAGATCATTTTAGTACTTGAGCAAAAAAATGAGGCAAAACGAAGGCTTGAATGGACCATGCTGCAGAAGTAGTGATGACCATGATGGCCACTATTGAAACCTTCTTAAGGTCCAACGTCCATGCTTATTTGCCATCCAAAATGTTCACAAGGTTTGGCTGAAGGGAAAATATAAATATTGGCCTGATCCAAAACTACCGTGGCCCCATGAGGTTTTAAACAATAGGCATTCCATCCCCACTATTTGCTATGGTGTGGTCCATTTGAGCCTTATATAGGGGGCGGATTGCCTGTGACCCCAGGCACAATAGATCTCTGTAGTCGAGGCTATGTAGGGTTCATAGGGATGTTCATGATAAATCCACTACGTCCATCTTATTTTAAAGACAAAATTAGAACAATAATATAAAAATCAGAAATATTCAAAAATCAAATGGGCCACACCAACGAAACAGTGAAAACACCAACGTCCACCATTGAAACCTTCCTGGAGCTGACCATGATGTTTATATGCCATCCAAACCGTTCACAGAATTATTAACACTCAGATATACTTTAAGAAAAAAATATCATCCTCATTACAAACATTGTCACTGCTAAGTGTCCAAGATCCACTGTTTCGTGTGGTGTGGCCCACCTTAGTTTTGGATCTACAATATTTTTAGAATCCTGTCCTAACTTGATCTTCCAAGACAGACAGACAGAGTGACTTTGTCACGGACATCCCTTTGAACCCTACACAGCCCCGGCTACAGAGATATCTCTGTGCCCAGGGTCACAGGCAATCCGCTTTCCCTTATAAACGCCTCATTTTCTGACTCCCACTATTTGCTATGGTGTGGTCCATTTCAGCCTTATATATGCCTCATTTTCTGGCTCATGCGCTAAAATAATCTTTAGCATAGATAAAACACATACGCCAAGGTGGGCCCCACAGAGCCCCTATCAGGCGTCCGCCTCTTGCTGGGTTCTGGTGTGGGTAGTACCCAACCCGCGTCCCTGCGGAGGCCTTGGCAAGAATTCGTGCCCACTGCAATTTTTTAGGCCAGTTTTTTTTTTTTTTTTTTTTCGGTTATCTCAGTAGGAATGAACGGTCACAGTGGACTACATGGAGCTTTCTACCGTAGGCATTTCCCTCCCCCACTTTGGCCCATTGGAAAAGCTGATCAACAGAGTGGATTTCTTATAAACATCTCAGTAGACCGCACCTACTCTTCGCAGCAGATGAATAGGTTGGATGGCAAATAAAGGTGGGCCCTGGGAAGATTTCAACTGTAGGCGTTTAATCTCCACTGCTTTTTGTGGTGTGGTCGAATTGAGCTATGGATCTGCCTCATTCTCCGGTTCATGCCATATACAAATCTGGCAAAATGGATAGACGGTGTAAATCTAACACACACATCATGGAGCGGCCAACAGAGTATGCACGCCTCAAAAGATGTGCTTGCTGCATGTATGGAGAGAAATTCAGTGCACACGAGTGAGGAAATCTTAACTATTTCTCCTTTTTTTTTTTTTTTTTTTCAAAATTTCGAAATCTTAAATATTTTCAGCTGACGTCAGCACTTATGACGTGTGCTAATGATAACGTATGGCACAGGAATTGCCTGTGCCTTCAACACTGAAGATCTGCACTCTTCTCTCCCTACCATCAGGTACATACGTGTGCATAAAAAATGATCTCACTTACACACACATCCTGTATCCATACTTAAGACAACCACTTCCTTAATCCACACTTACACACACATCTACATAGAAATGATCACATGGCATTGTGGTATCTATAGTTGTGGGGCCCACATGGCATGTGGATGATATCCATCTTGTTGTCCATTCAATGCAGAAATCAGGCTAATCCAACCATCAGGATGGCCATATGTGCCCTTTGGACATGATCTACGGCCATCCATTTTCGTACGTGCCGAACAATGAGTGGAGTGGCTGATTTTTGGGTCAGTTTTTCTTCATGACGGCCCAACCTTTTATACAAGTGGATGGCAACTCATAGTCAAACTCACTTGCATAGGAAACCTCACGAGAGAGAGAGAGAGAGAGAGAGAGAGAGAGAGATTCCTCCGTAGGTGTTACCCAGGTAACAGCTTAGTGGGTGTTACCCTTGCTGTAGGGCCCACCTTGATTTTATGTTGTATATCCACGCCGTCCATTCGTTTTTCCAGCCTATTTTAGTATGTTCCCAAAACATATTAAGCACATACAAATATCAGGTGGACCACACTAAAAGAAACAGTGATGATTGAACTCTCACCATCAAAAACTTCCCAAGGCCCACTGTAAGAAGATCCATATGTTTGTTTATCATCCAACCCGTTAATAAGGTCGACAAGAACTGGAAGAAGGTAAAATACAAAGATTAGCTTGATACAAAACTTTTGTGCCCTTCAAAAAGCTTTTAATTGTCATTCACCACTTTTTCCAGTGGTATGGTCCACCCGAGATTTGGATCCACTTAAATTTTGAAATAACGTCCTTAAATAAGCTGAAAAAACAGACGGACGGTGTGGATATGAAAAGAAATTCATCAAGGTGGGCCCCAAACGGTAAGGGTAACACCACAAAGCTGTTACCCGGGTAACAGCTAATCCGCTCCCATGAATATTTTATGAGGTGGGCCCTATTCTAGATCTTGGCTTGAGGTAGGTATCTTGATTTATGAACCTCATATGATGTGGCCACAGTGCATTTGACGATTAGGAAAGAGAGCGACAGCCATAACTCGTACATGTGGGGGTTAAAAGGAGTTTTGACTCTCCCCACTTTAGCGAACCAGTCCATGTGTCATTGCAGGGTCACATACGATCCAAGGTCCATGTGTTTACACGGTCCAGGGCTACTTCGGTCTCAGCAAAGGTGTTAACCATGGATAGATTGCAACGCCACGTCCTAATCTTATCTATCCGGGGGCATGTTGTGCTAGATCAATTATTCTGGAGCTGGTTGTCAATTACATCAGTGCTGGTTGTCTTCCATCAAATAATTAAATAATTGAAAATGTACCACATTTCTACTTGAAGATGTATGATGGCACATTTGATGTCTTTGACGCAAAACATTTTCTCATGTATTAACTTGACGAATGCAATACGTGGGTTCTTATCCTTACCATGTTGATAGACTCCCAGTATTTTCAACAAGAGGTTTAGGGTTTGATAGCAGTAGGTGCATTGCCCATCCAAAAATGTGTACAATCATGCATTTTGCCATATCAACAAAGTTACAAGTGGTGTTCACAATAAGGATGCTTGAAGGTTGAATGTGGCGCATGGAGAATGGCAGTTGTGCCACATATGACTTGTATTCCATTAAATAGTTTTCTGTGTGTCATGGTAGGAATAAGTTAATTTAATTTTATTTATTTATTTATTTATTTTAAGAAGAACAAGAGCTCTGACAACTTCTTTTTTTCCCTTTGACTTCGTGAAAAAAAAAAAGAAGTAAACAAACCATAGAAAAGGAAGCTTGTTTTGGACTAACGAATCAAGTTCTAAACTTTTGTTAATTATTATTAAGAAACCCTTTAGACAAAGGCTTTGATATTCTAATAGACTATAATGGTTTTTTTTTTTTTTTTTTTTTTTTGTTAGTCATGCACCACACCCACCTATTAGCTGGGTAACACTCACACAAGTCAGTCACACGATGCACCCACCGACTGGTGGAGTTAGTGTGTCTCCTTGGTGTTGAAATGCCTAAGTGTCTTCTAGCTAGGCTAGCAGGCGAGACACAAAGTAATGGACTATAATGGTTGATATATAAGCACCAAGAAATTGTATGTAGCAGGCAAGTTCCTCAGATTAAACTGTTGATATCATTGGCCACAATGTAGATATATCATGAACATTTTTTTTTAATGGATTTGAATTTTAGATGGCCGATTAGTGGGCGTTTAATGGACAATTGAAATGAAAAATAGAACAAGATCCTTCCACTATTGCATTTTGGAATAATAACCTATCTACATTAGGTCCGGCAATTGGGCCAATTTAGCAAGTGTGAATATATTCCATATGATTTCTGAATACCTACTTTGAGCCATCATAAACTGGCAAAATATCAAATAACTCCCCTTATTATTTTTATTATTATTTTTATGGAGAATGACTGCATGCTTGTCCCAAAAATTGCCATTAATTGTACCGTATGAGCCCATATTGTACCAAAAGAAGAAAAATTCAATGGATTGGTGAAGCCTAAGGAGTGGTTGGGGTAACATTGAATTAATGCCAACCTACTGGAAGGTAGACATTTAACTTATCTCAACTCTATATATAACGTGAGGTGCAAAGGACATTTACGGCTATGCTATTTTAAGAGAGTTGTGTCCTTTGAGATTCTACGTAAGATTACATAAGTTTTTCGATAGGATCAGTGGTATTTATGAAAATTTAAAAATCTGTGTGCTTATAAATGGATAGCTTAAATTTTAGTTGTGTCAATGAATGGCTTGGATTTTACTTGCTCTTCCCCACTCCTTTTTCATGAACGAGTAACCTGTTCCCACCTCTCACATGTAGGCCGCACAACAAGCACAACCAACAAAGGCTAAGTGAGGCCCACATGATGATTGTGTAACAACCGTTCATATATCTATTTCACCACCTCATATTTCCATGTTAGCTTAAACAAGAGGCAAGATGAAAGTCATTGGGCTTTAAAGATGGAAAGATTAGGGAGTTCCCCCACACACACTCACTCACTCACTCTCTCTCTCTCTCTCTCTCTCTAGTCACATCATTTCCCTCTCTCCTTATTTTCTCTCCACATTGAAAAATTCTCTCTCCTCATTTCTCTCTCCCTTCCTCCCTACCCGGCACTACTAGTGCCAATTTTACCAATGCTTTTTAATGTCTTAACCTATAAGGGAATAAGTATTATTCAATATTCGAAATCCTTCGGTTTTCAAAACCATATGACTATTCAAGCGCAAATGAACGGTTTCCATGCATTTATACTTCATAGATGTAATATACCAAAGATCATCATGAAAGTTCTTATATGGTGGTATTGGAGTCATAATATTCTTTCAATCCTGGGTTTCTCTTCTTCCTTCCTCGTCCTTAGCGGTCCGGATCATTGGATGCCTCTCATTTTCGGTAGACTCCACGAGGCCATATGCAGTCTTTCTATACACCTCTAACTAGAGAAAGTTTCCTCTCTCTCTCTCTCTCCCCATCTAGCCATATGTGGACCCCACTCACCCGAAAGATTCTCTCCCTCAAAACATCCTCATCATCTGATGTGTGAGGCTTCCCACATCTCTCCCATTCGGCCATCACTGTTGTCTCATATCACCCATCTCCACCAAGTAGCCTTCCTCACATGCTACTCATTATTGCCTTGCTCATCAAGGACGTGGGACTGTCCCCTCATCAAGCGGCAACGGGCGCCTGGTTTGGGTGAAACCCTGGCCTCGCCCAAACCTAAGATGAGCCTAGCCCAAGCCCATGCCAAACACTTATTGGACCGGAGCTTGACCTGACCCAGATTAGCCCACCCGAGTGAAAAAAATGATAAAATCCCTATTTCCTACTTGAATTTATCTAATGTTGGGGCCTAAAAAGTGATATACATATAACCCTTCTATGGATCAATGGTTTGGTGATTCATGTGTTTGCTTAACTAATAAATCATATCTATTCAACTTAACCATGTATCCGCCTATTTGACTACGTATTCTTACCATTTATATAACAAAGATAGCTATATTGACTATCTCACGTTACGTAGTTCTTCCATCTCTTATGATTGACAACATTACAAGATATGTTATCTTATTATCACAAGAATTGACACAAGTTCAATTATTGCCAACATGTCAGTATCAATCACAAGCCAGTGTATGAAGCTGAGGCAAACAGGCTCAACGCATGAGCATGCACCAGGTCAAGCCAGTGTAGTAATGGCACCACTTAGCACATGCCAATCAAATGAGTAAAGCAGCCCAGGGTGGACCATGTGGACATGTGCCTGCCTGAAACGGCGGGCGCGTGTGGGCTCGTTCCCTAAGGAAATCCACATCCTGAGATATGCAAATGGGGCCCACCGTCTCTTATTGCACATGATGTGAAGTGCCAAGTACGCCAGTGCACCTACGCCGACTCTAAGTCACCCTGCGACAACGTGCGTCGAAGCTCAATGTGTGCCGAAGCTCAACATGCGCCTGACTCAAACACGCAGTGAGCTCATCAGTCAAGAACATGCGCCGAGCTCTATAACGCCCTAGATTTTTAGAATTTATTTGAAAATTTTTGAAAATTTATTTTTATTTTATTTTAATTAATTATCGTACATTAACTTTGATTTGCGAATAATGGGGCATCTGTAAGAGATCCGATAGTGAACCCTTTACAAAAATTACTTAGAATGATGCCATGAACGACGTAGAATGGTTAGATTTCTCAAAACTCGCATTTTACTAATAATTACGATAATGCCATTAGATCCCCTAATTTGTGATTTCTGATCAATCAGATAGATAGTTCTCGAATCCGTCCGAAAGATAAGCATAATTTTAGGTGTATAATAATTCTTTGTAGATAGATTTTCAAGTAGGCTCCGTGATCATAGAGATCTTAATCTAACAGCATCCATAGCTATTGATCGAGAAATGTGGTCGGAAAAGTAACCATACCAAATTGATCATCTGAGTGATAAATTTCTAACCTATAATTTGAGTGATTATCTTAGGTATATAGATATAAAATCTTAAGTGCCCAAATGTGAATGAGTCACATTAACTTAGAGCTTTGATTTCTAGATCATATGGTTCCCATAATTCATTTGACTTGAAATTTTATACCATGCCTATTTATCATAAATTAATCATACACGTCAAATTTCAGCCCTTAAATCATAGTAAAAGTGGTCCAATTGTCAAATCAGCCCCTTAACCCTTGATTTTCATGTCTATTGAGTGAGGAAAGTAGATGATTAGTCATAGTCGAATATTTCTCTTCATATGAGTAACTTAGATCGTCTTTATCATGGACCAATAGTGTGATTTGAGTGCCTCACCTTGATAAGCCTCTTTCTTATGCGCGAAGTTATCTCGTTCTAGAAATTAATGAGTTACCAACTCTTTTTAAATCTGAACCTTTCAATTTACCCACTTCTCACCATCAATCGTTTCTTAAATTTAGATCACCCATTAATACTCATATGAGTACGAGTTTACATAAAATTTGGACTCTGATCTATAATCCTACACCGTTGAATCACAAAGCCAGTCCCTTCCTTTTTCGCCAAAAGTTGGAATTTCAGATCTAGGCATTTTTTACCATCAATCAACCACTAAACTTTCTACAATTGTTTGCCTATCATAACTACATATTTTTTCAAAATTTGGCCCCTGACATTAAGCATAGACCGTTAATTGAGATCAAGCCCATTTTAGCACCCGTCAGGCCATTTTCAAGGATCGGCCAATCTAGAATGTGGATCATCAAGAAATTTACGTATTTTGACTCTACTCTTCGAGGTTGTTACATAAGACCTCTCGCTCATACCCTTCTTTTCTCTCCCCATGTGCGCACATCCCTCTCCATATTCTTACTACGCACCTCCAAGCCTTTCTCTTAACCCTAACTTTCATGCCCTAGAGAGAGAGAGAGAGAGAGAGCATATTCCTTCGATCTTAACCGTCCACCTTAAGGATTCAATGTGTGGGACCTGTTTTACTAAGCTCGTTGGGTTCGTATTTTGCTTAAACGTCGTCTTTCTAAAGATTCTACATCTAGAGTTTCATCTAAAGCCAAGGTGATGATTTTCCTTAAAGCCTTTCATTAATAATGATACGATTATCCTGGGTTCTTTTTGTGACATATGACGTTATTTTGTTTTAAATGGTTGATCCATATAACATGAAGATTAACGTAGGATTTACAATAATTATCATTATATAATGATGTGATTTCATGTTTGGATGTTTACTAAGAAGCATGTGTATTTTTGTCATTTTTGTGAAGGCTATATATTAATTCTCTTGATTCATGTTCTACAAGCGATATTGGATTTCATGTTGTTATATGCAATATGTGTATAAGATCATTATGTGGATATTTCATTAATGTGCACTCTTTGTCCCTAAGTTGATAAAATCACTTAATGTAGAGAGATGGAACCTATAAGGGGTGTCTATAATGAAAAGATATGTCTTGACTTAATTAAGAGAATGCAATAATTGTTTACCAAAAGATCCTTACATGTGCATGATACTTGGTTGGATCTATATACATTACATGAGTGTTTTAATCACTTTGGCCATGACGTACAACATTGACTTCTTGGAACATGATGGAATCATAAAACAAGACAATGAATGAACACTAATGGATATAAATTCTTATGAGCCGGGGTTGGTGCCATGGACACTAGGCCCGAGCTGTCGGCCAATGCTGGGTTGTTTACAACTTCCCATAGTGACCATTAAGTTCTTTTAATACGCCTGGATGTGAAATGACTTAAATAAAGGTGAAACTAAAGTCATGTATTCACTTGGCTCCATGTGGGTGTACGGAATTGAGAATAGGCTAGAGCGTTTTACTTCTCCCTACACTGTCACGTGTAGATTTGGGCTATGAGCGTCCCGTTTGTCACGTGGTCGGGCAAAACTATGGCTTGTGTGTCCCAAGAACCTCTGGTGACTAGTGGCTAGTGTGAAGTCTTAACAGGGAGTCTCCCACTTCATGTATCATAATTTCTAGCCAGGGTGCCTTAGCAGAGCATGTATTCCATGCATCGCATTAACAAGATTTTTACTTGGTTGTTTTGATTTAATTAAATGATAATATTCTACTTGTGTTTACTCTGTAGTGTTATTATTATTCTTGATTATCTTGGAGGAATATTTCCCACTATGATAGCGTTTAACGCTATCAAACCATATATCAGATAATCCAGGTGAAGATCCAATAAGTGAAGCGAGCACTGCAGCGAGATGTTTGAAGGTTTGCAGCACAGATGACAGATGACGAAGTTGGAATGGCATATTAAATATTTTATTTGATTATGTGCTTTTAGGATAGTTTATCGTTTATTTCAAAATTGTAATAAGTTTTCTTAATGAAGGTAATAATTGATTATTTATTTGGTTTAGTTTCAAGAACTTTTTAATAATAACGTAGATTAAAATTCATTAAATCACATGGTTATCTTTCGTCTCTGTGCATGAATGCCATTAAATTTCAAATATATGGAAGCATAGTGATATGTCAAGAATTTTATCCTTGACACGTCTTAGATAACACCTGAAAATTCGGCTTATCGTGGAATCCACGGGAGCCAAAATCTCGGGGCGTTACAAGCTCCATACAATACGCACCAAGCACCCCACTCCTTGCGTGTGTTCCCCCCTTCAGTTCTTTGATAATTCTACGTCCACCTTGCTCTGCACGCGATTTGATCAACAAAGAGTTCACTTTGAGTTAGAAAACAATTAGGCAAGTAACGCCTATTCAAGGAAGATAATACATCATTAGAAAGCTTATCAAGCCATGATTCCAATAAGCCCGAGATCACCCCCTTTCGAGTTATAATGCAGGAGATAATAGTAATTTACTGCATGTTATTGATGCCATCGGGTAGTTTGGGCCCACTTTTGGAGAGATATATAACATCTAAATGAGATCATTATAAGTCCATTACATAGAGCATTGAAATAGCTTTTCAACGAGTAGAAGATCGCCTCAATCGAAGTTGTAACGAAGAAGTTACGATAATTTTCGTGAAGATAGGTCTAGCAAAAAAAATTACAGAAATGGCCCTATGCTGAATGTCTGACACCTTTCGACCTTGCGCTGGGTGCCATGACACCTTTACCCTGCGCTAGATGCACTGGTAGCTTTTGAACATGCGCTGACGGATGACCCTCCAGATGTGCCTACGCTTATAAATACCCCTCCACCCCTCATTTGAAAGGGATGGAAAGAGATTCAGAGAGATTGAGAGAGGGAGAGACTCCTCTGATGGATTTACAACTTTCTCTAGCGCAACTACAAGCATCTCTGCGGCCTAACTCCAAGCACATGCGTCGAGCAACTCCAAGCATCTCCACTGCGCAACTCCAAGAATCTGTGTCAGGTAACTCCAAGCATCTCCACTGCCTAACTCCAAGCACATGCGCCGAACAACTTCAAGCATCTCCATTGCGCAACTCCAAGCATCTCCACTGCCCAAATCCAGGCACATGCGCCGGGCAATTCCAAGCATCTCCACTGCCAACTCCAAGCACATATGTCAGGTATCTCCAAACATCTCCACTGCCGAACTCCAAGCACATGCACTGGGCAACTCCAAGCATCTCCAGTGCGCAACTCCAAGTACATGCTCTGGGTAACTCCAAGCATCTCCACTACCTAACTCCAAGCACATGTGTCGAGCAACTCCAAGCACATGCGTCGGGTCACTCTAAGCATCTTCATCACCCAACTCCAAGCACATGCGTTTGGCAACTGGTGTAGCGGCAGGCTGGGTGAGATCGAACACCGTCTCTCTTGTAAGATAAATGACCCGAATCCACGGATCTATTGAGAAGAACACTCGATCTTCCTTGATTTCTCAAGGGGCACTCAAAGAACATGAGTTAAACAGAGAAAATTCTCAGAAAATTGTATTAAAATTATTGAATAATGTTCTAAAAAAATTAAAATAATTATATATATGTTTCCAAACGCTAGCTACGTAACTTAGGTGTCCTAATTACATTAGGAAAAGAAATCAAACAAAAAACGGAAGAAAATTATTCAAAACAGAAAGTTCATGTGCACATTTGCGCAAGTGCCAATCGGTCAGCCGTGGGCCACGACCAGTCGGAATTGATCTGAAATAGTCAAGAGAGTTTGAACTCTCCCTGTAGAATATTCGATCGATCTGACGACCAGTCGTCAGTGTAGTCGACCAGATGGGAGACCGGTTGTGATCGACCCAAAACAGTCCAGAGAGTTGGGGTGTTTCTGGGTGAATATTCGGCTGATGGTCGGACCGGTTGTTGATGGTGGTTGACCGGTCATTGATGGTGGTCGACCATTCGGGTGATCAGTTGTCAGGCAACATTTTTCCTCAAGTTTGTTGAGGTTTAATTCCTTCCTTGAAATCCTCTGTGGGTCCTTCCTTTGGTCCATCGTCTTCATGTAGAGTTGAACAATCTCCTTTACATCAGTCCCCCGTCCTTGAAATGAACTCGACCTTGAGTTTTCGCTCACGTCTGGCTCGTGGTACTCGCACAAGTCGACTACGTTGAACGTATGAGAGATCTCAAACTCCTCTAAAAGTACAACAAGATAGGCATTGTCATTGATGTTTTAGAGGATTGACACCAGTCCAATCTTCTTGTATTTGAGCTTGTTACATGTGCCGGAAGGGAAACGCTCCTTATGCAAATGGACCATAACTTGATCGCTGACGTCGAAGACCTTTGCACGACGATGCTTGTCGGCGTCCTACTATATTTTTTATTTGACTCCCTTAGCTTGTCCCGCACTTCAGCATGCATGTCCGTGATCCTCACCACCATGTTCTCAGCGGCTATGCTTCTCCCTGGGACTTGGGGTAAGGGAACTAAGTCAAGTGTGTAATGAGGAGTTCATCCATATACGATCTGAAATGACAAATTTTTCGTTGATCTGTTCGTCATGTTGTTGAAAGCGAACTTAGCTTGGGCAGGGCTAAGTCCCATTGTTTCGGCTTGTCCCCTGAGATGTTTCAGATGAGGTTACCCAAAGTTCTGTTCACAACTTCAGTTTGGCCGTCTGTCTATGGGTGATAAGCATTACTGAACTGAAGCTAGGTATCGAATCGGCTCCATAAGGTTCGCCAAAAGTGACTCATGAACTTTGTATCACGGTCTGACGTGATGGTCTTGGGAATACCATGTAACCTCACCACGTTTCTGAAAAATAAGTTGGACACATTCGTTGCATCAAAAGTCTTCTTGCACGGAATGAAATGGGCCATTTTCGAAAATTAATCTACCACCACGAACACTGAATCTAAGCCACGTTGTGTTCTTGTGGGACTTAGGATAAAGTTCACTGAAATATCCTCCCAAGGACCCTCCAGTACGTGCAATGGTGTGTAGAGACCTGTATTCTGAGAATGTCCCTTGGAGGTTTGCCAAATGTGGCATCACTGAATCATCATTCCCACGTCTTGGCCTAGGTAATCAGGCAAAAAATAACGCTCCTCTACCAATATCTTCGTCTTGTCATGACCCAAATGACCACCAAGTCCATCACCATAGAGCTCGAGTATGATTTTGTCATGCAGGGAGCACTGTGGGATGCATAAATGGTTTCCATAAAATAAAAATCTATCCTAAATGCGGAAATCACCAGGATGATCGTCTTTACTTCGAGCCCACTTCTCCTTGAAATCTTCATCATTCGCATACATTCCCTTGAGGCACTTGAACCCGATGACCTCATTAGCTAGTGTGACAAGGAGAGCGGCCCAACGATTCAAAGCATCAACCACCTTGTTTTGTTGGCCAGACTTGTGCTTTAATACAAAGGTGAATTCCTATAAAAATGAAACCCACCTAGCATGCATACGACTGATGTTAGCTTAACTATTGATAAACTTTAAAGCTTGGTGGTCGGTGTTTAGAACAAACTCCCTCTAAATGAGGTAGTGTCGCTAATGCCGGAGACCACAACATACAATTCAATTTTGTACGTGGACTATTTCGTTTTAGCATTGCTGAGCTTGTCACTATAGAAAGCAACAGGCTTGCCTTCTTGGGATAATACGGCTCCAATCCCTATATAGAATGTGTCACAATCCACTTCAAAGACCTTGTCGAAATTGGGCAGTACAAGTTTATAAGTTTATAAGTTTTTGATATTTTTGGCATCTGTCTCCTGACAACGTAGAGGTTCTGCCACCTGGGAAGCCCTGTTGCTACTATATCAAATCCCTAGGATTTGCCTCGGCCAAATCAGAAAGTCAACCCATCCAAGCAGGCCAAGTCAACTTACGAGTAGGGTCAGGATTAGGGACGTCCGACTATCATTTTTCTGACTAAAAAAAGGGTGTTTGACTTCCCTTTTTTCTTTCTCACATCTCAATCAAGCTCAAAACGCGGCCTATTCCGCACATTCCTTTATAAGAAAATATTAATCTCTTTTTTATTTACATGCACTGTCATTTACCATTTATTTTGTTTGCCTGCCAGGGGTTTCGGCCCTGTGAAGCAAGGTTGGGACTGTTTAAATTTACTGCATTTTTACTTTATTTTATTTATCTGTCCAGTCCTCTCGTGGGGTTATGCATAGCATGGCTATATGAGTAGCCTCTCCTGTAGAAATGATATTTCCTTGAAAATTACACACCCCTTGAAATAGAGCTCGCACATCATACGGGCGAAAATGAGTGCCTAACCCCTTACTTTTCCATAACTGAGGTCTTTACTCAGAATCTATAGTTGCAGACTAATTGAAGGAGTCACTTAAGTCGGGGAATGTTATGATTCCCCAACCTTTAAAGTGATTATACGATTTCTAGCCAACCATAGATTCCAATCTTCATTTGGCTAGTGGCGACTCCAAAAATCAAACTTTTTTTTTTTTTTTTTTTTATATCTAAGTCAATTCTACACCCCATTTGCGCGATCGATAAGGAGAAGTGAAGTCGCCGCTTATGGGGCGGGTGACGTTCACAGAATGACGACTCCACTGGGGATGTCAGTTAACTACTAGCTAAGGCCTGACTCGAAACACGAGATTTTATGGTTTTATTTTTGGATTTTACAATTTTGGCGCATTTACTTTCTAGTTCTCCATTGAATTCTGGTTGTTATTTACTTTCCTGTCAAATTAATTGACATTCCAGTGAATACTGGTCCTTTACTAACTTTTTAACCAGCTAACATTCCAGTGAATATTGGTCCTATTTACTTTCCTTCACTCCAGTGTACACTGGTCCATTTACTTTCCTCCCTACATCTTACATTCCAGTTTCGCACTAGTCCATTTACTTTCTCGTAAGAAGATTGCATTTTAGTGCATACTGGTCTCATTTACATTTCTACTTGTACATTCTGCACTTTACTTTTTGTTATAATTATCAGAAGACAAAAAATCAGAAAAGAAAAAACTAAAAAAAAGAAGAAGGAAAAAACTAAAAAAAAGAAGAGGAGAGAGCAAGGGAAAGCATGATCTAGCAAAAAGAAAACAAAAGAACCTCTAACACCATTGAACCTGAAAACCATTTGCAAGTTCATCGCCCTCTGAAGTCCGTTTCCACTCCCCGCAACATCATCCCCACCCATGCTGTCATGTCTATCCAAGGTGAGTCATTTGCTTCCCTAGGGTCACCTGGGCACCCAATTGGAGCACTCACGGCTTATCCTCCATATCCAATGTAGCCCTTAGCTTGCAAAGGATAGAGGAGCTCGTAACCTGCTTCCTTCAAAACAGGGCCACCTCATCAACCCAAAGTGTGCCGGCACAGCCGTTGATCACTTCAGTCAGTCTGCTGACCCAAAGCCTGACTTTATATACAACCAATCAATTCTGACCAACTCCCCCAATGGGATCTAGCCTCAATTTCGGCACTCCTCAATTTTGGCACTCACATGCTAGACAAACCCATCATTCTCCCCTTAACAGGAGTTATTCTCCTTTTCAGCATTCCCATTCTAGTCGAGTTCAACATCCTCCCCCTAATGGGAGCTAGTCTCAATTCCAACGTTTATATTTCACTCAGTCAAAGTTTAGTCAATCACACCATGTACATCTTAATAGACAGCATCCTCCCACAGCCAGGACTGCGTCTTGTTTCTAATCTCCCCGCCCAGTTCTAGTCCAACACACTCCCCCTAATGGGAGCAACACCCAAGCCCAGCCTTCTTCAAATGGGAGTGATAGGGGTGTCGACAGGATCAACCACTATGAGAAGGGGGCAATGCGTGTATCGCAAGGGGCAAACCCTCTCCAGTTAGGTCCCTTTGAAATTGATTGGCTTAGGGAACATCTTGATGAACAACTCATGGTTATGAAAAGTGAACTCCGGAAGCAGTATGGGGTGGATCTTCCATTAATCAAATTTAGAAACCTTTGCCATTATTGGATGCCAGGGTGCCTCAGAATTTTGAGGTACCAAAATTCAAACGATATGATGGTGTGGGATGCCCCATGGCCCATCTTAAAGCATTTTGTGGAGAACTTGATGTCGTGGCAAGTGATGACAAAGCATTAATCTGTTTAGCTCAGAAATCCCTAAAGGGTGACGTATTGAATTGGTACACGTTGCTTAATCACCATCAAATCAAGACTTAGGAACAACTTGCCCAAGCATTAGTAAATCACTTTGCGTATAATCTAAATTCGGCACCTAGAAGGGTTGATCTTGCTGCCTTAAGACAAAGAAATCATGATTACTTGTCAGTTTACGTTGGACGGTGGAGAGCCATGGCCACCAAAATGAAAACACCCATCAATGAGGAAGAGCAAATCTCTATGATTGTCCACTCAGCAAACCTAAGTATATCTGGATACCTTGTCTTGTATCCGTATGCTAACTTCATCCAATTGATCCATGATGGGGAACAAGTCGAAATCAGAATAAGGGCAGGGACAATCTTCCCTTGGCCGCATCAGGCCACCCTAGAAAAATGGGATCAAGTGGATGAAGAGCCTATTGAATATGAGAGTGATGATGAAAATGATGCCTCTATCCCCCTGCTCAATAGAAGATGACGATCTTGTCGCCTTTGCCCAAGGCGCATTGTTCGCTCCTCAACAGGGACAACAATAGTAGCACCTATAATTGCAGAGATGGAACTAGCAACATTCCAACAAGAATCAGCAAACGGGCATGATTTAAGAACTTAGGAATTTTACTTCGTTGATTTAATCTTATAGTGACATACTAGCCATGCTAGTCTAGAGGACGATTCTTGTCGCACTACAACCTAGGCCCCTACCGAACATGCTCCCGCCAAACTATAACGAAAATAAGTATCGTGCACTCATCAGTCCAAGGGCACACCACGAATAATTGTTCTACGTTGAAACATGCAAAATTTAATCGACTAAGGAAAAACTTCAACAGTGACCCCGGACATAGCTACTAATGACACACTTTGGAATCCCCCGCCACAGCATCAAGTGAGCCATAGCACATCGGGCACCACTATCATCAATTTCATCTAGGAAAGGTCTTCTCTCCATCTAACCTAGTCCATCCGTGCCCATGTGGAGTGTGAATCGCTCATCTTGCGGGGGGCACCATCTTTCCTGGTGCCCCCTCCGGTGTTGGTCCTCCAAGGGAAAGTGCTAGAGCCGACTTGTTCCCCATCCTCAAACCCTAACCATTCATGGGCCAATCAACCATTGGTCCTCGAAGGGAAAGCCCCCAAACAAACCAACAATCTAATCTCCAGTAAATCATGGACTGATGCACCACTGGTACTCCATGGGAAGGCCCCATAACCATCATATTCCCCATCTTCTAGCTCCAACCAGAGATGGGTGAACCAATCATTGGTCCTCTACATGAAGACCCCAACAGATACATATCGCAGCTCCCATATATACTCTGGAATGGTCCAGTCAACTACCCATCCTCTTAGGAAGGGCATCTGAGTCGAATCCCATGCCTCATACCTTGGCAAAGTCAGAATGCCCTGCCAACCAGTTAGATTTGGCTCACTCTTCAAGTCCCTTGACATGCAACGAGCCTTTTATTCTCCAAGGAAAGAGCTTGATAAGTCATGCCCATTCGTCGACCTCCATTGCTTATGGCCCTCATCCGTTAACTCCTCAACCCCTGGTCCAAGATATACAATGCTTCAAAAAGGACACACTGTATCACAGTTTCAAACTTGAAATGGTACACTACATTCCATCATATGTCCTATCAGATCAAACTATGTCTTCTTTCCTGCCATGCACCAAAATTTCTATTATCAACTTAAATACCAAGATTTTACCCCAGTCGTTAACATTCAAGAAAATTTAAGCAAGACTGGAACAGGATATCAACCTACTTCAAATGTGAGGCAAGGAGGTAAGGTCCCAGAAAAGAACGAGGCTATAGAGAGGAGGACGATCCCTTCCTTTACACGCCAATTAGATGCATTAGTGCAGGGATCGTCTATCATAATGAAAAGCTAGACTCCTCCCTAAAGGACCAACTGTGCGAGCCGACTAAGCTGATCAATAAGGACTCGACCAAGGGATATAAAATTTCTTTCATTTACTGGACCATAATCCAGATCCCGTCTGAGCTACAAACACTCAAGGAACTCCAATGCCTCGGGGATGACCTAAAAGCCACCACATCTGCCACCACACCACAACCAAATCCTCACTTCATCATGGTGTTTGGGAACAATGGTGAACATCTGCCTACTGCATTCTCTGGACCCACCTCCTGAGGGGAAGGAGTGTAGGGCATCGATTAATTCATTGTCCCCATGACGGCAGAATAAGCCAACCAATCCTTTAAGGATATTGATTCCAACAAAGGCAGCCCTAAGTCGCAGTGACGTCCTGCTAAGGGTCTAAAAATAATTCAAAAGCCATAAAGGCTTTTTTATTTACATACACTGCCATTTACCATTTGTTTTGTTTGCTTGCCTGGAGTTTCATCCTTGCAAAGACAAGTTAGGACTGTTTATATTTTTTTACATTTTTTTTCTTTATTTTATTTTCCTGCCTGGCCTCCTCATAGGGTTATGCATAGTCTGACTATATGACTAACCCCTTCCTTTTTCGTAACCGAGGCCCTTACTTAAAATATACGGTCGCAGACCAACCGAAGGAGTCACTTGAGTCGGAAATTCTTATAATTCTCCGACCTTTAAAGCGATTCTAAGAATTCTAACGGCCGTATATTCCAAGCTTCATTTGGCTAGTGACGACTCTAAAAATTAAATGTTTTTTTTTTTATATATGAGTCAATTCTACTCCCCGTCTACGTGATTGATAAGTAGAAGTGAAAGTCACCGCTTACTCGGCGGGTGATGTTCATAGATAGGAAGATCAAAATGTTCATAGATAGGAATATCAAAGAGAGAGAGAGAGAGAGAGAGAGAGAGAGAGAGAGAGAGAGAACCGGGTTCATGACGTTCATCCGCGACTGGTAGTGTTCATAACCTCTTTAAGTTCATCTCATTGGTGCGATCTCTCTGTCATCATTATCTTTTATTGTAATCTGTCCTTGAGGGTGAAGTTTATTGAATCCAAGTTTGTGAAACTCGTGATCACTGTGTAATTGCCTTTACATAGTGAATTTGTTAGCTAGACAAGGTCTTGTAGTTTTTACCTTTATTCCTATAAGGTTTTCCATATAAAAAGTCTTGTGTGCCATGTACGTGATTGTTTGCTCATAGTTCTGCATTCATATTCCATAATTCAGTTGGTTGGGGATTGTGAGATCCAAAGGTTTGTGCTTCCTTACTCAACAAAAGTGGTATCAAAGCGTCCAATTTTTGTAGAACGAAAAGTGGGATCATTTGAATTATTGAGGGTGGCTCGTTGAGGATGATTAGCTTAAATGGGTTTAATTGACCCATCTGAAAAGTCAACATTGTTTTATTGCAAAGATAGAGGATCTAACTGGCCCATTCGACAGATATGTTCGATAATGAGTGGAAGAAGATGGACCGTAAGGCGGTGGGGTTTATCAGACAGTGGTTGGATGATACCATGTTCCACCAAGTGTCTATGAAAACCTTTGCCGCTAGCATATGTCAGGAATTAAAAGGGTTTTAAGAGAGGAAGACGACCGTGAATAAAATATTCCTAATTAGAAGACTTGTGAACCTGAAGTTCAAAGAGAATGGTTCAGTCGTTGATCACATAAACGAAGTGAGCAACATTGTGAACCAACTTTCCGCCATAAAGATGAGCTACAGGCTTTGTTAATGCTTATTGATTGATAGCTGAGAGACATTGGTCGTGTATCTGAGAAACTCTACTCTCGAAGGAAAGAAGTCCATGGACCAAGTTACGAGCTATCTTTTTAATGAGGAGTCAAGAAGAAAATTCTAGGCGTTGTCTTAGCAGGAGGCCCTGGTGTCAAAAGAATGGAGGAGAGGAAAATAGAGAAAAGGTAATAATCGTGATAAATCCAGAGGCAAGTCGAAATCAAATAAAGATATGAAGTGTTGAAATTGTGGAAGATGGGCCACTACCAGAATGAGTGTTGCAAGGAAAGAAGGAGAAAAAGAAAGGTAAATGGAAGGAAAAAGAAGAAACAGAATCTACTGCAGTCGCCTCTGATGGCGATATGGTTGTGATACTCTTAGCCAAACACGATGATTGTCTCACTATTACGTGTTATGATACAGATTGGGTAGTTGGCAAGGGAGCGTTGTATCATGCTACTCCACACTTGCAATCCTTCACAAGCTATAAGTTAGGTGACTATGGTACAATGAAGATAAAAAATTCTGAAATATCCAAGATAGTGGTGATATGTGATATTCATGTAAAGACTGATGTGGGTTGCACATTGGTGTTGAAATACATGAGTGTTAGAACTAGAAAATGCTCGGGCGCAGTTTTCTGGTGTTTTGTTGTTCTGGAGTTCTGAATAATAGAAATATTTATAGACAATCACAAGCATTCACAAAAGTACACAAGATAAGAGATATCGCAAGGCGAATTTTATTCTAGAGATCCTGACATCTTGTACATTCCAGGCCGTGATCTGGCACGAGCCCTTAATTACATCGAATGATCGATGACCCTTAATTAAAAGGCAGAAGACTAGTCAGCGGGGACTATGGTCTCAGAGTTCATGGTCGTAGAGACCTGTATTTTGTGTGGTCGAAGAGACCTCTGTTTGTATGGTCGTGGAGACCTGTATTTGTATGGTCGTAGAGACTTGTATTTGTTGTGTTTTGTTATGGACTGATCGATCTTTGCACGAGTTAGATGTCTATGTCCCATGTTTTGACCGGAGATCCGGGCTGAGACTGTCAGGGTTTTTAACCGAGGGGTGCGACTATGGGCCTGCGCCCGTCATTTGTGACGAGTGACCGCGGGAAGACCGATCTACAGTTGTATGTACCTGAGCAGCTCAACCAGCGGATATCGTTTGAATGGGTAGGGCATCGACTATTCTTGAAGTGCCAGTCTTTAACAAATTGTGTGTAATAGTTCATAACTCTCTTTATATGGCTTATCGTGTTAACCATAGTCCCATTTGCTTAGTCCAGACCTGAATCCGGGTCATATTATGATAGTACATGTAATGATGATACATCGGTATGATTCTAGGCACTAGCGGCCTCTTTTTGAGAAGTTACTTCGTTCATCTCGTCGGGTCGGATCGGACTCTGAAAGCTTGCATTCTGCTCATTGGGTGGCCCGGATGAGTTATTTGACTGCTCCATTGCGTCCGGAACGCTCGAAATACCCAAAAGAGGCCCAAACGGGGCCCGAAAACATCATAAAATGAAGATTTAAAGGTGCTGAAATGAACGTTCAAAGTGCTGATTTTTATGATCCGCTGGCCTGATTTTACTGATGCGCTGGGGCCAACGCGTCCAAAAATGATTGTTAAAGTGTTTGATTTTTCTGATCCGCTGGGCTATTTTTGTGATGCGTTGGGGCCAGTGTGTCCAAAAATGAATTATTTTAAGATGTATATTTTTCTGATCCGTTGGCCTATTTTTTTTATGCGCTGGGGCCAGTGCGTCAAAAAATAACTTGTTTTAAGATGTGTATTTTTCTAATCCGCTAGGCTATTTTTGTGATGCGCTGGGGCCAGTGCGTCAAAAAATGACTTGTTTTAAGATGTGTATTTTTTTGATCCGTTGGGCTATTTTTGTGATGCGCTGGGGCCAGTGCGTCGATAAAACAAGTTAAGTTTGGTTTAACGTATTTCGCGATGCGCCACTACACTTGTATAATTTTAGGTTATTTTTTCACCAGACCTGCGGTCGGAAGTGGGATTTTCGGAGATCGAAAAAGGGTTTTCGGTGGTCGAAAAAAAGGATTCCGGCGGTCTCAAAAACCCAAAGGATGAAATTCTCTCCCTCTCTGGATCCGTTTAAATGAATCGTAGAGGGGGGTATTTATACCCAAAAATGTCGAAGTTCAGCCAATAGGAGTCCGCCACGTGTAGCGCGTTGAGAAAATATGCCAGCACGTCGAGAAAATCACTCGGCGCGTCTAAAAATGTTTTAGTTGGAATGCTGATTTTTAGGGCGCACTGGTTGAAAATTCCTAATTTATTGGACACGCTGAGGGTCAGTGCGTCCTGAAATTCCTGAATTATTGGATGAGCTGGACGAATTTCTTGATGCGCTGAGGGTAGTGCATCCTGAAATTCACTTTGTAAAACTGTCTAAATTTCTAGATGCGCTGGGTGAATTTCATGATGCGCTGAGGGCAGTGCATCCTGAAATTCACTTTGTAAAATTGTCTGAATTTCTTGATGCGCTGGGTGAATTTCATGATGCGCTGAGGGCAGTGCGTCCTGAAATTCACTTTTTAAAATTATCTGAATTTTCTGATGCGCTGGGTGAATTTCATGATGCGCTGAGGGCAGTGCGTCCTGAAATTCACTTTTTAAAACTATCTGAATTTCCTGATGCGCTGGGGTGAATTTTCTGATGCGCCGACGTACTTTTTTGTGATTATCTTGCAAAAATGATGGTTTGCGTGGCTCGTTTTGCTATGGATGTTGATGCACTGGCTCTATTTCTTCATGATTGAAGTAACCCTCCCAAATTTAGAGGGTTCTGATCATGATGAATGATGGGGCTCACCATTGGGTCAATTTTCCATTTTTTGGTTAAGTGTGAGGTGTGTTGTGATTTTTATTGACTTAGCTGATGCACTGCCCCTAAATCCAGTGATGCGATGGATCATACACTTGTAACCCCTGCTTTAAGAATCCTGACTTTTGGGACCCCAACAATGAGGCATGTTCCTGACCTTTCTGACATTCGCCTTAACTTGATGTTAGTGGGAAGGTTGGATGATGATGGCCATGGGAGCCATTTTGTTAATGGATGTTGGAAGCTCATTAAGGGTTCATTGATTGTGGTAAAAAGGAAGAAATGTTGCACCATGTACAAGATAAGTGTAACAATTTACAAGGGTGAACTGAATGCTGTAGAAGATTTAGTTATGGATGTGTGGCACAGGCGGCTAGGCCACATGAGCGAGAAATGGCTTAAGCTATTAACGAAGAAGCAACTCCTCCCAGACGTGACATGTATACCTATGAAAACCTGTATAGATTGTTTATTTGAAAAACAACATAGAGTATCTTTTCTTAAAAATGTTTTTCATGTTAATAATAATAAATTGAATGCATTAAATTTGGTTTATTATGTATGTGGTTCGATGAGGACAAGAACCTTGTGTGGGGCTTTGTATTTTGTTACATTCATAGATGATACATTTAGGAGGTTTTGAGCATATATATTAAAAATCGAAGACCAGGTCGGTCTTTGAGGTTTTAAAAAAATTTCAAGCCATGGTAAAGAGAAACGAGTAGACCATTGAAGTGCATTCGAATTAATAATGGAGGTGAATACACTAGGTATGTGATGAATATTGTAAAACCCTGGGTATATGACATGAATAGACAATACCCAAGACCATCCAACACAATGGTGTAACTGACAGAACAAATCACGCAATTGTAGAGAGAATCAAATATATGTTTTCTCATGCCAAGCTGCCAAAGACGTTTTGGGGAGATGCAATGTGCACCGTTGTATACTTGATAAATAAGTCTCCTTTGGCTTCATTGAATGGCGGGATTCTTGAGAAGGTGTGGACTGGAGAGGCTGTATCGTACTGTCATCTCAGGGTGTTTGGATATCGAGCATCTGTCATATTCTCAGAGACGCAACAAGAGGTCCAAACTAGATACGAAGATTAGGCATTCTGTGTTTTTGGGGTATGCAAATGAGAAGTTCAGTTATAGAATGTGGGATCCGGTAGAGAAGGAGCTTATAATTAGAAGCAGAGATATGATTTTCTTTGAAGATTGGTGTCTTGAGGACATTGACAAAGCAGAGAAGACACAACCCAATTTAGATGGGCTAGTTAATACGGATCTGATTAGTCCTCTGTGGTGTCTGATAAAAGAGGAGTGCAACATGATGCAGGGGACGATAGTTATATCATCCCTATAGCAGATAAACCAAAGAAGTATCCCCCTCTTAATCCACTTGTTGAGCCACATGTGAGGAGGTTATCTAGGGAGAAACAATTGTCCAAGAGGTACTCAGCTCATGAGTACATTACGCTTACTGATGGGGGCGGGCCAGAGGACTACACCGAGGCCCTATCCGATGTGTATAAGACTTGAGTGGTTGAAAGCTATGCAAGAAGAGATGAAATCCTTGCATAAGAACAACACGTATCAGTCGATGAAATTGCCTAAGGGCAATAATACTCTGAGCAACAAGTGGGGTGTTAAGAAAGAAGATGGAGTAAAAGAGTTCACAGTTGAGGTTCGAAGCCAGACTCGTAATGAAAGGCTTTGGACAGAAAATGTGGTTGATTTCGATGAGATATTCTCACCGGTAGTGAAGATGACATCCATTTAGATGGTTCTTGGTTTGGCTGCTAGTATGGACCTAGAGATAGAACAAGAAGATGTGAAAACAATGTTTCTCCATGGTGACCTTAAAGATGAGATATACATGAACCAGCCAGAGGGGTTCAAAACAAAAGGCAATGAGCACATAGTGTGTAAGCTAGAGAAGAGTTTGTATGGGCTGAAGTAAGCTCTGAGGCAATGGTACAAGAAGTTCAACTCATTCATGTTGAAGCGTGGGTACGAAAAAACGGAGTTAAACCACTGTGTGTTCACACGAAGGTTTTCAGATGGTGACTTTCTCATCCGTTTATTATATGTTGATAGCATACTCCTCATGAGAAAAGACATCAAGAAGATTTACATATTGAAATAGGAGTTGGACAAGTCTTTTGTGATGGAAGACTTAGGCCGGGCTAGACCAATTATAAGAATGAAAATCATCCATGAAAGAAGCAACATGAAGTTGTGTTGTCACAAGAATGGTATATTGAAAAAGTCTTAAAAAGATTCAATATGAAGACATGGAAGCCAGTCAGTTCTCGACTCGATATTCACTTCAAATTGAGCAACAGACAGTGTCCCAAGACCAATGAAGAGTCAGAAGAGATGCAGAAGATATCTTACGCTTCAGTGGTATGAAGTTTAATGTATGCCACGCACCTAGACATAGTAGATGCAGTTAGCTTTGTGAGCTGATATCTTGCCAATCCTAGCAAAGAACAATAGGAAACAACGAAGTTTATATTATGGTATCTAAGGGGCTCATCAAAGTTGAGCCTATGCTTCGGTGAAGGAAAGCCTTTGTTAGAAGGTTACATAGATGCGGACATGGTAGGTGACATAAACTCCAGAAAATCAACATTGGAGTACATGTTTATATTTGCAGGGGAGAGCAATGTCGTGGGAAAGTAAGCAGCAGAAGTGTGTAGTGTTGTTTACAACATAAGTCGAATATATTGCAATCACAGAAACATGTAAGAAGATGCTTTGGATGAAACGGTTCGTACAAAAACTTAGCATAAAGCATGATAAGCACGTGGTCTATTGTGATAGCTAGAGTGTGTTACACTTGAGTAGGAATCCAAGTCAGCATTTCAAGTCGAAGCATATAGAAGTTTGATATCACTAGATTGGGGATACGTTGGAGAATAAGGTGCTACAGCTTGAGAAGATCCGTACTGATGACAATGGGCCAGACATGATAACTAAGGCGTTGGCTAAGGGCAGGTTTGAGGCTTGTAAAAGCCTGTGGGCTTGAAGATAGTGAAGCCATCCTCCTAAGTCAGAAGGGAGAGATTTGATGGGGTATTCCTTCTTAAGATGTGAGGAGAGATGTGCAGTTTGGGGGTCTTTGGGTGACCAACCATGTTAGGTCAGGTGCCCTAAACTCATCAAATTTTGACAGTTGCTCGCTGGACTATTTTGGAGTGTTTCGAGTGATCGACACTTGGTGATCGGGAGATTGAAGCTTAGTATCAGGCAACCCAAGGTGATGTTCGGGCGGATGAAACTTAGTGGTATTTTTCTCTATGCTCTATGGACAGTTTTGGCCATGGTCGGGCAATCGACAACATCGAGTCGGTCGATAAATGGCCACGCGACTGCTTTATACAGTTTTTTATTTCGTTTCCAATTCCAAATGTAAGTGATATATAAGCACCTTCTAATGCAGAATTGTATTAATAGAGATTACATACACTTTCAGAGCAATAGAGGGAGAAAGAAAAGGAAGAAGAGATTGAGAGGAAGATCGAAGAAAGAGAGAGAATGCCGGATTCATGACATTCATCTGCGACTGGTAGTGTTTATAGTCTTTTTAAGTTCATCTCATTGGTGAGATCTCTGTTATCATTCTCTTTGATTGTAATCTACGATTGGGGTGAAGTTTATTGGATCTGAGTATGTGAAATTCGTGATTATTATATAATCATCTTTACATAGTGGATTTGTTAGTTGGACGGGGTCCGTAGTTTTTACATTTATTACCAAAAAGTTTTCCACAATAGTTTTCCACATAGAAAATCTTATATGTCATGTGCGGTAATTGTTTGTTCATAGTTCTCTATTCATATTCAGTAATTAAGTTGCCTTGCCGGGGAGATTGCGAGATCAAAAGGTTTGTCTATCCTTCCCAACAGCCGGATTCACCTCAAGCCGGGTCCACCTAAAAATATATGACTAGCCAAGACCACCCTGGTTTCAGGCTGAGGCAAACATGTGTACTCATTCAAACAGTCGACTAGCCATTTTAGCCATTTCCATTGGTGCCAGCCACCTGATTAACAGGCCGACCTGAATTTTGCCGGCTGGTCTCACGTTGGGCGTATTACTTTAATGAGAGTGATGTACTGCACGAGTGAATTTTAATGGGAAAGATGGTACGGTACCACAAGTTGCGGTACCCTGCCTGATCAGTTCTCCGTACATGACTTCAACAACTGTGCTAATGGAATCTTACTGAAATTGATCTGCAAAAACGATGGTTAGTTCAACAGTCCATTAATCCTCACAACGATTGGACGGTCGGATTTATCCAATCACT